>JAYXIM010005269.1:1200000-1896627 GCA_037575425.1 Anastrepha fraterculus | reverse complement strand
ACTTTCATTGCAATAGAATTGAAAGGATAGAATGATATTTAATTAGATTCGTTCTGCAACCTCTTAATTTCTCTGATCCACTACCACCCTACATTGCTCGGTGCATCCTAATAAATCTAGGGGCCCTTGCCAATAGACGTACCCTTCAGTCCCTGAAATTTATTTTTGATGTTATTTGTGGTTCTATTGGTTGTCTTGAAGTTCTTGAATATATTGGCTTCAGTGGTCCTCATAAAACTTCACGCTTTTACTATCCATGTAATGTCGAAACAATCAAACTATTACGAGAGCTCTTACTAAGTTAAATAGTATTTACAGGCTATTTGACTTGGATTTTGCTATGTCTAGATCTCTTTTGCATTTGAGAATTGCATCCCACTATTCATAATAGCTCTCTTTTGTCCTTTCTCGTAAGACTAAAGTAACTACTATAAAAATTCATCAGTAAGGTTATTACTCGTGTAATCATAGACTTAAATAAAATAAAATGAAAAAATTAATTCAAAATGAGTTCCGTTAAGTCATACATTTTAGACACAGTTGGCCTACCTGCGCAAGCAGCGTAGTCAGCGTAACTAGCGAAGCCGCTGCACTTGCAGCCTCCACACACGCCAATATGTTGTCTAGGAATGATAGAAACATTATTCTCTCCACCGTGCATATTGTCGAGTTCTCTACGCGCCAACGAAAACAAATTATAACAACAAAACCATTTGCTAGTACGAACCCATAAGTTATTCATGCCCATCAATCGCTCTTTCTCATTAAGGGGGGACCCTCATTTATCGGGTCAAAAAAATCGATTTTTTGGAAATAATTGTAATCTATTCTACAACTATTTAAGAATATACTTTCAAAATTTCAAGTCGATATCTGTATTTTTGAAGGAGTGACAAAATTTTTAACAGGACGCGACGGGTGGCCTGATCGCCTGTATCCAAAACTTTAAACGCGTTTTTCTCGAAACATCGTTTTTCGATTTTGTGTACACAATTGAGAACGCTGTATTGAACCAATCAGGCTTTACAATAGCTCATTTTAAAGATAATTAAATTGTTTTCAATGTGACATTAAGTGTTTTTTTAAAAAAAAAGATTTTCATATTTTTTTGTAATTTTAAAGTCAATTTTTATGCATGAAAAATTACTTTTAACATAAAACTGGGTAAAAAATATCAATTTCGACATTTTTTTTTTAAATCAAAATGTCACATCGAAGGTATTATCCTAAAGTTTTAAAAAAAATTTGGTTTTTTTATTTCAGAAAAAAATTCAGAGCGCTAGAATGTACACAGATAGAATGAGGTGCCATGGACGAGGTGTATATTTCCATACTTAAAATGTTTTTTTTCTTCTCCGAAAATTTTTGTAGACAGTCAAGACATTTATTAAAGTACTTTATGAATTACAAAACGTTTGAAGTTATTTTACCTGAGAAAAAAATTCCCAAAAATGATGCATTTTTCGACCGTCTAAATGAGGGTCCCCCCTTAATTGCCGATCCTCCGTTTTATGCGAAGACTCTTACAGGTTTTAATATACATATACGAATATATGTACATATGCCTACGCTCTATAGCATGGCATAATATACTTTCTTTGTATAGTTGGATCGCACGGGCTATTCGAGCTCGCCTGTAGTCTCCATGGTATAATGTTGTACATTGTAAAACGCAATGTACACATGCCCCACAAAGTCTGCGTTCACCCGAATAGCCTTCAAAATAGAATATTATGATTAAATTGAAATCTTTACAATTTATTTATTCACTACATTCCCAGCTTTTAAGGGCAAAAAAAACAAGATTGCCCACTTCACTTTTTAGATAACGGGAAAATAATTTCAGCAGCATGTAAATGTGGCACCAAAAAGTCTGCGTTCAGCCTGTTTATTTTAATGATACCGTTCATTTTAAGATATTTTTCCTTGTTTACAATACTAATTTTTGATTGCGCATTACTTCGACTGAATGTTAACAAAGCTTAGTTGATCATTTTATTTATAACTGGAGATAATTAAAGAACATGGAAGGAAAGGGAAAAGAAATAGGCGTTTCTGAGAGGAAAATTATTATAAAAATGTGGAAAGACGGAAAAAGTTTCCGAAATATTGGAAAATCTATTGGGAGAACGTATTCCTCTATTCAGCGAGTTGTAACAAATTTTCGGCAAACCTGGAATTTTTACATCTTAGCCCAGGTCAGGGCGTCCGAAAAAATTATCGACCCGGGAAGAGCGTTCTATAATCAACTTGGCAAAGGTTAACCCCCGGATTACATCCTCAAAATTAGCTGAAAACATAAATCAAACATTTAAAAAAAGTATTTGCGCTGAAACTGCCAGAAAAGTTCTACGTCAAGCTGGATACCATGGTAGAGTCGACCGAAGAAAGCCTTTCATTTCTCTTGTGAACAGACGCAAACGCATTCAGTTTGCTAATGAGTACATAAATAAGCCTCCCGAGTTCTGGAAAAAAGTGATATTTCCAGACGAAAGTAAATTTTGTATATTCGGAATAAAAAGCCGTCAAATTGTTTGGCGAAAACCTGGAACTGCTCTTGAAAAGCAAAATCTTGTTGGCACGGTTAAGCACGGAGGTGGCGGGGTTATGGTTTGGGGCTGCATGGCGGCAAATGGGGTGGATTTATTGATTCGACAATGGATAAATGGGGATACTTGAACATACTAAAACGGAATTTAAAGCAAAGTGCAGAAAATCTCGGCTTATCAAGAACATTTTGGTTTCAACAAGATAACGACCCGAAGCACACAGCCGAGATCGTTAAGCTTTGGCTCTTCTACAACGCCCCGAAACAGCTTAGAACACCGCCACAGTCCCCAGATCTTAACCCCATCGAGCATTTGTGGGATCTATTGGAAAAAAGAATTCGTCAGCAAGTGATTACTAATAAAGAGGTTTTGCGGAGTGTCATGCAGGTAGAATGGTGGAAGATAACAGCAGAGGCAACAGAGAAACTAAAGAAAAAAGTACGGCAAGCCAAACTTGAATCCTATAGAAATTTCTGCAGTAACGTCGAAGAAATGAGGGAAACAGCGAGACTTTGTAAGGTCCTTCATTTAGACCGCTCAGTAAGGCTGGATTCCATTCGAAAACCTGATGGTTCATACACCATTTCCAAATCGGAAACGTTTAATGCTCTACTCGAAACCCATTTTCCGGGTAGTAGAACTCTCTCTGAAACTGAGAGTGGCATGAACAATGACGGTGGCAACGGTGGAACCTCTAGGTACAGCTGGTATATTGCTAGTCGGATAGTGACAAGGGAATCGATAAGGTTTTCCTTATCTTCCTTTGAGAACTTTAAGTCCCCTGGACCTGACGGAATATATCCAGTAATGCTTAAGAAAGGAGGAGACAGGCTGATTGAGGCCCTGAAAAGGATCTTCACAGCCTGTCTTGCATTTGGTTATATACCATTCCAATGGCGACGCGTAAGAGTAGTATTTATTCCAAAACTAGGAAAAGATGACTATTCCCTAGCAAAAAGTTTCAGACCAATCAGTTTGACATCGTTCATGTTGAAAAGTCTGGAACGAGTGGTGGAGAAACATATTCGAGTGGGGGTATTGCCGAGAAGTCCACTTAGTAGAAACCAACACGCTTACCAGAGTGGAAAATCATGTGAATCAGCCTTACACGATCTTGTTAGCAAGATTGAAGCTGGGCTGGAAGCTGACGAATACACAATGGGCGTGTTCGTGGACATTGAGGGGGCTTTTGATAATGCCACTTTCGGCTCGATATGTTCTTCTGCCGAACGACATGGAGTTAATCAAGCCATTATAAAATGGATATACTCCATGCTCTCTGAGAGGCTGTTAACCGCTGGTGGGAGCGACGACGAGCAGATCACAGTCAGGGCCAAGCAAGGATGTCCCCAAGGGGGTGTTCTTTCTCCGCTGCTGTGGTGCTTCGTCGTAGACTCCCTATTAGCGGAGATGCAGGAACTCGGCTTTCACGTCCAAGCATATGCGGATGACGTCTGTGCGCTAACATCGGATAAATCCTTAAGGAGGCTTTGCACGAAAGTGCAGAGGATCCTTGACAAAATCGATGATTGGTGCATGAGACAAGGTCTTTCCGTTAATCCGAACAAAACAACCATAGTCTTGTTTACGAGAAAACGGAAATTGGATGGACTCAGTCTTCCAACACTGAAAGGTGTGACACTTGGTCTCTCCAACGAAGTTAAATATCTAGGAGTAATCTTGGATAAGAAGCTGACCTGGGAGACACACGTTTCACTGAAGGTGAATCGTGCATTGAAGATTTTTCAGCAATGCCGTAGAGCCTTTGGCAAAACTTGGGGCCTGAAACCTGCTGTGGTCCTATGGATATACACGGCACTTATCAGACCAATCATCACTTACGCTTCTGTGATCTGGTGGCGACGGAGCATGGTTACGTCCACAATCCGGGAACTATACAGGCTGCAAAGAAGTGTATGTTTATGCATCACGGGTGCCATGAGTACAACCTCTGGTGATGCCCTAAATGCTATGCTTGATTTGCTCCCCCTGGATCTTAAGATACAACAGGAAGCAATAAAAGCAATGTGTAGACTCCATAAATATGGTTTCTGGCACGAAGATGGAACTACGGGACACAGAGAAATCTAGTAAGTTCAATGCCAAATAGGCTGAGTGAAGTCCTGAAGCAACGTGGATATCCAACTAAATATTAGATTTAATTTTTGCATATAGCATATCATGTTTTTGTATTAGACCTTAAGACTGAACGCAGACTTTATGGTCGCTTTATTTACTTGTTGCAGCCATTATTCACAGTTATCTAAAAACTTATGTGAGGAATCTTGAAATTTATTTTTGTTTTTGAAACTTAAGCATATAATAAACATATAAATATGTATATACAAATTTATAAAAATTATAAAATCAGGTTGTGTGTTTCATTCACTTCATTCATTGTAGGGTGAACGCAGACTTTGTGGGGCATGTGTATCAGAGACCTGCATGGCTCACTGTTTTCTTGAGTTGTTCATACGCTAAATTTCTTGCTCACATTCAGTTAATTGAACCAAAATATTTGGTCAAGTGCAGTCAGCTCATGCAGGCGAACGCGTAGTTCAGCTCAGTCAACACGTATGATCTAATGTCTTCGGCTCAAATCTAATCATTGAACAAAAAGCAGCATTGAATGAAATTAGCATCGGCCTTTGCGTTCAAACGATCAAACTTGTTCAAAGAAGTAATTGTCATTATTGTAAATAGCACATGTTCGAGCACTCGAGCGTTGGCGTACAATGTACGCTGTAAATTGCGTTTCGTATTTGAAAGGATTAGTTGGTTTCAGCAATGTTTCCTTATTTACATTATTTTATTTCTTGTTTTATTAAGAGTTTTAAGAAAAAAAAATGAAAATATAGTGTTTTTGCTTTAAAATTTTGCTTTTACTTTGCTATCCTTAGTTACAAGCAAAAACTCATGCGGGATCATACGTGTTCCAACCGGCTCATTTGGCTCTATAGCCCTTTTATTCTTGCTCAAAAAAATGAATGTATAGCCGAACGAGCAAATACCCGAAACGGCTGCTATGAAGACGATTGGTGATAACATCGGAGAGCTCAAACGCAGCACATGATTTGATTGAGCTGAAATAAACAATGACAATAACTTATTTGAACAAGTTCGATCGTTTGAACGCAAAGGCCTGTTTTTTTATTCAAGTGAAGCGTATGAATGTTTTACACTGAGCCGGTGCAGTTCTCTGATGTGTATGTATTAAAGCACGCGTTTTTTTTCCCGACAAATCTTATTCGTCAACAGATATCTTATTTGTATTATTGTTGCTCAAAGCAACCAATCCATCTTACTCACTATTATCTTTGCTCTTCTCGTTTACGCAATTAGCGTGTTTAGGTATACTCATATATGTTAGCATATATGTATAATATTATGCAGTTATAAGCTAACATTCTAGTTGTTGAACTGAAATTTAATGGAGCGGTCCTACTAGTTCGAGGGTAATTAGAAATGTACCAGTTGTAAAATGACCAATTATAGGTGTATGCAAAACAAATATTCTGGTAATACAATAAATGAGAATGCCTCATACGTTCGGTATCCTGAAATTAGAATTAGATGATAAATGTTGATGGCGCACTTCATATGTATTTTCTCTTTTTTCGATTTTTTCTTTCTTTTTGTTATTACTTAACTGCTATAATGTTTACGCAATTATATACAATTGACATTTCCTATGAATTTTCCCATGCTAAAAATATCAATTACAGAAAAGGATGAAAGACAAGCTGCTTCAACTTCAAATCATACACGTACTAAGGTAGTTCAGAACTCCTATGCTTGCTCACCATATATCCTCAGTTTTCTGGTCTAATCGTATTAATCCTGCCTTCTGAATTTCGCATTTGCATTTATTTTTCATTTTCCCCATTTGTGCGTGTGCCCCTTCTGCTAACTTTCCTGTCACCCACTCCCAACCCTCTTTATTATTTGTTGTTTTCCATTTATTCCTGCATTTCGCTCACTATTTTATGCCCCATTCATTTTCCAGTCAAATGGTGATTACTTTCAATTAGTCTCATTCTAATTGTTTACATTCAATTACAATCACTAACTATTGACTATTTATAAATGTATTGGCGTTTTAATTTGCTTGTCTGCGTATTTTTGTGATTTCGTTGTTAGCTGCTGGTTATCTGTTATTTGTTATTTTGAGACTTGTAATCCCATGGAGTTGATTAGTTGTTGGTAAACATGCATATTTAAGTATTGAGTTGTTGTTGTGTGTGTGAAGCTATGTGTTCAAGCGGGGCACGCGTGTGTGAGGATGCAGCGAGATTTGCTGAAATTTAAATGGATATTTTCCATAATAAATAGCATGGCGATTAATCAAATCCCAGCAGATTTGAGTTGACAAATATATTTTTCGGAAAGCCACTTAAAAACGATTTAACTCGATTGCGGTCAGACAAAAATGTTGACAACATGAAGCGAAAAACATACAAAATTCAGAAAATTAACAAATATAAACGAAACTTAAACTTACTTATTGTATATTTTGCAGTGCCATGTCAAAAGTTAAAGTTTTGCATCTTTTGCACATATGAGAAAATCAAGATGTGCGCGATGGTGACTATTACGGAATAGTAGTAATTCTGTATATCTGGTTTTTCACAAACACGGTAGGATCTGTTTCAAAAGGTCTCATGATTTCAGTTAGAACCGAGCATTAAAAAATGTATCCTAATTCTATAAAATTTTAATACTAAGACTTATTGGTATCAAATGGAAGGAGGATATCAAGAGAATTCAAAAATATAGATATATATATAAATATTTTATATATATATAATATTTTATATATTTATATGATAGGTTAGGTTAGGTTAGCCTGGTTGGCAATAAGCCACGCATAGACCTTTTGGTCCCTAGCGATACCAGATGGAGACCGACCTCTATGAATCCCTAAACTAGACATCATGTAGGATGTCAGCGCTTTTGGCGAATCTAAGTAGGTCTGGGAGCTCCGGTTTTGAGACATCTTCCAGACCTTCAAACAGTGGGGCTCCCAGGCATCTTAGTCGCGTTTTTGATAATGCCGGACAAACGCACAGAAGGTGTTCTAAAGTCTCCTCAACATCATATGATACATATTTATAATATTTTTTTCTTCATAATTCCTTCCACAAAATGAGTCAAATGTTCTTCTAAAATTTTCACCCTTCAATATCCTCAAAGATACTCACGGAATTTTTTCCAAATAAAAATGTAATAGCAACTACTGTGGGCCATTTTTGCGGTCATAATTTAACTAATAGAGAATGTTAACCAACTACTTTTCATTTCACACTTTTAGTTCGACTAATGATTGACTGTAATTAATCAATGCACAAAAGTTTGTTTAACCAATAGTTAAAAACAGCTGGATAGTGAAGGACGACAAAATATTTTACACATTTTTTGAAAAAAAAAAAATTATTCATATAATTATTTCTTGAAAAAAAAAAAATACTTTTAAATTTTCTTCACATTCGTCTTTCATCTGATACAAAAATATTTTCCACATTTTTTAGCAATAATTAGCAACAATAATTTTTTATTCGGACATTTTTTTGCTTACTGAAACTTTGAAAAAAAATTTTTTTCTGAATTTTCTTAGGATTCGCCTTCTGTCTGATGCCCAAAAGCACATGAAGAAAATTTCCAAAAATATTTTCCACAATTTTTAGCAAGGATTGTTAGGAAAAAGATATTTTTGAACTCTCTAAATATTTTTCTTTCTACTTTTGTAGAATTAAAATAATTTTTTTCTCCGAAGTTTTTTCCTAAGTAAATCTTTGAAAAAGAAATATGTATTTTTCTTTGTTATCTATACTAATATTATAAAGAGGAAAACTTTGTTTGTTTGTTTGTTTGTAACGAATAGGCTCAAAAACTACTGGACCGATTTTAAAAATTCTTTCACCATTCGAAAACTACATTATCCAAGAGTAACATGGATTACATTTTATTTTGGAAAAAAATAGGGTTCCGTAAGATATTTGGATTTTTCGGACACAAACTGAAAAAAATCTTATATATAAAATAAAGTCAACTTTTTGTGTGTGTTCGCTAACCGGCCGTGTCTGCACCGAATTAAACCAAACTTACACACATTGTTAAGGAGGTATTGAAGATGGTTTCCGTAAAGTTTGGATACCTATTGGTAGATAGGGTCTCGAGATATAGGTCAAAACGTGGACCCGGGTAACCGTCGGATGTGTATGTACAATATGGGTGTCAAATGGAAGCTGTTGGTGAATGCTTTAGTACAGAGTATTTTTCATGCCGCTCCGTGACTGGGGTCTCGAGATATAGGTCAAAACGTGGACCCGGGTAACCTTTGGTTGTGTATGTACAATATGGGTATCAAATGAAAGCTGTTGATAAGTGCTTTAATACGGGGTAATTTTCATACCTATTGATGACTAGGGTCTCGAAATATATGCCAAAACGTGGACCCGCCGTGTCTTTACACCGAATTAAACCAAACTTACGCACATTGTTAAGTAAGTATTGAAAATGGGTTTCGTAAAGTTTGGTTGTAATTCGGAGCACTGGCAACGGGTACAGCGTTCTTTTGAACCAGCCATAATGTCGTTTACTTTTTTAACGCTTGGGACGGAACTGAACTGTCAAATTGACAGTGTGAGTTACAATGTGTGAATATTTCTTTCTGATTTGGATGCCATAAGGAAAAAACGTAAGTGCAACATGTAAAAATTGTTTGTGAATTTTTTTGGAGTGGATTTTGGAACAGTGAATAATTTCTTACGAAATTTGAGAATTTAATCTGAAATCCGAATGAAATTATGTGTTCGTGGAAAAAAAATTTTTTTTCGTTTTTTTTTTTAAAATATGAATGGATAATGGTTAAAAAAGCTCCAATGCTTAACAAAACATATAAATTGAAACGAAAAATTCATGGATGATCAGGAAAAAAGACGATTGTTTATTCATATGTGTTGATTTGAAATTTAAAAACAATATTCTTTTTTCCTTTATATTTTATATTTACTCAAAAACAAATAGAAAAACAAAAAATGTTGTTTATGCCAAAGCGCTTGAATAAAGAATAAAGAAATAAATAATATGAAAACCATATATTTTCTGTTCTAAAACATATCTATTCTATTTTAGTGTGCCCAGCGAAGGGGGCCGGGTTTGCTAGTGAAAAATAAAACTATTTTTGAATTTTCTTGACCTTTTTCATTCATGTGATACCCAAATGCCTATGGAGGAAATTTCCAAAAACATTTTTCACATTTTTTAGCAAGGATTTAAAAAAAAAGCATATTTTTAAATTTTCTGAATATTCTTCTTTCTGCTTTTATAGAGTTAAAATATTTTTTTTCTCGGAAGTTTCTTCCTAACTAATATTATACTTTGTTATGAAAAAAAAAATATTTTTGAATTTTCTTGCCATTCGTATTTTATCTGATACCCAAAAGCATATGTATGAGGAAATTTCCAAAAAAACTTTTTAGCAAGGATTGCTTTGAAAAAAATATATTTTCGAATGCTCTAAATATTTTTCTTTCTGCTTTTTTTAATGATGCTGATGGCCTAGTCGCTAATGCTTTTTAATTCATTGAGATTGTAATTCATTACTTTTTCCAATTTTCAAATAAAAACAAAAAAAAAAATAAATTTTTTTTCTTGGCAGTTTTCTCCTAACTAAAACTTTGAGAAAGAAATATAAATTTTGCTTTGTTATGAAAAAAAATATTTTTGAATTTTCTTGGCATTCGTTTTTCATCTAATACCCAAAAGCATTTGGAGGAAATTTCCAAAAATATTTTTCACATTTTTCAGCAAGAACTTGTTTGAAAATGGAATATTTTTTAATGCTCTTCCCAAGGCGCGTTCATTAAACCAACAACAGTGTCCTGTACGTTTGATTGCCAAAGCAAAGTATTGGAAAACTATAAAACAAATAATGAATGCGCCTTGTATCATTCTGAGTTGACAGCCACATGGACACGGCGAAAAAAAAACAACTCAGCTGATTTACCAACACCGCCTTTAATAGATTCGCCTTGGCTCCTCCTCACGCTCATTTCTCTTTTTAAATTTAAAGAATCAAGATCATTTTTTAATGCTAGGTCCTAACTGAAACTTAGAGATTCGTCAAAAAACAAAGTTTGACGTGATGGTGAAAAATAACAACGTTGGTGAAATAATTAAGGTACCAAACTGACACTCCCCATGTAGCACTAAAGCGCCGTTTTAATACCTTGAGTTATGGTATCGTGCAGATGATTTTCTCATTTATGAGAAAAAAGTTAAAATTTGTAAAAAGTAAAAATTTCTTATATGGCAAATAATATTTTCGTCCAGAGTAGAAATTTGTACACCCATGCTAAGTAGCTGCTGCACTGTACTTATAGAATCACAGTAAACTTCAAAGGTGAGTACACATGCTATGATTTTCAGAATGAAATTTAATGAATGATTACTGATGCCAACCCACTTGCTACACGGATTGTAACACTTCCAGTTTTAGGTTGAATGAAATGTGATTCTCGTTCGCGATTAATAAATCTGAAATCTAATTGTCGGAAGTGTAAAGAATTAACCTCAAATTACGATTTATTACTCAAAGATAGTTCTATGTGGCGTGCTCGAGAGTTGGTAAAGCATCGACGCTTTTCGTTTCCCAAAGATTATAATTTAACACTAAGCGTTGCTTTGAATACCAGCTTACACTTTGCCAAGAAAATGTATTGGCATACTAAAATATTCAAGTCACTTGCATTCTGGCGCTTCAAAATTAGCGAGAAATATTGCTTAGAGATGAATGTGGGATCGAAGTTTCATAAAGCAGTGCGCCAAGCTTTGCAAAAGTACAGTTATATGGTTGGCCAAAAAGTCCTACGGTATTTTTATTGAATTTTCAATTGTTCATAAAATTGGTTATAATAATGCGATTTAAGTCAAATATGCGTCGTTTTGTTCGATGATGAGTTCCCAACGAGATGCCAACTTCATAATGCCCCTCTTATAGAAGCTCGCTTCCCTATTGTCAAAAAACTCGGAGAGCCAATTTTCACAGGACTCTCTTGTGGACAACTTCCGACTACCAAGCTCGTTCGCCATGGACAGAAATAGGTGGTAATCACTTGGTGCGAGATCCGGACTATACGATGGATGCAAAAGAGCCTCCCATGCGAGCTCCCGGAGCTTCTGGCGCGTCACCAAAGATGTGTGTGGCCTGGCGTTGTCCTGATGGAAGACAATTCGGCCTCTGTTGATCAAAGATGGCCTCTTCTGCATGAGTGTTGCATTCAAGCGGTCCGAATTGAGCGTTTGGCCATAGGGGAGCAGCTCTTAGTGGATGATTCCCTGCCAATCCCACCAAACACACAGAAGAACCTTCCTGGCCGTCAATCCAGGCTTGGCCACCGTCTGGGCAGCTTCACCGCTTTTCGACAACGACGTTTGCGCTTCACGTTGTCGTAAGTGACCCACTTTTCATCGCCAGTCACCATCCGCTTCAAAAACGGGTCGATTTTGTTGCGATTCAGAAGCGATTCGCATGCATCCATACGGGCAAAAATGTTGTTTTGCGTCAAGTCGTGTGGCACCCATACATCGACCTTCTTTTTGAATCCAAGCTTCATCAAATGGTTTATAACGGTTTGATGACTCATGCCCAGCTCTTGGCCGATGCTACGGCTGCTACTATGCCGGTCTCTTTCGATCAATTCAGCGATTTTATCGCAATTTTCGACGACAGGCCTTCCGGACCGTGGCGCATCTTCGATCACCTCTGCACCAGAACGAAAACGTTGAAACCATCGTTGTACGATGGAAATGGAAACTGTATCGGGTCCATAAACTGCACAAATTTTATTGGCAGCATGAGATGCATTTTTGCCTTTATCGTAGTAGTACTGTAAAATATGCCGTAATTTCTCTTTATTTTGCTCCATGTTTGCGACGCTACAACTCACGAACGACTAAAAGCAAACAACAATTAATCAAACACGTGTTAGCACGTGAAAAGAGCTTTCCAAAAAGCTCTAGCGTGAACCGATGCGACGAATACAACTAGAACTACGCGCTTGCAAAGACAAGCTTGCGGAAATACCGCAAGACTTTTTCGCCAACCTTTAAGCTCCGGTGCAACAGATGACCACAGTACGTTGTAGTCTTGATAAGGTCCTCCTGACTCCCACAAGAGCGAGTCTGCTCTTCCAGACCACTGATGCATAGGTGATAATAGGTCTTGTCATAGCCGTGTAGATCCAGAGGATCCTACTAGGAGAAAGGCATCACGTTTCCCAAAAACACCCTTGCACTTCCAGAAGGCTGTCAGTGCTTTGGCTGTCTTTGTTTCAACGTGTGACTTCCAAAGAAGTTTCTATCGAGAAATAGGAGGTATTCTAAAATTTTTGAAAAGCACACACTGGTTTTAGGAGAAATAGAGAAAACTCCCCACGCGGCATCACAATGGGCTAAGAGCCTGAGTGTGTCCCACAGGACAACCGCTTCAACTTAACCAACCTAACCTACTCCGATATATTTGATTTCTTTGGATAGCTGGGTTGTGACTCCCTTTAGCTTAGGCAGAACGAGTCCATCACGCTTCCTCCTTCTGGTAAAGAGGACAATGGTGGGGTGTGCCGATAGCCCATTAGCACAGCACCAAGTGTCAATCATAGAGTTTTCTGCACTTTTCTACAGATGTTCATAAGCGAAGGGCCCGTTAACAAACAGGCAACGTCGTCCGCGTATGCTTGTATGTAGACTCCAGCATCATTTAAGTTGGTGAGTGGAGGATCGATCACCATGCACCAGAGCAATGAAGACAGCATATCACCTTGCGGGCAGCCTCTATTAACCCCGGATGACTCCAGCAGATCATCCTCTGCTCGTACCGAGACGATTCTTTGGGCCAGCATCGAACGAATCAAATTTAGTAGCACCCGGTCTACGCCGTGCCTACTGGCTGAGCTGCACATACTGCCAAAAGTGGCATTATCAAAAGTCCCCTGCCCATCCTGTCGATGGCCTGCTCTACCCTGGCAACAAGTTTGAAACATATAACTTAAAGCTATTAACTGCAAATGTGAAAAGACATTCTTGACGGTTTGAAGTGACTATTGTTTTTGCTTTTAATTTTTGTGTTCTTTTAAATTGTATTTTCTGCCATTCGCTTATGATTTTTTTATAGTAGTCAAATAAAACCAAATATTGAAACAAAATCATAAAAAAATGTTTTTTTTCAATTACTATTGAGTCGAGCACGCGCTTTTTGTAGCTAAAAGCTTTATTGATTTATATTCTGCGATATTTTTTATTTTTTAGTAATTATTGCTGATATTTTAAATTTTGTATCTTTGGCAATTCCACGGATTCAAATTTCTATTTACATAACTGCACAAATTTAATAGGAAGCACAAAAGTCAACATCCACAAATATATTTTATGCTCTGCTTAGCATATTTGGCCAGTTAATTTTGCTTCATTTTTCAGTTGCTCAGTTGCGTGTGCGTGACCTACATACTTTCGTATGTAGATTTAAGTCATGGAAGAGGCCATCTGTGATTTTGTTTATTTTCCTCGCGGCATATCGTGAACAAGTGATGCATGCTTGAGATAATTTGGGAATTTGGCAAAGCTTTAATAATAATGGAATTCGTTTGCCGTGTGGGATGTGTGTGGATTAGTGATATTGATGTCGGATTCGTGGCTCTCGATGGATATCACGCATTAAATTCTACAAGTAAAGAAAGTTAATCATAGTAGCGGTCGCCACTCGGCAGGCAAAGGCAAATTTTCTGGTATATTTTCGTTACGAAAAAGCCTAGCTTCAAAATTATTTGTCGTAAGGAGGAGGCACTGAATATTCCTGATACTTTCGAATGTGATGTGTTCAGCAAGTTTTGGATAATTAAAAAAAAATAGCTTCGTAGACCAACGTATCTACTCTCAGATGCCAAATGCCCTTTATATATTTTGCAATTTTTAAAATACGCGTACTGTGGGCCATGTAAAATTTGCTTTTTGAATCCGCTATAAAAAACAAACTAATCAATATTTTTTCAATTTTTTTTTTCATTTTGAAGATTGAACGTCATTTATGAATGAAAAATAATATCGTTCAAATGACTGCCACGGCTGGCCATTCGATCAACCCAATTTTTAAGCACATTTTCGATTGTTTGGACTCCAATTTCATGAATGGCAACTTCGATTTCGTGTTTTAAAGCATCAGTCGTCTCTGGATGGTTCGCATAGCATTTTTCCTTAACGGCTCCCCACAAAAAATAGTCCAACGGGCTTAAATCACAGCTCCGAGGCGGCCAATTGATATCGGAATTTCGGCTGATTATTCGGTTTTCAAAAACGGTAGCCAAAAGTTCGAGTGTAACTTTGGCAGTGTGACAAGTTACACCATCCTGTTGAAACCAAATGTCGTCCATGTCATCCTCTTCAATTTTTGGAAACAACTCATTGAGCATGTCACGGTAACGCTCGCCATTTACTGTAACTGCGGCTCCTCGCTTATTTTCGAAAAAAAAGGGCCCGATAATGCCGCCAGACCATAAACCGCACCAAACAGTGACTCGTTGTGGATGCATGTGCTTCTCTACAGTAACGTGTGGATTTTCTGAGCCCAAAATCCGACAATTTTGCTTATTGACGTAGCCCCCGATGTGAAAATCAGAAAAGAGGAAGAAGACTCACCACTTTGGAAATAGGCTTTCAATATTTCCCAACTTTGTTCAAGCATATAGCGTCCCATTTCGTAAATGTCAAACCTTTGAGTAAATTATGAACACATTTGACATGTCATTTGTGTTACCATTCTCAAAAAAATAGGTGGTTCAAAAAGCAAACGCTATATGGTCCACCCTGTATTTCTCTGACTATCCCTTATACAGAAATGGGAGCAAATTCTTTCTACTAATTACTTTCTATGGCCTCGGTAGTCTAGCGCAAGTGCACTAGCCTGCCATACCAGAGGTTGTGGGCTCGAATCCCATGCAAAGCAAGGTCCTCGCATTTTTCCCAATTTATCTACTTTCTCTTTTTCTAAAAAAACAAAAAAACGTATCCTTTCCTTCCTTACTCCCGCATAATAGTCAGCGAATTATTTGCATTGTGGCTGCTAAAACAAGCAAAAAACAAAGAAAAACACACAGTTGCACATTGCATCAGTGACGCCAGCAACCGCGATAAGAGCGTAGACACACCAAATTTAGCGAAGTCCTCAACAATCTGTGCGATCCTTCTGCCAAAAAAATTTCAAACACAGATGGCGCTCCAAGCAGTAAGAAGGCGTTGTTCCTAAGCAACGACAGGTGGTCATTCTCGCTATTAAGGACTGGTAGCGTCAGGCTAATCATTTACCCTGTTAGAAATCAAATAGATTAACGAAACCAACGCAAGACAACAGTCTTTTGGAGGCTCTATGCCCCCGAGAGGAGTGAATAAGGGGAAAAAAGTACTGATGGCGCAGTAAAATAAATTTTACAGTAGAGCGAAAAACATTATTGGGTAAAAACTACGTACTACCTTCAAAGCTTGCGCCAACTTTTGTATACTCTACTAATGGTCCTCACAAGAAATAATTTTTTTTGCATAGCTTTTAAGTTTGGAGTTATAAATGAAAACCGAAGCTCGTTATTTTGACCGAAAAGTGGAATTAGCAGTTTTTACTGTGGCGGCGAATCTGCGGGCGTGAAATCCTAAAATGATATCAAAATTTTTTGTATAATAGCAGTGATCGTCGAGCAAGCAATCACAAAATTTCCTAGTGTAACTTAGCACATAATAATTTTTGGCACATGACAACAACACCAGCAATAACCCATGTTGCGGCTCTAATAACAAAGTAGTCGCAACAGTAAATGTAACAATATCCACCATATCCGCAGAGTAAGCAATGCAGCAAGCAGTTAGGCAGCGATCTTCAGTGGTTCACACGTTCAAGCAGCCAGCGTAAGCCGATATCACCAACATACGGCAGACGCTCTATCAGCAACTTCTAGTCACACGTTGTCCACATGCAATAGCTAAATTTCAAAGTTAGGTATTCAGGTGCAGTCACCGAATTAATCAGTTTGTATTAACTCGCTCAGCGTTACGGCTGCCCTTGCATAGCATCGGAAATAAATGGTGTTTTATTAAAAAATTAATTTGTATTTCCTTACATTTGTGAAAAATCATCAAGATTCACACCACAACTAAGAGGAGGCGCTCGGTCAAACAACCAATAAAGGGCCTAAGTTGTAATCACAAAAAAATATATATATTTAATATTTTTAAACTACGGCGTAATTACATTACAATTTGGCGATTTTGTTTATTTTCTATATCAACTTTACCTTGAGCTGAGGGCAACAAAGGTACGATGTTTCATTCAGATATAAAAATTTTCACTTTCTATCACGCGCAGACACATTTGTTTAATCAATTTTTCTTCATCATCCTGAACACTTTATTGTGTACAAGGTGGCGCAAAATTAATCATCCATGTTTTTTTTTTTTTTTTTTTTAATAACCTTTTCACTTAATTAAAAACCTGATTTTGAGTGATAGAAATCTTTATTTTGATCTTTGCGCGCTCCGTTGCTTATCTGTTTGTCTGTTTGTACACTGCAGCTGTGTAGTTTACAAATGTCGAATATGATTGACGTACGTCGTCATTTGCAAAAAGTATAAATCTTCCGATAATGTGATTAATTTTGCGCCACCTCTTATATACATATGTATATATATGTATCAGAGTTTTAATAACTTAAATAGGCAACATGCGCTCAGGCTCATACGAGAAAAGGTTTAAAAATTAAAGATTACACAGACCGAAACCAATTTTGTACCACGCAAATGTGAAAGATAGATTTAATCCGAGTCTGAGCTCAGCAGAATATTTTAGTGAGAAATAAACATTTTTTTTGAAGTGAAACTTCTTAGGGGTCAATGGACAAGCGAGAATGGAGAGTAAAATTTCAAGGCCATGCAACGTTTTGGGCAACTTCGTTCCGCGAGAGAGAAAAAAGATATAACGTAGAGGAAAAGGAGAGAGAGCTATACCTTATATATATCTTAGATACACTTTAGGCTATTTTTCCTGAGTTTTTCCTTGTGGTTGCTAATTTCTAGTGAGAAATAACACTGCCTACTTTTTGGCGCTTGTTTGTTGGTGCAAACTTGTAGCAAATATATTTTTGGTGACTACTTTTTGGCGTTATATTTCCTCGATGCCTACTGTTTCTGGCGTTTTTGGTCTCAATTTTTTTGTCGTTTTTTTTTTTTTGGTGCCTACTTTTTGGCCCTTATTTCCGGTTCCGAGCTAGTGCTTGGGCGTACTATAAAGTGCTATCCATTCCGGCGTTGGATTTATTGGTGTTGCCTTGCGGTAATTTGTGTCGTTGCTGCGGTCCTGGAATCGCTGCGTTTGTGCGGGTGATAAACGCTCGGAGTAGTGCGCGTTGTTGCCACGGTTTGTGTCCGGCGTTTACCTACACCGGTCGACCCTCCCTGTATTTTGTAAATTTTGTCTATTTGTATTCTCTGCAACTGTTGTGAATTTATTAAGATATATATTTTTTTCTCTCTCTCTCTCTCTCTCATTCTCTCGCGGGTCTTTCTTTGTCTGCTTTGAAAGTTTCACTTCTGTTATGTGTACTACGCTAAACACACTTTTTTTGTGTATGAAAATGGGTTTAAAAGGGAAAGAGTTGCACTTTGAGATATTTTCTTGTTCACTCCTCTCGGGAGCATATGGCCTCGACAAGACTCTTCCATCGTACACGGTTCTGTGCTGTTGTTTTTTCACCATCCCATGAGATGTCAGCATCTGCTAGTTCGCGCAACATCGACCTTCTGCAAGTGTTTTTTGGTCGACCGCGACCTCAGCTCCCTTGCGATTCTTAAGGGGGTATTCTGGTCTAGAGCCCTACTTTTTGGGTATTTTTCAAACTAGGATAAAAGAAAAATTAAAAACATTTTTACTATCCATTTTTTTATATAATATTTATTGATGTTTAAGGTATATAAAAAAAATTAAAAAAAAAAAAGTCAAAAATTCATCCAGTGACAGGTCGGTGAAGTAGGGGTTGCTAGTCAAACAGTGCTCCCTGGTTGACATGATTCCAACCCTTGTAGTGATCTAAATCGAACAAACAAAGAAAATTCTTAATTCGTAAAGATGTCGCTACATCTTGAGCCTCGGCCGAAAAAAAAAAATAAAAATTCACAAAATGGCGCCTACTTGAAAAAAAAAGTTTTTTTTACCCCTGTTTTTTGACCTTTACGAATTTTTTAAAAATACTTCAAATTAAAATTTTTCAAAATCCAAGGCTCCAGTGATAAAGAGATGTATGAAAAAGATTCTCACCAAATTTCAAAGGGATCGGTCAGATAGAACTTCAGATATCGTGTCAACCACCTCAGCAAAAGGAGTTTTGAGAAAAACGCGTTTGAATTTCGCCGTCCGCTCTAACCAGTCTAGCTGTCGCGTCACTAAAATAGTTGTAATTTCGAAAATAATTCGAATTTTGCAAAATCCTTTTAGGGAGATATTTTTGAATACCTAGACTATCGAATTTTGAAAAAAAAAAATTTTCGATTTTTTCAAATTTCTAGACTAGAATACCCCCTTAACTATTGAAAAAAAAAATTCTCAATATATTTTTGGTACTACTACATTTTTATTACACTATTATATTTCAATTATTGACAAATATTTAATTTGTACTCTCCATTCTGCATCAGCCTTATTATAATCACAATTATTTACTCAAACTGACGAAATAATTATCTACTAAAATTCAAAAAACAAATGTCTTTGTACGAAATATGAATTTTCAACTTTCTAGTCAGCTCTACAAATTGCAAATGAGAATATTTGGTTTAGCTGTCAATTGGCTGCCAACGTCTGGCTGATGCGATACCCACCGCGTATATTTTTCTATTATAAATTTTCTCATAAGATAATTTTTTCCTTTTTTCAATTCTAGTTGCCAAAAACAGGTATTGCTAGTATATTATCGATATACAAATACATACAAAAACATATTGACACGCATAGCAAACAAACACTGCATGAGCGCCAGAGTATTGTATGGGACGTGTACATATACAGTTGATGAGGGGCATTGAGATCCAGGCGAGTTTCAACAGAATTACCGTAATGAGCAGAAGAGCGGCATTTGTACCTACTGGCAAGCCGTTCGGTTCTGCATAGGCAAGCAAAAACCATACCTGTTATTGTCATTTTATAGAAGAATTTGCAAACTCCTGCGAGCGGTATGTAGGTTAGGTTAGATTGCAGCAGTTATTGGGGCGCACTGAGGCTCATAGCCCAGTGTGATGCCGCGTGAGGGACTTGTCCTTATCTCTACTAAAACAATTGTGAACTTTTCAAAAATTTTAGAAGATCCCTGATTTCCACAGTACTGAGATCTTCCAACTCATTACAAAAGTGTCTAACTAAAGTGGTGAATCTACGTCTCGAGATAGAGAAGGATATAGTTATGGCACAGAAGGTGCAAGATGGTCTATTCTTCTTTATCATATAGGGAGAGGAAAGGGTGTGCCTGCACTGCCTCATTTTAACGGAAATCTATGAGCTAAGTCTGTACTTATTTTGGGTTAGCAGAGATTCTGCACGATTAGCATTAAGAATTGGCCACAATTTTTGTGGTGCAAATGTAGTCGGAAGTACATAGTCCACCAATCTGGGAAGCTCCGAAATGCTTGTTGGAACCTTACCGTCACTTAAGGTGTTAAAGGAAGTTTAATGTCGCCTATAAAGCATATGGCGATGATTGCTTTTCTCGTGCCAGAGTTCATGAGTGATTTACACGTTTCAGAGATGGTTATGAGGACATAAAAATGATGCGAAATCATCGTTGAAATTCATGGAATCGGAGTTGAATATCTCCAAAACATCGATTTATCGCTTTTTAACTGATCATTTGGGCTTACGAAAGGTCTATGCACGTTTCATTCTGCACAAGTTAACTGAGGACCAAAAATTGCTCAGAATTCAACATTCGAAAGACCTCATTAAAGAGGCGAGAAAACACGAGAAATTCCTTTTCCACCTTGGAGCGGGTGATGAAACGTGGTGTTTCCAACATGAAACTGAAACTAAGCGTCAAAGTGCGAATGAAAGGCCCCAGACGAACCACCACCCAAAAAATCGCGTTTGGAGAAGTTAAAAATCAAGTCGATGCTCATTTGTTTTTACAAGTCCAAGAGAACTGTCCACAAAGAGTTCGTGCCAATGGGCCAAACCGTCAATGTAATTTTCTATCTTGGCGCTGTAAAGCGTTTGTTGCATCGCATTCGTCGAATTCGCCCTAAACACCGCGAAGGAGGAAGCTGGCGCTTATTGCATAAGAATGAACCATCTCATCGATTCACTCTTGTGACTGATTTCTTGAATAGAAATCGCATTTTAACCTTCAATCAATCAGCGTATCCGCCTGATATGGCTCCCTGTGACTTCTACCTATTCGAAAAATTGTATTTGGGCATGAAAGGAAAAAGTTTTGCGTGCATAGAGGTCATCCAAATATAAAAGTGAATTTTTCTTAGAAGTTTCAACATGGCAAGTCCTTGAAATGTTAGAAGTTAAATTTTATTAAGCTTTAGTCGGAGCTTTCGATCGTCCAAGCTAAAGTGTCAATCGTAAAAGCGAATTTTTTTTTTTAAATCTCAACATTTTACGACAGGTCAAAGTAATTTTAAGAACGAGTCCCTAAAACGTTGGAAATTAAATTTTAATAAGATTTGGTCGCAGCTTTCGATCGTTCAAGCCAAAATATCAATCGAAAAAGCGACCTCTCCTTAAAAGTTTCAACATTTTATGGCAGATCAAAGTAGATTTGGTCTTAAAAGGCCTTAAAATCTTGAGAACAAACTTTTTTGCTGTAAATATCGAACGACCAAGCAAAATCGTCAGTAGTAAAGAAATGCGTAAAAGCGAATTTTCGTCAGTAGTAAAAACAAGCACAAAAGCGAATTTCCCTTAGAAGTTTAAACATTTTGTGACAGGTAAAAAATCAACTACAGAAGAGGTTAAAAGACTATATTATAAATTAATTTAACTAATTTAAGTTACAATACTATAAAAAACGCTCCATTTTCAAAAAATTAATATAATATACATTTAATTATAGAACTTGCCATAAAATTCTCAATATATTTTTAAGCTTAATATTGATTTTCTTTTATTTTATACCTCGCAGAAAATCCACTAAAGTGAATCAAAGCGTTCTAAGCATTGCCACCATTTTTTTATATAATTTTCCATAATGGAAAAGCGAAATACTCAGGATATGGGGCCTTTTTATTGAAAAGAAAGAAATTAAAGAGAAGTAATCCACCATAAATTGAAAATTTAAATAAATAATAATGAGTGACTCTCTGCTGCAGCTGCGAAAATGGAGGCCAATATACTCGTACATATACACGTATGTGTAAGTGTACAAGCCCAAGCACATGCCACTCACCGCAAGGGCGAACTTTTCCGCTTGCACCCACACACAAACACGTACGATGCGTACCCATTGATGCTGCCTGAAAGCCCTGCTCAAATTCTCATTTCGTCGCCACACACAGGTGTCAATGGCTTCATTTAAGACCCTTCACACGCATTTCTCGTACTTGCGCTTATGGTTTTTGCGTATATGTATGTGTACGTATGTATGTACATATGTACATGAATTTGTATTCATTCGTATTTCTTGTTGTTGTTATAGCGAATATGTTTTCCATTTTGGCTGCCTTTCCAACTGCCTGGCGCACTATGGCACATTCATAAATAATCTTCAATTTTGTAAATTTGACTTTTTCACACACAAGCGACCACATTCACTCACACACACACACACACATATATACAAAACAAAATAGCAAACTCCCACACAAACGCGAATATTTATATGTATAGATGCTGAACGCTAAACACTCATGGAAATCAGTATAATAAGAAAAAAAAAGTGGATTGAAAACAAGGTGAAAAATATTTATGAAAATTTCACAACAAGCAAAGGGGCTGCTGATGTGACAAGGGAGTACAATTGAAGTATTTTTTGTTAGTGGTTTCGTGTTTTTTTTTTTACTTTGTTTACAGTTGATTTGGTGTGGTCGATTTGCATAAATAGGCACAATTGGTAGATACTGCATTACCCAGGCGGCTTTTTAGGAAATAAATGTACACTGCGCGTTTTGGGTTTGCTTCCTTAAAGAGTATTAAAAAATTCGTGCAACTCTAAAATTTATCGAGGAAAATTTTCATATGCACATGAAGCTATAGATTGTATGCAATAATGTTGTATACTCAGTTTTAAATTTTAAGTTATAAAGGACTTCATTTTTCTAAAAATGGGTTTAAATACTTATATTCAATCTATGGCATTAAAATGAGTATCAAACAAAAGAGAGAAAAGGAAGCAATTTTCCCAATATCAGAAACTAGTCATTCGAGGAGTGAGCCAGTAAGAATTCCAGGTGAACTTGACTGGGAGGAAACAGTTCTATTCAGTTCTATCCAGCGGGCAGCACTATCTACATAGCTACAAGAAAGTAAGAGGTGTCCATAGGACAGCGGCGGGTGGACGTCTTATCTCCTCCTGTGGAGCCTAGTAGTAGATGACCTGCATCACTTGCTGACAAACAATGAATCCGCTGTCAGGGATACGCGGATGACGTTGTAATTATAGTGAGAGGCAGGTTCGAGAACACTCTTTACGATATACTGAAAAGAGCTTTAAACCCGACAAAAAGATGGTGTGCTGGGGTGGGTCTGGATGTAAACCCACCCACCCAAAACACCCATTATTCCTTTCACCACGAAAAGAGCTTTACCAGGAATGAAAGACATCAGCGTAGACGGAATAGCTATTGGTTTAATCAGTGAAGTTAAGTATCTTGGCCTTGTCCTAGATGCCGTGCTTAGCTGGAAGAGGCATGCTGACGCAACCTTGTCCAAAGCAACAAAGGTTCCCACGATCTACAAACGTCTCACAGGGAAATTATTGGCTCAAGAATTCTGAGATGGATATCGATTGCGCATCGAGAGTCTCTCTCTCGACGGTAACTAAGCTTCAACGCTTATCATGCGTGTGCATCTCGAGGGGCCATACGGTTGAGGTGATGCTTGAGCTGACACCGCTTCATTAAATTATTTAGCATTCAGCGTATCCTACTGAATAATACTAGGAAATGCTTCGGGAGAGGAAAAGTGATAACATCTAAAAACATGGAAGTGCTGAGGCTACAGCTTCCACTTACCGAGCTACCCCGCATTTGAACAGAAACTCCAGGAGTTTAACCTGCACTGGCACACAGATGGCTCGAAGACCCCAAAAGGCATAGAGGCTAGAATTTACGGGCCGAGAACCAAGCGCTCTATGCCGATGGGCAGTTTTCCAAGCATCTTCCAAACGGGGATGTACTATATGCCATCTGTCTATATGAAGAGATAAACTTAGACAGAAATTTCCGGAATGATCGAACTTCCATTATGAGTGACAGTCAGGCGGCACTCATGACTCTATCGTACTGTGAGATCAAATCATCACTGGTTCTTGAGTGTATAGAGAAATTTAATCTACAAGGAACGCACCATTGCGTGCAGATAATTTAGATTTCAAGACACAGGGACGCATAGCGGACGCATTGACGAGAGAGGCTGCGGCTTCGCCTTTAATATGACCCAAGCTCTTCTTTACTATGGAACAACACACCATTAAGGAGAAGCTTAGGAGTGGAGAGCTAAGGCTAAGGAAGGTTTGCTGGCACCACTCTATGCAGCTACACCGGACGAAATCCCTACTGCGAAGGCACAACCAAAACAAGTTTAAAAAACTCACAACCCTCACCATTCTCAAGGGCCACTGCAGACTGTGAATCCATTTTCACATGATCGGAATTTGGTCTATGGACTCCTGTCGTTTCTGCGACCAATCTCAAGAGACTCCAATGCACCTTCTCCTGGAATGCATGGCTATAGCTCGGATAAGGTTGAGACGTCTTGGCCAACTACAGCCAGAAGAAAGGCACATAAGCTCAGTTCAACTCAGCTCCATCCAGCTCATCGTCTTGGATGTTGCCCATTTATGGTGCAATAAGAAAATTATTATTGTGTGATTATAAAAATTATGTGTCGCTTAAATCTGTAATCGGAATTGAGGTCTACCTGCGCCTTTCCTTAATAACAAAAGACTGGGAAAAGTTCTGAACAACTTACATACGCACGATTCGCATGTGCATATAATTTTCAGTACTTACAGCATACAGTCTAAAACCGCATTAATGCAGCCTTCGCATGAAAGTTTGACGTGGCATTTTCAACTTTTAATTCGCATTTATGCAGTCCTCGTGTAAGCTGCGCTGTTTTGTTTATTATATTTTATATTTTTTTGCGAAATATCGATGCGTCGCAACATGTTGACAGTTCGCAAATACAGTTATTACAACTTACACAACATATATGGATGTATGTGTGTACATATTTGCTTATGTATGGATATGTGTGCATTTTGAAGCGCCGATATGAATGACACCGAAAAATAGGCAACGCAGGTGAGAAGTCAATTCAATAAAAAATGCAAACGTGTGCAGGGTAGGTAGTGCACACACACACACACAAACTGCATACATGCATATATAGGTGGAACCCTGTGGGGAATTTCGTAATTGTCTAATAAAATTTAAATATTTAATGTGGCTTTTAGCGAGTAGTGAAGTTTGTTGAATGGCAAAAATTATTAACTTTGAAAAATAACTGTTTGTCGATGTTATAAATGTAATTAAGTTACGCATGTCCCACAAAAATATGCAGGCAAGCATTAGTTGGAACCCTCAAGGCAGTAGAAAAAAAGAACGCCTTTGGTGCACTTGGAAGGAAACTCACGAAAAGAGCTTAACGCTGCAGGGAAATCTTTCAAAGAAGTCAGAGTCATAGCGAAGGATCGTTGAAAGCGTCTTGCAGAGGCCCTATGTCTCATCAGGCAGGACAGGAATTAAGAGATACAATACAGTGAAAAAGCGCTACGTACTTTATAAGGCCAAAAGTTGACGAAAGTTTACACCTCCAATAACCAAATCTTCAAGGAATTTTTAGCCTACAAATTTGGGTTTTTCACACATATAACAGGCCCTTTATAAAGGGTGGTTAAGTTTCAAGGGCCGGTGTTGATTTGAATAAAATACAAGTTTTCTAGCAAATTCTCATTTCTCTTTATTATGATAATATTGGTATGGCTCAATTACGTACGGCACACCACCATCCGATGGTCCAAATTTCCTATGACGCTAAGGCATAATTGAGGTTCTATGCCGTTAATGTGCCGAATTATCTCATCCTTTAGCTCTTGAATTGTTGCTGACTTATCGACGTACACCTTTTCTTTCAAGTAACCCCAAAGAAAAAAGTCCAACGGTGTCAAATCACATTATCTTGGTGGCCAATTGACATCGCCGCGACGTGAGATTATTCGGTCATCAAATTTTTCGCGCAAAAGAGCAATTGTTTCGTTAGCTGTGTGACAAGTGGCGCCATCCTTTTAAAACCACATGTCGTCCTCATCCATATCTTCCAATTCGGGCCATGAAAATTTCGTTATCATCTCACGATAGCGAACACTATTCACAGTAACTGCCTGACCGGCCTCATTTTGGAAAAAATACGGCCCAATGATTCCGCCGGCCCATAAACCGCACCAAACAGTCACTCTTTGTGGGTGCATTGGGTTTTCGGCAATCACTATTGGATTATCATTCTATCATTCGCCCAAATGCGGCAATTCTGCTTATTGACGAATTCACTGAGGTGAAAATGTGCCTCATCACTGAAGATGATTTTCTTCGAAAATTGGTCATTCACTGTTGCCATTTCCTGCCACCATTCTGACCATTGACGCCGCTTGAAATGGTCAAGAGGCTTTAGTTCTTGAGTCAATTGCACCTTGTAAGCGTGTAAATGCAAGTCAAGCGTGAGAGGTGCAATGGTTGGGCTCAACGACGAGTTGAGGTGGACGGCTCTTCAATAGCAACAATATTTTCTGCAGTACGAGCTGTACGAGCATGCACTGGCGTTTTTACATCTCCCGGTTTGCTCAAATTTTTGCACAATTTTTCCGATTGTACGCACATTTGGACGATTAAATTGACCGATAAAATCACGAAGTGCGCGATATACATTTTGATTTGACGTCCGGTTTCATAATAAGCCTGAATAACTTTAACGCGTTGCTCGATTGTATATCTTTCCATGGTTCAAATTGATTTAGTCTGAAATTGAAAAATATCAAATGAAATGCAGAAAAATACTTGATGTTTAGGTGTGGTTTACATTCAACATCGGCCCTTGAAATTTAACTACCCTTTAATAACAAAAATACAGTAAAACAGTAATATGCAAAAATTGATTTATTGTTTTTCAAAATACACTCCTTTCTGCATTCACTCGAACCAATTTTCAAAGCACTTTCGCTAATCAGTAGTGGGTGTCCCCCAAATGATGCCTTCTACAACTTCTTCAGGCGTTGAAAAGTGTTGGCCGCGCATTTTATTTTTGATGTGAGAGAATAAAAAGAAATCATCAGGTGTCAAATCAGGCCACTGTAAGGCAGATGGCAGAATAATTCGATCTTTCAAATGCTTAAAAACGACTTGGCGGATGACTCATCTTCGGCGTTTGGTTTTCGCTTAAGAAGAGATAACAATATAAATAAATATAAAAAATGCATACATTGTTTATTAGTACTTAAATTTTATAAAAAATGTATTTCAATTTTTTTTACAAAAATTAGTTTATAAAAAATCACGTGAACCAAAGTACAATGAAAAAAAGTTGCTCCACGGTCTGCATCATTTCTCCTTGAAATGTTGATGGATCTGTAAAAAGTAAAAAACTTCTCGTAAAATAAAGTTGTACTTATAGTCTGTCGAGCCAGATTTTTGAATTTCGGAACATTTTGCGATTTACGGCCTTTAAAAAAAAGTATGCGCTTTAAGTAAAAGTGTCACACTTCAATTATATTTATAAAATTTGTTAATAAAAATATCAAAAATCCAAATCTTTATATTATATATATGTATAATTGGCGCGTGCACCCTTTTTGGGTGTTAAGCCGAAAAAGCTCCTCCTATTTGTGGTGTGCGTGTTGATGTTGTTCCACAAATGGAGGGACCTACAGTTTCAAGCGGACTCCGAACGGCAGATATTTTTATGAGGAACTTTTTCATGGCAGAAATACACTCGGAGGTTTGCCATTGCCTGCTGAGGGGCGACCGCTGTTAGAAAAATGTTTTTCTTAATTTTGCTGTTTCACCGAGATTCGAACCAAGAGAAAACACTTTGGCATATTTGATAAAAAACCGGATCAAAAAATATTAAAACCTGTATGAGTTATCAGGCATGTGTCAGAAAAAGTAGATTCGAGAAAAAAGAGTTTAAACTTTCAAGTGCATTTCGCTCGAAGTCGCTACCTGTGCGCATCAAACTCTCGTCGGCCAGTTACATTTTCTCCCCTAACTTTGTATCTGTGGGGAATTTTTACAATCGACTTCCAGAGAAATACGCTTAAAACTATAAAGAATAATAATTAAAAAAAAAAATCGATATTTTGAAAATTCTGTGCGTATATAACCTCTTAACTCTCCGCAAACTTCTGAAGACCAAATTTTCGTGCAATATCGAATGTGTGCTGGTACCACCAAAATCCAAGGGTGCCTCTATCTCGAAATGATCGTGATATGACGATCTCGAGTTATTGATTGACGCTTATCATCGATTGTTTCTGGTAAAACAAACGTTTTTGGACGATCTTCACGAAATTCACGAGTTAATTCCATTTTGTCGGCCAGGTAAATTTTTCAACTCACCGTAAAAAGAACAAATAAGGCTCGTATGTGAAAACGTTATATGTAAGTTTATGCTAAAAAATTCCTAACTTTTTGATAAAAATATCGCATTACAGTTCATCACACATACATAGTTTTCAAAAGGCGACGCTGTTAAAAGGCTACGAGGATTCTCATATCTATAAGTAAAGTAAAAGCTTTTAAAATGCCCTGTATACAAGAAAAAGTAAGAAAAGTTGGATCAAATATTGTTTTATATGGTATCGCACTGTTTTTGGCGTTCAGAAACTCATTTCTGTTGCTTATTTTTGTCCAAACCTCAACCCAAGTTGTGCTCTCGCACAATTTTTTTTTATTTTTATGGTTCATCATTGGAAAAATTTTAATTGAAAAGTCCTGATCTGATGCTCCAATTTTTTTTTTTAAATCGTATTTTGCAAAAAAAACATAATTTTATTAATTTCTAACAAAAATTTTTTTTTTTTTTTAATTTTTATTGCGACTAGCTCATAAATATTTACAAATGACTAACAAGCAACTTAAATATAACAATACTACACAATTTTCACTCTACATAACATAAAGCATTTCTATGGAAGTATAAGATCGCTCGCTTTAATGCGTCTGAGTCTTCGTATTAACTCGTCGGTTTTAATTAACTTATTCGCTTCTTCATTGCTGTCATTTATTACTCTTTCTTTAGGGGCCACTTCACGATTTCCGTGTTAACGGAGTTTATTTTAACTGTATTATATACTTTGACTGGCGCATCCCCATAGCTGCGTACCATAACTGCATACTGGCCTTAAAATCTGCTTGTAGATTACCAGTTTGTTTTCTGCAGTTTGAGCTGATCTGCTACCCATGAGCCATTGTATGGTTTTGGCCGAGCTCTTTCTCCTATTTGTGACATGCGTCTTGATGTTGTCCCACAAATGGAGGGACCTACAGTTTCAAGCCGACTCCAAACGGCAAATGGTTTTTATGAGGATCTTTTCATGACAGAAATACACTCGGAGATTTGCCATTGCCTGCCGAGGAGAGACCTCTATTAGAAAAATGTTTTTCTTCATTTTTTGCACCAATCCATTCGGCTACGGTCATGTTGGAATGCCTATGCAGCCAAATAAAAAGCAGTTTAGCATTTCGCTTTTTCGCTTACTGTAAAACTTGTTTTTTTGTTGAAAGTGATCGATCGGTTCAGGTAGTTGAGATGCCGAAATTAGCCATCACCAGCCATCAGTCTAAACTAAGAGCGTGAGCAAAAACTCTCTCCCAAAGGGAAGTAAAAGCAAAAAAGTTTACGAACCGAAAACTTACCATAACTTGCAAAACCGGTAGAGGAAGACATTTCTTTATTTTATTTTTAAAATGCGCTAGCAACGGAAGCTTTGAGCTGAAAGGAAGTCATATTAGCTGAGTTTTTTTTTTTTTTTAATTTTGTGTTGCCCACAAAAATGCTATAAATATAATTTATACACTCTGACTATAAACTGCAAATTTCTGGCCGGCAAATGCGCAAGAATGCACAGAATACCAGATTTCATAAAAACTAAATTTGTTTATTTACAAAAAGTTCAATGAAATGCTTACGGTTTTCGTGACGGTTAACTTTTGCTAGTCAAAATTTCTCTAGCTCATACTAAGCGTCTCTCTTGCATCGGACTGTCACTTTGATCTCTCAATTTTTGAGTGATAGCTAACGAACGCCCACTTGCCCACAGCTGAAAGCCTCTCTACAGAAATGCGAAGAAATGGGTGCTGTGCACCACCACCAGGTAAAACAAGCATTCATTTTTAAGCGTTCTCGACTCTATGCAAAGAAGTGGCGACAGAAGAAGTTGCCACCCAATTCAGCAATAGCGTCGAAGTAACTTAGTTGAGTTCTGCACAATATTTAGCAAAAAGCTTTAGGAACAGAATTGGAAGCAATTTATAGAAGCAGCTGCAAAGTGATAACCGAATTTTCTAGAATTTTAACAAAAAATTAAAAGAAAAAAAAAGAGGTTGTCTGTAAAGTCGGTTTACTGACAATAGTTTAACGTGATAACGTCATAAGAAAATACTGATTGAATGGTTGCATTTTTCAAAAGAAAATTTTAATTTTATTTGTTTGATAGATATTTTGTATGGATATAGACAATGAGTTAACATTAACATAACATAATATACTTTAACATAACATAACATAACATAACATAACATAACATAACGTAACATAACATAACATAACATAACATAACATAACATAACATAACATAACATAACATAACATAACATAACATAACATAACATAACATAACATAACATAACATAACATAACATAACATAACATAACATAACATAACATAACATGCTGTTCAAGCAAGGTAACGACGCATGAGCAAGATAACGACGCATTTTTTTGTGCGTGCAGCCGGCTACATAGAATTATAAGACGTTATCACGTCAAAAAATAATAATAACATTAAAACAACAGGTATTATTAACAAACTTGGTTTTATTTTAAATTCTTCAAGTAAATCAAATTAATAATAGTCAATAAGAAGGCATATGCAAATACAAATACGTGAATTTATATATGTACATATGCGCATATACATACACCTATACGCTCACTTAAGTAGGAGAGAGCAAGATGTCGAACGTTGCCGTTCGTTTGCTTTGTTTGCTTTGTCGTTCGTTCCGCGCTTTCGCTTGCAGTTCATTCAAGGTAACGGCAATGAGCAAGGTAACGACACATGAGCAAGGTAACGGCAATGAGCAAGGTAACACTAATGAGCAAGGTAACGACACATTTTTTCGTGCGTGCAGCCTGTTAAATTGAATTATAAGACGTTATCACGTCCAAAGTTTCAACTAAAACTATTACTCTTTATTACTGCACTTTTTTTAAAACTAGAAGATATATAAATAAAACTAAATAATCACAAAACACAGAAATATTATTGCTAAAATATTCTTGTTTCTATTTCTAATTTAGGTACATTTTCAGTTGTTTCACAACCTGCCAACCTCTTACTTCCCTCTGGCGATTTCACGATTTCCTTCCACATGCTGTACTAGTAATTCCATTTGACAGCTTTTGATAGTTTTTGAACTAAAAATAAATGTTTAGCATTTTTTTCCATGGAAGTATTTAAATTGTTATATTTTTAAATCGTCACACTTTGCTGGCCGAAAATTCATTTGAAAACACCAGCACATCGTCTATTTTTACTTTTGTGATACCTACTTTTTCTCACAACACAATTTCGCTTTGTCGAAGTGCGTGTGTGATAAGAGGAAGGGGAAGAGAGGAACAAATTCGTGGGAGTTTATATTCAGAATCGGGCTGATAATCTGTAATTATTTTTTGATGGTACAAGGTGGCGCACAATTAATTACCCTGTTCTTCTTCATCATCACTCCTTCGTCTCCTACTTGTGAACTACACAGCTATAGTGTACAAACAGACAAGCTATGGAGTGAGTGAAGATCAAAATAAATATTTCCTTGTGTTTTTTTTTTTTAATTATTAAAAAAAGTATTGAAAAACAAAATTTAGTATTAATTCTGCGCCACCTATTACTTATATATCACTGATGGTGAGAGTTAATATAGAAAGCTTACAAATCCACACTTGCTTCTATACGGAGAAAATGCGCATCAACGTCAAAAAAAAAAGTCATAAAAAATCAACGGGATTTTTTGCAACTCCAAATTAGCATTTTATTGTACTAAAATTTAAAAAGCTTTAAAACTGCATACCAAAGATCTTTCTAGAAGCTCTAATTAAAAATGTGGAATAGGGATGAATTTTGAGGAATTTTTTCAATTTTGGTATAAAATTTTATAATTGAATTTATATGATTTTTATTAGTTATTGAGCTGTATTTTACGAGAAATACAAAAATATTTAATGTTCAAAAAAAGATGGAAAAAGTTGTAAAAACTGTGTATATAAAAAATATATCTTCAGTGGTCTCCTGATAGCTAAATTCGGAATTGCATACATACGCACCGACAGCACCAAAAATATTCTACTTTATAAAGGGTTTTTAATCACTTCTTCAAAGAAAAATCTCTCGATAGCCCAATCCATTCACCTGAAACACCTGTTATTGGGCAAAAAATAAATTGAATTTGGTTGTAAAATGAAAAATCTTTATTTATTCTTGTAAATCAATTTCATCCCCTTCAAAATAATCCCCTCTCGATGAAATACACTTATGCCAACGATTTTTCCAATCCCCGAAACATGCCAAATAGTCCATTTCCGGTATAGCCATCAGCAACTTCTTCGATTCAACTTTTATCTCCTCAATCGACTCGAGACGCGTTCCCCGGAGTGGTCTCTTGAGTTTTGTGAATAGCCAGAAGTCACACGGAGCCAAATCAGGCGAATACGGTGGTTGCGGAACGATATGCGTGGAAGTTTTGGCGAAATGGTCACGAAGAACGAGTGCAGTGTGAGACGGTGCATTATCGTGATGCAAAAACCAAGAGTTGTGGACCCATAATTCTGGTCTTTTTAGACGAATTGCTTCACGTAGACGACGCATAACGCTCAAATAATATTCCTTATTAACAGTTTGGCCTGGGTGGAAGGAATACATAGGGCACCACACCACGAAAATCGAAAAAAACTGTCATCATGGCCTTTATTTTTGAACGACTTTGACGTGCTCTTTTCGGTCTGGCCTCGCCTTTAGCACGATATTCACTTGATTGGTCGGTTGTTTCAGGCTCGTAAGCATAAATCCAAGTCTCATCTCCCGTAATGATGCATTTGAACTTGTCCTGATAGTCTGAAAGCATTGTTTCACACACATCAACGCAACGACTTTTTTTCAAGAAATTGAGAGTTTTCGGTACCAAATGAGATTTGACTTTTCGTAGACTCAAATTGTCTTTCAAAATGGTTTTCACAGACAAGAGTTTGACAAATAAATTCACCTTACTTTTTGCCCACTACCAACCAATTTAAAGCAACTAGATAATAGTTAATTGAGCGTGGATTTAAAGTGATTTGCGTTTCCTACAGGGTGCAAATTGTCTGATTGTGTAGAAGTAAAAATAATAATAAGGAGCAGAGTGTGGAAAAACTTGGCATTGGAAATGCTGTCAAAGCTACCTTTATGACACTAACAAACAACAATCAAGAAAAATTGGAAAAATCCAGATAAGCACAAAAGGAAGAACAACAAGCAAAAGCTGTAAATAGCATAAGTAGAACAGCGTCATAAATAACATTCTAGAATGGAATTATGAGCAAAGGAAGAGGGGGGCAAAAGGTGAAGATTGAAAACAGAAAAAGGGAAAAATAAATGGGCAGCTGTGCAGAAAAACAAATGCGAAATAGAAGTACAACTCTTGACACTCACAAGGCAGGTGTAAATTTGAATTAGATGATATTTTCCCAACTTTGTTTTTACGTAATACAGACATACATACGCACATGTTTGTGCACATACTTATTTACAGTTAAGTTAGTAGTCATTTATGCTTGTTTTCTCACCAACCATGGCACTGATATAACGGGTGTTGCTTTAAGAGCTTGAAAACTTGAAGTGATAATACGAAACGGAAGTATTTTTGGAATGACTTTTTTTATTGTATCATAATTTGGCAAACAATTTCATGGCATTTTTTGAATGTGATATCGGCAATATGTCCGCCGCGGCTAGGAGATGCATATTTTAATTATACTTTTTCCAAAAAATCTGAACAATAAATCTAAATGAGCACAAACAGCAAAAATGCGGCGCAAGCGCTGGTCAATTCTTGCACGAGCTGTATTTTGTAGACACGTAAGCCAAGACGGCCGCCATAGTCGAATGGGTTAGTGCAGGACTACTATTCGGAGAACGTAGGTACGAATCTCGGGGAAAGACCAAAACGAAGAAATTTTTTCCTCTAATGCCACTCGGCAGGCATTGGCTAACCTCCGAGTGTATTTCTGTCATTAAAAGGCTCCTCATAAAAACTATTTGCCATTTGGAGTCGGCTTGAAACTGTAGGTCCCACCATTTGTGGAACAACATCATGGCGTATGCCACAAATAAGAGGAGGAGCTTGGCCAAAACCTAACAGAAGCTTACGCGCCTATTATTTATTTATTTTTTAAACCAGAATCCGTAGTCGAAAGATAACCAAGAAACCTGCTTTAACACCGATAACAATGTCAGCTGGGAAATCCAACGTAGAATCTCTATTGCCAACAAGTGCTACTTTGGACTAAGTAGGCAACTGAGTAGTAAAGTCCTCTCTCGACGAACAAAATTCACACTTTATAAGGCTCTAATCATGCCCGTCCTAACATATGGCGTAGGAGCGTTTACGATGACAATATCCGATGAGGCGTCACTTGGAGTGTTTGAGAGAAAGATTCCGCGGAAGAATTTAGGACCTTTGCAAGTGATGAAACGATGAGCTGTATAAGCTTTACGACGACATAGACGAAGCGCAGCGAATAAAGATCCAGCGGCTATGTTGGCTGGGTCATGTCGTCTCATGTCCTGGGTACACACGCGCCGGGTTTGAAAATATTCGATACGGTACCAGCTGGTGGTAGCAGAGAAAGAGGAAGACCTCCTCTGCGTTCGAAAGATCAGGTGGAGAAAGACTTGGCTTCGCTTGGTGTTTCCAACTGCCACCGGTTTGCACAAGAAAGAAAACACTGGCGAGCTTTGTACAACTCGGCCAAAGTTCCTTAAGCGGTTATCGCGCCCATCAAGAAGAAGAAGAAGAAGACGAAGGACAAGGCCAACAAGTATAGAGCGACGACGAATCGATACTTGAACGCCTTTAGTTTTAAAGTATATTCAACTTCCAAATTGGAAGCATTGGTCTGGCGTTAAACGATTCATGATAACTCAAACCTTACTCAACACAAATTTCAGCACAGTTTGTCTTTTATGTCGGTATGTGAAGGCTGAATAACTTGGTCATTTACCCACCGATCGACTTTAACATACATGTACAATTTCAACCATGGATCGCTTAACACCGAAGCAACGCGCTGAAATAGTGACGCTGTACATCGAAAATAGTCATTCCATTTTTCTATCGCAAAAAGTATCGCGGCAAGCAGGCAGCGTCGGACAATACTATTCCTGGTTTGGTGTCGAATTTTTTTGAGCACGGGACAGTAGGAGATCGTCTACATGCCGTTCATCAACGATCAAGTCGTTCCAATGAACTTATTGAAGCAGTGAGAGAGAGCGTTGCCCAGGAGCCAACTGTGTCGTATCGTCGTCGCGCTCAGCATTTTGGAGTCAATGAAACCACAATGCGGCGCATTTTAAAGGATGATTTAAATTTGTTTCCGTACAAAGTGCAATTGACACAAAGAATATTGCCGACAGACCATTCACGTCGCTTGGAATACGGCCAAACAGTCGCTCGACTGGTTGACACTGAACCCAATTTTTGGAAGCAAATTTTAATGACTGACAAGGCACATTTTAACCTTTCTGGCAGCGTGAATAAACAAAATGGCCGCATTTGGAGAACTGAGAAACCACTCGAGATCCATGAAACGCCATTGCATGAGCGGAAGGTAACTGTTTGGGTCGGCATTTGCACCATATTTTTACCGAGAAAACGAAACGGTCGATGGAAACCGATATCGATGGATGTTGGCTCATTAAATCTGCCCGCAAATGCGTGAGAAAGATTTAGACGGTTACTGGTTTCAACACGACGGGGCGCCATGCCACACTGCGAATGCAACAATTGAATTTCTGCAAGGAAAATTCCCGGAACGTCTAGTGTCAAAACGAGGCGACATCGACTGGTCCCCCAGATCACCTGACTTAACCCCCCACGGATTTATTTTTGTGGGGTTATCTGAAAAGTAAGGTTTACGCCAACAAGCCGCAGACTATTGACCAGCTAAAGGCAAACATTCGTGCCGAAATCGACGTTCTAAAACCTGAAATGATTGACAAGGTGATGGCAAACGCAGCAAAAAGATCGCAGTTTGTGATTGCTAATAAAGGTGGCCACTTGATTGATATTGTATTCAAAAAATAGTTTTAACAAATTGTAAATAACCAAGCCAAATAAAAATACCTCACTTATACAAATCAGTTGTTTTTTCAAAGGTGTTCAATGTTTTCATACCGACATAAAAGATGGCGCACCCTGTACATATATTTAACGCTTAAGGAATGCTCTGGTTAAGAGTTTTTAAAAAGGTAATCTTTCAGTATAACAGAAGTATAATCTCTTTAACCCTTTCGGTACATCTTTTTATTGCGCCATCCAAAAAATCCAAATTTTTGTCTGAGTATTTATTTTAGGACCAATAACAATATAAATATTTTTTTTTTTTTTTTGTTATGTGATTTTTTTTTAATGTTGCCATATGGCAACAAATGTTGTGTATTCGTTTCAATCGCAAATAAACTTCTTCTGCAATCTAATGCAAGTTAACACCTTACGAGAAATTTGTTGCCATATGGCAACAAGCTTAGTTTTAAAAATTAGCACAGCTTTTAAAGCTGCGAGCGAAAAAATATTTATATGCCAAATGACAGATTGAACATTTTTCTATATACTTTATTCAAAAATTGTTGAAAACATTTGCCCAAAATGCCTCAAAAATCTAAAAATGCAAAATACAAATTTCAGAGTGAAGTGCTATATGCCAGAAGGCTTTCTTTAAAAATGTTGTATTACCGATATATAATGGGCGGTTATTATTTATTTTATTTCTGTTTAACCATAAAACTTCAATTTTTGAAAATATGTAACAAAAAAGTTGATATTTTTTACAAGAGAGTGTTGACGGCCTTTTAAAGTTTACTGTTGCCATATGGCAACAATATCGCGAAAGGGTTAAACTTTAAATAGCCTAGAATTTGGAAAAAAGTGTTTTAATATTTCGGAAGTGTAGTACTACTAAATTTGTGTAATGCTATTGCAGGCATTTTAGGTTCTACAAGCTTTGCCATCCTTGGTTATTATGCCAAATAAGAGGCAGAAGCAGTTTGAGCTGAGCCCATTTTTACTCTCGTGCCTTATTTTACAGGAATGCACAACTTTTAATAGGAATAAAGGGATAAAGGAAGGGGGAATAAAGGGAGAATAAATAGAAAAGTAGGCATAGAAAAGCCTTTTTCATATAGTTCAAAAAAATAAAGGCAAATGAGAGTATACTTATCTTATCATAAAACAACAAAGCAAATCCTACTTGGCTCTCACGCCACTATTTGAAATTATAACTTTGAAGAAGTTAAACGCTTCGTCGTCACTCCAAATTGGGACAACTAGCGGAAAAGCGACTTCCTTACCCAATGTGATTCATGTGGCAAATCCGTTAAATATTACAAATATTATTTTACAGAGTGGCAATGAAAAAAATAAAAAGTGCTTATCGCCGATTAGCCACCGGCTTTCACTAGGTTTTCAGGCAGCTCCTGCTACAGCAATGCAGCCACATTTCATACTTCAGCTGAAAAAAGGTGCTCTTAAAGATTTCAATAAGGATTCGCTTGACTATGTAATCGATGCATGCTCAAAAACACATAGCGCTCTTACCTCTTTTATTTACTTATTATTTAATACCCATATTTTCCATTGAAATTTTACTATTAATAAAACCGAACTAACCGACATCAGTAACTGCAAAGGGTGCCAACACTCCTAAGTAAACGCATTTAAAAGATACGATAACAACAACCAACTGAACCTGTACATATTTATTGTACATACATTCATCATAAGCAACCCGTTTGCGCCGTTAAGTAGGCTTCCTTAATAAAATATTTACAGTCTCTTTCGCAATACTCAAATTGCTCCTTGAGGGCTAGCCAACGGTTACTGTGCAAATGATTTATTGTTTTGACATTTGAGAAATATTGGAATATTTATGATCTTAAAGAGTAAGTGATGATAAGAAAGTGGAAACCAAGTTTTGTTTCACATAAAAATATTGTAATTTTCCAGTAGTCAGCAAGACTTTATGTGGCAAAGATTGCCTACAGCTTACAATTTAATAATAATAATAATATTTTCCCATTATTGCTACAAGGAACATAGTTTAAAAATTCACTTAACCTAAATATTGATTATAAAAGATTTTTAAATAGTGACGCCATTTTCTTCGAATATGAAAATGGAAAGAGCTTTTACTGGCAACGGGCATCGCTATAGACAACTTATTGAATATTTTTTGTGATCTGAACTAGAAGAAATAGACATAGACGATCTTTATTTTCAACAGGATGGAGCTCCAAGTCAGACAACACGGCAAAACCTTGCATTATGCGATCTAAGTTGCGCGGTCGATTAATTTCACGTAATGGTGGCATAAACTGGTCATGTAGCTCATGCGATCTAAATCCACTAGACTACTTTTTGTGAGGTTCTTTGAAAATTAAAGTCTATGTGAATAAGCCAGAAATGATTTCAGAGCTGAAACACAACAATCGGATCGAGATTGCTGAATTCAATGCGATAATGTGAGAGAGAATCCTTGAAAATTTTAATCCTCGTATGACAGCCTGTAGACGCGCTCATGGTGGGCATTTAAATGATATATTTTTGCATAGGTAATAGTTAAGAGCCGTATTTGGAATAAAAATAGTGAAACCTGAAAGAATACAAATTTTTATATATTTTGTTCTAAAAGTAATGAAAAAACGGAAAAATTTAAAGTTGGGTTTCTTTTTTAAATAAAAAAAAATATATTTTTTTTAATGAAAGAAACGAAAAAATTTGATGGTGGATGTTTAAAAAAAAATAAAAATATATATATTTTTATTAATGAGAAAATAACAAAAAAATTAAGGTGGGAGTTTAAATAAATTAAAAATATATAAAAATTAAATAAATAAAATATATAAAATATATATATTTTTATTAATACAGAAATTAAAAAAAAAATTTAAGCGTGGTGTTTTAAAACACTTTAAAAAATATATATCAAAATTTATGAAAAAATAAGAAAAAAATTTAAGGTGGGACTTTTATAAAAAATTAAAAAATATATATTTTTATTAATGAACAAATTAGAAAAAAATGTAAGCTGGCTGTTTTAAAAAAACCAAAAAAAATATTTTAATTAATGGAAAAATAAGAAAAAATTTAAAAGTGGATGTTTTAAAAAACTAAAAAAAAAAATATTTTTATTAGTGAAGAAATAAGAAAAAAATTAAAGGCGGATGTTTGAAAAAAATTAAAAAATATATTTTTATTAGTGAAAAAATAAGAAAAAAATTTAAGATGGAGTTTTTAAAAAACTTAAAAAAAAAAAGATTTTTATTAATGAAGAAATAAGATAAAATTTAAAGGTTGGTGTTTTAAAAAAACCAAAAAAATATTGTAATTAATGGAAACATAAGAAAAAAATTAAAGGCGGATGTTTCAAAAAAATTTAAAAAAATATTTTTATTAGTGAAAAAATAAGAAAAAAATTTAAGATGGTAGTTTTATAAACAAATAAAAAAGTATGTATTTTTAGTAATGGAAAAATAAGAAAAAAATTTGAGATGGTGGTTTTAAAAATTAATATTTTTATTAATGGAAAAAGCAGATAAAATTTAAAGGTTGGTATTTTAAAGAAATCAAAAAAGAAACATATTTTTATTAATTTAAATATTAATAAAATTAGAAAAAATTTTTAGGTAGATGTTTTCAAAAACTAAAAAAAAATATTTTTATTAATGAAAAAATAAGAAAAAATTTAACGGTTGGTGTTTTAAAAAACTTGACAAGAAAAATGAAAAATGAGAAAATGATGACAAAATAGAAAAAATTTAAAGGTTCGTGTTTAAAAAACAAGACAAAAAAATATATTTTTATTAATGAAAAAATAAGAAGAAATTTAGAGGGGGGTATTTTAAAAAACTTAAAAAACAAAAATATTTTTATTAATGAAAACATAAGAAACAATTCTAAGGCAGGGATTTTAAAAAAAGTAAAAACAAAAATATATGGTTTTAATTAATGGTCATAAAAAATTCTCCAACAATATGGAAATAAATAAATAAGAAAAAAATTATCCGGAACTACAATATAATTAATGCTAAATACTTAAAAATATGCCAAAATGTTCAAAAGAACCGTGAATATTACTCCATTCCCTTGTTGGCTATGCATCTCGACACCATGACTGAACTTTTGCCAAATTTCACTGTCGGTTAGGTTACCTAGGTTGCTTATCTAAGACAAAACACTCGATGCCTTCTTCTTTTTTATTACATAGAACCTGAGTAAACCAAATTTGACTTTCGCTACCATTAAAAATAGAGACGAGATGCCGCGTTTTAACATAAGCTATGCCTATCTGCTTTAAACCATATTGTTAAGGCTTAATTGTATTATAATTTTTATTTTTACAATTTTTATACAATTTGGCGTTGGGCACAACTCACTTTTCTTAAAAGATTGAGTCATAAGTGAACGAGAAATTTCCCCTTTTTTAGAAGTCAGCCTTCGAAATTGAACCTTTGCAAAAAACAATGTTTAATTGCGTGTAAATAACTATAAAAATAAAAATATGGGCGTGATCAGGCTTTCCTCATTTTTTTTAAATTTATTTTTTCTGTATGAGCATAACATTTTTAAGCTTTCAGATGTCTTCAAGTATTATGCAGGGAGGGAGCAACTGCCGGTAACCGAAATAAGCAGCACCATTTCACGCGATTACAATTTTTTCGTATTCATAGTAGTCATTCGTATTCGAAGGATTTCTAGATGGATTCTATGATAGGGAATATGGATAGATAATCAAAAAATGTTAGTCGACTGACTCGGTGTGAGATACAATAACACCAGTTAAAAAAACAATCGCAATATAGTTGGAATACACAACGTTGGTGACTCTACTATCGAGCCTCGAGCCACCTGTGGACATGTGCAGCCTTAGCTCTTCTAACAGCGACTTTTATCCACTTTTTTCTTGAAGGAAGGAGTTGCAGCTGCTGCTATAGTTCCAGTCCAGTTCGGTTAGTTACACCTCATAGCCCTGGCTTATGCTTCACCACTTTTTCAAGTGTTCTCGCGAATTGACGCACGTTCTGTCGCTTCTTCCTAGGCCCAACCGGAAGCAAGTTTATTATGGCATACGTTTCCATCACGGCTGTATTCCTCATCACAATTAAAGTATAGACGTGAGTCTTCGTACCTTGTCTATCTTTTTAAAATGGAGGCCTTTCTCAAGGGCATTCCACCTGACTGCGATGATATAACAGAGGGTGGGCCTTAACACAGCTGTATATACTTATAGACATATACATGGTTTGATTGAAAAGTAACGAGCTTTATTTTTTTAAGCAGTTTTATTAAACCTTTTGGCTTATACAACTAATATTCTTCAAAATAGCACCCTTGAGCGTCAATACACCGCTGGTAGCGGTCCTTCCACTGCAGGAAACATTTTTTAAACTCATCCGCTGGAATCGCGTTCAATTCGGCTGTCACAGTTTTTTGGATCGCCTCGATGGAGTCGAAACGCCTCCCCTTCAGCTTTCTTTTCAGGCGCGGGAACAAGAAGAAGTCCGGAGGGGACAGGTCTGAGCTGTAGGGAGGATGGGGAAGCACCGGAACCCCCATCTTGGCCAATGCAGAGATGCAGAAGAATGCAGTGTGCGCCGGCCCATTGTCGTGATGAAGGGTCCAATTGTTGACGAGGTCGGGCCGAACCCGGGTGAAACGGTTTTCCAGCCGAAGGAACACTTCTTATAATAATTAATAAGTTAAATTTAACTCTTCACTGATCTCACGTAGACTAGCACGACGGTCAATGTTCAAAAATTCACGAACCCGGTTCACATCTTCGTCTGTTTGCGTCGTCAGGGGCTTTCCTTGAACGTTTTGTGCCACCGTTTTACCTGGGCACTGGACAAAGATTGGTCCCCGTAAGCCTCCTTGAGTAGCCCAATGGTTTCGGTACTATTTTTCTTTAGCTTTACCCAAAATTTGATCGAGTAACGTTACTCCAACATCGCTGCATTTTCGCCACTCCAAAATCCTAACACACTCTTAAAATTGCTTTCAGGCGCGGAGCGATGTTGACTGCACCGCTGTTGCCAGCGAACTGGGACCGGTTTCTAGTGGAAGGAGAAGGTCCAACGATCATTTTCTCTCACCAGCCGATTCGGTTGATCGCTTGGCAGACGCTCCGCTCGGGAAGGCTCATTACGTTTCAATCAACCCTGTATACATAGTATGTTAGATGCCTTACTGACTTTATCTGCCCTTTTTTCAATTGTTCTACCAAAACATCTTAAACGCTTTAACTGCAACATTGCCCCGAGTTTTGCTTCCTATCTGATGTGCCGCTTGTAAGTAGATGTTTAAGGTTGCTATAAAAGTTTTCCCGACTATAATTATATCTTGAACATCAGAAGCCTTAGGCCTTCACCAGATTTATGTTACTTCTAGTCTTCGATTGTTACACCGGAAGAGAAAATTGTTGAGAAGTCTAATGGTTGAGAGATCAAATTGTTGATGAGTTACATTAATGATGACGCGCAACTATCTAAGTTGTATGGCAAGCTTAAAATCTGTCCCTTTTAACTTTTTTATATCCTTGTTCACTCCGCTCGACAGCATAGCACCTCGACAAGACTTTTGCATCGTACACGATTCTGGGCTGTTGATTTTGCTCCAGCCGATGTGATGTCGGCATCTGCTAATTCGCGCAACATCCACCTTCTCCAAGTGTTTTTTGGTCGACCGCGACCTTTGCTCCCTTGCGGGTTCGACTCCAGTGCCATTCTCGTGATGCTATCTGATGGTTTTCTAAGTGTGTGACCTATCCACTTTCACTTTCTGCGTTTGCCATGGGATGGACTTATAAATGCCTAAAGCATAAATGAAAGAGTAATGAGTAACGCCATAAGAAATTAATGGATAAAATAAAATTGAAAAAAAAATCACCTGCTCTTTCATGCAGAGTAGAGGTTGAAAAATAGCGAACATACAGTAATTTTTTTACCCTATTGTTTTCAAAATTTCAATAGTAATACGTCAAATTGAATTAATGTAAATGAATAGTAAATATCTTAGAATTTACTAGCAAATAAACCCTACTCCAATCGGTTGAGTCATTCTTAATTGGTTGCAGTTTGAAAACTAATTTTGTAATTTTTTAACACATTTTGGCTTGTAGATACACCCTGTTTACAAGTGCATACAATTTTTGCCAAAAGTAATCTTCCAGGCGAGATAAGCTTTAAAAAAAAAAAAAAATGCAAATTGAAGTATTCGAAGCAGAGTTATTTGGGCTTTATTGTAAAGATTTGCAGCCGCGGTAGCCGAATAGGCGGAGGAGCTCGGGCAAACACCTAACAGCCAATTATTATTTATTTTTAGATTAATTGTATATGAAAAGTGGGCTGGGATGCTTGTAATAAAGTCACTTAAAGTAATTTTTTTTTTTAATTTATTTAAGCACTCTAAACATTTTCCTTGCATTGCGATGTGTTCAAATACTAGCACTTCTTCTTAATTGGCGCTATAACCGCTTACGCGATTTTGGCCGAGATTAACAAAGCGCGCCAGTCGTTTCTTTCTCGTGCTAACCGGCGCCAATTGGACACACCAAGTGAAGCCAAGTCCTTCTCCACCTGATCTTTCCAACGCAGAGGAGGCCGCCCTCTTCCTCTGTTACCACCACCTGGTACCGCATCGAATACTTTCAAAGCCGGAGCGTTTGTATCCATTCGGACGACATGACCCAGCCAACGAAGCCGCTGGATCTTTATTCGCTGCGCTATGTCTATGTCGTCGTAAAGCTCATACAGCTCATCGTTCCATCGTCTACGATATTCGCCGTTGCCAACGTGCAAAGGTCCAAAAATCTTACGTATAATCTTTCTCTCGAACACTCCAAGCGTCGCTTCATCGGACTAGCACTTATTACACTTATTTTATTTTCTTTAATTTTTTTTTTTGTTGCCGTTCATTACGACGTCTTCACTATAATCTGTCTCAAAATAATAATTTTTCAACTTGGTCAGGTTTCGAAGAAATTTACAAGCATTAGAAAAGAGATAAAAATTGGAAAAATGTCATACGTAGTCGTTTCATGTCTCAATTGCAAAATTGCTGCCTCCTGTTAATAACAGCAAAAATACATTTCATGTCAGCTGTCACTAACTGGTAGGGAGCGGAAATAGAATTTTCAAATTTTACCTTTTGGATATAAAATATAATAAAAACGAAATGAACGCCTTTTAGTGATGGCTATTCTGGTTATATCTAGAATGATTTGAAAAGCGAATATTATTTCTTTCTTTACTTTTTCCTGCTGCTATGGGCATTTGAATTAAGTGATTGCTCATAGACACAATCAAGAGGCCAAAAAGCGGATTTTTTCAGGAAGTTTCCTGAAAAAAATATTTTAATTTATTTAAGAAAAAGTCATGCTCAGGTTTTTTGCTGCGAAATAATGATTTTAAAAGTTGTTGTAGTGCCTACATATATGAAAGAAGTTGCCGTGGTCATCACTAAATTGGATCATCTCAAATCAGAATATGAAAAAATGTCGTCAACGTAAGATATAACCGAGCATTTTCATTTATCCCTACCGTAACTTAGGCACTTCGCACGAAAGTTGAGCTCATCACTGCCATCATTATTACCTTCTTCGTCCAAATTAGATGGTATATGTGTTACCCAGAGGTTGTTCTTTGATAACCTCGCTCCTCATAGGAATAATACCAGTTCATAATTTATTTTCAGTAATCGAGTCATAAATGGCGTATGGCCATGGTGCAGCAGATTTACTTATTTGAGTTTCTAAATAGTTTCTCAGAAAAATTCGGTACTGTCATCTTACTGAGCATTGGAATATTGACTCTCACGCCAGTATTCTAGGAATACTACTCAAATTCTAGGGATACTTTAATTATCAGAAGATAAAATAATGAAAGTGAATACCTAATGTGCAAATCTGATGTTCTGGTGTTAAGAAAGCGAAAACCACCATTTTCTTTTCTTTTTTTTTTGCTGGGTGAGGTAGGGTTCCAAATACCTTCGCACTTACACCGATCGTCGTCTACTGTATCGAGTGGTGTGGCCACTAAAACAATCCTTCTTCTCCTTCTGGGAAGACACCCTTTCCGGACCTTCCTTTCTGTATTACTTCGGGAGGGTCCAGAACGGCATCTATGAAGAACCAATTCTATTCTCCCATGCCTGAGCCCACCATATTTGTAACCAGCTTTCATGCTATAGGCTCGTCTTCTTGTGTCTCTGTCTACGCAGCTTTGCTTTGTTGCAATGTATCGAGGTCTATCTTTTTTTCCGTGATGCATTCCTCACAGCATCGCTTTCCGCGAGTCATCTGTTACAACTGGAAAACGTGGGTTTAGCTTGGCACTTCGCAGTATATGCACTTGAGATCTCCGAACTGAGATCTCCCGAGAGGAACTGAGCTAAGAAGTAATTCACTTCCCTGAAGCTCCTTTGAACCCATTTGACTATCGATGGAATTAGTTTTGTTGTCCATCCGCCACTCTATTCAGTGTCCCATCGGCTATGCCGTCGTATCATAGTTTGGCATCTCCGTTCCACGACGTTAATGACGGCGTGTTTCTTCTTGGGATCCCATGCATCCATTCGTTCCCGGCCATGAGGTCGACGGGTATCCCTCCGCTAATCACAAAGACTGCAGCGCCAGGGGAAGGTAGGCTGAGGCAACTCTGAGTGTCGCTGTTCGCTGCTCAGCCTCCAGTGCTTTGCGCTTGGCTTTGCAGTTTAGCACAATTCCCCATATTTCGCTGCCGTACAGGAGAATGGAGTTTGTGCCCGCCATGTTTAGCCCTATTTTGCTTTGTGTTGCCTCACCGATGTTTGCCAGAAATCTACTTAAAATTACCGTGACCTTTGCTGCTTTGGTAGCCGCATGCCGTATCTGGGCCCAGAAAGTAAGCCCGCAGTCAAGTTGAATACTTAGTTATTTCACTACCTTTCGGGTCACTAGGGACGTGTCGTCTATATGAGGTAGTATTTGAGAGCAAGTCTCTACTTCCCAAAGCATCTATAGCTTACTCAATTTAATCAAGCCAGCACTGGCTGGTTCTGAAATTGTCTGTCGAGGTTTCTAGTAGCTATAAAAAGGGATCTTCGCCACTACTGCTTTAATGAGCAAAAAATATATAAAAATCAGAAAATGCAGGTCCGCCCAGCTGCCCTGCATATAAACACTTTAATTATTTCTCCACACGTAAAATCAACTCGTTCAAATAGGAATAGCAGTCGAAACCATTTGCTTTTTGGCGTAGTGAGTTCAAGGAGCAGAACAGTCAGGTATTGTAGCTTCTTGATATTTTCCGTTCTTTGCCTTGAGTTCAATCAGCTCTCATACGTGCTTAAAATAATAATAATGCAAAAATTATTTCCTTGGAAATTATCTTTGCGTCACTTCAACACCGAAGCATATTTGACCTTAATTTCTTCATTTCTATACACAAATTTTTTCGGTTACTTTTCTTTAGAGATTTTGCAGAATATTAACTTAAAATTACAATTTCAATGCATTGTTGTTATTGTTGCTGCAATATCATTTGGACTGTGTAAAGAATATAAATAAATGTGAATGCAAGCCAAATGAATGCATTCATTTCGCAACAGGTAAAATAATTTCATGCGCTGTTATTTGGCTGAAAAGGGCCAAAAAAACTGGGTAGAAGAAGAGTTCGAGATTGCCTGATGAAATCTAATTTCTATGCTCCAAATGGCAAACTGCATTAAGGTAAATAAATTTGTGAACTTTTCAGGTTCTTAGAAAAACGAAAAGAATCTTAATAATGTGAATGAGAAATAAATAATAAAGCAAAAAATATAGAAAGTAAAAAAAGAGTGTAAGGAAAATAAAATAAAAATTGCGTTTACGAGTGGCAAGGGAGTAAATGCACTAGTAACTGCAAAAATGAGTGGAATTATTAAAGATGGAGTGGATGATAGTGGGCGAAAGAACACATAAGGATAAGCACGTGCGAGAATCCTCTTTCGGTGACAAATTGGTAAACATTTGGAAAAAGTGAGTGAGTGAATGAGTGAGTTAAGATAGGTATAGTGGTTGTCTGTTGACACACCTAGGCCTGTTATAGGCCCATTGTGATACCACCAGGGCTGTCCTCTCTCCTCACTCTACATTGTCCTCATTGAACCAACATGTGGCTTTAATATATCTAACAAGGCTTGTTATTTTTATATTGGCTACTTTTGCCAAGTTATTCAGGGAACTTTTTCGTAAAATATTGAACCTTCTTTTATCCAGAGCCATGCACCCGCATAGAAAGTGTTCTATAGTATCTTCTTCTTCTTCAATGTCGTTACAGCTTCTGCAATAGTCGTTATAAGGTGCTCCCAGTCTACTGGCATGCCTGCCAATCAGAAAATGCCTGTAAGGATTCCGAGAAGATTTCTCATGTTTTTCTTGTTTAGTTTCTACAGCCGGTTTGTGCGGCCCATGTTCCATTTCGGCCACGTCGTGAGTTAATAGAAAGGATTTTACGAAGAATTTGACATTTGGAGAAACTCCTTGACGCCCCAGCAGCAAAACACTCTTTTTAGCACAGTCCGTCGCGAATGTCGCGGTTGACCACATTAATTACCCTTGAGCCAACAGTGCATGTAGCCATTAACCTACGCTCAAGGTCCTTAATATGTATTATCATATTCAAATTTTTCTGCGATGCTTGAGAAAAGATTATTTTTAAAGCAGAATTGTGGAGCAGTGTAATCGACTCCCTATGATTTTTGAGTGCAATCATAATTTTACTCTTTATTTGTTTTTAATTTGCTTTTGAAGGTTGCTTCCGTTAGTCTACGAAGTTGGCATCGCTTATGTGTGAGTGCAACCCATTACTTTCACTAATGCAGGACAAAGTAATTGTAGTCTGTAGATTGATGCCTCCTAGGCACTTTATCAACATGGAATGAGTCGCAAAACTGGCATGCATTTATGATTCAAGTACGAGCTGGTCGATTGTATGCCCTGCCCCATCTAATTCAATTTGAATGTGTAATCGAAGGTGTAGCGCAAATCCATCGAATCCCCAGTACTCATCAACTTAACGCAGCCCATGAGAAACCTCTTTCTGTCATCTCGTCGGCGACCTCGTTACCTTTAAACAATTCATGGAGGCATTATTTTATTTTTAACTAAGCTGACAACAAATAGGATAAAATAGATTGATTGGATGGGACAGTGGTAGTAGTGGAAGTACGTAAGCGCTGTCAACATTGCGTAAAACTAACGAAAAATGCAAAACAAAATGGTAGAAAATGTTGCGATAGTTTTGACCTTTGGTTACGCACAAAATGGCGCAACTCGTTACAGAAATAAAAAGGATACACAGGATGTAACTGTTGAGGCGGATAACAACTGACGCAATCGTCAGATAACAGAAAAATCAGAATGAATACCGAAACACGCAAAAAGGAAACTTTAAATATCTACATGAAGGCGATAATTTGTGTATATGTAGATGTGTAAGTTGGTAGATATGTAAACAAAATGTCGCAGGAAACGGAAATGTTACTAGATGGTGGGCCTGGCAAAGCCAAAGTACCCTCAAGCCTGTCAGCAAGCAATCAAGGGTGTTTACAAATGGACACAGGAAACGCGCACACCTGCACACCCACGCACTTGACAACAAATAGAGGGTGATCCAAATGGAAGTTTATATTCAAAAATAAGATTAAAAAAGGAAAATAAAGTAGGATGAAATAATATAAAATAAAATAAAATAAAATAAAATAAAATAAAATAAAATAAAATAAAATAAAATAAAATAAAATAAAATAAAATAAAATAAAATAAAATAAAATAAAATAAAATAAAATAAAATAAAACAAAATAAAATAAAATAAAATAAAATAAAATAAAATAAGCTGTCGCCAATTAATGTAAAACACTCCTTTTTTGGGATGCAATAAAAAAAAAAAAAAAAAAATAAAATAAAATAAATTAAAATAAAATAAAACAAAACATAAAAATGAAGAAAAATAAAATAAAAAATAAGAAAATAAATAAAATAGGGTAAATTAAAATAAAACAAAATGTAACTAAATAACATGAAATTTCATTTAATCTTAATTTATAAAATTTAAATTTAAATAATAAAATGAAATAAATTCAAATAATGTAGAATAAATCAAATTAAGAAAATTTTAATCTAACTAAATGAAAAAATAGAGTAAAAAAAACTAAATAAAACAAAACAGAATCTATTAAAACGAGGGGAAAAAAATAAAACAAAATGAAGTAAAATAAACTAAAATAAAAAATTTAGTTAATTAACATAAACAAATAACTAAATTTAAAAAAAAAAATTGAAATAAGATAAATTTTAATTTAATTTAATTTGAAAAAATTTAAAATATTAAAATCAATTAAAATATTGTAAAATAAAATTAAATTTAATAAAAAAACAGAATAAATCAAATTAAGAAAATTTAAATATAACTAAATGAAAAAAATAAAAAATAGAGTCAATTAAAAAAAAATTTTATTAAGTCAAATTAAATTAAATAAAACAAAACAAAATAAATTAAAATGAGGGAAAAGAAACTAAACAAAATAGAGTAGAATAAAATAGCATAAAAGATAAGAAAATAAATAAAATAGAGTAAATTAACATAAAACAAAATTTAACTAAGTTAAATAAAATATAATAAAATAGATTAAAAAAAATTAACGAATAAAATTGAACTAAATTAAAAAAAAATTAATTATATTAAACACCAAAATCAAATAAAAATATTCAAAGTAAAATAATGTAAAATAAAATAAATTGAAGCAAAATGATATAAAAATTAAATTTAAAAAAATATATAAATAATAAAATAAAATAAAGCAAAATAAAGTATTAGGTGCGCATCTAAGTTCCCGCTGTTTCTCAATAGACGCCGCCAGCAGTGTATGCTAGTCGATTCTAACATAACCGAAACGTCATAAACCAAGCTGAGACAAGTGGTAAGCAAACTGCTTCGACACATTAGTGATTTAATTTTTGTATCTTTTGGTATACTTTTGGTTTTGTGAAAATTTGCGGAAGATTTTCCTCTTTCATTCGAAAAAAAAACGGCGGCTGAAGCGCATCGACAGCTACAAAATAAACAGTTTTACCGCGACGGTATACGAGATCTACCAGAGTAGTTGATATTGAACGACGACGACATCCGACGAAGCGACGCTTGGAGTGTTTGAGAGAAAGATTCTGAGACCTTTGCACATTGGCTACGGCGAATATCGCAGGCGATGGAACGATGAGCTGTATAAGCTTTACGACGACATAGACATAGCGAAGCAAATAGAACACTCCGGCTCTGAAAGTATTCGATGCGATACCTGCAAATGGTAGCAGAAGAAGAAGACGAAGGCCTCCTCTGCGTTGGAAAGATCAGGTGGAGAAGGACTTAGCTTCACTTGGTGTGTTGAACTGGCGCCGGTTAGCTCGAGAAAGGAACGACTAGCGCGCCTTGTTAAACGTTAAAAAAAATCGCAGCGGTTATCGCGCCAATTAAAAAGGTAAAGAAAGATCTTTCAAGTCAAATAGGTCCCGTAAATATACAAGAAAAGACTTTCGTAATTTTCTTTCTGCTGCCTTTGCTAAAAGTTAGGTTTGTCTCATCCACCTATTTGAGATGTGCGTCTTGATGTTATTCTACAGTTTAATGCCGCCTTGGAACGAATACCATCCAACAGACATCGAATTCTCTGCGATTTTTTCTGTTTAATCGCGCCAAAAAACCGCTACGGAGAGCTCATTTCCAGGAAGTAATGAAAAGAAAAATTCTAAGACGGCTCTGAGGACTATACCGCAAATAGAGTCCCAGAAATGTTTCGAAATGTTTCAACATAGAGATGAATTAAATGCTGGCATAAGTGCGTTGCAGTTGAAGGCGATAAAATAAATTTTTGTGGAATGAAATTCTATTTTGAATTTTCTGAATAAATTCCGGAAACTTTTCATCAAGGTGATATATAAGAATTGTAAAAAATTTAATTTTATTTATTTATTTTTTAAATACACTTTTCCGAAGCATTTGAATATTTTTATTATTTATTTATTTATTATTTTTATACTTTGCATTTGACTGGACTGTCCAATAGTTGGTTTCTCAATTGTTAACGAGGCCACATTAAAACGCGCTCCCAACTGGTGCTTCGCAGAATTTTGGAGTATTCGATTTTAAGCGAATCCCTTAAATACTTTTCTTTGTTTTTCAACCGGAAAGTATCTCATTTCTCTTCGCAAAGTTGTCACAGCGACCGATGGACAAAAATTCGAAAGCGAAAAATTGAGAATCCTCAAAATACCTTAAATTTCAAAAGGAAACTCATTTTTGGAACAGCCTGTGATGGGTGTATGTGTGTGTAGATAAAATGGTAGCAAGCGTGAAAATACTAAATATACAAATAAATAAATACACAAATACATACATAAGTATAAACATATTACCACTTGCCAACAAAAGCTTTTGTCACAACTAAACGCCGCTTCACTCACTGCGCAGAGGTCAACTGCAGGCAGGCACACAGAGACATGTTGACACTGGACCAACAACAAATCTAAAACGTAAAAACATAAAAATATAAAAACAAAACTAATCAAATGAAATGCTGTAAGCGATAAAACTACTTTGTTTCGAAGAAGAGTAGAGAAAGTGCGCACAATAAGAATTTTTGAATGAATTTCTAAATAACAGTTGGAAAGTATGAAAGTCAAGCACTGGACAGCTGCTCTGTTTATTATTGCAGATTGGTTGGAATTGCACACACCCACAGTTACTACTAAATTTCTGTTAAAATATATAAATATATTTATTTTTTTTTTGCCTTTTACATTTATTTTTTTTGCTTCCTGTCATGCAAAGCAGTAGTAATCAAATGTCACAGCGAGCACTCAAGATGCTGCCAGAGATAAGTTCTGCTGCCGCTGCTGCTGCTGCTGTTGTTTGTGCGCTTTTGATCTTGGTCACTTAATGAAAATTACTTGAATACATACTTGCATACACTCGCACTGATATGTGGACGTACCACAAACGTAAAGTGGCATGCAAAAGTAATGAATGTAAATATGTAAAATGCAAATAAAGAAATTCTTACATTTACCACAAACTTTGATCGACCTAGCGGAAAGTGTGCTTGCACGTGCAGGCGGCTGATGTCATGTCCATGTATAACATTTGAGGTCAGTTAGATAATTTTTTTTAGGAAAAATATTTTTATTGTATTTGTGTGAATAGAAAAACACGAATACTTTGAAAACAACGACTTTTCTCTTTACACAAATGATTACGTTTATGTATTCCATTATTCTGTCCATTTGTTAGTCAACGAGAAGCTCCGAATAAAATAAGGAATTAATTAATTTAGACAATACTCAACAAGAAGGTTCATGGCTATTTCATGTACCACTTTTATGTGTGTAGATAAGTAATTCTAATCACTGCTGGTACCGCAGCATCAAGCCAGGGAGGTTATCGGGACAAAGTAATAGCATATGAAAGAGAAGGCAGATATATCCGAGCTAAAAATAAAATCAGCAACACCTCTCGATCAAATATTATAGGGGCCGGCACTCGAAGTGTAACCAGCTTCAGACCGCTCGCGCAGCTGATGCACGGATATCAGCTGTCTGTTAGTTGGCTAAATGACAGTCCAGAGTATCGTTTACAAGCGCTCGGAAGCATTTTGCCGAGAGTAAACATGAAAAAGCATTTCTTCATGAGCTATTTCGAAAACCCCTTGGCTCCAGTTCAATATACGGAGGACTCAGAAAGTCCTTTGGACTCCTCGCCATTCAATTTCCAAACTCGTAGCTGTATTTACCGGTCACTGGACGACCGCACACTTGCGGAAAAGCAGGGTTACCATTTAACCCCCATTGCAGAAGCGGTGGGGACCTTTCAGATAAGGAGACTGTTGAGCACTTTCTCTGTAAATGTCCGCGTTTGGCAACTAGACGATTAAAGTCACTGGGTGCTGCTTTCTTCGACAGCCTGGGGCAGTACGCCAAACAAAACTCCACCAATCTTCTCCATTATAGCAACAGCTCTGGCTGGCTGTAGATATCTGCCTGTTGGAGGTTTTATAACGGTATCAAAACGGTGCTTTAGTGCCACTTGAGTAGTGCTAGACTGGCACTTCAACCATTTCACCTATCTATTATACCTAAATACAAAAAAAGAAAATCAGTACTGGATTTCAAACAGAATAGTGCGATTTCATTATATTTGGCTGGAAATTCACAACCAGCGATTGTTTGTCAGCTAGAGCAGCTTAAAGTAAATAAAGTTTTTGCTTAGCGCACCATTACTCCTTACAATGATCCTGGTAGCATCGCGAAATGTTATGGAGGTAGTCACCAACAGACTGTAGCGTCACGTGAAAAGGTTCAAAAAGTGAAGAAGCGACTTGTGCGAAATCTCCGACCCCCGACGAAGTGCCAGTCAAATGGCGAAAGACCTGAAAATATCTAACCACAGAATCCGCCACTTACTGAAAAATGATCTTAGAGTCAAGCCTTATAAGATCCAAAAGGCGCATGATATCACCCCAAAGCAGCAACAAGTCAAACTTGAGAGGGCGACGGAGTTGCTTCGCTTGGCCGAAAGCGGTCAATTTCCGAACTTTGTGTTTTCTGGCGAGAAAATTTTTCAAATTGAACAACTCGTAAACACCCAAAACGATAAGGTTTATTTGACCGACCGTTAATACGAGAATTTGAGTCATCGATTGGCCACCAGGAGGAAGCAGCAGCCACAGGTAATGGTTTGAGACGGTTTAACTGCAGATAGGCTCTCTTCAATCGTTTTCATTGAACCTGGCGAAAATTTATCGGTAGGTAGGTAGGTCTACAAAGCTCGAGTGAACCAAGAGCGGCTACAAAACAACGTTCCGAACTTCATAACGTCCACACAATGGCTCTCAATTTCATCAGACGCGAATCCGGTGGATTATTCTCTTTGGGACGTTTTGGAGAGCAAGGACTGAACTAAAAGATCCACTAGTCTCGAGGCGCTGAAAAAATCCATTCTCCGCGAGTGGGCCAAAATACCTGCAAGTCACATTCGGGCAGCTTGCGATTCGTTTCTGGACCATCTCGAGGCCATAGTTAAGGCAAAAGGTGGTCATATCGAGCAAAAGTAAATTGATTCTTAATTTTATAGTATTTTCACACATTTTTTACTTTGAATTAAATAAAAGTAATTTTCCATCTAAATTTGTGGCCTTTTAATTGGTTACACTTCGAGTGCCGAACCCTGTGTATTTTGTTTTATTTTACAACTATTTGTTTGCTGTTTGGCAAAGGGTAAGTATTCATTCGATAGAACTACTTTTGCTCTACAAAACTATGTTTATTGTATTTTTGAGTTATTTAATTTTTCATTAGTTTTGAGGCTTAGAAATGGACTACCCAGGAGGCAAAAATCAACATTTTCGGCACCTCCGCGTCTTGGCTTTTCATCGAGGTCAAAAAGCTGCCGAAGCAGCCCGGGACATTTACGACATGTATCGGCGTTTGCAAAGTTCAAAATGGCGACTTCGACGTGGACAACACGTCCCGCAGCGGTGGGTCGTCTGAATTCGATGATCAACGCCTCAAATCGCTTTTGAAGGAGAACGGTCGCCAAACCAGTTGAGAATTGGCGGAAGAAATGAATTGCGATCATTCAATTCAATGGGATTTACCAAAATTTTGGGAGCCTGTGTGTCTTACAAGCTTTACGAAAAAGCAAAGAAAGTCGCCTTCAAATTGCTTCTCAGCATCTCGCTCGCCATTGAGCAACAGGCGGTCATAAACAGCGATTTTTGTACCGAATCGTCACAGCAGATGAGAAATGGTGCCTATACATCAATTTGTAGCAAAGAAAGGTATAGGTGGCTCCAGGAGATACGCCAAAGTCCAGCCAGATCTTCATCCAAAGAAGATCATCATATGTGTTTGGTGGAACTGGAGGGGCATGGTGCACTGGAAAATATTCAAAAAGAATACCACGGTGAAGAAGGAGCTCTACATTGCCAGCCATACCGCATGAATGAAGCTATTCGACTGAAAAGATCTGATCGACATGGTCAAACCAGACTCCTTCACGAGGACTCAAGGACCCATGTTGCACAAGTCGTCAAAGCCGCACTCCAAGAGCTCGAATGGGAAGTCCTTCAGCATCCGCCGCATTCGCCAGACCTTGCACCGACCGATTACCATCTTTTCCGCTACCTATCACACTATGCAAAGGGTGTTAACTTCGATAACAAAGAGGTCCTTAAAAACGTATTCAACAAATTCTTAAACACCAGACCAGGCGATTTTTGGCGGAACGGCATTAACAAATTGGTCCAGAAGTGGGAAGAGGTTGTAAACAGCAACGGCGTATATATAATTGATTAACTTATTGACATACTTATAGTTTTTTGTTTAAATAAACGTCTTCGGTAGAAACGCTACGAACTTATTCCCCAGCCTAACACATCCTACAACAACTTAGTGGGAGTACATAGCCCGAGTTTTTCATTCTTTATGTCCAAGCAAATCAAAATCAATATAAAACTGTTGGATAGTGGTGAAGGTGGCGCAAGATTAATTAATCAGAAGATTTATAATTTTTGCAAATGGCGCCGTAAGTCAATCATATTTAACACTTGTGAGGTAGAAAACTGTAGTAAAAAGATTTTCATCACTCAATATCACATTTGTTTAGTAAAAAAGTTATTCCAAAACAAAATTGAATGATTATTTTGCGCCACCCATACGGAAAATAGCTGAAATGGACTAGCTTTAATTAACTAGAGGCTTATGAACAACAAAATTCCTCCGGAGAACCTACCTAAATACTACAACAATAACTAAGATAGATTAAGTTTATGGTACTGGCCCTACGAGGCTCTCCTTAGCTTATGAAGAGTAGCGGATGTGGGATTGAAAAATGAGGGAGTATCAAGTAAATGAACCAAAAATGTTTTCATGCCTGTTCTACAAAGGTAAAGTTGTGCTGCGAACTTCAAACGTAATAGGAACCTTACTGGGCTGCGCAGGAATTGTAAGCTGAATCGCTGCGCCATAAAAGCATAGCTCATCACAGTGATGATGTTGTTGTTGTTGTAGCATAAACATTCCCCACACATATATGAAGAATGCTGCTGGAGTGACAGATATAAATCCGGGTCGTTCCATTAACATATAAACGACTGTTGTGGGAACGCCCACCCCAGTGATCTTTAACGCTTTTCCACAATTCAGGATAGAGAAGGTCACAATTCACTGCATAGAGCTTCTCAATCATTGGGTCTCATCAGCGAGTTAGGGTAACCTTACCCTGGCCTGGAGTGCTACTATAGCAAACGAATTTCTCCCGGATGGACGCTATAACTCACCAAGAAATCTTGAGCTGTGGCTAGGCGTTCGATAGTAGGAAAAAGGTTTAATGAATTGAAAACAAACAGCCGTGCGCACACTCACAAATAAACTGGACCAAGCACCAAAATATCACGGGGATAACCGCTCACTCTTTTTTTATCTTACCAGTTAACAAAGTACTGGTTATCAAAGAACAACCGAAAGCAGCGATCGTCACGTTTCTTATCAATCATCGGCGTAATAAGGCTTATGGTACTATTCACCAGTGATTTGTTAAAAGAAATCGCTTCGAGTTTATCTGCACTACCAGCAAAATAGTGAAGCCACAACGAGATTGCTCAAGGTGACCTGGTGGTTGCACTCGCAAACGAAATATACAACAGTGCCATATCGGCACTAATGAAGCGGTTCGAATTTAGATACGGCTGTCTCACATGGTTATCGACCACCTCAAGATGAACACAAATGGCTATTCCTCCTGTTTCCGTCTAGTTGGAGAAGAACGTAGTTATAACTGCACTGTTTGAGACTCAAGTATAACCCGAAATACAGGGGCGATCGAGTAATTGTGGATGGAATGATGAGTGGGAAACTACTAACAGTTCTATGGTAGTTCCGTTCATGAACGGAAAACCATTGACTCTACAGTAATTTTCTTACATACGGAACTGGCTCTCTATATTGGCCGTGGCTTTCCCTGTCATTCTAAATACTTGAAGGTCAATGCGGCCCATGGGGCTTCTTAGGCTTGTAGGAAAATCGGAAATAAGTAGGGTGTGCGATCAGAATTAATTCAATAAATATACCAAGATGTGCACCACCTGATTATTTATTTTGGTTCATTGATTTTGTGCAAGGTCGATTAGGCGAACTGTCCTATGTATATACCTATGAAATGAGACTTTCAGCTATTAGTCCATAGATGTCGCTTTTAAACCTTCCCAAATGTCTTGTTTTTTTCGTCTGTCATCTGTCAACAATATTCGATTCATTGTTTGTTACGTTTCATACAACAATGCATTTTTCTCGCTCTTAAAAATATCGAATTTCGTGCCTTCAAACTACGATTTGCGGACATCATTGAAATGATGATTGTGGACTTGTGAAATGCCACTCTTCCGGTTCTCTTTTGCATCGAATCGTTACGGGTGGTGAAAAATGGGTGTATTTCTCCAATCCCAAGCGTAAACGATCGGCCACAAGCCAAAAACAACGGTCAAACCAAATCGCTTCGGCCGCAAGGCTGCTGAATGTTTTCTGGGACGAGCGTGGTATGACGTACCAATGGGAACCGCTGATGCATGCGGCTTACTCACCAGACTTGGCGCCTTCCGATTATCATTTGTTTGCATCGATGGGCTACGCACTTTCCGAGCAGCGCTTCAATTCTCACGAAGAAGCCAAAAAATGGCTCGATGATTGGTTTGCGGCCAAAGACGGCCGCGGCATCCACAAATTGCCTGAGAGATGGGAAAAATGTGTCGCTAACGATGGCTATTGTTTTGAAGATTAAATGTGTAACAATTGTTTGTTAATAAACGTTTGAAATTGAAAAAAAGTATCATTTCATACGTGTATTTGCAAATAGGAGCCACTTGCGACATTCAGCCTGCAATACGATCACTAAAGGAATCAAATAATTACTGGCTGCAAAATTTAATGTGGTATGCCATAACCACTAATAGATATATTTATCAAAGAAAGTGCCACTCAGAATGCCTACAGGCTAAGAAACCCGGGTCTTTAGAAAGAACGCGTCTTCTCAGTTCATTAACATTCCGTGTTAATACCATATTTTCTGAACTCTGTTAATGATAAAAAAAATGTCGACAACAGACATTTTCTCAGCTCAACTCTGTTAAGTGATTTTGAAACTGTATACTCACTGCAGGTTGCATTGTTGCTGCAGGTGCATCGTTGAAGGCAGATTTATTTGCTCTCGCTCCACCATTTTGTACCTTTTCATACTTTTTCGCTCTTTGATACAATACACGTATACACATATGAGATCTTCATGTACATATATACGATATGTATTTTTATTCATGCTCCATTTCCATGTCCACTGCCAATATGTATGCATTTATGTAATTATAAAACTTTTAATGAAAATATTTCCACATACCACCTACACTCGGCTACAAAATGAAATTTTCTTCCGTGGAATTTTACTTACCATTAATTGTTTCAACCACTTTAATTGGCATCTTTGCACTTTATTTAATGGTCCAACTTATTGCCGTGTTTAAGTCTTCCCACGCTAAGTGAGCGAATGCCATCACAAGCGGAAAAAGGCGGTCGAACGGAAAAAGACGCAACTAGCAGCCAGCGGAGCTGAGCTATTAAAGTGACAAGTTGGGAATAACACGCAAAGCACAACACTGAGAAAATACGCACATACATACATACACATGCATGAATGTGAAGAAAAACAAAATAAAAAAAAAATAAAGTAAACAGCAATGCAATGCAATGGCAAATGACTAACGAAAGGTGACGTTGTCTCTGGTGACACATGTTGCAACTTTAACTGGCTGACATGCGAGCTATTGCCATTTGCCTGTGCAACAGTTGCTACGACTCGGCTAGCGGATTAGATATCAATTTTAATTAAGTAAGCTGCTGCAACAAATTAATTTGAAATATCTATGCTATTCTGGGTAGTTTTTCAAAAATGAGTGGAAGGAAATATAAATAGTAAAATAATTCAAGAGAAATACACGTACTCGCAGCAGCTTGCTTGGCAATTAGAGTAGTATTGCAAATGTTTTATTTTGATTGGATTGAATTTGCAATTTTCATTTGACCATCTCATTTAGTGCAAATCAGAGTAAGCGAACTTTTTTTTGCCCTAGAAATGTGTGAGTGCTGGGTAATTGCTATGAATTCGCAACTAACATGAAATGATATAAAAAGCAATAACAAAAAAATAATTATTCTTTATAATATGCATGCAATTCCAGGTAAATTAAGTTGACTCATTTAATTTGTTTTGTGCTTTGGTTGAAAGGAGTGCATGCAAAAATGTTTAATGGAGTGGATACATACGAAACACAAAGACTATTCACATTGCTCGTCATATTATACTTAGTTAAATTTCAATATTATATACGAGGGCGGTTCAATAAGTACCCGTGCTTGATGGCAAAGGGAGGCACGTTGGTTTTAGGAGCATCATGTGCTGCCATCTAACGCCAAGCACGTTAATTGGGGCTCGCGCTTAACAACTACCAAGGATCGTGAACTCTGGAAAGCCGCTGAAGATCTAAGTTGTCGAGTAGTATCTAAAGGTAAACCAACATACTGGCCAACTGATCCTGATAAATCCCCCGACCTGATCGACTTTTTTATCGTCAGACAATTTCCGAGCAATATGATATCAGTAGAAGATGGCTTGGATCTAAATTCAGATCACTCACCTATATTTATCACTATAAGTGGCGTAATAAAACAGAACGTAAGAAACTGTGCGCTTTCAAGTAAGTGTACGGACTGGGAGTTCTTCAAACACAAACATAACCCCTATGTAAATATATATACATCAATTACCAACGCGTATGACATCGAAAAGTAAACAACAGATTTTGCAATGCAAATACAGAAATCTACTTGGTTAAGCACTCCAGAATTGACCCCAAAATACATTCCCTATAAATATCCTCGCGAAATACTATTTCTTCTTAGCAAAAAGAGAAAATTAAAAAAAGAGGCAAACAACAAGATTTTCTCCTTTAAAAACTGAGCTAAAAAAACTGACCAAATTGCTCAAACACAAAATACAAGAACATAAAAATTGAGCGTACAATACAAAAATACAAAACCTATCAGCAGATAAAAAAGCTGATTATTCGCTTTGGAAAACTACAGCAAATTTAAAAAAGCCAATTATACACAATCCTCCGATCAAAAAATTTAATAATTCCCAAGTTTGGGCAAAAAGCGTCATTGAGAAAGCCGAGGTCTTTGCGGAACGTCTTGAAAAGATATTTCAACCCCACGAAAGATATGTTAGCTTCACCCCATCTCCAGCGGTTCAAGAATTTTGCGAAATTGAACTATTTACACCAGAGGCCGCCGTAGCCGAATGGGTTGGTGCGTGATTACCATTCGGAATTCACAGAGAGGTCGTTGGTTCGAATCTCGGTGAAAGCATAATTAATAAAAACATTTTTCTAATAGCGGTCGCCCCCCGGCAGGCAATGGCAAACCTCCGAGTGTATTTCTGCCATGAAAAAGCTCCTCATAAAAATATCTGCCGTTCGGAGTCGGCTTGAAACTGTAGGTCCCTCCATTTGTGGAGCAACATCAAGACGCACACCACAAATAGGAGGAGGAGCTCGGCCAAACACCTAACAGAAGTGTACGCGCCAATTATTTATTTTTTTTTTTATTAAGTATCATCACAAATATCTAAATTGAAACCAAAGAAGAGTCCCGGTTTTGACCTTATAACTTCGCCTGTTCTACATACATGGCATTAATTAAACTAACAACGATTATAAATGCATGCATCAGCCTGAAATATATCCCATTACATTGGAAAATTTCAGAGATCATAATGATCCCTAAAGCAGGAAAAAATCCAAACGCGGCAGCCTCATATCGCCCAATTTCATTACTACCACTCATGGGAAAACTTGTCGAGAAACTATTTGTCTTGCGCCTAAAAGAAATAATTTCACTCAAACAACTAATTCCAACACATCAATTTGGCTTCAGAGAAAAACACTCGACGATAGACTAAGTTCATCGCATAGTTCACACAATAGAAGAGTTTTTGGAAGAAAATAACATCTGCTCTGCGATTTTCCTAGATGTAGCTCAGGCTTTTGATAAAGTCTGGCATGAGGGGCTGATCTATAAACTTAAGACGTTACTACCGATGCAATTTACCGAATTATTGACTTCGATATTTCGATATTATTGAAGATCGATATTTTCGCGTAAAACATGGGCAGGCATATACCAGCCTTAGAAAAATCAATGCAGGTGTTCCGCAAGGCAGCATACTTGCCCCTGTATTGTACTTGTTGTATACTTCCGATTTGCCTGTTCCTAAACCCTGCAAAATAGCGACGTTTGCGGACGACACGTGCGTCCTTGCTGCTGTCGAAAACGTGGATAAATCTACTGCGAAGCTACAGGAACCGATTAATGTAAAAACAAACTGGACTAGTTTGTGGAATATTAAACTTAGCGACACTAAATCGGTACACGTAAACTTCCCAATCAAAAAGTTATCTACAAACCCATTCAAATATTTTCCGCAAACGTTCCGTATGCTTGTACAGCAAAGTACTTGGGCATAACATTAGACGCTAAGCTCAGGTGAAAGGAACATGTCAAAACCAAAGCCGCTGAACTCAATTTAAAATATAGAAACTTGTACTGGCTTATCGGCAGAACGTCTAAATTACGCATTGAAAATAAATTGTTAATTTACAAACAAATCCTTAGGCCAGTGTGGACTTATGGAGCTCAACTGTGGGGATGCACCGCAAAAAGTAATGTAGAAATCATTAAACGTTTTCAAAACAAGGTAATCCGGGACATCGTAAAAGCCCCCTGGTATATACAGAATGACGACCTACATAGAGTCAATGAAATGATAAATCTCTACGCTGTCAATCATGCCAATAGGATTGAGCAACACATCAATGCTGAAGCCTCATCTCTTATGAGGCTGACGAGGACGAAACCACTGGACCTAGTGGTTATTAATAAGTAGATTCATAAATTCACAAATTAAAATTGGTTGTTAGTTATATAACTAGGTTTAATAACATGAAATGTATCTATTTATTTATAACGTTTCTATAAAAAGAAAAAAAAATGTGCTGCCATCTATCAAACGACGGCAAAACAAAATTCAAACTGATTGATAGGTTTATTTGAATTTGGCAGGTATTTGAGTAAGATGTATTTCGTGATTTTCGCTAAGATGGAAAAAGAGCAGTGTCGTTCAGTAATTGGCTTTTGGTTTTTGGATGGAAAAAAATGCGAGGAATTAAAAGCAAAGTTGGATGCTGTCTATTTGGACGCTTCGCCATCTATGACCGTTATTAGATATTGGTTCAACGAATTTAAACGTGGGCGCACATCTTCGATCAGGACGCCCAGCAGACGTGATTACCGAGGAAATCATTCACAAAGTCCACGGCATGATTCTCGTTGATAGACGAACGAAAGTGCGTGTAGTAATAGAGGCCATAGGTGTGTCGACCGGAACGTAATATTTTACATGATAAGTTGACGATAAAAAAAATTTACGGGTGCCGCGATTGTGTTTGGAGCAATTTAAGCGAGACCCGTAGAAATTTTTGCGACGAATTGTCACTGTTGATGGAAGGTGGATTCATCATTACACACCAGAAACAGAGCAACAATCAAAACAATGGATTGCTCCCGGTGAATCTGTTCCAAAGAAAGCGAAGACAGTCCCATCGGCCGGAAAGGTCATGCGACGATTTTTTGGCATGCGAACAGCGTCATTCCGTTGGACTTTTTAGAAAAAAAGAACAGCAATCACTGGACAATACTACAACGAGTTTTTGGACCACTTTCACAGAACGAGAAATTGTGCACCAGCACATTCATCCGGAGTTGTCGCCGCCAAACTGCATGCATTGCCACCGCACGCCTCGTATTCACCCGATCTGGCCCGCTACAACTTTTTCTTGTTGCCTAACATGAAGAAATGGCTCGCGGGAAAACAATTTAGTTCAAACGAAGAAGTCATCGCCGAAACAGAGGCGTATTTTGGAGAGTTCGACAAATCCTATAATTGGAGAGGTTAAAAAATGGCCAGAGCGTTGGGAGAAGTGTATCTTTCTAAAAGGGGACTATGATGAAAAATTCAAACAAATTTTGAGAAAATGGTGTATTCATTTCTAACACGGGTACTTATTGAGCCCCCTCGTAATCATCTTATTCGGCAGAAGAACGCAAAAATGGAGGCTAGTGTGGTAGTGGTTAGTGGCACTACTTTCTTAATCAAAACTTGTGGCCTATTTTTTATAAAAAATCTCATTTCTTGAAAACATATTTGTATAGGGCTTTCCAATAAGAGGTGTTATTTTGATATTCAAAGAAAAATGCTATTTTTTAATACAAATGATGGGTTGTTTTTTTCATTATAAAGAGGAAGGTATGCCGTTAATAGTGGAAAATAACATCAGGCAAATGACCACCACGACCACGCTTACTGGACAATATCCTTTTCATGAAATTTTCCATAACCGAATTGCAAAGCGGCTGCCTATGTACTCGATAGCCTCACGAATTCCATCTTTGAGGTCTTGAATCGACCCTGGGCTGTTGGCGTAGACCTTCCCTTTCACGTGGCTCTAAAGAAAAAAGTCACAAGGTGTTAAATCACAAGATCTCGGTGGCCAATTGTGATCACCTCTTCGAGAGATAGCACGGTCTGGAAAATTTTCGCGTAAAAGATCAATTGTTTCGTTGCTTGTGTGGCACGTAGCGCCATCTTATAGAAAATAAACATTGTCCAGATCAATACCATCCGATTCCGGCCATAAAAAATCATCGTTAATCATCTCTCGAGAGCGCAATTCATTCCAAATAACACCCTTTATTTTGGGTACAAAAAAGTATGCGAAATGCTTTTACCGGCATCCTGATGGTTTACTTTTGAACGCATCTTATTAAAGGAATAAGAAATTTGATCATTGATCATAAACTGTTCTATGTTGTCAAAAACATCACTGCTGCCTTTGCAATGAACTGACTCGAAATGATGCTCCTCAAGATATAAGCTTTTCTTCCTTTCCGCTTATTGCCTTAAATTTGCCATACAAATGGCACGTTTTTTCTATAGTAGAATTCCCTCGAAGGTTTGTCATTGCATGCCGCTGCTGCCAATTTGAATATTTAATATCCGAACAGTTGGAATGAAACACATAATCTTGGGATTAACATTGAGTTTTCCACAACCAGTACGAGTAAATATGTACCCAGCAGCACAATGCGAACTGAGAGCGCATGAAAAGGTCATAAATGTACACAAATTGTGGTGAGAGGTCTGTAGCGGGGCTTTGTAGCAAATGTAGTCGCAAATGAGGCTGAGAATAAACGAGTGAACTTCATTTTCAACGGACGCCTTTATTTGGTAATTTCTCATGTAAATAAGTAATATATTATTGCTTAAAAAGGAAATGGAACTTATGAAAATTGTAGAAGCAAAAGCTGAAGCAAAAAAGGTTAACAAGTGTTTACGGATTACTGCGAGGCTTTATTAATATTTATGCATAAAATAGCAGTGTAAGGCAGAGTAATAGAATCAAGGTCGAAATAGAAAAATGTCCAAATGACGCAAATAACAAAAAAGCTAAGCAAACAAATACCGCTGTTAAAAAGTAGACTACCTGTTGAAAAGCAGAGAATAATGAGCACAACTGGTAGGATAATAGTTAATCAAAAGACAAGGAGCGGAAAAGTTTGTCAGCTTTTATACACTTTGAATGGCGAAATCTTACATGCGAGCAGATTTGTGACCGAAACAAAAATTTAAATAAAAATTTAAATACTCAATTTATGGTTAATTGCTATTATACGCATCTGAGAAAAATAATGCACATTTACGTCTCCACCCAAGAAAAGGCTTAAATTAAAAAAAAGGTTTTTAAAAGACGTTTATGCCCTTAGTTAAGTACTTATTTGCAAATTTTTGCACGCCGAATTTCTTGAAAAGTGCTTGGACAACAAGCAATTTTTTTAAGGCATGAAAAACGCAATTGTAGACTCACAGATACATTTTAGGCTATAATCGAAATTATTTAATTATTTATATGAAATATAATTATAAATTATTACATTTCAATAGCAAAGCAATTAGCATCTAGGGCTGACTAATTTCTTACAGAATATTTTATGCCTAAGGTTACATCTATTAGGCAGAAAAGCTTTCATTGCTGTATAAACTAGTAAATATGTTGGGGTATCCGGATCTTCCTATTCTCTGCGACATGCGCAGCTATCACTATATAACAAATTCGAGAAATGTTCCCTCCATAATTTAAGTAAGCTCTGGATGTTAGTCAGCAGATCGACGTCTTTGTTACCTTCTGTAAGCCGCCGAACTTTCTGGCAAACTTTTCAGGTGTTGTTCCTATTGACCAGCATCTCAAGCTTCTCGCACTCACGCATTTCGGCCTCTCGTTTCCTCCTTCGAATAATACGTCTCTCTTCCTTTCTTAGTTCTCGGTAGCGATCTCACATGGGTCGCGTATGTATGTATGTTTTCGGTGTTTAAGATTTTAAGCAAATTTGTTGGCGTTTTATTTGCAAATACATTAATTCGCGCATTTTGGTATTTTTTACAATCGTCGAGAATTTGTTTTGTAGATAGTTGGCAGTTACACGTTGAAATAATAGAAATTAGATTAGCTGCTCTGTTCATTCGCAACATAAATGTTAAAGAAAACGCATAAATATAGCGGAGAATGGTGAGTTATGTACAGTGGGGAGTAGTCAGCCATGTCAGTATTAGTCACATAGCGTAATTTGACAAAAACAAATAACTGTTATGCTTTTGCCTTTTCGGGAAACTCTTTTTGTTGTTGTTTGTGTTTGCGAATTTTTCACATACATTTGGGAGTAAAACCAAAAAGTGATCGTTGGTGGATTTCAGTTAAGCTTCTTTTTTTCAACCCTTTACTATTGTTTCTATTTAAACTTGAAATATTTACAATTTTTCTTTCTTTTTGGGCTTCAATAATATGTAGAAGGCAATACCACTATATACATATATTGATTTAAAAAAATTAACTCGCTACTTAATTTTATATTTATTCATTCTTAGGTATTCATAAAATTGTGGCACCATTTAAATCTGTAGGTCAGTTGGTCGTTTGCGCTTAAGTCTCCTCGTCTCGGTTTCCTCTTTTAATGGAATGGCGAATTTCCCTGTTAGAATGTTCTAGTAGTCGATTTGTGTGCCTTAAACTGTTGTTATGTATTTCTTCATGGACAGTTTTTACTTGAATGATTCATATTATCATTTAGTATACAGGGTTTGATTGAAAAGTAATGAGCCTTATTTTTTTCAAGCAGTTTTATTAAATCTTTTGGCTTATACAACTAATATTCTTCAAAATAGGACCCTTGAGCGTCAATACACCGCTGGTAGCGGTTCTTCCACTGCAGGAAACATTTTTTAAACTCATCCGCTGAAATCGCGTTCAATTCGGCTGCCACAGTTTTTTGGATCGCCTCGGTGAAGTCGAAACGCCTCCCCTTCTGCTTTCTTTTCAGGCGCAGGAACAAGAAGAAGTCCGGAGGGGACAGGTCTCAGCTGTAGGGAGGGTCGGGAAGCACCGGAACCCCCATCGTGGCCAATGCAGAGGTGCAGAGGAAGGCGTTGTGCGCCGGCGAATTGTCGTGATGAAGGGTCCTCCCGGCCTTCCTTGAACGACTTGTGCCACCGTTTTACCTGGGCACTGGACAGAGATTGCTTTCGTAAGCCTCCTTGAGTAGCCCAATGGGTTCGGTACTCGTTTTGTTTAGCTTTACGCAAAATTTGATTGAGTAACGTTGCTCGAACGATCGCTGCATTTTCGCCACTGCAAAATCCTAACACACTTTTCAAACAGCTTTCACGCGCGGAGCGATGTTGACTGCACCGTTGTTGCCAGCGAACTGGGACCGGTTTCTAGTGGAAGGGGAAGGTCCAGTAGCCGATTCGGTTGATCGCTTGGCAGACGCTCTGCGTAGGAAGGCTCATTACTTTTCAATCAAACCCTGTATACCATTCTGCTTTTGATATAATGCGAAGTATCTTATCTTTGAATTTAATATAAAATTGTCTTCCAGTTATATAACTTTTCATTAATTTGTAGTAGTCTGTTGGTAAATAAGTTAAGAGTTTTTGTAGAAGTCCTGCATGCCATACTGTGTCAAAAGCCTTGGCTACTTCGAGACATACTGCTTCACACGTTCGTTTTTACCGATATCTTCAAAAATTTTGTTCGTAACTCTGTGAACTTGCTCGATGGTGGAATGTTTTTGCCTGAATCGGAATTGGTCCAAGGTATTATTTTATTTTTTTGTATGTTGGGCTCTGTCAAGAAGTAACTTTTCCAAAATGTTTGATAATACTGCCAGTAGACTTATACTTGTAGGTCTGTACGAAGTTATTTGCGTGGGATCTTCGCACGGTTTTGATATTGCAATAATTGGAGCAATTTTTCATACTTTTGAGAAATATTTCAAATTTAAGATTCGATTGAACAAGTTCCTTATATAGATAAACCCCTTCTCTGGATGTTCTCTTAAAATTTGTTCAGCTATTAGGTGGTATCCTAGCGACTTCTTAGGATCAGTTCTCTTCCGTATGTATTGGTTTATTTCTTCTAAAGTAACATTTTTTGGTTTGCATAGATATTTTTTTGTGTGAGTTGGGGAAAGGTTTACAATAAGCGTATTATTGGTGAAGGCACTTTTGAAGTATTCTGCGAGAACTTCAGCCTTGTCAAGATTTGTTCTAGTCCAGCTACCATCAAGCTTTCTGATAGGTGGTTTGTATAAAATTTCATTTTCTATTTTGTTTGTAGCTTTCCATAGTGAATAGTTAATCGTCCAAGATTTTCGATGCGTCTCTTAAGTTTCTTATTTTTATGGTCAAATAGCATTTGTTTGATTTCCTTTGTAGCTGCATTCAGCTTGCTTTTGTCAAGTGGCAGCCTTGTTATTTGCCAGCGTTTACGTAAGCGGTTTTTAATTTTGATTTTTTCTTGGATGTGTGCAGGTATGTTGTAGCTCGAGGAACAGATAGTTTCTTGTCGAGTGGATTTCATAGTAGCGTTCATTATTGTGTCATTAAAATAGGCTATCGCACTGTCGATTTCTTCAAAGGTCTTTAAGCTTATTTTATTGTCAAATTTACGGATGTCTATTTCTCTAAAGGTATCCCAGCAAGTTGTTTTATTATATATGTTTCTATTCGAGGATTCCTTCGTATATGAGCTCTGATATATCACTAATATTGGGGATGGCAATTCAATTAATGATTTAATTGACAAATCTTCGGGGTTAACATTTTTGGTTATAAAAAAGTCGATCGGATCTAAACTTTTTTTTGGGTCAGTTGGCCAGTTTGTTGGCTCGCCACTACTTATGAACTTACTATTACTCCTATTTATGGCATCCAATAAATTACGTCCTTTGGAGTTCATCAATCTTGAACCCCAAATATTATTGCATTATAATCACCGCCAGCTGTGTATCGTTTGCCAAGTGTTTATGTATTTTGAGTGTTAGTTTGTCGCCTTCGTCTTCAATTTGGATCGACGTCGCTTGTATGTTTTCTTTTTTGGTATTTTTCTAATTGAATGCATTTAATGTCTTGCCTGATTATTATCGATGTACCACTATGAGCTTTGCTGTCAGGGTGGTTTGTACCAAATATTTTTTATAATTAGATATTCTTGCAAAGCTTTTGTCAGTGAAGTGTGTTTCAGAGATTAGCAATACACCTAATGAATTATTGCTTATAAATACTTTCAACTCTTTCAAGTGTTGGCCCAAGCCGTTTTCATTCCAAGCGACTATTTTCAGTTTACTTGTGCTGTCCATTTATTTTTTTAAAAAGCAATGCTATAATATTCATTATATTTGACATTTGTGTGAAGACTTGCTTTATCATTTAAGCTTACAGAAGCATTTTTCCATAAGCATTAAATCTGTCAACGGACATTTTGAATATCATGTCGAAAGTGGGGGAATCTTAAGCCCGCAAAGGAGGGGAGTTGTGAGACACTTCATTTTCGATTTGTTACCAATATAAATCGTATTGTATATGCAAATCTTGCATTACATGAATATTCTAAGGTTTTTCAAGCATGTATTAAGTAATTTATAAATTTTATTGTTTTTTTTTAGTTTCTGATGCCAACTACTCTGGTACGTCACTTCGCAGTATATTACAAAAGATTTAGAAGGGAAGTAAGCAAAGCGTTGTTGCCGTAGTGTTTCCATGCCCACAAAAAAGGGCATATAGTCACCTGAATCTAAGAAAAGCAGCTTTTGCATCATTTGCAAGAAAGCATTGCTAAAGAAATTGCAACTTCATTGAAATTTGTATGATTGAGCAGCGCCCCAATTTGCCCACCAAAGAATTAGACTGAAATATTTTTTTTTCATCTTTATTCATTAGATTTAAATTCGGCTTAATTTTTATCAAGCTCATTTAAGAATATTCATCAAAATATATGATTTTGTTCTATTTTAAATTACCCCTGCATGGAAGAAGGCTTAGTTATAACTCAATTTTGCGCATTTTCAATACCAGCCGTCCTTGATATCTCATTGTTTATCCGATCGCTCTATTCCTTATTTCAGTGGATATACACATGTGCTCACATAATTGAGTCACTTGTTCTTCTTACATTACTCGTAATATTTTTGATCCTTCCGAACACGTCCCTTATATGAGTAAAAACTCTCTCCATCATGTGCAAAAAGAGAATTGTCAGAAATCAACGCGCTTTTTGAGTGACTTCGAACTTTTTCGAATAAAATTGAATGGGCTATGAAACTGCGTACCCAGAAGTTTTCTAAATCTTCTGATTACAATGTTAAAAAATTTGTATGACAATATTTTGAAATTTTGTTAAATTTTTGTGAATTTCGTGCAAAAAAATGTTTATAAAATTAAAATATTTTTATAAAAAATGTGGGGGAAAATGGCATAAAAAATACTCTGATGAAAAAGTTGAAAATTTAAAGATGCTCTGATTTAAAATTTGTTAAATTTTTGTGAATTTGATACAAAAAAGTTTTTATAAAATTTAAATTAAAACATTTTTATAAAACATGTACGAAAAAAATGAAGCATAAAAAATATTCTGATTAAAAAGTTGAAAATTTAAAGATTTGTATGACAATATTTTAAAATTTGTAGAATTTTAAAAGATTTTGTATAAAAAAAAATTTATAAAATTAAAACGTTTTCATAAAACATATACAAAAACAATTAAGCATAAAAAATATTTTGTAAAAATTGTAAAAATTTCATAAAATTCAAACATTTTTATAAAAAATATACGAAAAACATTTAGCATAAAAAATATTCTGATTAAAAAGTTTAAAAAGTGTATGACAATATTATGAAATTTGTAAAATTTTAGTTCGTACAAAAAACTGTTTATAAAATTAAAACATGTACAAAAATGTAGCAATGTATTCTGATTAAAAAGTTTAAAATTTTTCTAAATTTTGTATACCAAATGAATGAAAAATTTTAAGTGTGGTTCATCCTTAATTAAACTGTTCTATGCTTTTAAAAACATCACTGGTGGATTTTCTATGAGCTGGGTCGAAATTATGCTCCTCAAGAAACAAGCTTTTCTTCCCAATTATTAACTTAAATTTATCATACAAATGGGACGTTCTTTCTATAGTAGAAAACATCCTGGAGGTTTGTCATTGCTTGTCTTGCTGCCAATTTGAATATTTCATACTCTAACAGTTGGAATAAAACGCATAATCTTGGGATTAACATTCAGCTTCTTTTTTCATTTTCATTTTTTTATTTATTTTTTTAATAAATAAAAAATTAACGAAAAAAATTTAACATAAAAAATATTCTAATTAAAAGTTTAAAATATTTGTAAATTTCGTACAAAAAACCTTTTATACATTTTTTTTGAAATTGACAAAAAAAATTTAGCATTAAAAATATTACAACATTGTATTACGAATATTGAATATGTCTAGCTTAATTTCGTTTTTCTGTTGCAAATAACCGTTAAGTGAAAAATGTTAGAATACCGAGTGCACTGAACTCAGTAAATAAATTGTGTACTTTATATAAAACCCGAACGGCTAAAAAGAGCCTGCAAAATACATATCCACTATTGGTATCTGATTAAAAAACAAATTAATTTGTGTTATTTTATTTAAAAAAACAACACTTTTTTCGCACTACTTTGCATTTCAGCTGTATTTTGTTATTGTTATATTTTTTTGTTGTTTTACAATTACCACTCTCCGCAGGTAATGTTTAATGAGCCAGTACTATTTATATTCGTATACCCTCACTCAGCCGCTTATTTTTGACTGCTCGCTTACCTGCCATGTCCCAATCACTTTTATATGCTTTTTTAACATTCGCCTTACTTTATTGCTATCTTTAGGTTATTTGAACACTTGCCAATTTGTTTGCCCGTTGGTGTAAAAAGGATACACTAAAATAACTAAGTCGGCAACTCTTAATTTGTTGCATGGCTCTGCTTCCGCTCTTAGCATTTCCATTTGTATTTATTTATTTTCTATTTTTATTTTTAATTTTTCTTTACTTTTGCGCTAAATTGCCTACAAACGTTTTCCATTTGTCTTCTAAACTTTAATTCTTTCCATCTTTTTGCTTGTCTTTTGCTCTTTCCTTTTAGCATTATTTTTCCCCCTACATTACTGTAACGCCATGACTCCTACAACCCATTAGAGACCCCCAATGGCCTTTACTTTTGTTACACTTCTATCATTAACCATTTTGTAACTGCAGGCCTTAGCAACACCTCCAGCGTGTTGTTATTGTACTGAGTATATCGTTTTTTGTTTTGCTTTGCATTTACATTTTAATTACCATCATTTATTTTAACTTTTATCATTCTCATTGGCAGTCAACAGCTCGTTTTTTGTGCCCGCTCGCACACACAATGACACACGTGACCCGCTGCCTATGGAGAGATTGAGAGCGTGGTGAGGCACTGTGGTCAATAGTTATTTATTGTTCGAAAAAATCTATGAATGAAAAAATGTTTGTCTTATTTTTGAGAGAATGATAGAAAAACGGTCTTTTGAGAATTCGAAGGAATTCAGAAGTTATTAGTGAGAATCTTTCTCCTCTTTTTTCTCGTCATTGATTCAAATTAAGGTCATTCATCGGAGGTGTCATAGAAATATTCATTCGAGTTAAAAACTCACCTAGTATTTTATATCAAAATTGCAATTGAAATTCTTAGCCTTTTTCCACCTTTCTTGAGCGTAGCATTAAAAAAGCAATTGGAATTTTTAAAAGCCTATTATATGTAGATATTTGTGCACATATGGATGCATCTAACTAACCAAATGACTAGCAAAATGAATTGTGGTGAGCAACCAGTGATTTAAAATTGATTGAGGCAAATATTACACAAACAAAGGTATGAAATAGGCGTAAATTTGTTGCAATTTACTTCTAGATGAGGTGTGAGAGGGAACTAAGAATTAGGTCTCAGATTTTCTCGGTTCTCTTCCGATCACCGAAATTAAGCAGCGTCGGGTGCGGTTAGTACATGGATGGGGGACCGCTCGGGAACACCGCGTATTTATTGTTTATACATAAACAAATAAAAGGCGATAACTAAACGTTAAAAAAGGAATTATTGAAGAATTTTTTTTTTTTTTGTTAAGTGATATACGAGGGTCGTTTGAAAAGTCGGTGCAAAAATAAAAACTACATAATTGTTTGGGGTAAACCTTTTTTATTTTTTGACATAGTCTTCTTCTACGCTTATACACTTCGTCCAATACTGTTCCAGTTTGTTGATTCGTTCCAAATAATAAGATTTTCTCAAGTGTGAAAAATATCTATTCGTTACTGCAATCACTTCCTCGTTTGAATAAAATCGTTTTTCCGCCAGCCATTGCTCCAAATTGGGTAACAAATAACTGAATAACAATAACAGCAACAGTTGGGTAAGAGTTGGGTAACAGTAGCCCGCAGGATCCGAGTGAGCCAAGTCTAGAGAATAGGGGAGATCTGAAACGAATTAAAATCCTATTTCCAATAATTTTGCGACCACAACTGCTGAGGCCAATCGTGGGGTTTTCCTTGCAACTCGGTTTTGAAACGATCCAATAACGGCGAATAATAGGCAGCTGTAATAGTTTTGATCGTAGGCGAATGGGTTGGTGCGTGACTACCATTCGGAATTCAGAGAGAACGCAGGTTCGAATCTCGGTGAAACACAAAAATTAATAAAAACATTTTTCTAATAGCGGTCGCCCCTCGGCAGACAATGGCAAACCTCCGAGTGTATTTCTGCCAAGAAAAAGCTCCTCATACAAAATATCTGGAGTTCGCAGTCGGCTTGAAACTGTAGGTCCCTCCATTTGTGGAACAACATCTAACCGCACGCCACAAATTGAAGGAGCTCGGCCAAACACTCAGAAATATATATACATATGTACAGTTTTCCCTCTTCCACTCCTTGCGAATCTCAAAAGACAGTCGCCATAATCTTTCCGTCTGATGGAACGCTCTCACCTTTTTTGGCGCAGATTCCCCTTTGGTAAGTCATTGTTTTAGATTGTTCTTTGGTCTCAGCAGAGTAGTGATGTATCCATGTTTCATCCACAGTGACGAAATGAAGCTTAAAGTACTGCGCATTTTTCTGTAACAGCTGCAAACCGTCCTTGCAACACTTCACAAGATTTCGATTTTGGTCAAGCGTGAGCAATCGCAGCTCCCATCTTGCGGATAGGTTTGTCATATCCAAATGTTGATGCAAAATATTATCGTGCCCATTCATTCGATGTGCGCATTGCACTAGCAATCTCGCGTACATTCACTCTTCTACAATCCATCACCATATCAGGGATTTTATCAATGATTTCTGGAGTAGTAACTTCAACAGGGCGTCCAGATTTTTCAGCGTCTTTTGTGCCCATATGGGAACTTCAAAAATGATGTTGATGATGATGAAACCACTTATAAACTGTTTTAAGGGGTCAGTCTACTTTGGAGACTCGAAAAAAAGGCTATATTCGTGATTTTTTTTTTGAGAAAACTATAAATGATAGTAATATAAAATTTGTTTGATTTATTAAATAAAGTCTTAAAATTCAGAAATAAATTTTTTTTTATTCAATTTTATAGTATTTTTAGTAAAAAAATAGCAGTGAAGCGTAACGTCTCAAACATGGGTTGGTGAGGCAGCTCCATCAGAACTCAAGAACGGCTTGTCTGAAACAAAAAAATCAAAATGTTTCAGATTCAGTAAGATACTGGCTACAAAATGACCCTCGGATATTAGGTTTTAATGAAGACAAAAAAAATGGCTGATAAAAATGGAAAATTTTTGATAGAACGGTTTTTTTTTTCGCATATTTAAAAAAAATATATAGTAAAAATTTAAAATTTCAAAACCCCCGAGCGTCAATTTGGTGCAAATTATGTCTAGAATAGGTGATCCAAATTTTATGAAAATCGGTTGATTAGTTTTTGAGATACAGTGGAGCTAGATTTTGAAAACGTTGTTTTGAGAAAAACGCGTTTAAAGTTTTTAATGCACGCTATACGCGCAGGTAGACGAAATGATGTTCAGGTAAAAAAAAAATAGTTAGAGTGCTCGGATTTTCTTAAAATTTTTACACAATATTTCTGGATATATATACTTTCAAATTATGCAAAAAAAAAAATTGAAAAATTTTAAAGTGACAAAGTAGACTAACCCCTTAATTGAAGGTGCGGAGTCACCATTATGTGTATCAAACTTCTTTTTAGTCTCTTGAGTCGTTTTGCCCATCATGAATGAGGAATGTTTAGTCAACACACAAAATTTGCTTTCGTACATTTTTTTTAATTACTCGACTTCCTCGATTCAAACGAATGCCAAACAAAAAGAAATAGACCGATCTGATTCCATGAGATGAAGAGATGCTAGTAACTAAACATAACCTCGATATGCGGCAGTAGTGCCATCGCTCTGACTTTTTAGAGATTTTTCAAACGACCCTCGTAAATGTAGGTGACTCGCAAGGTGTCAAAAGTGTCGTATTGCCTTAAGACGAAATATTTTTATCGTTTTAAGAAATGTTCAGAAGATTCTAAACTACAACTAACTGTTCTTTAACTGTGTGAAAATTCATAATCCGTGTTGTACGGTACCTTACATACCCACTAAATATATTTTTAGCCGCTTAAGATTTACGGCATACAACAATGCATCTCTTACAGCAGCATTGTAAATACCCCGATAGTTTAAGTTTTATTGTCGGGACAGCCTAGCAAGTGCAGCACTCAGACACAATTAAGTCCATTGGACTCCATTGTGCACTCGGATTCCCTTTTTAATTTGCTTTAAGTATACTCGACCTCCGAAGAAATCTGAGTAGATCACGTGGTGTCAAAGAGCCAAGGTGGTCGCTTCTTAGCACATTATTGCCAAAGACCTCAAGCCTGATTCAAGCGAAGGCGGAGCAGATGCACAGAAAGGGGTCCGCTGTCTCATCCTCATCTCCATATGCTGGGCAGAATGCACTGTCTGTCTTTTCCATGTGCTTTGCCTATAGAAATTGGCCGGCCATCAGCCCAACCAGCCTCCTAAAGTCCTCTGCTTAGTGACAGGAGGAGCTGGGACAATCGATCGGACATGACAGGTAACATCAGTTTTGTCCATCTGGAGCCTCTCTCAGCCCGCCAAGCTCGCTTGCGAGTTAGAGTAAAAGTTTTAGTTTTTTCTGTTAATTTGCTAAATTTTTTTCGAATTTTTAGTTTTTCGTAGTAGATGGAAGCCAAAAAAAAATGATTTTTACTAAAATCATCGTCGTTTGGCGCAACAGTTTCTTATGAGCTTTGCCCTACTGAATAGTACACCTCCATGCTGCTCTGTCTGGTGTCATTTCCTTACAGTTCTCCAGTTTAAGTTGTTCCAGATCTTCCTTCACGTCTTCTATCCATCTCGAATTTCGTCTTCCTCTTGCTTTATTTGTGTATGCGTTCGGCTCCAGTATTTCCTTTTGGGCTCTTGAGCTGTCCATTCTCATAACGTGGCCTAACCATCGCGTTCGTTGCGCTTTTAATTATTGTAGTTCCAACAGTTCATCATTCCATCGTGTACGCCATTCATCTTGTGCAACCTTGAAAGTGCCAAATATTATTCTGAGAACTTTTCTTTCAAATCTTTGTATTTTTCACTTACCTTTTTCACTCAACGTCCCTGTTTCAGCTCCATCGCACAGGAAGCCAAGAACAATCGAACAAATCGAACATTTGATTGAAGTTTATTTAGGGCTGGATTTCAATTTTGAAACCAAACAAACTCATAGACAATAAGAGATATAGCTTGTAACATCAGAGTAGCGGAAGGAGATTTGGTCTTAATATACAGAAAAAGTAAAATGCCAAGGAAATCCATCAGCCCATTCAAAAAGACTTCCAACACTGTTTCAAAAAAATAAAACGTTCGTATGGACCATTTTTGGACTAGAAAAGAGGTAGGTATTGAAGGTGAAAATAAGACAATTTGTATGAAACTTAAATAAAATATTTTGCAGCGCGGGCTCGTTACTTAATAACTCGGCCTTAATACTCTAACCTGGGAAAAGACCCATGAAAAGCAAGTCGACACCCATCATCTCTTTGTCGACTATAAAGCTGCGTTCGATAGCCCGATAAGGGATTGCCTGTACGCCACCATGTCTGAATTCGGTATACCAGCGAAGCTCATACGGCTTTTACAGAATGATTTGCTCCACCAAGGTAGGAAATAACCTCTCCGAGCCATTCAGTACCATTCGAGGTTTCAGACAAGGCGATCGCCAAGGATCGCATGCAACCTCTTCAACTTCGTGATGGAAGGGGTGCTCCGAAAAGCAGTTTTTCATCGTAATGGCACTATTTTGTACAAATGTGTCCAGCTCCTTGCGTACGCCGATGACATTGACATTATCGGCCGCTGTAAGTGAGATGTCACCGCTGCGTTTTCTGCTATCAAAAAGGAATCATTACGAGTGGATCTGACGGTGAATGAGGGTAAAACGAAGTATATGCTGTCTACAACGCGGAACACACGGCGTGTAGGAACGCACGTCATTGCGGACAACTACACCTTCGAAGTTGTGCCAGAATTTATTTGTTTGGCACCACCGTTAACAGCAGCAACGATATCAGCCTGGAGATCAAACGGAGAATCACTCTTGCTAATAGGTGTTACTATGGGCTAAGTAAGTAATTGAGTAGTCGATCCCTCTTTCGCATGACCAAACTGACACTTTACAAGACGCTCATCATACTCATGTTGCTTTATGGCGCAGTGGCATGGGTAGTGTCACAAAGCGATGCAGCCGCTCTTGGGGTGTTCGAGAAAAAAGTTCTTCGTAAGATCTTCGGTCCAGTGCGCGTTGGCGAAGACTACCGTTAAAGAATGAACCACGAGCTATATGAGCTCTACGCCGCATCGCCATCCAACGCCTGCGTTGGCTAAGGCATGTCGTGCGTATGGATGAAGAAGCTCCAGCAAAGAAGGTGTTCGAGGGCGCAGTCCAAGGGAGCCGACGCAGAGGAAGACCATTGCTCCGGTGGAACGACCAGGTGGGGGAAACCCTATGTTCTGGAGAGAGCTAGTGAGGTCGACCGTAACTCGGTAACGAGTTGTTATGGCCACCTAAGTAAAGTAAATAAGTAAAAAAAAAAAAAACAAAAAATAATTGGCGCGTACACTTCTGTTAGGTGTTTGGCCGAGCTCCTCCTCCTATTTGTGGTGTGCGTGTTGATGTTGTTCCACAAATGGAGGGACCTACAGTTTCAAGCCGACTCCGAACGGCAGATATTTTTATGAGGAGCTTTTTTCATGGCAGAAATACACTCGGAGGTTTGCCATTGCCTGCCGAGGGTAAATAAGTAAGTAATACTCTAATACCGGTCAAAGCTCTGCGCTTACCCGTAATTTTCTTATTTTATGAAACAGATGTAAGAAACTTAATAAATTTTATGAAATGAGTTATTAGTAACTGGAATTTCTCCGAAAATGTTGCTTTTCGGCACACTGTGTGCCAGCTTGTGAGAAGATTGGGCAATAGCATGTCACACTAGCATTCCCTAAGGACGTCATTATCCTTGCCGCCGCTGCCGCTTATTTGCTTTTGTATTATTGACGGTCTTATTATTTGTTTCTCTTCCTTCCATTTTAATTTAATTTTTTTTTCTGTTCACGAGTATGTATCCATATGTATGTATGTATATATATTTTCACTTCGGATTTGCTCCAAGCCAGCCATTCCGGCGTTGACTTGTTAAAACGCCATTAAGTGCCACATTAAGCTATAATTGCGCTGTTTTCCTGCCTGTTTTGCTTAACTGTCCTTAACTCCGTTATTTCCACTGAGAAATATCCACTTGCTTCGTTTAAATTATTCGCTGTTGCTCTTCTTTCACTCATGGTCGTGATATTACTTAATGTCGTTATTCTCAGCGGCTTTTAAAATTACTGCTTTTAAAATTTCGATGTGTTTATATAACTTTTTGCGCAATTAAAAAACGAAAAGCAAGACTCACTTGCCTTATTTACATGCCACGCATATCTCAGTACAGTTTTTGTTCGCCGCCCACATTTATTTTCTCTTTACTGCGTCTGACATTTAACCTTTAGAGGCGAAGTAGGTTACCGTTTAGCAAAACCTTCTGAAGAAGATTTAGCTCCTTCAAAGCAGAATCGATGCATGATGCCGATATAACCTGCTTGCTATGGCATATGCCACACATACGAGTATTTTATATGTAAATGTATGAGTGTAAGTATACAGGAGCGGATCTGGGGACCTAAAAGGGAGAACTAAGTTTCGGAGAACTAAGTTTGGGACAGCAGCTTATGTTGAAGACACATAATAAAAACAAAAAAAATGTTAAGGAAAGGGAAATAAAAAATATCCCAATTTACTTTTGGATTTTAAGTGCTGAAAATACATATATATATGTATGTATGAAAGCATGTATTTTGTAATATTGATATTTTTTATAAAATACATAGTACACTTTTGACCCCAGCGAGTCAGGGGTTAGAATTTGCCCGAGGTAAGGTATGCCTGTCTTTAAAGGCGACTAAAATCTAGGGAGAGTAAACTGTACATAAATCCCCAATCCAAGGTGAAACAGCATATGCCAATGGATGAGTGCCTAGGAGTATCTAGTCGCTAATATGCGAACTTGGAGCGCCCAGGCAAGACTCCATTTCAATAAGAGCCTTACTGCGCTACCGGGGCATTGGCGGATCAGACATACTTTCCTCCCAATAAAAAGAAGCAAAAGTGGCGAGAGTAGCCATAATAGCTCACCATCAGAGGAGCGAATACCTCATCAAGGAAGGAGAAGCAGCTCTCCAGTAGAGCGTGTCAAAGGGCCGTTACTCAAAACCCCCAAAGACGGGACCTCAGAGGCAGAAATGCCTCAGATATACAGCTTAGGTGTGACCTCAACAGCTGAAACAGCTAAACAGCAACCATCCGCACAGATAGAGCCGAACAACCCAAAAAACTGAGCGGGGCAGGCAAAAAGAGGCTCAGTTACCTCCTTAAAAAAGGGCTCAGCATAGAGGAGGCATATGCCAAAGCTCTGCTCTCCATACCCGCAAGAAAGACAGATGGCATTAAGTCAGATCCAAAGCGGCAGAGGTCGACGGAACAGATACCACCAGAGGCTACCTCAAAAAAAGCAGGCTAAAGACGATAAACCGTCTACATCCAAGGCCGCAGCAATAACACCAACAGCAGGTGCGAAACAAGCAGCAAACAGCGCCACCACATGCCTGTGCCTCCTACAAGGATGTAGTAGCAGGTGTCAAAATGGCAGTGCTCTCAAGGGACTATCATCCCAATACGCCCATAACAACAGAGGAAATGGACTCCATCCAGAACTTTATTCTTGGGAAAATACTAGTGGAGAAAGACCAGATCATAAAACTGACATTTTTGGGCGCGGTCTACAAAACAGGATACACGGTCATGCATTGTAAGGATAGCGCTTCCACGGACTGGTTAAAAGCGGCTATAACTGACGCGATACGTTGGATGTGGACCACAGAGGAATCAAAGATACCTCACCCACGGATCGCTGTGGGGTACTTTCCCAATTCCCAGTCCTTGAAAACCCCAAATATACTGAGCTTTTTGCAGGGCAAAATAAAAGCCTCCAAGTCGACATCTGGCGTACGATAAGAAAAGTTGAAAGAGACTAAAACGTAACACTGGTTCTAGCAGTAGACCAAAAAGCAGCAGCCAGCTTGATGGAGGACAAAGAAAGGGTAAACTACCGTTTCAGTCAAGTGACCCTCAATGCTGATGCATTGGCTGACAAAATGGATGCTGTGGAATTGGATGCAGAGAACGAAAGCACGCCATCCAACCCTATTCCAGCCTTAGTCCAATACATGAAGTATATCCAGGCAAATCCCCATTACGATAAGGCCTCATCTACCGAACTTCAATGCCAACAGAGCGAAATCTGCACTAAACCTAGATAAAAAGAGCCTTAGGTTACGCTGTGGAGCACTTACAGGTCGCTTCGCCTGTAATAAACACTTTAACACAATAGGGTTATCTAGTACAAGATCATGCTGATTCTATTGTGATGAAGAGCACCAACTATGAGACATTAGGCCACAGGAGACACAGAATCCTGGGTTCGTACCTACTAGAGGAGGAAAACCTACAATGGCTCCCCTCTAAGGAACTGGTTCGATTCCTCGGTATACCAAATAATTATAATTAAGAAATTAGAGCGCACAATAGACCCTAACTCGTACAACCGAACCATTACCGTAATACACTTTTGTGGTTAAAAGTCCTTACTAAATGAAATAACGAAATGGAAAAACAGTTCCGTATTTTCTTACGAAACGGTCATACTTTCACATTCAAAAAAGAAACCGTAAGTAAGAATTTACTTTTTAAGAAGCAAATTACAGCGACCATTTGCGAAACAACATTAAGGTGCACGCCACAAATAGGAAGAGGAGCTCGGCCAAACACCCAAAAAGGGTGTAAGCGCCAATTATTTTATGTATATATATATATTATATATACGTGTCCCAAAAAAGTACACTCCGTCACCAACCCACAAAACCTGATTTCATAACTTCAGTACTGCTAGTGTACTCAAGGAGTCCAATGGGCACTAAATCCGCTCCTGTGTGTACATATTCAAACGTGCCAACTCGCCCCTTGTTGCACGCAACAGCATCAGCAAAGCATTATTCATAGTCTGCGTCGCCTTTGCTGCACTATCTGCCAACTATCGAAGCACTTGATAAGTAAACGGAGAGCATTTAAAATGCATGTCCACCCTCTGCTTTTAGCACATACTCCCCTCATGTTTTGCATAGCATACTCGATGAGCAGCTCTGCGCGGTGCACCCCCATTCCAGCTCCCCCTCAATATCTTTTAAGCACACCGAAATGTACGCTGCTACGCTAAAATGCTGCATGTGGCATGTGGCATGTAGCATGTGTAAAGTGGCATATGGCAAGCTACGTGCATCTATAAACACTTCAACGAAAATTAAATGTGCATGCCAAAAAGCACAGAGTACACCCCTTTAAGGAAAATGTCTTAGAAAATATAGAAGGATAAAAGTTGTGCTGTATAGCAGCCTGCAGCCGCCAGCCTCTATCCGGCGAATAGCTGAAATGTTCGTATTGAAATGCTTAAGTTTATGATGCAAGCTTTTCATTGGGCTCGAACTTTTATTTATATTTATAAGTATATATAATATGTACGCATGGAAGCTGAGGTATATAAATGCCAATTTGTCAATAAAATTTGTTAAATCCTACACCAACTGGCATAGGATAGAATATTAATAAATCCAAGTGAAAACAGAAGTTGATTTCATAATTTCTACAAAAACTACATAAAAAAATGCCACCTGGTCATTTCTGTGGAGAGCACTAATTTTGTTCGATGATAGTTTTTTTGTTTCGTTATTCATATGTTCTCTGGACTTGGTAATTTTAATGGTTGTATGGGTTAGGCTAAAGCCTTTATGTACTGCGACCAGAGTGATCTATTGTGCGCTCCTAATTACTTAATTATAATTACTTAGTATACCGAGGAATCGAACCAGCTCCTTAGGAGGGAGCAAATGTAGGTCTACCTCCCCTAGTAGGTACGAGCCTAGAATACTGTGACTCCTGTGGCCTAATGGCCGTTTATTTTTAACAAGACGGCGCTACGTGCCACAAACCATTAAAGTTTTACGGGAAAAGTTTCCGGAACATGTTATCCCTCGAAGAGGTGATCACAATTGGCCACCGAGATCTTGTGATTTAACACCTTGTGACTTTTTTCTTTAGGGCCACGTGAAAGAGAAGGTCTACGCCAACAGCTCAAGACATCAAAGATGGAATTCGTGAGGCTATCGAGGACATAGGGCAGCCACTTTGCAATTCGATTATGGAAAATTTCATAAAAAGGATATTGTCCTGTATCCTGTATCCTCGTTGTGGTCATTTGACTGATGTTATTTTCCACTATTAACGGCATACCTTCCTCTTTATAATGAAATAAACATCCCATCATTTCTATTAAGAAATAGCAGTTTTCTTTGAATATCACAATAACACCTCTTATTGGATAACCCTATTGTGTTAAAGTGTTTATTACAGACAAATTGACCTGTAAGTGCTCCACAAAGTAATCTGAGACCCTTTTTATATAGGGCTAGAGCAGATTTTACTCTGTTGGCATTGAAGTTCAAAAACTTTTTGGAGTGATTAAGGCCGCTTGTGCCGTTCCAGTGTTCCCTGATTCTAGTTTGGAACCATTTTTTTGGTTTCCTGTTTTATAAATATTATTTTTATTAAAGCCGAAAAATTAAGTTAGTCCAATAAATAGCCCTTCTGCCCCTTTTTTGGCATAAAAGTCTGCCTTCTTGTTTCCTCGTGTCTCTCATCTCCTGGTACCCAAATCAGTGAGACCTGATTATGAGTGTTCAGTTTGTTTAGTGTATTGTTACACTCTATTAGGACTTTTAACTTGAATGTGAAGCTATTCAAGGCTTTGAAAATCGATTGGCTGTCCGAAAGTTATTTAATTTTTACTTTCTCGACCCCTCTATTGTATATGATTTCCACTGTTTCCACCATTATGGCGAAGAGCTCCGCATGGAAAATTGTGGTATCTGTACTTAGTGTTAGGAATTTGTGTGCTCTACGCCCCCTAATTCCTGCTCTTACTCCTGGGAGCGTTTTGGAACCATCTGTGTACCATTTTTGTGAGTCATCATTTAGCCATGTTGGGTTAGTGCTCCACTCTTCCTTAGACGGGAAGATAATCTTGTATATCTTTATAAAATTGAGTACGGGTTCCGTGTGGTCATTCGCTTGGGTTATGCATACTGCATGTTGAATCCTGTTTACGACATTGAGGTATCCAGTAAGATCTCCTGGTTTAAGTTTTCCTTTCATACGAAAAGAGAGTGCTTGCATAGTAGCTTCCTCATGTATTGCTAAATGTAGCGGTGGTAAATTTAAAAGCGCTTCCATGCCAGCAGTTGGGGTTTTTCTCAGGGCCCATGTTATGCTTAGGCACGCCAGCCTTTGTAGTTTACACAGTTCTGATATAGCAGTAGTTTGATTTGTTTTAACCCACCATATCAAAGCCCTATATAGTACAAAAGGTCTTACCATTTGGGTGTAGATCCAGTAGGTCATTTTAGGGTTCAGACCACAGGATTTACCCAAGAGCTGTTTTATTGTCCAAAGGTTTTTCATTGTCGTTTTTATTACTGAGTTGAGGTGGGCCTCCCAAGTGAGTTTTTCATCCAAGATAATTCCTAGATATTTAAACTCTTCCTTTAGAGGTACTTAGTAGTAGATGAAACCTCAACCAAACCCAGTCCTAAGGGGACAAAAAGAAATTTTAACCACAATTTCTCTAACTGTGGTGAGGCTAGGTAGCGCTGGCTTAACTGTATAAAGATCTCACTTAGACCCCTAGGATCCGTTGAGTTGCCAGTGCTATGCATCTGGAGTCGAAGATATCATTTTATATAATTCATCATGCACGTCTTCGCGTGTTTTAACAAGTCGTTCAGCCGTTGTCAGCAATATCCTTCAAGGATGAAAAATATGTTGATCCTAGGCACATTTGTCGAGTCCGGTAGAGGGCAGTAGCAAAGTAGGTGCATGTGTTACACGCATTGCTCGGAACTAATCTTATTACTGGCTAATTGAGAAAAAGTGGCGAAGCAATAGTATTGGAATTTGGAGTGACAGACAAGCTGCATTGAAACCCCTTGCTAACCCACGCTGCTCTTCGAAGTTAGTCGGTGAATGTAAGACAAAATTGAACACTGTTGCAAAACACAACAAAGTTAGTTTTATGCCAAGTATGCCACTAGGCCCTGAACCCTTTCTAGGTGTCAACTCCGCATCGATTCAACTATGGATTGACGACTTCATGAGGTCTACCTATAGGAGACGTTGGTCTCGGTTGAACTCGTGCAGAGTAGCCAAGTGCTTTGTGAAAGAACCTAACAGGAAAACAGCGACCTTTCTCCTAAAACTCAGCAGAAAGGACCTGAGAGTACTGATAGGTGTAATCACAACGTCTGTGGTCAACATTTGGCTGCCATGGGGGCTGTAGACAGCCCGATCTACCTATCCTGTCTTGAGAATGTCGACACTGCAGAGTATTTTCTCTGTACCTGTCCTGCATTTTCCAGAATCAGACTTAGGATATTGGGTTGCGATATACTGAGTATGGATAAAGTTCATACTCTTCCTCTTCCGGATCTCTTAAAATTCATCAATGAATGCAAGAGATTTGTAGAAGAGTGTTTGATGCCTAATTTACCCGTCTTACCACCCACTCTTTATCTTTCCTATCTCTATTATATCTATTGAAATCTATCCGGGTGTAGTACAATGGTCTACTGACTGAGTGCTTAGCCTTGTCCAACCCCCCACAAATCTAATCTAATCTAATCTACCAATCTTATTTTGGGTGCATGATGTGGTATGAGGCAGTGTCCCGTCAGTACTCCAATCAATATTTTGCAGTATTTCCTATACAGTGATGAAACAAAGTTTGCAGTTTTGGTACTCCAACTTCTTAGCATAATTTTTACAGTTTTATACAAGGCTGAGTGTTGCCATATCAACTGCGCTTCCAGAGCTAGTTCCTCAATTAGTTCCGTTTTTTAAAGGAGAGTGATGGGTATACTCGTATGTATGTCGGCAAGCGAATATCTGCCTTAGCGTGCTCATCAGCTCTCTCATTCAGGGACTTTAAAAGACTTTTGGATATCAAATTGCTTACAAAAGACAGCCTCTCTTATTTCTTCTGCCATTTTTGGACCCATCCGTAAATAAATTGTATGAATGGTATGTCCTTCTAGACCTTTCTGCCATTCATTGTGCTCTGAAATGACGCTTGACTGTTGCCTAATTTAGCTCGTGGAACCACGTTGTCGGAACTTCCATTTAAATCCAGTCTTAGAGCAGATCTTTTGGCTGAGTTTTTTACTACTAATTTGATTGGATGCCAGTTGAGAATTCTTTCTATTGCCGCTGTTGGAGTTGTGCTCATAGCCCGGTTAAAGATATCCCTACCATCCTTTGCACGCTTGCCGATCTCTTAACATAAGTGTGCCGTCCACCATACTAGCGAACCATTGAGCATTATTGGTCTAATTCCCGCCATGCATATCCAATATTTGAGTCGAGGAGATAAGCCCTAAGTCTTACCGAGCATTCTTCGGCATTGTTCTTTCTTCCATATTTAATCTCCACGAAAGTTTGCTGCCCGCAACAAGGTCTGGGTATTTAGTCGATGTTTTTGGTGTCAACTGAACTCATTCCAGCCTAGGGGTGTCCACTTAGGAATCTTGTACTTCCTTGAACAGGATTTCAGAAGGCAAAAAATGTATACGGATGGAGAAGAGAAAAACATAGCAGCACGTTGGAAATTTGAAAAATGGATCCTATTTGGTGCAAGGGTAAATCTAAAATACCGTTAACTCTAAAACTGGAGTCAATCTGACAAAACGGAGGATGCCATTGATTTTTGAAGACCCCAATTAAATTAAATTAGATCAGATTAAGTAAGGATATGGCTCATGACGTCATCAAGGACGATGCCTTACGCCTGCGTTGGTAGTGAATGGATCCCCTTTGTGAAGCACTGCCAGTTGGGAGTTCTCGTAGATGGCTTTAATGAGGCGGATTATCTTGGCGGGAACTCCCTTTCCACTCAATGCCAGGCAATTGCTCCTCGTTTAACGCCTTCTTAAAGTCTACGACCAGCATGGGTTATTCTTAGCCAGCTGCCACAGTCACGCAGGTCGCCTTTCTTGGACAGGTCGTCTTTCTTTCACTGTGATGCCTTTTGTCCCGAACGGAGGCAGCTTTTCATTGCTCCAGACGACAGTGATGTGGGGATGAAGAGTTTCCGCTGATATTTGCGGGTCGGCAATCATTAGTTCAGGCCGTATACCATCTTCGCCCGCAGCTTTGTTGAGCTTCAGCTTCTTAATTGTATCCTTAATATCCGCAGGATGTTATTATTTTATCGCTGGTCATTATGCTGCCCACTTCTAAGCTAGGTATACTTCTAAGAACAATGTTGCTTCAAAGTGTTCCTTCCATCTGCGGATCTGGAATCATTAGAAGTCAGCAAAGCACCATTCAGATCTCTGATCGGCTGGTTGGTTAGGCGGCCTGCTATGCGGTACAGCTGTCTCAGGTTGTTTACTCCTGCTGCCGCCTCGGCATCGCTTACAAGATCTTCAAGAAACTTTCTCTTATCGTTTCTGGCCGTTTTATTTACTTGCTTCGCCACATCTCTGTAGGCATTGAGTATGGGGAGTTCGCAGATCTCCAGGCGCACTAAACTATAAATAATCGGCTCATGCGTGAAGTCCGTATTGTTGTACGGAAGTGAAACATAGCTGGTCTCGAGGTCTTCAAACCTTCATCAACAAATGCCACCGCATCATCTGCAGAATATTTTGGCCAAACACCATCAGATTAACGAACGAGGAACCCATCCTTAGGCAAATCAAACGCAGAAAGTATCGATGGATAGCTCACACATTGAGAAAACCACCAGATAGCATCGCAGGAATGACACTGGACTGGAACCCACAAGGGAGCAGAGGTCGCGGGCGATCACCAAACACTTGGAGAAGGTCGATGCTGCGCGAATTAACAGATGCCGACATCTTATGGGAAAACAACAGCACAGAACCGTGTACGATGAAGGAGTCTAGTCAAAGTCATATACTTCCGAGAGGAGTGAACAAGGAAAAAAAAGGTTAGGATAAATGGCTGGCTGAAGAGGTTTTTAATTGGAGGATAACGACAAAACGGTGGCCAATTTCATTGCTTTAACCGCTTTATTCTGCCGATAATATTCACCCGGTGTGAACTGTTTAAATCTATTATATTATACAATATTATATCCGCGACTGTAGCAAAAAAGTGAGAGACATTTTCTGGATCTTACCCCGATGAGAGCAGGGCAGCCGAGAAGAAGGTGCTAAGATGATTCCAACGAAAGGCGAGAAGACAGCTTCTGCAGAACGGGCTCACAAATCTCAATACATGGATATCTAACGGGCAATGCCCGGTAACAGCATCCACTAAATTCGAGGGCTGCGGCTTCGTTAGCCTCAGAAGATCCCTCGAGCACCCTCGATCTAACAGTGACCAGAAGAATTTCGCGACTTTGCACTTTGCGCACTAACCCAGCACCGCGCTGAGTTGACGCGGGACCCATCTCCTCAGGAGCAGACCACATATTCTCAAGGGACCCCAATCCACTGATCTCGCGGTGAAACCGTCTCGAGAGTAGCATGTCTAGCCAGCTCATCAGCCCAGCAGTTTCCTGCAATGCCACCGTGACCAAGAACCCAAATGAGCTTAAATCGAAGTATTCGGTATTAAGTTAGATTTACCCTTTTACTCAAAACAAAAGCTGAAAGTCCTATTATAGAGTTATCGGCGTAGATAACATCACTACTAGAGAAAACTTCTCACATTTTTAGTATTTCTTTTCCGAGAAATTGTTATCGAATTAACAGTTGGTTGATACCATAAGAGACTATTTATCACTTTTATTGTTCCGTATTCTTCTCCGACCCGCCCTAGCTGAATGGGTTGGTGCGTGACTACCATTAGGAATTCACAGAGAGAACGTCGGTTCGAATCTCGGTGAAACACCAAAATTAATAAAAAGATTTTTCTAATAGCGGTCGCCCCTCGGCAGCCAATGGCAAACCTCCGAGTGTATTTCTGCTATGAAAAAGCTCCTCATAAAATATCTGGCGTTCGGAGTCGGCTTGAAACTGCAGGTCCCACCATTTGCGGAACAACATCAAGACGCACACCACAGATAGGAGGAGGAGCTCGGCCAAACACCCAAAAAAAGTGTACGCGCCAAATATATATATATATATATTCTTCTCCGACCCACATCTGAGCGATATTGTACGCACAAAAAGTACTCTGTAATAGCAGCCGCATTTCGCATCCACACTTAATTCTTTAATTTTACACCAGATCGTATCTGGAGCGGAAAGGAAAGATGCGGCAAAGCAAAGATTGGCACTGATTTTTATTTACCCGCATAAAGGCCACGAGGACGATGTCTGGTTTATGAGCGTGTCTGGTTTATGAGTTAAATTACCGCGAAAACTAAGTACCTGCTGCCACATTTAATGCATACGGCGTTACAGGACGCAGCAAACACTTTGTCTCATACCAAGTGGAGTAGAAAAGGTATGTAGTAGAAGACTGGAGCAAATCTCTGATATTCCGAAACTGAATTGAGCACATAGAAATGTACAGCCGTGTACTATGCCGCGCAAACACACTTCCCTTCTCAAGGGCATACATAGGTACATACGATATACACATACATACATATCTTCATAAACTCACAGATGGTACAGCAGGGCTCATTTCCCTTTCTTCCTTCACTTTTTAGCTGAAAGCCACTTGTTGAAACCTTCCGCTTTACCAATTCTTCTCTCACTCAGCTGAACTCTTGCCATCAAAACATTCACTCATTTGCTTTTCCTTTCCTTTCCTTTCGTTTCCTTCTGCACTTGGATTTTAGAAGACTGGGCTATATGTGTTTATTTTTCAAATCCGAGTACTGAAAATTATTTGAAAATGGTTGTCATTAATTTTATGCCTACCAAGTATCAAGCGAACCTTGCCGTTTGCATATGTGTATGTGCGTGTGGAAATTTTATGCGTGTGAAAGCAATAAGCATCCTTGTGCCAAAGTCACTTAGACGCTGATATTTACGCTTTTGCATTATATTTATTTTTTATATACAAACATGAATATATTTATATGAATATACGAGTGTGTTCAAAAGTTTTAGAACCGATGAAAAAATTTTGATTTTTTTTTAGTTAATTATTGCAATAAAATATACTTATAAGCAGAACGCCAACATCATGCCGAACGCGATGGGCTGAACAATTTTTTTTGTGGTTTTTTTTTTAATTTTCGCATTTTATCCAACTGTAGAATGCATCAAGGCTAATACAGTTATCATAACGGGGCTCTAATACAAAAACACCTTTCTTAGCCTGATTCGTTAAGCTCCTCGAAATACGTTTTTACAGCATTGACAACTTCCTCGTTCTACCCATTTTTTTACTTCCAAGCCATTTTATTAAATGAGCAAACAAATAGCAGGCGCTTGGAGCTAAATGTGATGGATTTTCTGACACGGGAAGTACTATACACTTGAAGTCGTTGATTCCAGCCTTTACAGTGAACGATGTTTGAGCGCCATAGTGAAAGTGGAGCGCTAGCAAACTCAGCATCACCTAAGAAAAACTTCTCCTTGCTCAAATGTTGTTGTAAAATATTACGCGCAGGTGCAATTAACATCCCAGTAGTCTCAGCTATCCAACTCACTTTCAATTTTCTGTCTTCTAGTACGATTTTGTGACTTTTTTTCGATCGTTCCGGCAGCTGTGATCTCAACCGGGTGCCCTGTACGGAAAGCATCAGCAGTGCTTTTGTGACCTTTTTAAATTCGGAAACCCGCCTTTTTGACCATTTCAAATGTTAAAGAAGGTTTCAGTGTTTCATGAATTTCTGCTTTAATTTAAATGGTATTTGACCTTCGAAATATAAAGTAAAGTAATTAGTTTACGACTGCACGTTCCTCTAAGTTTTTATCAGGCTGAAAACGTTTCCTCATGCCCTCGTAAATGTCATCTCACTGAATTGTACCTACATATTTACTTTACTTAAATATGTGTGTATGGGCTGGCATGCGCTGCTGCGCACGTAATCCACGCAAATAAAAACCGCACCGTATTGCGTGAGGATGCGCCTTTATGCGAATTTAATGCAGCTTTCAATTTTTATGTATATATATATATTTTTTTTTTATGTGAACTTTTTGCCCTTTAACGGCGTATGATGCGTAAATATGTGATTAGGTTGTATTGAAAAGAGTGTTTAAAAGGCAGAGCAACACACCCTTGAATTATCTTAATTGGTGAGGCAAGCTAAAAATTATAATTACTAAAATATTCGGTTTCTAATGTAAATGGATTTCGTGTGTCTAATTACAGTAGACAACTAAATAAAAAAAGAACAAAATCCTTCGGTTTAACACGGAAATTCCTACAGAAAATTTTTGCAGTGTTAACCGATTTTTTCTATTCGCTTCGAGCATGGCGAGCACAGCTGTATCGATATTCTTTTTATTTTGGTTATGAATTCTGAATAGTCTTCTCATGGTCGAAAGCAACATTTTAGTAGTTTAATATTTCTTAAAAATTTAACTCGAGAATTTTAAAAATCCTGCAGAAACTAACATTCTATACTCGCCCTCTTAACAGCGCTGTACACCTGCCACTCACAACTGAGAGTGTTCTGCTGCTGTTAATGCATTCTATGTACAGTGCAGAGCATGAGCTATGTATGTATATATTTTGTTAGTGTTAATGTTAATGGTAGTGTTGATTCTTATGTTAACTAATTAATCGGCCTTATCGTGAATTCCACGTGAACAAATTGTTGGCACAAATTTTTACAACAAAAATTAACAAAATGGGAAATTTTGTTCTCGCATTGCATTTGATTTGCTCTTATTTGCTTTTTGTTGCTTATTATTTGCTCTTTTTAAATTCATGGCAATGTCGAATACCTATAAACAGATCATGGAGAAACAATATCGAGCCGTTTATGTTACTACAAATGAACATTTATATACTCGTACAACAACTAGCATTGTTGTTAGTACGTAGATTTGTGCATACATACATTTACCCATAAAAAGACCTGCTGTTGCGTTAATTTTTTTTTTTACGTAAATTATGGTTCCGAGCATTTTAAGGTAAGGTAATTAAAAAGTATTTTTGGAGTGACGTTTGAATTCAAGAAGTATTGGAATGGGTTTATACTATAAAAAAGGTGCATCTACTTCTAGAATTCACATTAGGCAAAACACTTAAAAATTCACACAAATTTCAAAAAATGTCCATCAAAATTTTCAACTTTTAATTCGAATATTAAGAAAAGATAAAAATATAACTAATTGAAAATTCGAATAAAAAAAGAAATCAGTAATTAGTCATGATCTAATTGAATTTTAATTTTTTCTCGTCAGAAATTTTAATTTTTTCTCATCGTAAATGAAACCAATTTTTGAAGTAATTTTGGGGAAAAATTTAATTTGATTATAATTTTGATTAGTGAGAGATAAAAATAAAAATCATGACTAATTAAAAAATCGAATTTAATTGTTTCTCGTCAGAAAATTTCATTTTTTCTCATCAGAAGCGACACCAACTTTAGAAGTAAATTTCGGAAGAAAAATTTAATTTAATTTTAATATGGATTAGTATTGGATAAAAATAGAAATCATGAAGAAGAATCTAATTTTAAGAATCTAATTTAATTTTAATTTTTTCTCTTCAGAAAGTTAAATTTTTTCTCACCAGAAGTAACACCAATTTTAAAAGTATATTTGGAAGAAAAAAAACTAATTTAATTTTAATTTTTATTAGTATTTGATAAAAATAGAAATCTTGACTTATTGAAGAATTTAATTTTATTTTTATTTTTTATTTTCAGAAAGTTAAATTTTTGCTCATCAGAAATGAACCCAATTTTAGAAGTAAATTTCGGAAGAAAAATTTAATTTAATTTTAACATGGATTAGTATTGGATAAAAATAGAAACCATGAAGAAGAATCTATTTTAATTTTAATTTTTCTCTTCAGAAGGTTTAATTTTTTCTCACCATAAGTGACACCTATTTTAACAGTATATTTGGAAAAAAAAAAAACTAATTCAAATTTAATTTCTCTTAGTATTGGATAAAAATTTAAATTTTGACATATTGAAGAATTTAATTTTATTTTAATTTTTCTTTTCAGAAAGTTTAATTTTTTCGCATCAGAAATGAAACCATTTTTAGAAGTAAGTTTCGAGAAAAAAAAATTGAATTTAATTTTAATATGGAATAGTATTGAATAAAAATAGAATTCATTAAAAAGAATCTAATTTAATTTTAAGAATCTAATTTAATTTTAATTTTTTCTCTTCAGAAAGTTTAATTTTTCTCACCAGAAGTGACACCAATTTTAAAACTATATTTGGAAAAAAAACTAATTTAAAATTAATTGAATTTGAATAAAAATAGAAATTTTGACATATTGAAGAATTTAATTTTATTTTAATTTTTCTCTTTAGAAAATTTAATTTTTTCGCATCAGAAATTAAACCAATTTAGTTTTAATTTTTATTAGTATTAGATAAAAATAGAATCTAATTTAATTTTAATTTTTCTCTTCAAAAAGTTTATAGAAGTAAATTTTTGAAAAACACGTAATTTAATTTTAATTTTTTTAGTATGGGATAAAAGCGAAATCATGCTTAATTTATTGATAATAATTGCGGCACATTTTCACCATTTCCATTAAACATTTTAAAATAATCGTTGTTTGCGGTCGCTGCGTTCAGCATATATTTGCTTTAAACCAATTTCTGCACTTTTATTTGTATATTTTAATCAGCTCTCAACTCATTCCCACATCACCTCGTAGAATACACGTGTCATCGCTGGTCATTACCCCACGCATACTTTTCTAACAGAAAACCCATTATCCTTCTGTGTCTTTCGCGCTTCACCATTCGCATGGCTTTTATGTGGATTTCCTTCACTTAACCCACCGGCTTTTAGAATATCCGCGCACATTTATTGCACATAAGTATTTATACTTTTTAACATAAAAATCTAAAACGCTGGCACATTTTAAAGGATTACTCATTTTTATACTCTAAATGTCCTCGTTACCAGTTCGCTGGCACATTTTAAAGCGTTGCAATATTTGAATGCCATTTTTAAGAGAATTTTATGAGCTTCACATGGATGATAGAGACATATGTACTTGTGTATATATTTTACCGCGGTCTGGCGTGCGAAGAGAAGAGTATCAATGTTAACACATTCGTAAAATGTTTGGTAAAAGCCCTATTGGAAATACATTTGTGATACTTAAATTATTATGGGCTGCGAATCGATTTGAAAACTCCTGCGGCTATGTATTGGCATTTCTCTATTCTAAATCTGCTCCCCAAAAAAATCCACCTGCCTCCGAATTCAAGTGGCATGCAAGTCGCATGTACGAAAGTCTTAAAACAACATTTCACAGTAAAGGTGTGAGCATAACCACGTCTAGCGACACCTTTTGATAGGCCAGTCATTGAATATTTCGATAAATTCATAGAAATCAGCGAATCGAACCGGCTTGTGGGAACTTTTTCCTTTGCACGAGAACTAAGGTTTAGCCAGAAAACTATCTGGAACAATTTATATAAGACTGGTCACAAAAAGAGCTCGTTGTTTGGGTGACATACAAATTTACGCAAAAAAACCTTGGACGCCTTTGCTGAAACGTGATGAAGTCAACCTATTTTAAAGCGAATGCTAATTGACTTAAAAAAAGTACTTTGGAGATCGCATAAGGAAACAACAGCCGAAAAAGATAGAGGGGTCAAATCGCGATGAGTCGACCCTAACGATCGGTATGCCCGAATAAAATTCCAAGGTTTTACTTACAAGGTTGCTGTATGTTTGATGGGATTGAAAGAGAATTAGCCATTATAAGCTGCTCTTATCAGTTCCAGCACTCCCTTTGGACATCTACTGTCAACAATTTATCAGATTTAAGGAGGCGATCAATGAGAACTGGGTAGAGCTGGCAAGTAGGAAAGGTATTATGTCCAACCAAAGAACATCAGGCCGAACGCAACTTTAATGACTCATCAGAAAATCCAGGAGCTTGGATAGGAAGCTCTATTGCATTTGTTATGGAGAGTTGACACCCCACAAAAAGCATCTATTACCGTTTTAAGAATTTTTATGATGGCCCAAAACTGGCCTCAGAGCTTCTTGTGAGCATAAGTTTTTTAGCTGTTCTTTTGACATAAAGTTTTCTATAAGAGTTCCTCATAGAAATTAATTGGAAAACGTGAGAGATCTAGAATCAGGTTTAATGGCTAAACGACTGGGTAGGAGTAGGATTATCTGCAAGAATCTGTAAGTAAACTTAAGCCTTCATCTACTTGACCACCGCAGCGTGCCACAGGCTGAACTAATGTGAAAAAATGTGAATCTTCAGATCATATTTCCTAAGGCTACTGGGCGCCCAATTACTTCTTATTTTGGGAATAAAACTGTCTTTAATCCTATACAACTAATAGACATCTCCTCCAAGTCAATCATCTAATCTAGAGCAATCCTGAAATGAGCTAACTTCACAATGCACCAGAAGCATAATATGGACCCCTGCTCACAGGGATATGCTTAGGAACTGCGCCGCACACAAGCGAGGTGTTTTTTAGCTACATGAGAACTACCGATATCGATAGCTATGAAGCTGAAACTGTATTGAAATTTTTGTTCAGTTCAAGGTTTGGCAAGTCATCAAGAATCGTTTAACACCAGAACAACGCTTCCGAATTGTGCTTTGAAAAAAGAAAAAATTCATTATGAGATATTCATAGGGTGAAGTGTTGAAGAAAACGTCGAAATGTCGGTTCATCGTCGTTATCAACTTGCTGGTCTTTGTGCTTCGACATTGGGCTCATTAAGATTTATTATTCAGATTTATTGGGTTTTCACGTGACTACCATCCCGGGTTCAAAATCCTCTGCGGGCATAAATATTGAAATGATAGAAACACGATTTTTTCCAATAGCGGTCGTCCAATCGGTAAACTACGGCAACTCTCTGCCATGAAAAAGCTCCACATCAAAAAAACCATCCGCCGTTCGGAGGCGGCATACAACAGTAGGTTCTTCCATTTGTGGAGCAACATAAAGACGCATTGCACAAATTGAAGGAGGAGTGCGGCCAAGCAGCTAACAAAGGATGCGCGCACTAATTATATTTATTTATGGTTATATATAATTGCATAAGCATAAAAACATAAAAGTGCTGCACAGTTGAGGCCGAGCCGTAAGATTTATAATTTTTTTTTTCGTGCCGAAATCAGTCCAATTTGTTATGCTACTCTTATGCAAACTTTTGTAGAAAAATGTTAAAAGGAGCATTTTTACAAAACTTTGCACTTACTTCTGTACTTTACGGTGCTTATTAGGCAAAAGTTTCAAATTAAACGTTTTCAGCACGCAGTGTTTTTTAGAGCATCATAATTAATATGCAAAACTCAGATATGAGAAAGAGTTACGTATACGCCACGTGCACATTTTTTATGGAGATAAATAAATGCCTTTTTCGAAGCTGAACATTTTAAGCTTAGCATTTTAACACCCTGTGTGCCAGCATATATTGTATATGAAATTCGAGTTCACCGGCACGTTGTTGTAATGAGTTGTAAAATTCAAATTTTAAAATTTTTCTTTGAAATTTAAATAATTTCTTCATAAATATGAGAAATAGAAAAAAGTTATAATTTCGAATAGATTTTAGCCTTTTCTTGATACTGATATTGTGAAGTGATTAATATGCATCTAAACGCATGTTGCACATAGACATAGCCGCGTAAAATGTTTGAAGATGTACGCACAAAATGTTTAAATAACTTAACCTGAGAAAATTAAGTTGTTCATTTTTTCAGGTCACATCATAAAACAGCAAAACTTATGCCATATTTTACGGTTACTACTTTCGCTCGAATACTTTTGCGTACTATACTTTTTAATATGAACATTTTAGTAAAACCGCAGCAGCTCGGCGCAGCAGACTGAATATTCATTGAAGTGAAAGGTGAGAAGCATGAAAAAAAGAAATATGAAAGTTATAAGCAGCGTGAACTAAGTGAAAGTAAGATGTTACTCATTAAAAGAATGCGTAGGAATTGCGATAAAAGATTGCACGTAGGTAGAATATTGCAGAAGGAATCGCATGAGATGTGGGAGAGTAAAATCAGTTTCAGCTCATGAAATGCTTGAACTGACGAACTATGATGCGCTCCCGTAGTGGGCTAATAAATGTGCCGGAAGAAGTTTAAGAGCAACTAATTCGGTTTTTGTGTCATTAAATTTAATTTTTGACTTATTAAATGAAACCAAATTTTATTGAACAGCAAAGACTACCTGCTGAAATATAATTTGCTCTGATTGGCCTGAAACTTTTACACATTTTCCGAAAATGCTCTAAAGTAATTTTGATATCAAAAAATTATAAGGCAGTGACTTTAAACTATACTAAGGGCAATCCTAGTTATAGTCTGAATTAAAATAAAACAAAAATAAAACAAGATAAATATGTCGAGTGTGTATGTGTGTGGACAAAAGGTTGATCGTCCTCAATCGAAAGTGCAGAGTGCTGAATATGAAGAGTTCTTTAACCTTGACTGTGTTGATTTACTTTAGGCAGATATAGATTTTTTACTCTCATCTGATAAACTGTACCTTTGCACGACCTGCTCTGCCGATAGACGCACTTCTATTTAGTCTCAAACTTTATCAGTTCCTCCGCCCGAAATAAAAAAAGAGGTTGTCTGTAAAGTCCGTTTACTGACGAGAGTTTAACGTGATAACGTCATAAGAAAATACTGATTGAATGGTTGCATTTTTCAAAAGAAAATTTTAATTTTATTTGTTTGATAGATATTTTGTATGGATATAGAGAATGAGTTAACATTAACATAACATAATATACTTTAACATAACATAACATAACATAACATAACATAACATAACATAACATAACATAACATAACATAACATAACATAACATAACATAACATAACATAACATAACATAACATAACATAACATAACATAACATAACATAACATAACATAACATAACATAACATAACATAACATAACATAACATAACATAACATAACATAACATAACATAACATAACATAACATAACATAACATAACATAACATAACATAACATAGCATAACATAACATAACATAACATAACATAAAATAACATAACATAACATAACATAACATAACATAACATAACATAACATAACATAACATAACATAACATAACATAACATAACATAACATAACATATCATAACATAACATAACATGCTGTTCAAGCAAGGTAACGACGCATGAGCAAGATAACGACGCATTTTTTGGTGCGTGCAGCCGGCTACATAGAATTATAAGACGTTATCACGTCAAAAAATAATAATAACATTAAAACAACAGGTATTATTAACAAACTTGGTTTTATTTTAAATTCTTCAAGTAAATCAAATTAATAATAATCAATAAGAAGGCATATGCAAATACAAATACGTGAATTTATATATGTACATATGCGCATATGCGTACATACATATATACGCTCACTTAAGTAGGAGAGAGCCAGATGTCGAACGTTGCCGTTCGTTTGTTTTGTTTGCTTTGTCGTTCGTTCCGCGCTTTCGCTTGCAGTTCATTCAAGGTAACGGCAATGAGCAAGGTAACGACACATGAGCAAGGTAACGGCAATGAGCAAGGTAACACTAATGAGCAAGGTAACGACACATTTTTTCGTGCGTGCAGCCTGTTAAATCGAATTATAAGACGTTATCACGTCAAAATAAAGAATTTGGCAGTACAAATATGCACACAAAAAAGCAACAAATTACATTGTGTGTTGTTGTCAAAGTAATAGTTGCGCTTAGAACGGAAAATAGTCGCATACTCTCTGCTGTAAATGCTCTGCATGAAGGAAAAAACAACACAAATATCAGATAATCTTATTGCTGAAATTTGCTCTTCACACTCTAAGCTTGAAACAAAAGATGTCGCTCTCTCCACGCTAGCTACTGGGGTAAAAAATCTCAAAGGCATTGTTGCTAACTCTGCTAATATTCTCGGCAGTTCAAATTCAAATCATACGAGCACTTCGCTCTATCTAAATGGTGATGACGTGAACACCCTCACCAATGGAGAAGTTGATCCGAGTAGTGCAGTTTCTGATGACGGTGTCGACGTTCTACCACCCGACTATGACGAGGTCTCGACAGCTATTACAGGGCTTAAGAACAAGAAATATGCGGGTGTGGATGGCCTGCCGGCTAAGCTCTTCAAGGCTAACGAAAAGCATTCAAATACTCATAGGCTATAAAAGTGAAATACTGCTCACTTACGCTGATGATATCGACATTGTTGGCATTAGTCAGCGGGCAGTCAGTACAACTTTCTCCACTACTGAAAAAGAATCCCATCGAGTCGGTTTTGCGGCAAGCATCTTGCGGTAAAAAGCGTAAGCGTATTGGACATTTGTGAGCAAACAAAGTAAACTCAAATATGTTCTACCCAACCCCTGTAGGGGGCGCAATGTCTCAGTATTGTAGCGCACAACCCTGCATTTAGCGCCATCTGGCCATATTAAAAGCATCATAAAACAGAGTAAGTCTATCAGTACGCAATTCAAATTATTTATTATAGTTTTTGCATTAGAGAATCAGAATGTATAAAAATCATTGCACATCCCTATCTTCAATCGGGAAAATTTAAATTATTTTAATATAATTATTAACATGAGGTTTCCATACAAATTCGAACTTATTTCAAGCTTAGTATACCATTACGTTTAATGTTATCATCCTGATATACAAATTTCAGAGAACGTTACTGTATATTACGTTATCTGCAAATTGTATCGCCTCTTGAAATCCAGCGTATCCCGCTTGAATTGAAAATTGCAAGAAATTATTTACAAATTATTATATTCATGTATTTATTTAACTGTTCAAAAAATGCTCCCTTCACATGTGTCACCCTGTTGCATAGCTTCACAACACTACTTCGAGACTCGTTAAATGACGCATTGTTGTTGCTTTGTGTGCTGCCATACTATTGCACGTGCGCCACATTCTACACATTTATTTACATCTGCTAAGTGAATTCCTAGAAACTACACAAATTTGCGCTGAGTACATAATTACTCACCTCTAAATTTTTCTAAAAAGTATATTTTTGTGCAGACTTTCATTCAACCTGCCGCCGAAAAGTTGTATTTTTACATAACGTTTACTTTTTTAAGTTAATTCAATCAATCGATTCGGTAACACTTGCTGCCGTACCACGAGAGCCGCACGCACACAGTCTTGCTGCTTACTGACATTTCTGACAGCTCGCAGAAAAGAAGATGAAATCTTCGAACATATTTTTGTGATAATTTTTGTAAGAATTTTTTGGTTAAACTACTGAAATTTTTATAACAAATCAACAAGTACATGTGTAATTTCTACCGGCAAGTGTTAACTACTTGCCCAAGTTTACGAGGTACAGCAGCGAAACGTAATTGAAAAACAGGCGGTGCAAGACGGTCCCAGAGTGCTGTGAGCTAAAAGAGAGTGGTGTGTTGCGTGCTGTGTGCCGACTTTGCATGCGGCTGCTGCTAGAAGAATCTCAAGCGCAGGCAGCTGTCAAACGGGAGCAGAAAATTCTCGCAAAAATTGTGGCTGAAAGAACGGCATGCACCTGCGACAACCAACAGCACCAAAGTGTATAAGAATTGAAAGCTCCAATTTGGATTACGCGATTTCCCGGTAGTTAGCTGCATTGCAGCAGCGCCATTTTCTGTTAACATTTGCCAGCATAATATTGTATGTCTGATTGGAAATTATACTCTCCGCGATAACACCATCAACTGTCCGTCAAAACTGCCGCCACAATTGTCGCCATCATGGATGTGTATGATGTTAGCGACGATCTTGTCAAGAAGCTGAATGATTGGAAGCTAATTGGCATCATATCAGGCAAATTTAATGAACTGAAAGAGAATTATTCCAAAGTTAACTTTGTAGAACATGTACTGATCGACTTTAAGTACATTGACAAAATTTTATTAAATGGAAAATTGCGCGAGGAAAAGTGCAATAAGAAGAGCTCTGATTTTCGAATGTTAGGCAATGAGCAGTTCTCGCTTAAAAACCGCAAATATTTTCAAGTACTATACAATTTTTCACTAAAATCTACAAATATACTAATCATTTCTATTTACAGGCTCTGGAGCTATACAATAAAAGCATTTGCTATTCGGAGCCTGGTTCAGAGAATCTCTCCATAGGATACGCCAATCGTTCAGCGGTGCTCTTCGAATGGAAACGCTTTCGTGAATGTCTGGTCAATATCGAATTAGCACGCAAAGCTAGCTATCCGGCGCGTCTAATGCATAAATTGGATAAGCGCGAGAAGGACTGCCGCCAAATGCTGGCCACACAACCACCCGATGTGCAGCCATTCGATTTTCAAATGTCCTTCGAACCACACCCACAAGTACCCAATATTGCTGATTGTCTCGAATTGCACTACACTGAGGAGGAGGGTCGCTTCATCTCCACAAAACGTGAATTGGTTGTCGGCGATCTTATTGCCACCGAAGAACCATTTTGCTCGACACTCTTGCCACCGATGCGTTACATACGATGTGCCACCTGCAAAGTGGAAAATTACTTATCGTTAATACCCTGTGAGAGCTGTTGCTCTGTAATGTTCTGTTCGGAAGATTGTCGCGAACGTGCCGTCGCAACTTTCCACAAATATGAATGTCCTATTATTGACTTACTGCATAAAATGTTCAACAAAATTCATGGCATTGCGTTGCGTGTATGCCTATCGGCAATCGAGCTCTTCCCCACTATCGAAGAGTTGATGGCTTTCTGCGAGGAACCGGAAAATCAAAATAAGTCTGCGTTCGACTTGGACTATACGAATTTTACGCCACGCGAGCACTATCGTGCCATACACGGTCTAGTGACGAATCAGCATTTGCGTTCCGTATCAGATCTATTTCAACGTTCCGTCGTATGCGCTGTACTGAAGCACTTTGTTATCGAGCATACCCCATTGAAAGAGTTTCTCGGCGGTGAAGAGGGTGAGAATTTCTTTACCGAATTACTATTCCGACATCTGCAGACATCACCATCCAACATGCACGGCATTGATTTGGTGGAACAAGTGAACGAGACAAAAGACGATACAACACATTCGTCTGGCGCATTCGCCTTTCTATCGCTACTAAATCATTCGTGTGCGCCAAATACACTGCGTGTGTACCAGGGCACAAAGGCATATCTGTTCGTCTTCCGTCCAATACCTGCCGGCGGCATGCTGTACGACACATATGGGTGCGTTATGAAACCGATTAAATTCATTTACACATTTTTTTTTTTTTTTTAATTATTAACGTAATTTTTTTGTTCTTCTGCAGCGCACATTTCGCCATTTTCACAAAAGCGCAGCGCATCGAAACACTATCTATGCAGTATCGTTTCACCTGTAAATGCGAAGCCTGCGAGAATGACTATCCCAACTATAGCAAACTACAACCAAAACTGTTCGTACCCTTTGTGAATGACGAGACGGACATGAAGAGTCTGGTCAAATATGATTATGATTTTGCATTGGAGAATTATCGTAAATACTGTGAATTCCTGACGCAACATGCGAACGCCTATCCCTGCGCCCAAATTAGCTCGGCCGAAGAGTGCTTGAAAATGGCGCTGCACATACTCGTCGACGCGGTGCCGCTAAAAGCTAAAATGTAAAATGCTAATTGCCACCAGAAACACACACACACACGCGCGGCGCACCACGCGTATGCTAACATTGTTTCGCTGACGATAAAAGTAAAATTTTGTTTTTCTTTAATTGAATCATACTTTTAAAACATAACATACACAACATGCGCATAAACCCATACATACACGATGAAATGTTGCCATAAATTAAGAGATCGACGTGGCGAAAAGGAATTTTCTTGCAAACAACTCACTCAAGTGTTGGCTTTAATAGCATAATTTTTTCTAAACCTAACAAACAGGGCGAAAGGAACACACACAAAAATGAGGCGAAAGCTGCGTAACACTAAGCTATTTATTTAAAATTCAGAGTGCTGTTGTATTTTAAGCTCAGACTGGTGCTGAAAAGAACGCCGCTCTGGCGTAGCCTCACGAAAATGCGCGCATAGAAATCATATCGAATTGCAAAACAAAAGAATAGTAACAATTTTTCACTTTCATACCTGTAAACATATGGCATTTGTATGTACGAGTATGTGAAAAATCAAATCTTTAGTGTATTTCGGACGAAAGTTTATTTATTTTTTGCGCCAGTTTGCAATTTAACGCCAGCAAATCAATCAAATGTTTTAGCTATTGTATTTAGCGGCATATCAAATGACTTTTTTGGCCTAAGCTTTAAATGCTGCTGGAGATTTTGTATAGGCACAAATGTATTGAACAAACTTTTTGTGTATATTTTCTAAGCTCATAATTCAGAAAAACGTAATGACTTTCATTTCGCACAAGTAAAGACAAGAAGGCATATTTTCTTTCATACGGACTAATAATTCAAGTTGAAACGGGCTTGAGTTTGCGAGTGACAAATAATATGTTTATATATTTTTTATTGAGAAAAAGAACAATATTTACAATGTGTTAACAATTTGAGGAGAAACTTAAATTTACATATAAAGTATTTCAAAATTGTGTTTAAATTTGCTAATTACATTAAGGATTTGTATGAATATCAAAATCGTGTCCAAAAGTGAAATTTGTGTTTGCAATTAATTTTGAAACAAGGCGAATCTATCGGTAAATCAGCTGACTTGTTTTTTTTTTGCTTTCGCCGTGTCCATGTGGCTGTCAGCCCAGAATGAAACAAGGCGGATGCATTTTATGTTCTCTATTTTGCCAATACTTTTCTTTGACAATCAAACGTAGAAAACATTGTTGTTGCTCTAGTGCTACCACCTTTAATGAATGCGCCTAAATTCCTTGCAAAAAGCGCGAAAAGTACTGGTATTTCGTATACAAACATTTCTTGCATAGTTTTTAAAGCAAAACTCTACTCAATTGCTTGCAAGTTAGTTGAAAATAAATATATTTTCTATCGATTATCGAACTCTTCATGGAAGAGTTAACAGCTCTCAGCAGGTTAAATGCTGAAAATAAAATTCTAAACTAAAACAAAAGGCATCAATGAAAAATTAGAAAATTACAAACGGACTGAGTTAACATAACCAACTCGATTTGTGAGTTTTCTTTTTTTATTAAAGTACGACTGAAAATACACACAAAAAGTTTCTTAATATAGTACTTTCTACTGAATTGGTATAAAAAGTGCGACCAGGTTAATATTAAATTTACTTAATATTTAGATTTTCTATACATTAAAAACAACTCAGTGAGAGCCTTGTTATACATTTTATTTTCTCTATTTTTCTCGCAAATGTAATTTCTTATTTATTCAGAAGCATTTTATTGTATGTAAACACAGTTAAAGAGATATTAAAAACAAAACAAAAAACGAAACGAATAATAAGCAAACAAGAAATCAACAACACTAACTTCACAAAGCAAACCCAAATGAAACAAAAAAAAATAAAAATAAAAATAAAATTTATTTTAATAGATGAAACTAACAGCGCATAAATGTCGCTTTTTTAATCTCACATATACATACATATGCACATGTGCGTTTGCGCCACAAGAGCACTTATATATACTTGTACATATGTAGGTATATGTGTATGTATGAAACCGTTATTTCCCTCCAACTTCGACTACTCCCCTGCTTGCTGCACCACCTCCTTCATCTGCTCACAGTATTTTGCTATATAAATCTAGCAAATCTCTGTTTAAACCCAATGCGCTTGCGCGCCCTGCATCCGCATTGCGATTGTACACCGCCGGCAGCTGCACAAATTCACCTTGAGCGCGTCGTTTCGACGGCCCCAACATCGTTGAGGAATCGGGCAGTGTCGCACCCCCACCACCACCACCACCAGCAACAATATTTGCTTTAGCACCCGTTTCTGCATCATCTAACTGCTCCTCTCCACCATCAGCCAACTTGCTCGCTGTGTCCGTCACCTCATTCACATCCAAATCGAAAAATAAAATATTGCACTGTTGCAAATTCTGTTCGAATTGCTTTTGGAAGCTATTCGCATCGATTGGTTGCAGCTCTTCACTATCCGTTTGTGGCAAATTTAGCAGCTCTGCTAGATGATCGACGCGTTGCTTCGCCATCCCACCTGTGCTGGCATCGGTGTCTGGTCGCTGTTGTTCCGCTATTTCAACGCTCTTCAGATAGATATTCTCACCGATGGTTTCAACAAATTCACTGTAATAGCTCGCATCCACTGCACGCACAAATGTGCCATCCAATGATTGGAACCCGAGGCGGATGAGTAATGAAATTTTCGTATTGAAACATTGCAGCCACGCCTTATTCGTGAGATACACACCCCACTGCCCGTCATCGCCCAGTGCATTCCAGAAGTCTAGAAGCACATTTTTTGTGAAATCAACGAGCATTGTTCGTTTCGCGTCGGGTCGTAGTCGACTGATGGCTTCGAGGTGGCGAAAAGTGATGTCGAGTAAATTTTGTGGGTGTTTGGAGATGAAAAGTTGCCACTTGTAGATCATTGTCATGAGATTCCACAGCTTGTCCATGGAGCTTTTATCGAGACGCATAATGGATGAGGTGGCTATGTCGTTCAACATGTATTTGCAATGATCGACGGTGAGTAGTTGAGAATTGTTGTGCGCCGAGCCGACGATCAGAGAATCGATGAATTTTGGCTCCAGTAGCACGACGGTCACATCGTGAATAACTGCAAAAGAGTATTGAAAAGGAAACAATTAGCAGGATTCATAAAAATGTGCAAGCCACGAGTTATAGAGCTAAAAGAGAGTGTGCAAGTGCCGTATTTTTCTGAAAATAAGCCCTATCGAGAATTTCGGAACTTTTTATAAAATAAAACATGCCCCGAAATGAAGCCCTAGTTACAATTATGTGACAAAAAGAATTCGTAAAAAAATACTGTTGATTTAAGATATACCAAAAATATGTTATATTTATCTATATAGTAAAGGGTTTTCCAATAACAGGTGTTGCTGGTAAAGGGATTGCGCTATCGAGAGATGATTAACGATTTTTTATGGCCGGAATTGGATGGTATTGATCTGGACAACGTTTACTTACAAGACGGTGCTATGTGCCACACAAGCAACGAACCCATTGGTCTTTTACGGGAAAAGTGTCCGGACCGTGTTATCTCTCGAAGAGGTAATCACAATTGGCCACCGAGATCTTGTGATTTAACACCTTGTGACTTTTTTCTTTGGGGCCACGTGAAAGAGAAGGTCTACGCCAACAGCCCAGGGTCGATTCAAGACCTCAAAGATGGAATTCGTGAGGCGGTCGAGTACATAGGCAGCCGCTTTGCAATTCGGTTATGGAAAATTTCATGAAAAGTATATTGTCCTGTAAGCGTGGTCGTGGTGATCATTTGCCTGATGTTATTTTCCACTACTAACGCCTTCCTCTTTATAATGAAATAAACATCCGATCATTTATATTGAAAAATAGCATTTTTCCGCCATTGTTTTCTGAGGTGGAAGATCGGGGAATGGATATCAGGCAGGAGAGCAATGGCTTTGGTTTCTGCGCAGTGGTGATATTCAAAAATTTGCCCTTGAAACAGCATTTAAATTTGATATATGCACAGAAGAATTTATAAAGCATCGTCACACTGGTTGGACAACTTCCTTAAAAAATATATAAACTGTCTCTAAGGAGATCAACAACATTGTTTAAGCTGGAAGACAATGAAGTTATCAACTCTCCAACATGATTGCTATCGATGAGACCGCGGTATTTCTCAGCCAAGGAGCTCTAACGACAGTTCACTACAAAGATTCTTGGTCAATTTACGATTCTTCTACCGGTTACGGTAGTGCACGTGTTACCTGTATTTTGGCGATTCGTTTAGATGGCAAGAAAGTACTGCCATTTTTAATTACTAAAGGTAAAAAGAACAGATTCAACGTGTTTCAGAAATTTATGTATCTGAAAGTGAAAAAGCCTGGTGCACCCTGGGTTGCTTTTATGCTGCCCCCACTGTTCAGTGGTCAGAATAGATGTTTACTAGTTTGGTATTTAGCCAGTACTCACCGCGTTAAAGACATGAAAAAACTTTCTTGCTGAGAGGAAGATCAAATAATGATTCCGACAGGAATGACTGGTTACCTCCATACACTTGACACTGCAATAAACGATCAATCATTCATGATACTTGATGATGGAAATCAATGAATATATTGAAAACAGAATGCTGAGAAATCAACGAGGTAATTTTGTAAAACCAGGCTTACAAGAAGTTGTGAATTGAGTAAACAATTCAAGTGATGTTTCCAATGCACTACGAATAGGCTACTGACAAGAAGTACTCATTTAACGACAGCTATATCGGAGGACATGCGAGATTCGCACCAATGATTCAACAGGAAATGGATTTGAAAGAAAATCAGAATATAATTCAGAATTTTATTTATGACGATGTTCCAGAAGAAGATGGATGGATATGTAATTGAATACATTTAAATTTCTGTATTCTGTGTAAAATAAATATTAAATAAAAATATATATATATGTAAATATACTTTTATTTTTGCCCTCCCCCGAAAATAAGCACTAGCGCGTATTTTGGACCGAAAAAGAAAGTAAGATAGTGTTTTATTTTCGGAAAAAGATGGTAGCACATTAAGCTGATCCTAACACATAGTCTGAACAGACCTAAAAAACGATTCTACAAATGCAACGAATTAGTGAACTTTTGTCAAATTACACCCGAAGGAAGTAAAAGTAGGAAGAAAGATACGAATGCTCTCACAACGACAATCCGGCACCAAACAGCTGATGAAATAACATCATCTTGTAAAGTTTCGTTCTGTGTGACACAGCTCTAAATTTTTGAAAACGAAGTTTTTACATTATTGTTATGTCAAACAAAATTTTCACTGTTGAAGAAGTTTTTAAGACGCAAAAAATGTTGTTCGATAGGTTCAGCGTGGTCAGCATCCAGCATCCGTAATGGTTTAGGCGGGAGTGTCTAGTAAAGGTGTTATATTTCTACATTTCTGCGAAAAAGGGGTTAAAAGCGGAGCAAAAGTGTACCAAGAAGATGTCTTAGAATGCGTGGTGAAGCAGTTGGGCAGTACTCTCTTCAATGGCGAACGTTGGATCTTCCAGCAAGATTCCGCTCCCGCCCATAAGGCAAAAACCACCTAGCAGTGGCTAAAAAATAATATTCCTGGGTCCACAGTCGCAAAGGATTAGGCGTCTGGAAGTCTTGATCCGAATCCATTGGGTTTGTGGTTAGAATTGGAGGACATGGCCTGTCGAAAACCGCACAGAAATTTAAGAGTGTCAAACAATCTTTGGTTCGAGTAGCGACGTTAATATCCATGGAAACCGTGCATGCTGCAATAGCTGAAGGGTCTAATCTTTGAGCGCTTGTGTAAAATCAAATGATTACCATTTCGAATGAAAATTTATACTTTTTTTAATATTAAATAATATCAATTTTTTTTATTATTAAGTAAAACTGGCATATTTAAAAAAGTAGTATAATTTCATATCTATAACGGACTTAACTTGTAACAGAACTTATAGCAGGACTAAGGACATACTATATTTACAATATATCTGCCAAAAATTTACCAGCTAGGAGGCATTCGGGTTGAAATATTTTGAAAAATTGTATTAAAGTCAGTTCTGACGCATTCGCATTTGAATTCAGAACAGAAAAGTGATATCTTATATTTGCTTTCTTCTCAGCCTTAGCCTAGAGCATGGCACCCACCTTGCTAGAATATTCTAAACTTCTAACTGCGGCTCTCTTCCGCTGAACCAGCCTCAATGAAGAACTGAAGTAAAAAGTTCTGCCTACTTTGACTTAGAGATCTTTAGTGAGCCATCTCTCACAATGTATGAATACATCACAAAGGGTCATGATTGCTTGACAGTTTTACGCTTGATCAAATCAGTTCTTTATTGCAACTTTCCAAAATGGATGGGAAAAAGAGAAAATTTGGTGCATTATTCTGTTACCGAGACAAAAAGTCGAAGCAGGTTGTCAATAATAATTGTGCAATTTATGGGCCCAACGCAGTATGGAAGGCAAAAGCATAACGGTGGTTCTAACAATTCTCTACTGGTTCTAGAAAAATCGAAGTTGAATCAGGCTTTGGTAGACCAATCGGCGAAAATGTTGACAAAGTCATGTCATTTGTGGAATCAAATCAGCGTATAAGCACTTATTCGTTACGCCAGGAGCTGAAAATCAGCCAAAAAACCGTTTGGAACTATTTAAATGGGACTGGTCACATAAAGAAAATTGACGCAACATAAAAATTTTAGCCAAAATGACGCCTTCGATTCTTTGCTTAAACATAACGAAGTCCATTCACTTTTGAAGTGAAGCTAACTGCCGTTGAAAAATGTGACATAACCTATAGAAAAAGGTGAATAAAATGAAGGCACTCAACACCTATTCACATGCCCCATCAAAGCCACTTACCTAGCGCCCCTCTCCCTCTAGACCCAGCCTGTCGAAACAGCAAGTTTCCTGGGCCTACCGTTAGATGAGTTAGACGAAGACGTCTGGTAGTCTACACTACACTGACAGGGCTAAGTATACAGCTACAAAAACAACAAGAACAACGACCAATAAAGTGTTGATGTGTATTTGGAGGGATTGGAAAGGAATCATCCAGTATGACGCCAAGTCGGGCACCTATTTTACGTGCCTCGCTATTTCTATTTTCCTTAGAATGAGGACAAATTTTAAAGGCAATAAGCGAGTGCGAGCTATTCAACAAAAAAAATTTACATATATGTATATGTAGGTTTATATGTATGTATGAATGTTATAAACTGGTAGCTCCAGAGAACGTAAATTCATGAAACTTCTAACTGCGGCTCTCTTCCGCTTCCGTAAATTCACGTTCTCTGGTAGCTCCAATGCAGGGTATGACAAGTTCTTAAATAAATTTGCGTAAAATAAAAAGCAAGAAATATGTTCACACGACATCTGGAAAATAATAATATGTTTAAATAAAATATAATAAGTGGAAAGAAAAGCAATTATCCTTGCAGTAAATGTATGAAGCAGCTTGACCGCACTGTAAAAAACGTTTATATGTTGACTTGCATACATACACATACATACGTATGTATGTATGTATGTAGATATATGGCAGCAGAGTCGCAAAGCTTCAAGACTCAACAAATTGGCACGTTCGCATGCTTACCAAAGCTACTGGCGCGGAGGTGGGTCAAGACGAAGAAAGAGAGAAATCACAGTAAACTACTTTTGTGTATATTACGGAGAGGGGGCACTCTGCCTTTAACCACAATCTATGGGTATTCTGCCGCTGCTTCTTATACTCCTTTTTCTCATACATATCTTCTTGCTGAGTATTTGCAGTGGGAATGACGCATATGGTCAAAAGGACAGTCAGTAGTGCAGCAGAATGCATTCATAATCTGGTCATTAAGTACTAACAAACATACCTACACTCATCCATAAATAAAGATAATGTATTTTGTGTGTTGACTTAATGTGTTTGTACGTGTTCTTGGTTTATAGTAAATGTAACACCATAAAATCCCAACTACAAAGTCATAAAGTGGTGTTACTTTACAAATATGTGCATATGTATGAGTATTTTTACTTTCGATACGGTTGTACTTTGTTGTTACTACCAGCTACTTCTATTGTTGTTCAACAAATCCGAACATATGTAACATAAATATATCTGTAAATATTTGAACTCGTATAGACATAAAATATAACGAAATGAAATAATCAGTGCCATTGCTAAATGGACTGGCAAACACCAACCAAGCGAACTTGAAGTGATGTTGGTCGGTTTGATTTGAAAATTAAACAAACCAAAAGTGCCATTGCGATAAAATAAAAACGCAAACAACAACAGCAACAACAAAATAAACAAGTAAGGGAGGCTAAATTCAGTGCGGACCGAAACCTATATACCAACGCACATTTTAGTAAAATTTAATTTGGGTTGGCTTTTAATTTTTGAAACAAAGCGAATACATGGACAATCAGAGTTATAGATTAAGTCTGTTAATGAAGCAAATAATTTGTTACAAACTATCAAGCTTTGGTGTTCCTGTACCCAAAAAACTTGCAAAGTAGGGGAAAGTAAGAGAGCAAAATGACATTTCACTTTGAGGGGAAGTTATACGTTTTTACTGGATAAATTTGTACTTGTAAGAATTTGCAAGTGAGAAACACAGCTGATCGCAAAGTTAAATTGAAATTTGATGCAAAGCTCGTTATTTTGCGTTTTATTTTATTTATTTAATTTAGTTAGAATTAAAAAAAAATCGATTTTTTTTTCTTAATGTACATATAATATGTATGTATGTATATTTAAGAATACACACAGAAAATTTAATATCTTTCCGGTAAACATTTTCGAAGTTATACGCAAATTTGAAAAGGTGTTTCAGGCTTAGACTCAGTGCTCTTCAAACTTTAAACGCGTTTTTTCTCAAAATGGTGTTTTCAAAGTCGGTGGGCAACATTACTCGAAAACGGCTAACCCGATTAGACTCAAATTTTAACACGAGCTTCTTAAATATATTTTTTAGTGATTAAGGTGACCAGCATTACTCGAAAACAGCTAAACCGATTAGTCTCAAATTTTAATACCAGCTTCTTAAATATATTTTTTAGTTATTAATCGAAAACTTTTTCTAATCGATAAATATATACATTTTTTATAAACAATTTAAGGACGCCATTTTGGTCAAAAATCGATTTCTTTTTTTTTGAGAAACCGCCATTTTGTCAAAACATATTATTTTACTTATTCCTACTAGATTTAACATTACTTTTGGTCACCGCAAAACGTCTTTTTTGAGAGCAGCTCCCGGAGATCAGCTGTAGCTCCTTTCCAAAGAAATATTTTTACTAATACTAAGTTTTAAAATACAGTTAAAAGGTAACATAATAAGTGTATAAGTTTTTAGATCAATAAAATTACAAGTTTTCTCAGAAACAATTCTGGAAAATTCGCTTTTTTCGGCCTTCTAACTTTAAGGTAGATCTACTGAAAAAAATTTCCATTTTTGTGATTTTTCCCGCCAACAATTTAATCAGCTGTTCGTAAAACTTGCAAATTGTTACCGGTTTTGCGTTCCTGTACTTTTTTGTGTTAGCGAATTCTGTAAAATTAAGCTACTGGCAAGTTACTGGATAATTTTTACATAAACATACCTATTCTAACATCCGACGGATGTACGGATGCAAACCTATAGACCCGTCACAATGAGACCGACCCGTCCATTGCGGTAACGAATTTGACTGATGTGACGTGTAAAACGTACTGTAGTGCCACGATGAGAGTAATCCCGCATATAAACAAAAAATCAGCAGATGTTCTTTTCGTGAAAGCAAATACCATATTTCGTGGTTTTATACACCATTGGTTGGTATTGTTGTGAAATATATTATAAAATTAATGCCTATTGAAGCGAAAGAGAACCCTAGTTGGTAGTTGTTGTTGTAGCAGCAATACTAAGCCCTGTCATTGTAGTGTATATCACCGGTCGCCTTCGTCTAACTCATCTAAAGGTAGGCTCAGGAAACTTGCTGTTTAGATAGGTTGGGTCTAGAGGGAGAATTTATGGTACTCGTACACGGTGGGTGCGATCATAACTTCGGGATCGGGACGCATATTCATTTTGCAGGACAACTTGGTTAAGAATATCCTTTTCTCTGCTCTTTCAAGCTTTTATCGAAAAGATAAAATCAGATCATTTAAATTCCATTTATTTTCTGTATTTAATTTCATATAAAAGAAAACACCATCTATAATATAAAAAATTGCGCGTTACCAAATTTTTCTTCTCTAAATAGTTGTCTTTTTCGCCGCAGTTGCCGTACGGCAAAAGTTGAAAGTTGCCAAGTTTTGTGCATCGTGCCTTCGGCTCAAAACGCATAACCTATTTTGCTGTCAGTCAAATTCGTTGCCGCAACGGACGGAACGGGTCCATTGCGACGGGCCTATTAGTCCTATATATGTATTTTGCTCTTACACCCTTTATTGGCTGTTTGGCCGAGCAACTTCCCCTATTTTTGGTGCGTCTTAATGGTCTTCCACAAATGTAGAGACCTACAGTTTTAAGCCGACTCCAAACGGCAAATGATTTTTTATACGGATCTTTTTCATGGTCTTTTGAAGTGCGACCGCTATTAAAAAAACCTTTTCCTTTCAATTGGTGTTTCAAATTTAATCTTACAAAACAAGTGGGCGTGTTTTTATCTGATCTCTATAATATTTATCTGCTAAGCTAAATGAGCCGGCGAGCAATTTGTGTACCAAGCTTGGGCGAGTTTTATTAAATCGTTAACGCGATAGTCGCATTTACCCAAATGTGGGCGTGGTGTTGCCCGTTATTCATATGAAATTTGAGTAACTTTGCTTCGTTTACAACAATGATGTGATATCTTACCTCGTTTTGTTCTTTTTTGAAAATGTCCCTTATATGGAAAATGGGCGTGGTTATTGACCAACTTCGCACATTTTCAATAACAAACTGCCTTGGACAAAGAGTGACATAAGTACGTGTAGTTTCATTGAAATATATTAATTTTTATCCTAACATATAAAGCAAATTGTAAGCTGATATTTTTTATTATACCGGTGGCTCTTTACTCGAAGAATCACCGTCTTATGCTGTTGTAGAACAACGGGATGACGGAACCTTTCAAACAATCCATGAAGTACTTCTGACCTTCTTCGGTATTCTCAACGGCGAATATGGATAATATGGATACCAGGTCATATGGGAATAACAGGCAATGAGAAAGCGGAAAAATCTGCGACACAAACGTTTAACATCCCACTCCTAGCGGAGACTCCTTGCTTAACCCTAGTAATGACAAACTTCCATAGATGGTATCTCAGAACATTAAGAGATAGCTTGTGGGAATTGTCATCTTGTTTCTTAAGGGCTCACAACCTCAAATGCGAACGATCAAATTACCACAAAGCTCTCTCACGCGAAAAATGCATCACAATAGCCAGAACAAGAGTAGGAGTAACAAAATTTATATCTGACCGCTACTGCACAAGAATGCAGGCGGTGTAATACACTCCTTAGCATAGAACACATTCTAAAGGACTGCCCCATCTCGAGCTACAGCACCATTCGAACTACAATTCTAGACTGCAGCAAGGAAGTTACTATTAAGATACTAAGCGACGCCTTCAAAAAACACAATTTGCTGCCCGAAATATGAACACGCTTGCCAAGCAAAATAGTCCAGTAAGCGAGCCTCCAAAAATTAAAGGGTGGTTAAATTTCAAGGGCCGATGTTGAATGTGAACCACACCTAAACGTCAAGCTTTTTCTGCATTTCATTTGACATTTTTCAATTTCAGACTAATTCAATTTGAACCAAGGAGAGATACACAATCGAGCAACGCGTCGTCAATGGTCAGAATGGTAGCAGGAAATTGCAACAGTGAATGACCAATTTTCGAAGAAAATCATCTTCAATGATGAGGCACCTCAGTGGATTCGTCAATAAGCAGAATTGCCGCATTTGGGCGAATGATAATCCAAGAGAGATTGCCGAAAAACCAATGTACCCAAAAAGAGTGACTGTTTGGTGCGGTTTATGGGCCGGCGGCATCATTGGGCCGTATTTTTTCCAAAATGAGGCCGGTCAGGCAGTTACTGTGAATAGTGTTCGCTATCGTGAGATGATATCGAACTTTTTATGGCCAGAATTGGAAGGTATGGGTGTGGACGATGAGTGGTTTCAACAGGACGGTGCCACTTGTCACACAGCTAACGAAACCATGGCTCTTTTGCGCGAAAATTTTGATGGCCGAATAATCTCACGTCGCGGCTATGTCAATTGGCCGCCAGGATCATGTGATTTGACACCGTTGGACTTCTTTCTTCGGGGTTATTTGAAAGAAAAGGTATACGTCGATGAGCCAGCAACAATTCAAGAGCTAAAGGATGAGATAATTCGGCACATTAACGGCATAGAACCTCAATTACGCCTCAGCGTCATCGAAAATTTGGACCATCGGATGGAGGTGTGCCGCCGAGGCCGCGGCAGCCATTTGGCCGATATTTTGTTCCATATGTAATTGAGCTATACCAATATTATCATAATAAAGAGAAATGACAATAATTTTCTAAAAAAAATGTATTTTATTCAAAATCTACACCGGCCCTTGAAACTTAACCACCTTTATTTTATAAATTATTGTAATTTGTAAAGTATAAATTTAATGATAAATACATATTATATAATAATAATATCAATTTTTACTCGCGTTATCGTGCATACGAACGGGCGGACAGATATGGCTAGGTAAACTCCTCTCATAATTCTGAGCATTTTGCTATATATATGCGCAACCGTTATGTGAACAAAACTATAATACCCTTGGGTGCAACAGCGCGCGGGTATAAAAACAACTGAATGAACGCAATGGCGTGCAATTGACTTTTGAAATTGTGGCAACAAATAAGCAATCTGAGTAGCAGGCAGGTAAAAAGGTACATGAAAATGTTCGTATGTATACATGTACGTATGCATATACAGCTGTGGCCAAAATAACAGACACATGAACAGGCTTATGCTACTGCATATTGGCATAATAAAGAATAAAAAATATTACTGAATTTTTTTTGCCTATGTTATGACTCAATTTATATTCCTCTTTATTCCAATAAAAATGGAATGTGCGTTCCTAAAGGAGCCATCAGATGTGGCAAGGGAAATGTTTTCAGCGCAGTTGTTAAACGAAACAAACAATCAAATAAATTTGAATATGAAAAAAAAAACATTATTGAGAAAAATGTGAAAACTTTGGTTGGTACTAACCCTTAAATAACGGAAAAAAGGAAAATGTTAAGATTTTGGGTCGAATAAGGAAATATTTTTATATAATAATTTTACTTTCCAACCTGAATACAAGTAAACGAAGCAAAATACAACTTTTTGAATGAACCTCGTATGGCAAATAAAAAACTTTTGTTTTTTAGCAATCGATCAGAAAATAAAATACTGAACACAAAAATAAAAAATCTCTTTTCGTTTCCGTTGTACATGCTTTTAAAGAAGCACCCAAAAAACACCATTTCAAATGAGGCTAAGTAGCTAAAAACAAAAACGTCAAAAAAAATAGTCTCATAAAAATTACTAACAAATTATTAAGATTATAAACAAATGAAAATAATAATAAAAAAAATTCAACAAATAAATTAGTATTTTTTTCCAATTGTACTAATAATTTCCATTTGTGGAACAACATCAAGACGCGCACACCACAAATAGGAGGAGGAGCTCGGCCAAACACCCAAAAACGGGTGTACGCGCCAATTATATATATACTAATAATTTCTGTATTAATTTAAAACACGTTTTTAATTATAAATCGGACGAAAAATACTACGATTAACTAAAAGGTCGTTATTCGGTTGAGGCAAATGTTAAAAATCAATCCTTTCTCATAAAAAAAATATGTCAGGTGTATTAAGCACTCATGATGTTCCTAATATTTTGGTCATAGCTGTACTTGTGTACGATTGTACGTGAATTGGGCTTTGCCAATAAAAATCAAACTAAAAAACTTGTAAAGCAAAGGCAACGACAATAAAAAAAATAATATAAAAGACTAGCAAATGAAAGTGAATTGACCAACAGCACCAAAGGAAATTAAAGGTATGTACGATTCGTACTGCACACTCACACACACATACATACATACATATGAATGTGCACAAGTATAACTATAAGAACGTAGGATCTCTAGGTGCCTTGATTGCCCATATTGGTATGATATTCTACCTGCAATATTTATCACATACATATCTTAATACATTAATACAAGTGACAACCAGTTTTCATTAACATACCCAAAATCACAATCCTCTAGAGTTGCACACAAAAAAGTACACGCATTCGAGCATATGAGTAAACATTTTCGTACCCACATATCCACTCCTCGTTACTGCCTTTGCATTTGTACAAATGTACATATAGCACTTGCGCGTACTCATATACCTACGAACAACAACAACAGCAGCAGCAGCAACCAAAAAGCACCCTCACTCATAAACAGTCATTAAATCTTAATACGCCTTAAAGCCTTGCGTCAAAAAGGGCATAAAACGATTGGGTCAGCCGATTACAATGTGTGCGGTGCGGTGTGGTGCGGTGCGTGGTTTTTGTAACGGAAATTTAGTTTTTTATAGGGTAATGTTTAATTTGGGGTTTTAATACTTATACGAGTGCATAAGCGCATATGTAGGTATGTATCCCTATGTATGCTTATGTAGATGCAATACACTAGTAATAGTGTGCGTCATGCCCGAGACTGTACCAGGAGTGAGGATTTAATTGGACCCAAAAATCACAAAAGTTGAGAAAACTTTTACAATTTTTGGGTATTTACTGTAATGCACAGAAAGCTGGTCAATTGCTTGTGATATACTAGTCTGGAATTATATGTATGTAAATGTATGTATGTATGCATGTAAGTATATTGTAAATTTTATATAATATGTGAACATTTGATAACTTAACTTATCTCGAGATAAGGATATTTTGCAAGATTTCTTTTATACAAATAAACTTTCTAAAGAGGCTTATTTTTGTCTTATCGAATCTTTATACGGCTTCGACGAATAACAAAATTTCGCAATTTATAGAATACGTGAAATCAGACTGGGCTTTCTTTTTAAAAGTACAACAAAAACACCGTTGAAGACAATAACGTAAACAATTTACAATTTATTTTAATGTAAAGAAAACGCATATAATAACACTTTAAGAAACTAGCACACGTCCAGTGCGGTTGGTAGTCAATCCGATCTCATTTTTTTTTTTTGTTCGCCTTTTTCAGTAGTAGCCTTGGGAAAAGAGGTATGAAACCTAGCCCCAATACGCTTAATATATTTACTGACGGCTCGAAAATGATGGACGGAGTAGGTGTAGGGATTTATTGCGCAGAGCTGGACATCAGGCGGCCAATCAAGCTCCCTGACCATTGCAGTATTTTTCAAGCAGAAGTCTTTGCGGTAGGAAAGGCTGCAGAAATAGCTATAGCAAGGCCATCGAGCAACTCCAGCCGTTCCCATGACAGTCAGTTCTAAGTTACCGTAACGACCACGGATTTATAATATATCCGGCCAAGGACTGTCACTCTAGCAGCATTCGCCGTCCATGTATGGAGAATGTTTATGCTGCTACAACAACAACAATAACAACAGCAACTCCAGCATAAATAAAGGGTTTTTCAATTGGCGCGGGTCGATTTTGGCGCTCTGTGGCAGCCATTTTGTTTTGGTGACATCTGTCAAATCTTTTGTTTATTATTCAGTTGTTTATGCCAAATCATCATGGCAAGTTACACGATTGAACAGCACGTTCAAATGATAAAACTTTATTATCAAAACGAGTGTTCATTAACGCAAACGTTGCGCGCATTGCGCCCATTTTTCGGTAGACGTGGTGGCCCTTCCAATTTCTTATGGCCCATATTGAACCATATAGACCTAGACGACATGTGGTTCCAGCAGGACAGCGCTACGTGCCACACATCAAACACTATTTTATTCCATTTCAACATCTACCCGCCCTTATTGAAAAACCCTTTATATACGTTAACAGTCAAGCGGCAATAAAGGCAATAAACTCATATGCAATTTCATCTAAAAACGTTCTTAGGACCAGGGAAACAATAGCGAAACTAGTCGCAGACAGACGGTTACACGCCTATTGAGTACCCGGACATAAGGGCATTGCAGAAAACGAAATTGTAGAAGAGATCACCAAAAGCACTGTTTACATGCAATTCGAACAAGAAAACGACATACTGAAACCTTTAAATACGGTATACAATGGCCTCGTTGCGGACATGAAAACACGAATAGACAGGAGATGGAATAATCTAGCCACTTGTAAAACCGCGAAATCATGAGTACACAGGATGCAGACAAATACGTCCGATTCGTACTAGCTCTGTCCAGAAAAGAAAGCAGAACTATTGTAGGTATGCTGACAGGCCACAATTTGCTAGCGGCACACGCATAAAAGATGGGAATTGCCAACAACGATAGCTGAAAATTTTGCAATGAACTAGAAGAGAGGGAAACGCTAGAACACCTTCTATGTTCTTGCCCTGCATTAGCTAGAACCAGATTAAAATGCTTAGGAGCTGTACAATATGAGAGCTTCAGAACTTACTTAGATTCGCCAAAGACGCAGGCTTATTACAAGAAGCCTACTACATACAAGGAAAAGTACGGATGAAGCTCCATCTGATACCAGTAAGGACCAATAAGTCTATGTGATGGCTTTCAACCAGCCAGGTCAACCTAACCTAACCTAAGCTTGGGAAGACACATTGGAGTGTAAGTCACCCCACCCCCATGTTTGATGGGTTGTAGTTTGTTTATTGCTAACATCTGGAAATATTCCGTTAACTGTATTTTAGCAAAGCCGATTTTACTCTTCGAATTCATGTAGTAAGTCCTCAGATGCAGTTGGTGTGCAGCGAATTTATGCAGATCTAAAAAAGTGATTGAGTGAAATTTACTCCAGTGTGTAGTGGCGTACTTTTTGCATGCATGCACATAGTCCTGCCATAAGTTCTGTTAGAAGTTAAGTTATAGATATGAAATAATAACATTTTTTTTGAATAAAGTTAGTTTAGAAAGTCTAAAAATTACAAAAAAAAAAAATGTATCAAATTTTCTTTCGAAATGCTTTTACTCAAGACTTCAAACGATTAGGCCATTCAGCTATTGCAGCACGCACGGTTTCCATAGATATTGACGTCATTACTCGAACCAAAGATTATTTGAGACTCTCCAAATTTCTGTGAGGCCATGTTTCTCAAATCTGACGACAAACTCTGGACTACAGCTTCACATCTTCCAGAAGGTCAATCTTATGATCCCAGGAATATTATTTTTTAGCCACTGCTGGGTGGTTTTTGCCTTATGAGCTCGGTCGGAATCTTGCTGGAAGATCCACTCATAGGACACAGGTCACTCCCCATTTTTTGCATCCTTAGAAGTTTTAACATAGATTTTGTCGTTTTGCTAATTAAAAACTCCTTCAACAGTGAAAATGTTCTTATCTGTGTCATTGGCCGCGTGCAACCGAAGAAGCTGTTTGGATGTGTCGAGTCTAAGCTTCTTCAAGTGTGTTGTTAAAAGATGACCAATTGAGCGACGAAAGGCTTTCATGTGAAGATCATCTCTAATTAGCCTCGACATGGAGCTGGTCGATACATTTATTTTCCTGGATATGCTTTTCTGCTTTCTAAGAAGATTTCTGCGAATTCTTTCATGAACGGATTTCATGGCTGCATTGGTTCGAACCACGCGAGGAGGACTACTTCAAACATTCTCGAAATAGTAACTCACTCTCAGTTCTACTTTTACCACATTTTGTAATGTAATCATTGCAATGCGATTTTCTTAGCTCCCCACTCCATTGTTAACAAGCGTAGAACAAAGAACATTAATGTATACGAGTACACCTCAAAATTCCATGCGTTCCCGTCATTGAGACGAAATTTGCACGAAACTGAGTATAATTTATGAGTAGACAATGAATACAAACAGAAGCAAAAATAACGGAACTTTTTTCTGCGAATTTATTCTCGCCGAATGTATTGTAAATTTGTCACAGAATTTATGACAAGACTAAGTATATAAAAATAGTTTAAACATATTTTGTTATGTGACCTTTTTGATTTTTTTACAGAATTTTAATAAGTTAATAAGACACAAGAAGTTAATGAACAAGAAACAAAAGCAATATGCCAAATCTTCATAAGTTTTGTTTTATAAGGTTTTTACAAGGTTGTTGTTGTTGTTGCTGTAGCAGCATAAACAATCCCCATACATATACTCGGAATGCTGTTGAAGTGACAGTCCTTGGCAGGATATAAATCCGGGTCGTTCCGGTTACGTAGAACCAACTGCCGTGTCCTTCTTTTATGTATGGACACTTTTCCATGCAAGCGTTTTTTATTGTATTGATGATATTTTAGGTAATAAAGATATGTAGTTGCACGAGACGATGCCACATGCCACACCACCAATACGGAGCGGTTGGAATTGGAAAAATTTTGGCATAAATCGGACAAATGTAATTCAACGAATTTCGAATCAACCGAAATATCAAGTAAGCGTAATTTCACGATATTCTTCAACAATTCGGCCCTGAGGATCAGCAGGTTTAACACCATCGGACTTTATTCTGTGAGTTCATCTCAAATATGAAGCTTTTTGAGTAAATCAGCACCAATTGAAGCTTTGAAAGTTTGCTTTTTGCTTGAAAATTCTAAGAAAAGGAGCCAATTATGCCTAATTTAATCGAAAATTTTAGAGAAAAAATCAACATCTGTAAATGGGAGACCGCCATACCACAGATTAATAAACAGATAATGGATTTCCATTTAAAATATGTGCTTAATTGAAATATAAAGGAATAAATCGAGCTCGAAGGACCCTTTACTATCTACTTTTATCATAAAATAGAATTTGTAATAATAAATTTTTATGCCATCACAATTTTTCACGAAACATAAATAAGAGAACATAAATAAAGTCATTTGAATTAGTTAATGTAGAGTTTTTATTTTTTTTATTTCTCAATAGGCAATTCAAGAAAAACCTATACATTTGAATTGAAACATAAAGGAAGCCTTTGAACATTGACCACTGCCGTTAAAACCACACCCAGTGGTAATGTGACTTAAAGGAAGGGTTGGCCACTCAGCTGCCTATCCTTAAATGTTATTTTTTTCTTTTTAGGTTTTGTATCAGCCATATAAGAGTATGTATGTGTGTAGTATACATATAAGGGGTTATTTGAGGGAAGAGATAAATTGATTTATTATGATAATTTTGAAATTATTTGTTGTTTTTTTTCTTTTCTGTGTTGTCTCTTTGCAGCGGTGGTGCTTCAAAAACGTAAATTTAATAGTTTTTTTTTTAAGTAATATCGGCAGGGCTTAATAATAAATCATTTGCTTTTAAAAATATTGCTTCTATTTGAAATTTAAATACCACTAAAATACACATGTGGACATCGGGTACGCGGGCCCTTGCCTTGTGGCAGTAATAATGTGAGTATTTTATAGCAGTGCGATGCATGCAACCTTGACAGGTTTGTGGCGTGTATTGATAATTGATAACCTTCTTGCACGTAGCGAGTTATTTCTGTGTGCTAGTAAAAGTAAATTTTCATTTCGCATTCCTTGTACTCGAAATTTGTATGAGAAAGTCATGAGTAACTTCACACACAAATTTTGAGGACCAAAAACTAATTTTCTGAGTTAAACCTAGAAAAGTGAGGAAACTGCATTTATGCTTCTTAAATCAACTATTAAACAGAATTGTCTTCCATTGAAATGCAGCTCTATTCTATGAAAAATTATTTCGTATATTGTAAAAGAGTTTCCTTTACTCGAATAGTTAGGGCGGAACCGATTTAAATGTCTAGTGCATGGTGAAAGGAAGAAAATTATAAAAATACCAGATCTCAAAAATTTAGCAGATCTCAACGTAGATCTCTCGTATATAGATATAATTGACGCGCACACCCTTTTTCGGGTGTTTGGCTGAGCTCCGCCTCCTATTTCGCTTTGATGTTGTTCTACAAATGGAGGGACATACAGTTTCAAGCCGATTCCGAACGCCAGATATTTTTTTTATGATGAGCTTTTTCATGGCAGAAATACACTCGGAGGCTTGCCGTTACCTGTCGAGGGGCCTGCCTGGTCTTTCACCGAGATTCGAACCTACGTTCTCTATGAATTCCTAATGGTAGTCACGCACCAATCCATTCGGCTGCGGCGGCCGTTCTCTCGTATATCGACTTTTATTTCTCCTAAATTTTTGGTTCGAGTACTAAGCACAGGGGAATCCACTTATTGGTCAACTTGTGCTAGTAAATTACCATACTTACGGGACTTTTTCATAAGAAAATCAAGAAATTTAAAAATGCTGACGATTAAATTCTGCCTTGAACTTTCTTGCCAAGAACGCCTACAACTAACACCCAGCCGGACACCCTATAACCTTTAAGGCTTTTATGGAAATAATGGAACAAAGCGTGGACAGAAAAATCCCATTAAAAACTATCTACGATATTGAAACTGCAATAGCTTTTTTTAATGATACGACTATTATGTCACTAGGCTGACCTAAACCAGCTCCACAACTTCAAACTATAATAAAGGGTTCTCCAATAAGAGGTGTTATTTTGATATTCAAAGAAATATGCTATTTTTTAATATAATATAAATGATCGGATGTTTATTTCATTATAAAGAGGAAGGTATGCCGTTAATAGTGGAATATAACATCAGGCAAATGATCACCATAACCACGCTTACAGGACAATATCCTTTTCATGAAATTTTCCATAATCGAATTGCAAAGTGGCTGCCCTATGTCCTCTCACGAATTTCATCTTTGAGGTCTTGAATCGACCCTGGGCTGTTGGCGTAGACCTTCTCTTTCACGTGGCCCCAAAGAAAAAAGTCACAAGGTCTCGGTGGCCAATTGTGATCACCTCTTCGAGAGATAACACGGTCCGGAAACTTTTCCCGTAAAAGATCAATGGTTTCGTTGCTTGTGTGGCACGTAGCGCCGTCTTGTTGATAATACACGTTGTCCAAATCAATACCATCCAATTCCGGCCATAAAAAATCATTAATCATCTCGCGAGAGCGTAATCCATTCACCAATAACACCTGTTATTGGAAAACCCTATATAAAATATAACATTTCTGACGCAATAAAAAAAACTAAAACAAAAGAGAAAACTAAGAAAAAATGGCAGACTACAAGATTTTCAGATGGCAAGAAAAAACTTAACAAATTAACTAAAGAAATTATAGAACTATTGAAAGATGATAAAGACAAAAAACTAAACAGTTAGCTTACAAATATTGTCGCAACAAAATCAACAAACTATTCATTGTGGAAGGCGACAAAAAAGATGGTCGGAGCTACAATACAGCTCCTACCAATAAGAACCACAAACGGACAATGGACCCGAGCATCATCGGAACAAGCAATTTGTTTAGCTCAACATTTAAAAAATTTATTTAAAATGAAAATAACACCAAATTCGATTTGACTCATACAAAAAGCAATAAAGACGAGCAAATCTTCAACGTTCCCACTCCTCACTAACAGAGATAAAGCAATTAATTTCGACATTAAAAACAACAAAACCCTTGGATATGACCTCATCTCGCGAAAAATTTTAAAGCATATACCCGACAGAGCAATAATTTATCTAAGGAAGATTTTCAACGCTGCTATAAAGTTCAAACATTTCCCAAATACGTGGAAAATTGCCGAAATCATTGCGATCCTAAAGCCCAATAAAAACGCCATGTTTACATCGTCGTACCGAGGAATAAGTCCGCTACTAAATATTTGAGAAGCTACTCTTTAATCGTATAGAGCCTATCATAACAAAAATAAATTTAATTCCCCAACATCAGTTCGGATTTAGACGAAAACTTTTGACAATCCAACAAGTGCACAGAGTCACTCTCAATGCGTGGCTGTATATCTCGACGTAGCTAAAGCCTTTGGCAAAGTATGGAACCCTGGATTACTCCGCAAACTGCAATCTTGGTTGCCATATAATTACTTTCTAATGCTAACAAGTTACATCCAAGATTGAAAATTTTATATTAAATATAACGACGAATTCCCCAAGGCAGTGTATTAGAACCCATTCTGTATCTCATTTACACTGCTGATTTACCGGAACCGTCTTCAGGAAATAGTATGCCACTGCATTAATGGCATCTCATAGAGACTCGAAAAACGACCTCAACAAAACACTGGACTGGTTCAAAAAATGGAATATAAAAATTAATGGCGACAAAACAATTCAAGTCAATTACTCGAACAAAAAGGTAACCAGTGACTCATTAAAGATTGGAAACTCTGACTCTTACTGATACGAAAGCTAAATACTTAGGCATTACAATTGACTCTAAACTAAACTGGAAGGGCCATAAAATAAAAAAAAGAAATGAAACTAAAAATCGCTTTCGGCAGCTGTACTGGCTGCTAGGACCTCAGTCAAAGCTCTCGCTGCAAAACAAAACCTTAATCTACAAAACGACAATTGTATCAATTTGGAAGTATGGTATAGAAGTTTGGTTCACAGCTTCTAAATCCAATTTGACAATACTGCAACGTACCCAGTCGAAGATACTTAGAACAATAACAAATGCACCATGGCAATATAGGGGTTTCCAATAACAGGTGTTATTTTGAATAGCCCACTATTTCGGTAGATGTCACTTTTGAAGCTGTCATTTTTTGATACTTGACGAGTAGAAACTTCGCCATAAATAAAAATTGAACAGAACATGCTTAAACAACGCATTGAAATTATTAAAATCCACTATAAAAATGGTGAAAATTTGTCAGAGACTGTTCGTAAAACTCGAACATTTTTGGGTAATCGTGAAGCAATACAGAAATTGGTGAAAAAATTCGAACTGTTGGGACAAGTTAGTGATGTAAAGAATAAAACCCGTGCACGTCGCTCAAGAACAGCCAAAAATATTGCTGTTGTAGTCGAAAGTGTTGAAGAAAACCCAGGTTTGTCCATTCCTCGTCGTTCTTTGGAATTAGGCATTCCACAAATGTCATTACACCGTATTTAGCATAAAGATTTGGGTCTTAAGGCTTATAAAGTCCAGTTAACACAAGAACTCAAGCCGGCCGATCATCAACAAAGTCGTGTCTTTGCTGAATGGGTCGTTGAAATGCATGAAAAATCATCTTGAGTGATGAGGCTCATTTCCACCTCGGTGGCTTCGTCAACAAGCAACATTGTCGGTTCTGGGGAAAATCCAAGAGTTACTGTTGAAAAGCCTCTCTATCCTCGACGTATCACTGTTGCGGTTTTGGCGGTTTATGGTCCGGCGGAGTCATTGGACCCTACTTTTTCGAAAATAAAGCTAGAGCAATAGTTACGGTGAATGGATTGCCTATCGAGAAATGATTAATGATTTTTATGGCCAGAATTGGATGGTATTGATCTGGATAAAGTTTATTTTCAACAAGACGGCGCTACGTGCAACACAAGCAACGAAACCATTGATATTTTACGGGAATACCACCTCTTATTGGAAAACCCTTTACCAAAAGCTGACATACACCGCGACTTAAGCGTCGACACAGTTGACGAAGCAATACAAACTGCGAGCAGAAGGCACATAAGCAGACTTCTAACGCACACAAATCCGACGATGAGTAAGCTTCCCGCTGAAGAAAAATTCAATAAAAAGAGCCTTAGACGAAAAACACCAACAGACCTCCTGTAATGCAATAATAAGACTCATACTTATGGACTTATCTAAGTCATCATGGCAAATATTTTACAAATGAATTACATATTCCTAAATGATCCTGAAGAGCAATGGCCTTACAGTATCACTTAACTATCCAAATACCTTAAAAACAAATTACTTTTTGTTAATATAAACAGGTGTAATATTTTTTGGAAACAATACAAAAAAGTACTAATTGGTAAATAAATAAATAAAATAAATAAATTTTATCAGTTTCATGCCGAACCCAAAATTTTCAATTTTTTTTTAATTTCCCAAAAAATATTTACATACATTTATTTGTGCTACAATACCATGATTCAATAATAAAAGGTTTGCTCAGTAAGCAGCTTTCTCATTTCCTCTTGACAAATCGGCTCCTTTAGCAAGACACTGGGTTGCTAACTCTAGAAATTTTTATCAAAAGTGCAAAAAAGTAAAATTTGTAGTAAAAAAATTTTGCTTTGAAAAGGGTTTTTAAGCACAAGAACTTGCTCGGTATGTCCATAACCAAAACGATATGGACAACATCTTGACATACAGCTTAAATCAGGATATGATAGCGCATCTTTTTGGGGCAATGAACGTGAAAGATGGACCTTTTGATAATTTGAGCCCGATGCCTTTCAAATATAGGTTGGGAAAGTGCTTACTAGGTTACTTTAGAAATACATAAGTTACAAACAAGAGCTCATTTTGTAATATGTAATTAATCACAGATTCCGGATGCCAGATGATTTTTATGAGGAGCTTTTTTATGGCAGAAATACACTCGGAGGTTTGCCATTGCCCGCCGAAGAGCGACCGCTATTACAAACATTGCATTGCATTACATTGCACTTGTCATGCAGCAAGCTATTCGGCTACTGCAGCTGCCGTCGATATAATAATAATTAGTTCAAATAAGTGCAGGTAGTTGGTTAAGTAGTTATGAATGTAAGAATATTCTTGGCTGGATGGTCAAAACTCCAAACTTATGTGGGCAAGGCATGGTAAAGTAAAGCGCCGTGAGTATTTTCAAAGTTTGTTTTTAGTCAACCAAATTCAGGATGAATTCGCTTCTTCTATGAAAGAACTCAAGGTAATAATACTTAGGTAAAATAATAGTACGATACTTCGTGATCAGTTTTGAATTTAAAAATTAATTAACAAAATATAATTCTGATATTAAGTTAAGCCATTTTTTTTTTAATATCATACTTGGCAATTTCCGTTTATACTATATATTTTTTATAATTTAACTAAAAAGGACTATTTTGCTACCAGTTTAAGCATAAAGTTATTTAATATTTCCCTTTTCTTCATCCTTTTTAAATGCGACCTTTTGTAAGGGAGTGCCAGAATTCTAATGTCATAAGTGAGCAAACCTTTAATAATTGAATCATGCTACAATACTATGGAATAATATTTTATTTTTTGGATACCACTCGATGGTGGAGCAAACAGCTATTTTTTAATGGAAAGGATTGACTTTGATGTGAGGAATTTTACAAACACTACGCAATTTTTTAACAAGAATATTAAAGAAATTTTCGGCCAAAGTTCGGGCGGTTGGTTATTAAGGTAGAAGAGAAACCAAAAGCTAACTAGTTTGGTAAAGTAGAAAATGGAAGTGGACCCGTCTATTTTTAAAGAAATAACGGCAAATTAAAATTTACATGGTATATGGCCTACTTCGACATGATTGAATGAACTTATGGTGAATAATAAATAGTTATAGCGCTGCCATGTGGCATATACATTTAAGTATGAAATTCGATTTCTTTTGCATGACCACCCCGTGCACGTTTTACGAAGTCCAATCGTTGAACCCAATTTTCGACCACTCTTTTGCATAAATCGGACGAAATTCCAGCAATTTCGCGTTCAATATTGGCTCTGAGTTCACAAATCGTCGCCGGCTTGTTACTGTAGACCAATGACTTCACATAACCCCAAAACGGGACGTCTTGTTAAATGGACCGTAAAATGGCCGTAATGCTCTTAAAGTAGCAGCAACAGAACGATTATTTTCATAAAAAATTTGCACGATTTGCAATCGTTGCTCAAGTGTGTAGCGTTCCATGATGAAATGTATACTAATGAAGTTTACAAATGGCAAGCGAAAAATAAAAAATATTGCGTCGTTCGCCATCCCTATCGGAAAAAAGTTGAAGCGCACCTATTGAAAAACGCCTTATAAATATGTATATATAATACTTTTACATGTTTTACTTTTACGTAATTGTAGAACTTTTTTTAATATTTTTTTGTTTTTCTTTTTGCAACCAATTTTTTTCTTTCTATTCTCCACCTTTCTTTCTTTACCTTATCATAACCTTACTTTTTTCATTTTGTTTACAAATCTTTGCTATTTTGACACTCTGCAAAGTTCTCTTCCCTACAAATACGACAGTGTTAGTTAAGAAGGTATTTTTTCCACTTTTATATGCACAATCTTGCACCTATCATTAATAAGTACACATTTAGCATAGCGTGGCATGTCATGAGAGCTGTCGCATAATAAATCTGTGTAATGAGCGTTGCGTGCAACTGTCTAGCCGAAGAATAACGAAACATTACATAAAAATATGTTGATTTGAGATTTTTGTGCCATATATGGCATAATCAATCAATGCTACCGCAGATGTGTTTCTTTGGGTGTATTTACTATTGTTGATTATCCACTAAACTCCTGCACAAGCTCATTCGTTTTTCATTGCTGTTGTTAGCTTTAATTCGGTTTAGAAGCCGATCAGCATTCACTCTACAGCAACTGTTAACAAGAGTTCAGGGGCAATGAAGTTCACTCTTCTCTTCTAAAGCAAGAGCGGGTGGTCGTTTGAATATTTTAAGTACAGAGCGAAATAACAGTTATAGAACGAGAAGATGTCATAGGCAATATAAATCATTTGATTGAACCTTTGCTTGCATGCTGCCTTTTTTTGTTGCTTTTCAAATGATATAATAAAGCTAATAACACGGCGGTACAATGGAAGAAGACGTTAGATCATTTTATTGATAAAAATTTTAATTTTAAGAATATGATTTTTCAAAAACGCTCTGCATTCGTATTCAGCGCTTTTGCTGTTGTTAGCTTTAATTCGGTTTAGAAGCCGATCAGCATTCACTCTACAACAAATATAATATAAACAAGACTTGAGGGGCAATGGATTTCACTCTTCCCATGCTAAAGCAAGAACGGTTGGTCGTTTGACTATTTTAATTGCCTCTTGAGTACAGAGCGAGGTAACAGTTACAGCACAAATGTCATTAGCAATACGATCCATTCGATTGAACATTTGCTTGCCTTTTTTGTTGCTTTTCAAATAATAGATAATAAAACGGCACTACAATGGAAGAAGACGTAAGATCATTTTATTGATAAAAATTGTAGATAACTTTAAGGCTAAGATTTGTCAAAAACTCCAAAAACGTTCTGTATTCGTGTTCAGCGCTTGGCGGCATCATAAAAATCTCTGGTGAATAATTTGAATTAAAACTTCAAAAGTATGGACGGTTGCAGGAGTTTATTACAGAAGTAATAAAACTTTTTATATTTTATTAGTACCGGTTTTTTATCCACTTATGTGAACAAAAATCGTCCTAATGTTTCTCTGCGCGCTGCCTCCTCATAATATGTACCGTTATGTTTGGTGAAGTAAAAAATACTAAGCGAAGTGTTTTGTGGGAAGCTATGTATGTATGTATGTACTTATGTATATATCTCGCAATGTAAACATGGCCCACCGCGAATTTAAGGTGGTCTTACATATAAAAGAAATTTCTTTGGAAGTTGTGTACCAGCCATCGTACACAAAATAGAGCTAAAAACGATAAAGCTCTACACATTCCTCGGGTTCACCCCGCCCCAAATGATAAATCGGATCAAGCGGCCAAAAACTGTGTGCTATTTATGAGCCCAATATAGTCTCGAATAACAAAAAAGTAATTCTAATTCCCTCATACTGCCGATATCGATGTCAAAGAAGAGACACGCTCTTGTAGACCGATTGTCCAAAATGTCAATAAAATAATAAAAATCGTACAGTCGGACCAGCATATTAGCACTTATTTTATTACTTAACCGTAGATTTATCAGAGAGCCCTTTGGAATCATTAGCATACGGCTGGTCACATAAGAAGTTCGATGTATGGAACCACACAAAATGACGCAAATGAAATATAACGCAAAAAGTAGGCACGAGAAATATATTTCCTACAAGTTTGCACCAACAAACAAGCGCCAAAAAGTGGGCAGTGTTATTTCTCACTAGAAAATAGCAACCACCAGAAAAAATAGGCTCAAGTGTATCTAAGATATATAATATATAAGGTATAGCTCTCACTCTCCTTTTCTCTACGTTATATCTTTTTTCTCTCTTGCGCAACGAAAATGCCCAAAACGTTGCATGGCCTTGAAATTTTACTCTCCATTCTCGCTCGTCCATCGACGCCTAAGAAGTTGCACTTCCACAAATGCACCATGGTATATATCAAACGCTGACATTCACCGCGACTTGAACATCGACACAGTTGACAAACCTACATATATAAACTGCGAGCAGAAGGCATATAAGCAGACTTCTAACGCACACAAATCCGACGATGAGGAAGCTTCCCGCTGAAGAAAAATTCAATATAAAGAGCCTTAAACGAAAAACACCAACAGACCTCATGTAATATAATAATAAGAAATATGCTTATGTACTTATCTAAACTATCATAGTTAATATTTTAAAAATAAATTATATATTCCTAAATGATCCTGAAGAACAATGGCCTTACAGTATCACTTAACTATCCAAATACCTTTAAAACAAATTACTTTTTGTTAATATTATATAAACAGGTGTAATATTTTTTGGAAGCAATACAAAAAAAGTACTAATTGATAAATAAATAAATAAAATACATAAATTTTATCAGTGTTCAAGCCGAACCAAAAATTTTCAATTTTTTATTTAATTTCCCAAAAAATATTTACATACATTTATTTGTGCTACAATACTATGGAATAATACATATTTTATTTTTTGGATACCACTCGATAGTGGGGCAAACAGCTATTTTTTAATGGAAAATATTGACTTTGATGTGAAGAATTTCACAAAAACTACGCAATTTTTTAACAAGAATATCTAAGAAATTATCGGCCAAAGTTCGGGCGGTTTGATATATAGGTAGAAGAGAAACCAAAAGCTAGCTAGTTTGGTAAAGTGACTTTTGAGAAAATGGAAGTGAACCCGTCTATTTTTAAAAGTTTTTATAAAAATAACGGCAAATTAAAATTTACATGGCATATGGCCACTTCGACATGATTGAATGAGCTTATGATAAATAATAAATAGTTATAGCACTGCCATGTGGCAAATACTGTAGAGTATCAATTTTTTTTGTTTTCGTTTGTACATAAATATATGTATATCATATACATATATATATCATACTTTTACATATTTTACTTTTACGTAATTGAAGAACTTTTTTTATTTTTTTTTGGTTTTTTTTTTTCAACCAACTTTTTTCTTTCTATTCTCCACCGTTTACCTGAGCATAACCTTACTTTTTTCATTTTTGTTTACAAATCTTTGCTATTTTGACACTCTGCAAAGTTCTCTCCCCTACAAGTACGGCAGTGTTAGTTAAGAAGGTATTTTTTCCACTTTTATATGCACAATCTTGCACCTATCATTATTACAGAAGTAATAAAACTTTTTATATTTTATTAGTACGGGTTTTTTATCTACTTATGTGGATATGTGGTCAATAATCGGCCTAATGTTTGTCTGCGTGCTGCTTCCTCATCATATGTACCGTTATGTTTGGTGAAGTAAAATATACTCAGCGAAGTGTTTTGTGGGAAGCTATGTATGTATGTACTTATGTATATATCTCGCAATGTAAACATGGGCCACCGCGAATTTAGGGTGGTCTTACATATAAAAGAAATTTCTTTAGAAGTTGTGTACGAGTACCAGCCATCATACACAAAATAGAGCTAAAAACGATAAAGCTCTACACATTCCTCGGGTTCACCCCGCCCCAAATGATAAATCGGATCAAGCGGCCAAAAACTGTGTGCTATTTATGAGCCCAATATAGTCTCGAATAACAAAAAAGTAATTCTAATTCCCTCATACTGCCGATATCGATGTCAAAGAAGAGACACGCTCTTGTAGACCGATTGTCCAAAATGTCAATAAAATAATAAAAATCGTACAGTCGGACCAGCATATTAGCACTTATTTTATTACTTAACCGTAGATTTATCAGAGAGCCCTTTGGAATCATTAGCATACGGCTGGTCACATAAGAAGTTCGATGTATGGAACCACACAAAATGACGCAAAATCACTTTGAAAACGTACTGGTACCTACGATTCTTTGCTAAAGCTTAACGAAGTCGACTAATCTTTGTAGCAGATGATGAATAATAGGTCACATACGTGAACCTAAAAGAAAAAACAATCAAATGAGCGGCAATCCAGTATTAACGTCTAAAAAGGTTTTGCTGAGTATTTGGTGAGACTGGAAGAGATTCATGCACTGTAAGCTTTTCGCATAAGACATCTACTATCAACAACCAATTTAAGCAAACAAATTAAAGCAGAGAATATACTAAAAAGTGGACAGAATTGCCAAATAAGAAGGATGTTGTTTTTCAGGAAGGCAACATCGGGCCGCAAGCAACTTTCCCGATGAGCCAAATGCTCCTTTAGATAGAGAGAGAAGTTCCGCCACCACCCTCTTATTCTGCTAGCTGCATTAGACGTGTGCCGCTTTCTCTTCCACAGCTTCAGCGGACTCAAATCTTTTTCCGTTTAATGCGAATTTGCTTTTCAGAATCAAATATAGGTCGCACGAAGTTATATATGATGAATAAGGCCGTGCTTGGTTATGGCGTGGAGAATTCATGATTCATCTTTTCATATTTTGAATCCTTTTTTTTTCTTTTTCTTTCTCGCAGTTTAGTAAAAAGCGTCGCAGCAATGGAAAAATCAACTCTAATGCGAATTTACTGATTTGAATTTTACTGAAGCAAGAGCTACTGTGTTCGATAGAGAAGGATTTGCGCTAAGCAGCGATTGGTCGCTTTGACGCTTGCGTAATTCACATCTCAGAGATAGAAAAATGATGATGCCTTAACATAAGAGTTTTTCTGCCAATTTGGCAATTTACTTAAAAATAAAAGATTTTCTGATACTCGTAATGGAGAGACCCTAATGCACATTTATACACAAACACACATACGCCTACATATACTACATATTTATATATATGTATATATATACATTTGCCAATATTCATACAATTTCTGTTAATTGCTCTCGTTTATTAGCTATTTTCCAGAATAATTTGCTTTCGATAGTTGCGATCAATAAAAATCAATCAATTGATAAACAAATATAAAAATACAAAATCATCCGTTCAAGCGAATGCCTATGAAATTTAATTTTTATTGTACATACTTACGAACTTATGTGCATATGTATGTATGTTCGTGCATATTCTTAGAATATCTGCGATATCTTGTCAAAGGGTACAACCGCCATTGACGATGCATTTCGCTTAATTGTGTGTGGACAAACGTAACACTAATCAACAGATCTTTTAAAAAATTATGACATTAAAAACTGTTAAAGATGTAACTGTAAACCTGTAAACTGTAACAGATAAATTAAATAGGATGAGCTCATAAGCCATTTTGTTTTTATAAATGGACGAACTTTTAGTACTACATATGTATGTATGTCTATGTAAATACATATGTAGTTACAATAACACCTCTCCTAACGGGCATCTTCCTGGATCGGACATTTTTGCCTATACCAAGTTTTAAGTATAAATTGCGGAACAATTTACTCACTCTCTCTCTTTCATAAAATGGGCACAAACACCTCACTTGAACGGACGCGAACTAGAGGACATTAAGATTTCTTTTAATAACAAATCAAACAAAAACCTGTGTTGCAAATCTAGCAAATATAATTTTTCCAGATAAAATAATGTCATCACTGAGTCTCTGCATGAAATTTAAAAAAAATAAGTCCGATTTTCCATATTAGGTTCAAAATTGGTAAAAGCTGCGTTCATCGTCAAAAATAAAGAGATTATTCGGTCAAAATGGATGTGAGGGGAGAATGACTTACTGCTTTCGAATTGATAAAAAAAAATGTAAAACCATCTGCCAAATAGTGTGCTTTAAAAAAAACAAAAAAACTTACTGCAATCGACAATTTCCAAGTTTTTGATGTAATGAATCTAATTATCTAGTTTTATGTAATGGTGCGCAACTAAATTCTCGCGCACCTAAGTTCTTTTTTGATGAAAATACAACTGTATTCAGAAAAAATGGTTACAAGTGAACCATTGAATACATTGTCCATCGTTGGCTACTACCTTTCCCCATCTTTCTGGCAGATCTCGTATACCGTCCCGGTAAAACTGTTCATCTTTTGAGGCTATCCACAGATCAAGCCATTTTTTGATGTCTTCATATGAATGGAACTGCTGGTCGGCTACACCATGTGCCATCGATCGGAACAGGTGATAATCGGTCGGCGCATTATCTGTAGAATGTGGCGGGTAGGGTAGGATTTCCCATTTCAGTGTTTCAAGGTAGGTTTTAACGGGTTTGGCAACGTGAGGCCGAGCGTTGTCCCTTGGTTTTAATTCATAAGGAACCCAAGTCCCCTGTTTGTGAATCATTCCCAAAGCATGCAATCGCTTGGAAATGGATTGGCGGGTAACTCCTAATACTGAAGCCAGTCCGTTTTGCGTTTAACACGGATCCTCATTGAGCAATGAGCAAATTCAGCGTCTTCGAAGGGTCGGACGGTCGTCAAAATCACCGCCTTTGAAAGAACGGAACCAATCTCGGCACGTTGTTTCACTTAAAGCAGCGTATCCATAAACTTTTTTCGAATGAAAGAGGAAAATCAAAACTTCCCGCAAATGACGACTATTCCGCACAAAATCAGACATTTTCACGAAGCCAAAAGTACCAAAACAAAATCACTAATATGTCGAAGCAGTTTGTTTACCAAATGTCTAAGCTTGGTTCATGACGTTTAGGTTATGTTAGAACTGACTAGCAACACTGCTGGCGGCATCTACTGACAAACAGCGGGAACTTAGTTGCGCACCTATAGTTTATTGACCGAAATGTAATATTTATTTTAGATTTTCGTTACTACTTTATTTTCACCTATGCGCTTTTGCAAAAATACGTACACATTTTTGTTTGAATGATGTAATGCCGATATATTATATTTTATTTTAGTTTTTGTTATTTTTTATCTTAACTTATTCTGTCTAATTTTAATTCAATTTAACTTATTATATTTTCATTTAGTTTTATTTATTATTATTTATTATTTTTACAAGAGTTACAATTATAAATAACTGTCACACGTAAGTAGTAAGCGCTGGCTGCCAGGGCCTTCGGCTTATGATAATATAAACTTAAGTATCTATATACTATACATACATACTAATATACTAACTTGTTTTTTTGGGTGAGGTTAAAGTTAAGGGAGGAGGAACTGTACAAAGTAGGACTGGGAATTTACAAGTCCGAAATCAGGAAAGCGAAGCGAGACTCATGGCGGAGATTCTGCGAAAGCGTGGAAGGCTGTCATGAGTCCGCGAGATTCAGACGTATTCTCTCGAGGAATTCCACGCCTATGGGGTACCTGAAAGACAGCTCGGGGTGCTGGACCATGAGCAGCGAGGAGTCACTCCGGTTACTCCTTGACGCCCATTTTCCGACAAATCCGGGCTCGCTCAATATCGGCTGGGATAGGGCGCATAGCACTCCACGCACCCACCACCGATGGCTGAATAAGCGACGCCTGGCTTGGGCGATTGACTCTTTTAGGCCCTTCAAGTCACCTGGGCCTGATGGCATTATACCGGCTCAACTGCAGAAGTCTGCTGAGGTATCTTGTCATTGGCTACTTCCGATCTACGCGAGCTGCATAGATAGGGGCTACATACCCAGATCTTGGAGGGCTGTGAGAGTAACTTTCATACCCAAGGCAGGAAAGATTTCACATGTATCCCCTAAGGATTTCAGACCAATCAGTCTCTCCTCGTTCCTGATAAAAACCCTGGAGAGGCTGATTGATCTGCACATAAGGAGTGAAATTCCTCGGGGGCGTTTATCGTACGCTCAACATGCTTACTGTAAAGGCAGATCGGTAGAGTCTGCTTTGCATACAATTGTTAAGGATATCGAGGTGTCCCTCCACCAGAAGGAGTTCACTGTGGGTGCCTTCCTCGACATTGAGGGGGCTTTTAATAATGTCCTCCCGGAGGCAATCACCAGGTCGCTAGGTAAACTAGGAGTCGGAACCGAACTCATTAGGCTTATCCACACGATGCTTACCGATAGAACGATCGTGGCAGAATGGGGTGACACCTCTCTCCGCCGGCAAGTGAACAGAGGCACTCCGCAAGGCGGGGTTCTCTCGCCACTACTCTGGGTTGCCGTGCTTAACGGTCTGCTGGAGGAGCTGGAGGGGAGGGGCTGTAAGGTGATTGCATACGCGGATGACGTGGCACTTATTGTCAGAGGCAAGTTTCTAGATACTCTGATGGAACTGATGCAGGGTTATCTGAATCTAGTTATAAATTGGACCGCAAATTGTGGCCTATCGATAAATCCTCTGAAGACGGAGCTCGTCTTATTTACGAGGAAATACAAAATACCAAGAGTGTTTCTCCCCTCAATATTGGGCGCTCCGTTGGAGCTCTCTGACAAGGTAAAGTACCTGGGACTCATCCTTGACAGAGGTCTTACATGGAAGCCAAACATTGAGGAAAGAATCAAAAAGGCAACAGTCGCCTTGTATGGTTGCAGGGGCGCTATCGGCAAAAGATGGGGCCTCTCGCCTAAAGTCACTTTTTGGCTTTATAATACGATTATAAAACCAATCTTGCTATACGGAGTCCTTGTCTGGTGGAACTCGCTGGAAAGGATGGTATCAGTTAAGAAGCTGGAGAGGGTACAAAGGTCTGCCCTCATTGGAATCAGTGGGGCTCTCCGTACCACTCCTACTCTAGCACTTAACGCCATGCTGAATGTGGCGCCCGTGGACATTGTGGGAAAAACTACCGCTGCACGCGCCGCAATCAGATTAAGGTGTTCGGGCCATAGGCTAGACTTAAGTTACGGACACTCTAGCATTCTTAAAAACTTTGAGTTCATCCCTACGGTGCTGGACCACTGTACACCCACGCTAGGTCCGAGCGGACCCTTTTCTACTCACATTCCCTCAAGGGATGAGTGGGCGGGGTGCAACATTCGGCGGCAAGGCATGGCAAACATGTTCACGGATGGCTCGAAGTTGGACGGAAGGGTTGGTGGGGGAGTATTCTGTAAGGAGCCTCCCATCAAACTTAAATTTAGGCTCCCGGACCACTGTAGTGTTTTCCAAGCGGAGGTATCTGCAATTAAGGAAGCGGTGGACTGGTTGCTTAATTCGGTAATTACCGTTAAGGAAGTAAATATTTACTCCGATAGCCAATCGGCAATTAGGGCCTTGGGCTCGCTGTTTGTGCGTTCGAGATTAGTCGGGGAATGTCTGGCTTCTCTCTCTACTGCATCCGAATACTTCATCATCAGGCTCATTTGGGTTCCCGGTCACAGCGGCATAGAGGGAAACTGCTGGGCTGATGAGCTGGCTAGACAGGGAACTTTGGAGACGGTTTCGTCGCGTAATGAGGGAATTGGGGTTCCCCTGAGAACCTGTGGTCTGCTCCTGGAAAGATGGGCCTCGAGGCAACTCAGCGAGCGCTGGGCTAGTGCGCAAACGTGCAAGGTCGCGAGATCCTTCTGGCCACGGGTAGATCGGGGACGCTCAAGGGAACTCCTAAGGCTTACAAAGCCCCAGCTCTCAAATTTGGTGGGCATCCTTACCGGACATTGTCCGTTAGGTGTTCACGCTGTAAGACTTGGGATTACCTCGAGTCCGTTCTGCAGAAACTGTCTGGAGGACGAGGTGGAATCATCTCAACACCTTCTTCTCAGCTGCCCTGCTCTCGTCTGGCAAAGACTTAGAAATCTGGGCTCCCACTTTTTCGCTACGCCTGCGGATATTGCCGGCGTAAGTATCATAAATTTGGTGAAGTTCACTAGTAGCTTGATACGGCTAACTACGAACGTATATCAGCCCCCGTCGGGGCCGTCGTAAAATGTATGGTCATCATCGTATCAAATCCCAAGGCTCCTTCTTCCTTCCCCTCTCCTCTTTCCTCTCCCATGTATGGCAGCACAACGGACGAATTTCTTAACATTTGTCCAAGTGAGCCCTTTAGCTAGGGCAGCCATTTAACCTAACCTAAGGGAGGAGGAACTATGGTGGAGAGGAAGGATAGTTTTTGGGGTGAGTGTTAGGAATAGCTGTTATGGATTATATGGATTGTTCAGAGCTTAATGATCTATATACTAAATCTAGTTTGTGAAATTTAATTTATTTTAATATTGTTTTGTTTAATATTAATTTAGTTATTTTATTTTTTTATTACATTTTAATTTTATTTAATTTAGTTTTAATTTATCTTATTTCATTTGATTTTATTTTATTTTGTTTTACTCTGCTTTACCATTTCATATATGTACTTTTTTTTTTTTAATTCCATTGAATTTAATTTTATTTCATTTCCTTTTACTTGAATCAATTTTATTTTATTTGACTTTAATTGATTTCAATTTATTTTACTTTGATTTGTTTTACTTAATTTTAATTTAACTTGTTTTATTTTATTTTATTACATTTGAATTTTATCAATTTATTTTTAATTTATTTTGTTTCATTTTGCTTTACACTGCTTCAACTTATTTTTAGTATATTTCATTTTATATTTTTTTTAAATTCTATTGAATTTAATTTTATTTCATTTCATTTAACTTTAATCAATTTTATTTTATTTAATTTTAATTTAACTTTTTTTGTTACGTTTAATTAAATTTTTTTAGTTTTGATTTACTTTAATTCATTTCATTTTATTTTGCTTTACTCTGTTTTACCTTATTTTTATTATATGTATTTCATTTGATATATATTTTATTCAAATAAAAAATAATATTCAATTAATTAAAATATTAAAAATTTCTGAAATAAGCGACCCTCCCCTTGAGTGGACCTCTCTCTTGGGCGAACAGTCTCCGTCAGTCTACTTTTGTCAACGCTTGTCAACTTTGACAATCGGTGACTGTCCGCCCAACGGAGAGGTTTCACTGTGTATCACATCTTAAAAGACAATTAGTTTTTACAAGAAGTTTGCCTGTTGAAAGTAACGGTTACAGAATTTTTTTCTTATTATTTTGCTGCTTCATGTCTTCAGTGGTATTATAAACCATGGCTTTTCGTGTCCTCTGCGATATGCCATAGAAATCTTTTAGTTTCAGATATAGTTATGTTTCAAGTTTTCTGCTTTTTCTACTTTTAAATCATATACAAGTAGATTGAAATGGTAATAGCTCAAATCTAGCGTCCGCAGCGACTCCCTGGAGTATTGTAAGGGGTTTCAAGTCGAGTTCTATGCAAATGAACTGTTGATGTTGTTGTTGTTGTTGCAGCCAAAACATTTCCCATACATGCACAGCAAATGCTGCTAGAGTGACAGTCCTTGGTCGGATATAAATCCGTGTCGTTCCGGTAATGTAGAACGGGCGAACGGCAGTCAGCAGCGCTGGTGGACCTAAAACTTTCGCCTACAAACTCGCTTTCGTTATGAATAAATAAATCGTAATCGAAAATATTGAATTTCCTCACATTTTTTCTTCAACGGCATAACTTAAATTTGTACTGGATTCAAGGACATGCGATATTTCACCAAACGAGATATGCCGAATCGAGTCTAAATAATCAGATTCCTTGGAGATTCTGATATTTTCAAGCGGAATTATCTAAGCTATACGCGAGCGCATATCTAGCGCAGCGCTTGTCAAGCTTTGCCTTTCTAAAAGAGTATTTCTTCGTGAGCCTGCAAGGAATAGATATGGCTTTTTTTGAAGGTTGAACTAAATTTCCCTATGAGTAGGAATATTATAGAGAAAAGTAAGAGTAGGTTGGAGAAAGTTCCCCCTTGCCCGCTTTCCCGCTATTCATATATCATATTAATTTAGCTTAAAAGAAGTGCGTAATACTTTACACCGAACCAAATATAAAAAATATCTACATATGCACATCATTTTTGTTGTATAGTGTAATCAACCAGTTGCTAATTGTCAGTTCAAACCTAAATACATGTTTGTATGTATGTATGTATGCATGTCCATATGTAAGTAAAAACAAAAAATCATCAAATATTTGGCCGCAAGTACCGAGGTTTTTGTTTCTTTGTGTTTGCAACACAATTGTAAATTTATGCCGCATTGCGTTTTCAATGAATGAGCTATAAAAAAATATCAGAATGTCAACAAGGCCAATTGTTGGATTAACAAAAAGAAAGAGAAGATATTAAGAGAAAATTGCACGCTTCTTCAAGTGCAATAAATTCGGCAATCAGTAAACACATTATGAACGGAGCAGTGACAGTATTACGGGCGCAAAAACGTTAAACGTTGATCTTGAATTGAGTTGAATTAATTTAAATTAAGGATTAATTTAGCAAGTTCCGTTGTGACAAAACTTGTGACATTATGCAGGTTAAGAATTAACTATTGTATGCAAATTGTCGATCGTAGGAGGAGTGAGTTTTAAACAGTGCCGTTTAAGCATGTATAGGTGCTGCTAAGTATGTAAGTTATAGCACTCAGCAATAAAATGACATTTTCGTGCTTGAATGCGGAATAAATTTTTTTTTTGCTTGTATTTTAATTGTTTTTAAGTAGTTTAGTTTTGTTTTATTTATTACTTACAAAATATTTATTTTTTGTTTGCTTTTATTTAAGTTTATTTTATTTTGTTCCTTTAAATTATTTGTATGTTATCTACAACTTACTGACGTGAATCAAAAACTTAAGGGCACCAATAACAGTTAAAGCGGCGGCACATCCCATGTGTGAATGTAATTGCTAACTCAGATGCTAATTATTTTTAGTCTATTATTTCGTTCAAAAATTTTTTTTTTGTGTACGCGGGCTTATAATACTTTATTTAATACATTTTTAAACTTTAATGCAACATGAATTTTTTCCAAATGACTTAATTATATGAGCACAAAGTCGTTGTTCAAATACATTGAGGCCTATGCTCCGATGGGAGAAACAGGGTGATGATGATGAAATACATACATTGTTTTGCTCTTAAAAATTTATTGAGCAACTTAAATTTAAAAAAATGCACAGCAATAAAATCTATACCAATCTTATTACTTCAAATTTTCAACTTTTTATCAAAATTTGTTTAAGTGTAATTAAAAAGTACATTTACTAGATTTGCTACTACTAATAGTAGTTAAATACTTTGTTGAATTTCGAAAGTATGTATGTATGTATGTAGGGCTGGGATATGAAGTAAATAAGTTTAAAATCTTTGAGAAAGTTTATTATCGTATTTTGTATAGATAATTGAGATTGGGGCCAAAAAGTAAGATGACAGACTACATATTTAGATATTTTGATGAATTTTGAATTCTAATCAAGTTATAGCACCCGAAATATTTATTTATATAGAATATTTATTGCGTGGTTAAATTTGGTGTAATTTATATTTTTATTTTTGGTCTTATTTGTTTAATTTTCTTATTGTGTCCCAGTTCATTTTTTTATTATAGGTTTTTAACTTCAAATTAAAGTTCCTTAATTTCAAATTAAATTTTTTTAAAAGCAAAAATAAGTTTTTTTTATTTCAAATTAAATTTTTTTAAATTCAAATTAAAGAGTTTTAATTTCAAATTAAACTTTATTGAATATTTATAATAAAAAATTAATACTAACAAGAATAAAAATCAAAAAAAGTTAAATAAAGCAATTTGGAAAATCATTTAATGCAACGGTTGTTCTGCTACAGCCAGCGGTAGTTTCCTAGACATATCAACGGAATATTTGTTGCAATCAGCAGAAGTAACAGTGGCCATTGATTCTTCAATAATCTGTACCAAATTTTGATTATTTTGTGGATGGGCCAGCAAATTTCGTGCAGACAATTTTATTTTTGAAAATGCCTTTTCTATAAGATTTAACATGGGGGAATATGGTGATAGAAAAATTAACGTATGATTAGTTTCACTAATCTTTTCGCATACTTCCCGAGATTTATGGATTCTGGCATTGTCCAGAACCAACCATGCTTCTACGGTGTTACTTTCAGCAAACATTTGAATTTACTGTTGAGTTAGAAAAAAAGTTTTATTTTACTGCGATTGCTAAACTTTAAATAAGCGTTTAACCTTATTATCAGCAAAATAAACATATTGGGAAAATAATAATTAATTATTATATCATATTTCATAAACCTTAATTTGAAACTAAAAATCTTTAATTTGAATTTCAAAAAATTTAATTTGAAATTAAAAATCCATAATTTGAATTTAAAAAAATTAAATTTGAAATAAAAAAACTTTAACTTGAATTAAAAAAAAAAATTTGAAATTAAAAAACCTCGATGTGAAGTTAAAAACCTATGTATATATTTTAATTTAGTTTCTTTTTTAATTTTTTTGCTTAATTTTATTTAATTTCACTTTCAATTTGAGTGTTGTTTTATTTTCACTTTTAATTATATTTATTTTCATTTTATTTTATTTCATTTCATTTTAATTTAATTAAATATTTTAATTTTACATTATTTTATTTCAATGTACTGTTTTATTTTATTTGAATTTAACATATTTTATCTTATTTTATTTTTAATTATATTTTAATTCAATTTTAATTTATTCTATTTTATTTATTTCATTTCATTTAACTTTACTCTGTTTGGTTTTATTTTAATTTAAATTATTAATATTATTTTATTTTTTTTTTAATTCAGTTTAAACTTATTTTCTGTTATTTTATTTTATCTTACTTTATTCTGTCTAATTTTATTTCAATTTAACTTATTTAATTTAATTTAGTTTTCTTTATTTTATTTCCATTGAATTAAATTTAATATCATTTCATTTTACTCTGTTTTATTTTATTTTAATTTAACTCTTCTTTTATTTTTATTATTGTTATAATTTTATTTAATTTAGATTTAATTTATTTTCTCTTTCATGTCATTTTATTTTACTTTACTATGTTTTAAGTTATTTTATTTTATTTTCCATTATATTTCATTCAATATTTATTTTAAATTCTATTTAATTCAATTTTAATCAATTTGACTTATTTAATTTAATTTAGTTTTACTTTATTTTATTCCTATTGCATTTAACTTTATTACATCTCACTTTATTCTGTTTTATTTTAATTTAACTTATTTTATTGTAATTTTATTTCATTCCATTTTACTTTATCTCCTTTTATTTTATTTTATTTTTATTGCATTGTATTTTTATTTAATTACTTTTAATTTATTTTCATTTTTATACCATTTTATATTACTTTATTGTGTGTTGTTTCATTTCAGTTTAACTTATTTTATTTTATTTTCTATTATATTTTATTCAATATTTATTTTAAATTCTATTTAATTCAATTTTAATTTATTTTATTTTACTTTACTCTGTTTTATTTTATTGTATTTTTTATATTGTGTTTCACTTAACTTTGTTTTATTTAATTTCTTCCACTTTATTTTATTTCACTACATTTATTTTATTTAATTTCATTTTAATTTACTTGTCTGTGTTTTCACTACATTTTAATAACACATGCCGTTGCATACCAATTTTTCACACAAATCCATTAATTTCATATTCCAATAAGAATGTTTGCCTAGTTGATGGGTTCTCATTATTTCTCCAATTTGTATTGGCTTGCAGTCTAATTTGAGTAAGCGCATACCCATACACACATATCCATTCATATTCGTATTCTAAATATTATATTAGCCCACCCGCTTCGAATTCCCATAATGCTTGTTCGTTTACCGCACAAAAGCCGCCAATTTTCAATTGCTAATTTCATATACACGCACTCCTCCACACTCCTCGTGCACACATACCCTCAGCAGAACCTTTGTTTTTATTTTTGTTTTTGTTTACCTTGTGTTGACTTTTCCTCACAAATTTGTTGCGCCTTCAAACGCTGATCAATCACATAGAGCATTTCACAGCCCAAGTTGACCATTAGAAAGACATTGGCGCGCGGATTACATTGGCGGCTCAAGGACGCCATGGTGGTGTTGTTGACGTGTGTAAATAAACCACCCGCCACACGCGGGGTAGCCAGTAAACAGTAGTTAGTTGCGAGCGAGTCAACAGTGCTTGTGTTTTAAAAACCAAATAATCAAAATATATTAACGATAGATTTTCGATATGATAACAAACTCTTTCGCTTTCTTTTCGTTAATTTATTTTCTTAGCACACAATTTAGCCGGAGCGCAACGTCTAACAAACTAGCGATCCAAATGAAGACTGACTCAATCAGAACGAAGGCGTACACAGGAGTCAATATGTTACACAAGCGCCCCCACACCGTCACCAGCCACACACATACACACATACATAAACACTAACTACATACATGTACGCTGTGCGACTGACTGAAGTGCGCCTGATGTTGTCACTGTTTTCATTGTTGGTTGGCGCGCGCGTACCGCTCGTTGCCCCCAGAAAACGCTGCAAGCGTTGAACAAGCATTGGAGCCAGCGATGTTAACGCCAGCGCGTTCGTGTTGGTTCGCATCGTCATCGCATTGGAGCTTGCAGGACAATTAGTAGCAGCATTATCGCTAGCAAGCAAACAAGTGAACAAGTCGTCGTCAGTCAGGCAATCGGGCAGTCAGTCACTCAGGTAGTAAGACAATCGAGCAGGCTACCTGCCGTCACTTTGGTATGTGGAGAAATATGAATTTCTTATAAGTATGTATGTATGTATGTATATAGTACTTACTTACGATACTATAGATTAACAGTGTTTTATTTTTATTTTAACCGAATTGTTGAGTTGGCGGACTGCGCGACACGCAAGACCTGCATTTTAGGCTAACACTCAGACTTACTCCACGTACTCCATTCCGAATCTTCAATTCGAGCGATATAAGGTATGTAACTACTTCGTTTTTTTTTTTGTGTTTTATTATTTGGTTGGCGTGTAAATAAAAGAGTAAGCGCCAAGATGTATACTAAAAAATACATGTGTGTTTGTGTATATGTACACACTTTATACCTTAATTCAGATATACATACATACATAAGTATATGCATATGCAAATGAAAGAATTGTTGGGGAGAGAGGGTTTCCTAATAATAGTAATGCCAGTTTATTACTTGTATATATTTTATATATATGTGCACATGTATGTATGCATGTAGTTAGATATGTAAGCCTCTAGAGACAGCTGACAGCTACTAGAGAGAATACCTTACTTGTACTTGCCAAAGGCATAGTAGTGAAAGTTATTGATCCACCGCCCGGTATTTATGCCATCGACAATTTTTGGAAAAGGATTTATGTGTGTTGCACTTTTAATATTTATGTGTGCCACTGTGTCGCTAAATCGCAATTAAAGTAAATAAATATTAAATGTACTAAATAAGCAAATATTATTTGTGAAGCAGCAAATTTAAGAAGCAACAAGGGAATAATACAAGTGAAATAATTACACCACTGAAGCAATAAGTTGCCGGCTGTAAAGTTTTAGCATTAAATCATCCCAAGGTGGCTTTAAAACGTATATACAGTCTGTGTCAGAATAGAGTCAGAAGAGGAACCGAAGATATATGTATATTTAAATTTTTTTTTCCATGAAAGTATGTACAAAACTACGAGTCGCAATTACTCAAAAAGCCGCGTAGTCGACATCGTTGTCGAGTATAGCCTGACTTCTTCTTCATTCATTTGCGAACTTGACGCACGAGTTGCTTTAAATCATGGACTGGCCTTCCGTCAAGATGCGTTTTCATTTTTCAATGGGATTGGCGTCTGGAGACTGGGAACGCCAGCCCATTGCTGGGAAGCCATTTTCTTGTTTTGTTGTTTCTCAATGTGTTTTTCTGAAAGTAGTTGCTTTGATATGAATATCTTTTGTACCCGTGGCGTAAGATAATTTCCGATAAAAATACCGCCTCGAAACGCTTCGCGTACTTCTCATTCATTTTTCTCGTCGACACTAACCTTCTGACACAGACTGTAACTGTAAAAACTTATCTTAACCATCATTTGAAATTGAAAATATTTTCACATGAAAATAGGTGCGAAATCGAGATTGAAATACCCAGCGTACGTTTAAGAAGACTCACATCCGAAATTGGAGAATAATTTCAACCAAATACCTAACATTGGTGCCCCACCTAATCAAAAGAGATGTAAGCATCTCATAAACCACCCTAAGGACAAACTAAGAATGCTCACTGGCATTCTCATAGGTCACTGCAGATTCTGCGATCAGTTCCAGACAAACATCAAAAAAAATTCTACTCAAATGCGATGTCATAGCGAGAAGAAGATGTCGACAGCTCACCCTGGTACGGCCAGAAGAAAGGCAACATATATCCTCAATCCGAGCCAGCTTTATCCTAGGTTCATTGACTCAACTGTGTTTAGATGAGGTCCTGGATGAGTAGAGGACACAAAAGATCTTAAAGCGGAGTGTAAACTTCGATTACATTTATTCAATACAGGACGTACGCGCCAATTATATATAAGTTCTAAGTTTTGAAAGCCGAAAATTAAAAGCAAAAAATTAGTATTTTTAATTATCTGCAAGCAAGATTGCCTTAAGGCTTGAGACATCTAAGAGGCTGCGGATGGCGGACAGAGATCATGTCTCTATCTTAAAAAGATCAGAAATGTAACATAAAAGCTGTGACTATCAGATCGCATAGTCGCGTTTTGTCACAACTTCGACGTTAACTTCCCAGGCAGATGTGTCATTCTAAGTAATGAGAGAATTATAATCTTCACAGATGTGTATCGGAGAAGGATCTGGTATCTTTTCCCAGCAACTCTGAGAGCGGTTTTTAGGCCGAGCTGTATGGAATTAGTATGTCGATAAAGCTGGTAAGTATGTATGTGATGATGGTCCACGCTCGGTGAAAACCTGCCTACCCCTAATTTGGTAAAGGCTAACTCCAGGCGGCCGCCGTAGCCGAATAGGTTGATGCGTGATTAGCATTCGGAATTCGCAGAGAGAAAGTTGGTTCGAATCTCGGTGAAACACCAAAATTAGGGAGAACATTTTTTTAATAGCGGTCGCCCCTCGACAGGCAATGGCAAACCTCAGAGTGTATTTCTGCCATGGAAAAGCTCCTTATAAAAATATCTGTCGTTCGGGGTCAGCTTGAAACTGTAGGTCCCTCAATTTGTGGAACAACATCAAGACGCACCACAAATAGGAGGAGGAGCTCGGCCAAACACCCAAAAACGGTGTACGCGCCAATTATATATATATATACTATATATATAACTCCAAGGTGGAGGTTTGTGGAATAACATCAAGACGCACCCCACAAGTAGGAGAAGGAGCTCTGCCAAACACCTAACAAAAGTGTACGCGCCAACTATTTATTTTATTTTTAACTCGCGAGGTACTCAAAAATATTAAAGATCTACGAGTATACTTCGACAACACGCATGCCTTGGTATTGTGGTATTGCGATAAAGGAGGCATCAGATGAATTATAAAGGAAAGTGTCTAAGAATGGATTTTATAAGTATGCTTTAAATATACACGCAGAGTAGCTAATAAACAGTAGGTTGACTAATCTGAACAACTGCAAAATGTCGCGTTCACGTCGGCCAACATATGGGGAACTGACTTATGAATATTCGCCTTACCCCCGCATAAGTTTTCTATGGAATCGAATATCTGAACTGTTTAGGCACAACCTAGCTCGCAGGCTGATTGAATTCGCTAAAATATCGGAATGGCTTAATGGCATTTAGTTTTTTTGAAAGTGTGCTCCACGTGTGGTTGGCACAACTTACCGCTTTTGGTGAAACTACCATTAGGCTTATTTCGCACGGTGTTCTTATTAGATGTTTGCTTTTATAACCGACCTGCAAAAGAACACTGAGTAATTTAGAAAATTACATTAAAAGGAATAACACAAAATATGCTAGTCAGGATGATATAACGGGTGATATACTGTTAGAAGGCCGAAAGAAAGCGAATTTTCCACAATTTTGTCTGAGAAAACTTTTAAATTTATTGGTCTAAAAATTTGTAGAAATATTATGTTATCTTTTAACTGTATTTTAAGACTTAGTATTAGTAAAAATATTTATTTGGAAAGGAGCTACAGCTGATCTCCGGGAGCTGCTCTCAAAAAAGACGTTTTGCGGTGACCTCTATGTCTTTGAACTGGATCCTCTGAAATTAAAAAACCAAACCGATTTCGTTAAAGTAATATTAAATCTGGTAACTAATCGAAGGAACAAGCAAAATAATTTATTTTGACAAAATAGCGGTTTCTCAAAAAAAAAAAAAAAAATTGATTTTTAACCAAAATGGCGGTCTTAAATTGTTTATAAAAAAAATATTTATCGGTGACAAAAAATCTTTGATTAATTACTAAAAAATATATTTAGAAGCTCGTGCTAAAATTTGAGACTAATCGGTTCAGCTGTTTTCGAGTAATGGGTCACCGACTTTAAATTTTCTATGTGTATTCTTAAATATATGTACATTAAGAAAAAAAAATAAAAACAATCGATTTTTTGAAAATTCTAACTGTATAAACCTTAATTAAAAGTGCAACTAATCCGGATCAACTACTCAGCTTAATACCCACAATTTAGGCGTATTAGAGGAATTTTCGGTGGCAACACTGCCGGTAAACACCAGTGAATGAAACGTCTATTGTGAATGAGAAATAATCAAATTTTTTTTTTTAAATTAAAAAATTGCGATTTAATATTTTTAAAATATATAATTATTTTTTAATACCGGGCTGCTAATACCCGTATTTGCTGCCTGCGGTCCATCTTTTACTGACAAAACTCTCCAATAAACAAATCAACTGTTCACTAATTCAAGTAACAGTCGTCTGTTAGACTACAATTTTAATCAGATTAACTGTCCCGGTAATCTGGATTAACGCCATAAGCGCCAATTATATATAAGTATATATTATAAATATCATCCTTTAGGGCAACGATCGAGACAACTGGGTACGATCCCAGCCAGTGTGCAAATTTGCATACCACTCGATAATACGGTAACCCGGATCAACGCCACCGTCTACCAACAAGACGATTTGAATACATAGCCGCTGGATCTATATTCGCCACGCTATGTCTATGTCGTCGTAAAGCTCATATAGCTCATTGGCCCATCGCCGTCACCAACGTGCAAAGGTCCAAACATCTTCTGCACAATCTTTCTCTCAAACACTCCCAGGCATGCCTCATTGGATATTGTCATCGTCCAAGCTCTTGCGCCAAGTGTTAGTTGTTGTTTGTCGAGAGAGGACTTTACTACTCAGTCGCCTACTTAGTCCAATGCTATTACTAAGTTAAAAAAAAAACAGAATTTTATGAATGGGCCCCTGGAGGTTACTAAGGTAATATCGCCCAGCTGTTAACACAAATAAAATTAAACAAAGGATGCAACTGAATAAAATCGTATTGCATAGTATTTCATTTTATAAAGACCTCAAATAAATTATGATTTATATTTCGGCATATAATAAAAATATTTCCCAAATATTCTATTTCGAATTAAACCAAAGATTAATCAGAATTCCCAAGGCGAAATGTATATATACATCTTTGCAGAATTACTACTCTTATTTCATTTTTGTTCCCAAGTTTCCCATATATGGTATTTTTTAACAGATATCACCAGTGTTGTAAAGTTATAACTAGATTATCCAGTTTTTCGAGCTTAACTCCCAATACGTTATTAAAACGCGAGACTACCCATACAAAATTATCTCTCCCGAAATCCGCGCTTATAAAATAATCTCATATTATAAATATCCTTTCGCTATGCAACCCTGTGTTTTCTGTGCTAAATATAATAATTATTACAAATGCAATTTTTTCTTCTAATTAGTTATTAATACACGCATAGATTCCTCCATTTCCATCGAAACCTTCAATTAGTCATTTAATCGAAGCTATCATCTGGCAGCATCATAAATGTCACGAACATGACTTAACTATTTGGCATTTGCTGTCATTTCTAAATACACACAGTCACCGGAGAAGAATCGCATTTTTGTTTGTGCTAACCGCTGTGTTAAAATTTTCATATAATTTAATATATATAGCAACATGGATTTCTCACAGGACTATGGTATCCATGATAATGCCGTCAGCACAGGTACCACCATCATGGCGGTGGAATTCGATGGAGGCGTAGTTATTGGAGCTGACTCGCGCACTAGCACTGGCCTTTTCGTAGCCAATCGTGTTACAGACAAATTGACTCGCATTACGGATAAAATCTATTGTTGCCGCAGTGGTTCCGCTGCCGATACACAGGCCATTGCTGATATTGTCGCCTACTCTTTGAATTATCATGAAAATCAGTCCGGTGAAGAGCCACTTGTAGCAGAAGCAGCATCAGAATTCCGCAATTATTGCTACAACTATCGTGACAGCTTACTGGCTGGTATTATTGTTGCTGGTTGGGACAAACGTAATGGGGGACAAGTGTATTCTGTGCCACTGGGTGGCATGTTGAAACGCGAGTCGGTGACGATTGGTGGCTCGGGTTCAAGCTATATCTATGGCTTTGTGCGTGAAGCTTACCGTCCTCAAATGAGCAAAGAAGATTGCGTGGCTTTTGTAGTGAAAGCTGTGAAACATGCCATCTACCATGATGGTAGCTCAGGTGGTGTGGTACGTGTTGGCATTATCACAGAGGATGGCATCGAACGGAGAGTGCTCTTCAATACAGAGTCTGGTAATCCAATTGAAATCGGCAATTAAAGAGTACTTTTTTTCGATAATAAATGATTTACTAACAAAGGATTTTTACAAATGTGTTATTACAAATAAATATTTGCGAAAAAAACGTAAGCATGTTAATTTCATTTGTCTATTATCTATTCGTTGGCTCAGCAAACATTCGAGCTCGTATCAGCCATGAGAAACAACTTATAAATAATATCTTACAGCGTAAAACTTCAGGTACTACCGCTTAATAACAACTACACACACATCACCGTTCTCCACAAAGCTGTCACTCCACCAGTGTTCTCCTAACATTTGTGGGGAATGTGTATGCTATTACAACAACGCGCACTGCACACTGGAGATAAAACATGACTTAGCCCAATTTTCTAGGCCATTTTACAAACCAATGTTATGTTTAAGATCTGCAGTGTGGAGTTGTGTAAAGTTGCCTTGAAACATTTATTGGGTGAATTATACATTTACATAACAAATTAGTGCATTCTTTCCTAGCACAAATGTTACCTTATTCTGAAGTCAATTATCTCAATTACAACCACACCTAGTACTTATACAAAGTAAATGTGTGCACGTATGCATTGGAATTGCAGGAATTAATTTTCTGTAGCCAATAACATTTTTTATTAAAAAAAAATTTAAGTTCCCAAAACAAACATAACAATAGATACATATTTAATTTGATTAATTTTGCATATCCAATATGAATTTCTTGCCAGTGAATCCTTTGAAGTTTAGAGCGGCCGCCATTGCTTCCTTGAACTGTTCAAATGGTACCATCTCATGTACCGGTGCAACGAATTTACCTTCCTCAATCATTCCACATAATTCATTGAACATTTGTGTACGCTGTGGTGAGTCGAAATTTTCCTTTGTCCAACGAGTCATCCAGAAACCACGGAATGCTATATCTTTAAAGATCAGAGCCGCTGTACTAGCAACAACCGGCTCACGCGACATACCCCCATAGGTAACCATAACACCTTTGTCGGCCAAGTGCCGCGACACCTCAGTCGCACTTTTACCACCGACACAGTTCAGCGCTAAGCGCGGTCGTGGCAAATGTTTCTCTTTGAAAAGTGGACTAGAACGTATTTCTTCTTCTGTTAATACTTCAGTAGCACCAAGCGATTTTAAATAATTCTTTAAAGGCCCAATATCTGGACGATCCCGTACAATGCCCACAGATTTTATATTCCAGGCCTTACATAATTGATGCACTGCTTGCCCAACCGCGCTATTTGCGCCGTTCTGAATAACACAATCATCTGGACTGAGAGACACAAAATCCTTCAACATACGATAGGCTGTGCAGGGATTAACGGTAAGAGTGGCGGCTTCAGCAAGTCCTATTTTCGATGATACAGGCATAAGTTGCTCTTCGGCGAAAATAGCGTGAGAAGTCCAAGTACCCAAACCAGTGGCGAAAGGTATAACATGTTGTCCCGTAGACAATTTTGAAACGTTCTTACCAACTGATACAACTTCAGCGACACACTCGTTGCCACCAACGGCAGGAAACTTTGGTTTAACTGGATATTTACCTAAATTGAAAGACTATTATTGGGTGGAACCTTAAAAGGAAAGATAAGCTATATGCGTTTGCTACTACAATTACCTTGTATTGTGTTTATATCTGCGGGATTAATGGGTGCTGCCAGCACTTTTACCAACACTTCATTATCCTTTGGTTGCTGCAGCTGATCCTCGACAATCTCCATCACTTCAGCCGGTTCGCCATGTTTGGCGTACTTGAGCGATTTCACCATTACGCTCATACTACGAGCAAACTCTAGAGATTTGATTGGGCTTCGCAGCACATAACGAGTGTGTTGACATAAATTGGTTAGAAACATACCGGCTTGTTATCACAGATATTCGTAAAAATGTCTTGCTAATTTTTGCCACCCGTCGGAATCGAAAGAAACAGCTGCTCGACGTAACACAGGCGTGTATTTCAACCGTATCTTTGCAGTATAAAAATGGAGAAATGTGAAAACAAAGAGTACAGGTAAGTGATTTTCAAGTCTCCGTGCTATATTTTATCTGGTACTTATACGAGTATATCTATTCTTGCTTTAAGTTGGCTTTGCATCATGTAAACCTCAAAATTCATACAAAATTTGTGCTTAAAAATTATACAGTTCAAAAAAATAATTATAAATATTATTAAAAAAAATTTTGATAAATTTCTGCGCTGACATCTGGCATCTTTTCCACTGAAGTATAACTCACGGCGTGTCATTTGACAGCAGCTGTGGTTTTGTTGTTTCAATTCAACGGTCAACTGCCTCAAAAATTTCTTCGAAAGCACAAATCTGTGCGCTATTTTGCAGAAACTATTTTTATTTGTGAATTGCACACATGCAAAGAGATTAGATTGCCTAAATACATTGAAAATAGTTAGATATAGTAGCGGTAAACTTGTACTTAAAGTGATTAAACGGTATTAAAGAAACTTAGCGTAAATATGTCGGCAGCCGCGTTGTCCACTTTGGCGACGTTTGACGATATTCGTCGTTGCATACAAGTATTAACCGATGGCACCGCAGAAGAAGGTAAATTCCCATCATAGTTAAAATATGCACACGATACTAACCCTTTCTCCGGTAGAATTTCTACGTGTACTACGTTTACAAGATCAATTCCGTCAAGAATGCTTGGAAACTGCCAAGGAAGCTCAACGCATACAGAAAGAACTGGATGCTTCGCTCGAATCAATGGCAGATTTAGAAACAAAATTATATCATGCACGCCGATTGCTCGAGGTAGAAAACAAGATGCGTCGAGAAGCAGAACATGAGCGGGACCAAATGGAAAAGAAAATAATAGCAGTAGCGGATTTGGTTCAAAAAGATTGCAACATAAACAATGAAACAAGAGACAAGCTAGCATTTCTAAACACATTGCCACGCAAGCGAAGATCTATGAACCGTGTTGTTGAAGAAAAATACGGCAATGATATCAACTCTACAGGTTCATTTCTATCCGACTTGTCTATTACGCAATCGGAGGATGATTTCCTCGATATTCGCCCTTCCGCCGCCTGGCAGAAGCATCGTCCTTCTTTGCCGAAAAATCCCATACCTTGTGTTGGCGGAAAGCGCTCGCGTGTTAGTGGTGGTGGGCTGCCAACAACGCCGTCTGCTTCTTCAAGACGATCTACTACACGTCGTAGTGGCGTAGGTACACAACAACATGTGTTAGATGTGGCACCTGCTGCAGACCGCATTTGTGCTACTACGAAAGTTACCATTCCACAAGATGGAAATGGTGCTATACGCGCTGAATCGACCATTGAATCTATGCCGGTTAAGCCAATTACTGCTACAGTTGCTTTGGACAAAGAAGACAGTCCAGTGGAAGCTGTTTGCACAACACCTACTGGCACACCATACAAGAATGCTACTGCTCCACCAATAACACCGATGACTGCAATTAAATGTCCACCAGCCGTTAATTTATGTTCGCCCCAAATATCCACCATGCGTGGCCAGTTGATGCGTCAACACAATTTCGCATCACGTACTTTCATACGCACCGACACTTGTACACACTGCCAAAAAAAGTAAGTTTTTTAAATTTGTTTTTTTTTTTTCAAATTATTTGTTAATTCGTTATTTGCTTACAGAATCCGTTTCGGTACAGTTGGTATGCGCTGCCGGGATTGTCCAGTTCGTTGTCATGCAGATTGTCGTTTGGTACTGACAGTAAGCTGCGTTCCGCAGTCAGGCACACCCACCACCAAGGGTATGATGGGATACATAAGCGATTATGCACCGAGTGTGGCACCGATGGTGCCAGCCCTTATTGTGCACTGCGTTAACGAAATTGAGTCGCGCGGGCTCAATGAGGTCGGTATATATCGTGTGTCGGGCTCGGAGCGTGAGGTAAAGGCGTTGAAGGAGCGTTTCTTGCGTGGCAAACATACACCACACCTGGGCAATATTGATGTGCATGTGCTGTGCGGTTGTGTCAAAGATTTTTTGCGTTCACTACGTGAGCCACTTATACCTACTAATTTATGGATAGATTTCTGCAATGCAGTGCAACAGCCCACTGAAGCTGAGATACAAAGAGACCTCTTTAAGGCAATTGATGTTATGCCGCAAGCGAATCGCGATACTTTGGCATTCTTGATTTTGCATTTTCAACGTGTTGCAGAATGTCGCGAAGTTTTGATGCCGATTGATAATATTGCACGTGTATTTGGTCCAACAATTGTTGGTTATTCGTCAGCAGATCCTGATCGTCACGCTATATTTACAGAAGTATACATGCAGTTTACCACCATGCAAAATCTGTTGAAGATCGCTGGTGATTATTGGACGCAATACATTTCACTGGAAGTAGATAAGGAGAATCATCAAACAAACGGTTCGTCCAATACAATTACGCGCACACCGAGTCGCAACAATAAGGAGTCTCTCTATTCCCTCTATGGTGAGTTAGCCCTTGATTGTGGTTGAATGTTAAAATAATCAATGGCATTTCTTTCTGTTCGCAGCTACACCATTTAAAAGCACACTCAAAAAGCGGAAATTCCACGCCACGCCGCCTTATCCTAATAAAAAGTGAAAAATCTTTAAAGCCATTTAAAAAAAACCGTCGAAATATCCGTCTTAAATATTGTCGTAAAATAATTTGAAAACTTTATATACATACATAGATTTTTACATTTATTACAAGTTGCGTTTGCAATTTATATTCGTTAGTTTGCTATCAACACAATTTATGTTGATGGCACACATTTACACTTCGCAATGAATTACAATTTGATTAGCATATCTTAAGTACCTTGCTTTGAATTAAATATTTTTGATTATAATTTTCACTTGTCATAATAAATTTATATTATATGAGTACGACCGCTGTACGTACATACATATAGTATATCTAAATTCCTCGCTTAGAATCGCAAAGGAAATGGTCATGACCCATACCGTACATGAGTGGATACTTAAAAGTAGAAAAGTAATATTTTTTTTATAATCTTTTACAAATACGCCTTAAAATAGGCACTTCTTTTATGTTTACAATAAAAATTCAAATGTTGAATATTTCTGAAGTGAATTTAGTAGTAATTTTTATTATATGTATTAAGTGACAAGTAAGTAGATGTCATGGGAATGCGTAGATCTTTGCTGTAACTCAGACAGTATTCCTAAAAAGTCTATGAGGGGTGGTTGTTGTAGTAGCTTAAACTCTGTTTAAAGCGGTTAAACCAAGTTGACATTTCATTTCATATCATTTTACGGTAGACAAGGAAACGTGCAATTTTGGCGGGGTAAGTTTTAGATAAGCAGGCTTAAACATGCCGAACCTGTCTTATATAATTTGAATAAGTGCGAGATCAACCTGTTACAATAGCAGACAAATAATTGTGACAGAGAAATGCGTCTGTTCCGAGGCTGCTGAAGCTCTTCGCTTACGGTACTCACATCACGATTTTCAGTAAGCTTTTCTGTTTGTTGTTATTGTAGCAGAATAAACATTCCTCATACATATACGAAGAATGCTGCTGAAGTCACAGTCCTTGGTCCGAGTCCGAGTCACTCCCGCTTCGTATAAAAGGCTATTATGGGAGCGGAGCGTTTGTGCTCTTCTTAATATCAACGACATTCACGAGTCAAGAGATTGCGAATTTGTTACTTGTACTGTATGCCGTTGTTGTTACTGTATGCTGTTGTTGTTACTGTACGCCGTTATGGCTTGTTTTCAAGCTCAAACAGTTGTTGCTTTGTGGGAAGCCTATAAGTTTCTTCCTTTAGGATGCATCCCTACGAAATCTAGTATTTTTACTATTTACAACTGAAATTCAGAAGTAACTATAAAGAAGACACTTGACGATATGAGAGCGTATTCACTGACATTATTTATTGTTGGGGGTATGTTGTTTAATGGGGTATTTTTACAAGCCTGTGTCCTACTCGCCACCGCCAGCCTTGCTTAATTTATGCCTTTGTCCAAATTCCAATTTAAAGTTGTATTCAATTTTAAACATTTTATTTAAAAACGAATACAGTAGCCGTGTATTTATTGCCTAACTCACTTCAGTGGACTTCATTTTCGATTAGAATTTAATTCAAACTGTTACAACTTTTAACATTGGCTTAAATTAAAGATGTAATCCAGTTGCGTAAAATAAATTCACCGCCACCCCACATAACGGAACATAAAAACAAATATATGTACATACTTTTCGATGGGATCAAGGCAAACTTATACGTGTATAGTTCATGTGGAGCAGCCACACACAAATACACATTCGTAGTCAAGATAATAAGAACCGGCACAACGAAACTGCCAACGATCAACGTACTCTCAAATTTTATTCTTATGCTCTCGGTGCCCAAAAAGCTTAGCGAAATCGCGACACTTATTAGAGTCTCTTCTGCATTTGCACCCTCTCAGCTTTGTAAATTCTCTGCAGCTATTTATTCCGTTTCTACACTTGGAAGCGTAAGTAACGCGCGCTGGTGGTACTGGCAAATTTACTCAGAAAATAATAAAATGTGAAAATATTATAACCTGTATATATGTACATTTCTATTGTAGTGGGTGTGATATTCAGTAAATATAAAGATGGCGAACATTGCAAAGTTACTGGCTGGCCGCGTTCAACATGTACTCCAAGTAGCCGCAAAGCAGCCGCATCTAACGCCACGTTTCTTTGCTTCAGGTTAGTAAGAACCATTGTCAATTTTACACAAAATATCAACTTATCGAGGATGATAGAATGTTTCTTCACCGTGTCAGCTTATCACCTCTAAAATAATCTTACGCGTATGTATGTATATACAGATTTACATATTTACATTTGCAAGAGCCCGGAACTTGAACTTTGGAAAGAAAACATATCTATGCACTTGCATAGGTATTATTGGGTATTTGTACATTGCTTTCTTTGATGCATCTGCATTTCTATTGCTGAATGCAAGTGCAAAGCTAATAATTGGAATGTGAAAGTTGTTTTGTGTTAAATTCTCGGTTACGCAATGATGACTGAGCAACTAATTTTGAGCAGCGTGTTTTGGTTTGACTTGACTGTCGCTTCATACGATTCTCTATCGTTGTCTTTTACATATACAGATGCGAGAAGTATGGTGGTAAAGAAATAAGTAAATAATTTCTTAATTAAACTTAAAATTAATAATAATTAAACACTAAAAATAAAAAATTTAATCTAAAAAAAAAAAAAAAAAATTTAAGCAGGGCTGCACATTTATGTGCACTTGTACGATGTACGGAAACAAATTTATTCTCTCATTCCTGGTTCACTACGGTATGCATGTAATTAGTTCAATAACCCACAAATGCCGGTTGTTCCGTTTTATTTGCATATGCAGGCGTGTGTATACAAATGATATTGCTGCCCCGCAACAAAGCCGAGCACCCAATAATTGTTTATATTATTGAATAATTACAAAAGTGCCTAGCGAACTACTCATTTTTGTTCTAGCGATGGGGAAAAACAATAAATCTTCTCCTCTTATAGCAATTCCATATATAGTAAATGAAAAATATTATATAATACTAGTATATCGTTTTCATGTGCATTGTTTATAAAAAGTCACAACCACTAATAGTTTCTATCATTACAATTGTTTTCGATAACAAAATTAGCCATCACCAGTCGTTAATCCAAATCAAGAGCGTAAGCGAAAATACTCTCCTAAAGAGCAGAAAAAACAAAAAAAAATGTCCATCACTTGCAAGACCGGCAGAAGAAGAGATACCAGCTGAGATAGTTTGGAAATTTTTGTGTTGTCCAAAAAAATTAACATAATTTTACCTTATATCCTCACATAAACACATTTGTGGTTACATTTTGCACTTTGTCGTTTGTGTTTACAAATTTTAGGACAGCTCAAGGCCAGAAGTGCACAAAGAAATAAATTTTGTTCAATCATTTGTTTTTGTGCCGAATGATTGTTGCTGGCTAAAATTTCTCCAGCACAAAATTTTGCCTCTCTAGCATCGAACTGTCATTTTGCTCTCTCAGTGATGAATAATTTTTCGGCGTTAACGAACGTCTGCTTGCAAAAATGAGAAATAACTACCATATTACAAATTATTGTGCTCTCGAGCGCAACTAAATTGTGCAAGAGTGTCGTTTAGGGTAAACAAAAGTTATATATTAGACAAGAGATGCCAATTCTGTGATCCCGGAATTTTGGTGTTTTTAATGGTGCTCACACTCACCTACGTAAACGTAGGACGATCTACGATACTACGGAACGGAACAGCGGTGAGAATTTATTTACATGGGGCTCTCATTAGTGTAATTGTGTCCGCGTATACGGGCGTACGTTTACGTTGGTGAGTGTGAGCACCATAAAAGTCGAGAGACCCGTGACTGTTTGCATACAAGCCAGGGATTTACGGAATTTGTAATTTCTTACGAAGCATACGAAATGGTAGCAGAACATTTCTTTTTCATAGCAAAAAAAAAACGTTGATAATATAATAACTTTTATGCAAATATGGATATGTTGGAACGTTTTTATTTTTGTTTTCTTTTTAATATACAAATATTTAATATACAATAGAAATACTCGAATGCACCTTCTCCTGGAATTCAGTGCGGAAAAGGTTGAGATATATTGGCCAACTGCAGCCGCAGGAAAGGCACATACGCTCAATCCAACCCAGCTCTTAATAAGGGAACTGGGTCTGGATCAGGTACTGTGATGAGTAGAGGGCACAAAAAACCATGAGGTCGAAGTGTAAACCTCATTCATATATCTATCTATCTAATATAGAAATGCATACCGCTGTTGTAAAAACAGCGGTGACTTCCTTGACTTTCTATTTTAACATAAATGAATATGTATTAAAACCTATTATTTTAGTACAACAAAAAAAAACTTTAGATATGATAATAATGCCAAATATGGATATGTTTGAACGTTTTAGTTTTTGTTTTTGTTTTCTTTTTAATATAGAAATGCATACCTCTGTTGAAAAAAGCTGCATTTACTTCCTTTATTTTATTTTAACGTAAATGAAAATGTATTAAAGGGTACTACTTTCGTGTAAATGGTACGAGATAAAAAAATTCACCATCCAATTTTGTTTTCGACTAACTTTTTTACTAAATAAATAAAAATGATTTTAAGCGATGGAAATCGTTATTTTTGCCTTAACGCGCGCCATCGCTTGTCTGTTTGTACACTGCATCATTTTAATTCACAAGTGTCTAATATGAATGACGTACGATGCCATTTGCAATAATTATAAATCATCCGATAAAGAAAGATAGGCCGGATATAAATCCGCTTCGATCCGATAACGTAGAACTGACTGCCGAGGGGAGGCTTCCGATAGGGTGATTAAAAGTACGTTCACATATGCAAAAAATCCACAAAATTAATCTACCCGTTCACATATGGCAGATTACCTGCAAAATTGACACTCAGCTGTCACACTGCGCTGAAAGGTTTTTCTTCATAGAAATTGCTTTGGTGGAATATTTTGGAGTCTATGGGTTCTTTAATTATTATTAACGGTATAAAGAAAATACAAGAAGAAGGATGAACTAATTTAATTGCGCAAATGCCTGCTAGTAATAGACAGTTGGAGGAAATCCGTAAGCGACTGTACTACTACTTCAAAAAACTGTGGCAGTAATACGCAACCGAAATTCGATATTACGTTTTATAATAAGCAATAACCGGCCAAAGCGTCTATGGAGACAGGTCGTTTCCACAAAAGTCGGTTCTACGTTACCGAAACGACCCGGAGTTATATCCGGCCAAGAACTGTCACTGCAGCAGCATTCCCCGTATGTAAGTATGGGGAATGTTTATGCTGCTACAGCAGGCTTTTTTCTGTAAAATTAATGCATAATTAGTAATATTTAAGAAACATTTTATTAGAATTATGTCCACAAACCTGTTTTCTTTGTTGGCGGCTATTTTATTTAGTTTTTACTTTGACGTTTCTCCTTCGTTAAAATATATATCGATAAAACAGGGTTGTATTTAAAAAAGTATGGTTATAATCTTGGGTTATTTTATAATCTCAGATTACGGGAGAGAAAGTTTCTATGTGTATTCTCGCATTTTAATTACGGATTGGGAGTTAAAAACGAAAAAGTAGATAATCTGCTTATATGTGAACGAATCATATTATACATGTTCTTACATTTACAATTTTTTTTTTGGACAAAATCCCTTGTTTATTTCCGAAATTGAAATAGCGAGATCCCGAAATTCTCGGGATCGTTAAAATCGAAAAAATGTACATTCCTAATATGTACAGTGACTCAAAGCTTATTTAATGCAGGTAATACTTTTTTAGAAAGAAAGAAAATGCCGCGATGTTTATTAAATTTAATGAAAAATGTATACGACTTGTAATGAGATATGTATGTACTGTTTACCATTGCAGAAATAACAATAACAAAAACAAAGTTTGCTGAAAAAATATAGAAACAAATAATTTTCTCATATTTCTCATTTTTGATCACAGGTTAAATGATGTAGGGTATTTTATATTTTCTCTGAGAATGCAATAACAGCAAAATGTATTTATTTTCTGTTTAGCTTGGCGTCTTAAGTCATTCGCAACAAATTTTTGTAAAGAAAAGTTGAATAAATTTATACTTGTTTACAATAGGGCAACTTGAAAAAACGGACCTCACTTGAAAAAAGGGAAGACGTTATTTGTCATTATAAAGAGGTCAAAAGCCAACGAAAAATTGTGACTTTTAGTTCCTCAATTATCCAGCATATTATAGAAAGGTTTCGCCACGAAGACAGAATAGAAGATTAGGGCAGATCTGCGCCAAATAAAGTATTTAACGATGCAGATAAGAGGTGGTATGTTCGCAAAGTTAAAGAAAAACCCGTTTTTAGCGCTCCAAAGTAAACAAACGTAGTCAAAAAATACTTAGGCAAGATCTGGAACCTTGAAACTGTAAAGTGCTGCGCGAAGAAAATTTTCATGGAAGGACTGGCCGAAATAAGCCGTTGATTAATGCTCGTAACAGAAAACAAAGAATAGAGTTTTGAAGACAACATTTGATCTAAGACATTTCGTTCTGGAAGTCCGTTGTTTTTGCGGATGAAAGCAAATTTAACCTTTTCAGGTCTGATGGGAAGTCCTGCGTTTGGAGAAAACCAAACACCGCACTTCAACCATGTAATTTGCGCTCTATAGTTAAACACAGCGGGGGCAGTGTGCTGGTATGGGGTTTCATGTCCTATTGAGGTGTCGAAAATTTAACATTTATCGAAGGAAACATGAATAAAGAAATGTATCTGGATTTGCTAAAAGATAATTTGGTACAAAGTGCGGATAAAATGGACATGAGGGATTCGTTTAGGTTCTACCAAGACAACGATCCCAAGCATACGTTTGGTATTGTAAAAAACTTGGCTTATCTGGAACTGCCCACATGTAGTACAGACACCTGCACAGAATCCAAATCTCAACGTTATTTTGAATTTAATAATTTTTTTTGCCTGCATCAAATAAGCTGTGAGTCACTGTATATGCATACATAAGTGCGCAAAGACCAAATACAAATACAAAATTTGATATTTACTTTCTTACACATTGCAATCCTAATACACCGTGTAATTTTGTTTTTGTAGCCACCAATTTGGAATTCATCAAACATGAAGTGACTGGCGAAAAGAAGAATGTCGCCATCATCACATTGAATCGCCCCAAAGCTCTAAATGCCCTATGCAACGGTCTCATGAAGGAGTTGAGTCAAGCGCTCGATGACTACGAGCGTGATAGAAATATTGCCGCCATTGTGATCACCGGCAGCGAGAAGGCGTTTGCCGCTGGCGCTGATATCAAAGAAATGCAACCGAATACCTATTCCCAATGTATTATGGGTAATTTCTTGAGTGACTGGACGCGTGTTTCGCGTTGTCAGAAGCCGATTATTGCCGCTGTAAATGGCTACGCCTTGGGAGGTGGCTGTGAATTGGCCATGATGTGCGATATCATTTATGCCGGAGAGAAGGCGAAATTCGGTCAGCCAGAAATTGCATTGGGCACCATCCCCGGCGCTGGTGGTACTCAGCGTTTGACGCGCGTTGTTGGCAAATCCAAGGCTATGGAAATCTGCTTGACCGGCAACATGATCTCGGCCGTTGAGGCGGAGAAAATGGGTTTGGTGAGCAAGGTGCTGCCCGCAGATCAGTTGGTCAGTGAAGCTGTTAAGTTGGGTGAGAAGATTGGCACACACTCAGGACTGATTGTGCAACTTTGCAAGGAGAGTGTGAATACAGCGTATGAGACCACATTGCAGGAAGGTCTGAAATTCGAACGCAGGACGTTCCATGCGACATTCTCGACTGTGAGTATAAACTAAAATTTCTAAAAAGAAGTTCTGCATTATTTATTTGGATTTGTTTACTTATTTCTTTTATTTATTGTTTTTTAATACGTAGGATGACCGCAAGGAAGGTATGACAGCCTTTGTCGAAAAGCGCCCAGCGAACTTCAAGAATAACTAAAGTTTTAAGTCAGAGTAATGCTCTCGGATTTGAACAACTGTTCGTTTGCCTGGAATTGCATGCCAGAATTTGCATTTATATCTATCTATATTATGTACATTTATATATATTTTAACAGTAAAATTTCTTTAACTTCAAATGATTTTTTAACTAGAGCTGTAATTCTTTCTTTCTAAGAACATATATATATATATATAAACGCACTTCGTTGCATATTTTTGGGAGGGCAAGATACATAAAGTGCGTTTCATAATCATAAGCCAACTTTGGTATACAATTTTTGAACTTCCATAAACTCGCTTTTACTTTCTGGACTAGCTTTTGTTTGGCGTCATTTTAAGAGTTATACACTTAAGACTTCCGTCAATTGTTTCTGGTGCGAAAGCTCACTCTATTTTGTAGAACCGTTTTCTTTTTCCAAGAAGCTGCACTTTTGCTAGTCTTTTGGGCGTTTCATATTGATAAAGCACTAGTCGAAAATAAAGATCTGAAGAGATAGGAGGTGCTGATTGTTATTTTGGCTGACTTTAATTGTAATTTTATTCAATTTAACCTAAAATTCCGAGGGGTTCAATATTATCACAAGACGAGCGTGGAAAAATTTTGGCCTACAAGGATTCAGGCCTGTCAATCAAATTAATTGCAAACAAAAAACAGGCAGAAGTCTTTGTGTTATCCGGAGTTTTTTATGGAGTCCTGAGAATTACAAAATTTTGAAGCCCGTTGGAAGAAAATTATCTCTATCAAGTCGAGAACAGCGAGCTATCATAAGAAAAGCTTTAGTGACATTTTCGCCACTGCAAAATCCTAACACACTTTTAAAACAGCTTTCCCGCGTGGAGCGATGTTGACTGCACCGCTGTTGCCAGCGAACTGGGACCGGTTTCTAGTGGAAGGGGAATTTCCAACGATCATTTTCCCCCACCAGCCGATTCGGTTGATCGCTTGGCAGACGCTCCGCGCGAGAAGGCTCATTACTTTTCAATCAAACCCTGTAGACTTCTCCCTTTTATTCAGCATAATCGGGAAGTGCTCTTCGTTTTTCAGCAAGACAACGTCCGAATCCACGTAAGCTGGGATACAAGGCAGTATCTGACCGATTATTTCATAGAAATTATGGACTGGCCGGCGTGTTCTCCGGATCTAAGTCCAATAGAAAACATTTGGGGTATATTAGTCAGACGAGTTTACGCCAACAATCGCCAATTTGACAACACCAACGAGCTTAAAGCGACAAATAAGGCAGAATGGGCTTCTCTAGATGTAAATTGACTTAAAAAGTTAGCAGAATCGTTGAAAAAAGGTTTGAGTCGCTAAAGCAAATGGTGCTTCCATAGAATACTAAAATATTCTAGACGACAGGAAAAAAATTCGAAAAATGTATTCGTTTATTAAACGATCACTTTAATTAAACAGTGTCTTATAATTTTGAAACGCCTGGAAATACATTTTTGCTAAACATTTTCTTTGTGTATTCATTAAAAAAGTTCTAAATTCTGTAATGAAACAGATAAATTTTGTTACTTTAATCGATTTGTAAAATTTTTTTTTGCCTCTGAAATCTATAAATTAAAATACTTTGAAAAATTAGGGGTGTCTTATGATTATGAAACGCACCTTATGCTTTGTATTTGATGCTTGGAGAAACCAAAATATTTAAATTAAATTTAAAAAAATTAAATTTTCATTACAAAGCGAAAAATTTAATTACAAAATAATAGATACTGGAAAGTAATCTCAAAACAGGAAAATAAAGCAAAGAGTTCCGCTGCACTATATCTCGAAACTCCCCCAGCCACCAGAGGGAGTCTCCCTGGTCTTATACGCCGACGACTGCGCGATAATGCGATTGCACGTCGGGCAATGACATTGGTGGCCTGTGCGCCAAGGTAAACGAACCTACAACTTTTCAGCATTTCAATCTTGTGTCTACATCGCTTTGTGTGAAGCAGCAGAGTCTTGCTAGATGATGCATATATAGGATGTCACCGCGTACATCACCAATCAAGGGTTTTACTACCACTTCTATAATTCTTTACAATTTTCTCCCACTAAGTCCACGGCGACCCTTTTGACCACCTGTACAAAGGAGCTTAAAAAGTTGTAACTTAAGGTCAAAGTCGATGACACACCAATTCCGACTGTTAACAATCTTAAAATTTTGGGTGTAACCTTTGACTATTTGCTCTCCATCTCTGCGCATACAACCGCACTTGCCGCTAAGGCCCAAAATCGCAACAAGGTCCTTAAATCGCTTGACGGCAGCACTTGGGGCAAAGACAAAGAAACGTTGCTGGCGACATTTAAAACAATTGGCCGGCTGGTTCTAAACTACGCTGCGCCTGTCTGGTCGCCTGGAACTAGTGATACGCAGTGGACGAAGCTTCAGAAATGCCAAAACACTGCTATTCGGGAAGCGGCGGGATGCCTCCTGATGTCCCCTCTGCCACACCTACATAATGAGGCACAGATGCTCCCTGTGAAGGTGGACAACAAACTGCTTAGCAAACAGTTTCCACTACGGTGCTGCAGCAGGTTTCACCCAAGTAGGCACCTGGTTGAAGTAGAACCGCCTCCCAGGCATGTCAGTAGACACCTCTCCAATTACTTCCACGAGATCCAGGACAAAACAAATAGACAACTACTGGACCGGACAGTGTTTAGATAGACAAATAACGACATTCATCGGGAGACACTTACCAAATTCTGAAGTTTCCGAATGCCGTAATCGGTGTCCCACAGCAGATGAAGAGCTCCAGCTACCCCGAGAGGCCCGCGTAACTTTGGCACAGTGCCGTTCTGGATACTGTACCAGGCAAAACTTCTACCCATCTGGAATTCACCTCGACATACCAAGCATATGTCCGGCATGTGAAGGCACCCCGCACGACACTAACCATCTACTCACATGCCCCATCAAATCCACTCATCTAAAACCCCCTCTCTTTGGATCCAACCTGTCGAAACAGCAAGCTTTCTGGGCCTACCGTTAGATGAGCTAGAAGAAGACGACTGGTAATCTACACTACACTGACAGGGTTAAGTATACTAAAACAACAACAACAACAGGCCTGTTATATAGCCATCTGCTATTCTGTTCATTTTTGCGGTTGGTCTTTTAATATTGACCAAACTTTTATTGTTATAAAAAACCATAACATCTCAGGCGCTTCAGGGTGTTTAATTTTGCGTAGAAGGCGTTTTGATCGGATAACTCGCTATTCTCGTATTTACTCCCACATACTATAAACTGTCTTCCGCGCATAAAGTAGGTTTTATACCGGAGGCCTTCATGAAAAACTCAATGAATGAAATCCTCAAAAACATTAAGTTACTTCGCAAGGGCCTCGTCAATGATCGCTGAACTTGTTGAATAAATTCTACAGATCGGACAGTGTCAGAACGTTTCTCGTGTTTTTTACGTTTTGCAAAATTAGAGATTTCTAAATCGGTGTGATTTGCATATAAAGCGACGATAACTGGATCCCTCTTCATTTCTTGAGTTGAGTTGTAGTCCTTTATGTCTTATTTAAAAAAGAGCAAAAAGGAAAAGAATAAACGTTTCGGGAAGTTAAGGGGGGGCCTCTTATCAGTCGGCTTCAAAAAATCGATTTATTTTACTGCAATCGATAGATATATTATAGGAGAATATGCCCTCAAAATTTTATAGCGGAATTCAATTCGGAGTTACGGGCCTGTGTACCGTCCCTCGTGTGAGTATACTGTCAGCCTTCTGAAAACTTTGAAACACGTTTTCAAAACCATTAAAAAAACGACGAAAGTTATAGTTTCAAACCGATAATCTATATAAAAATAATTAAAATGCGCAACTAGTTAACTAACAATATACAAAAAAAAATCATTTTTAATGTTATTTAGCACCTTTTTTGAAAAAAATAGCGAAAAAAGCACTTTTTTTCAATAATTAATTGTGTGTTCATTTTTTCATATTTTTATACAAGAGTAGTCCATTATATGCGGAAAAGCCTTCTGAAAGAGACAATATTTTTCTTTTGTGTTTCAGGTGAAAACTACGACCGCAATCTTACACGCCGTTTTACCAGCGCGCAACGAGAAGCTGTGCGAGATCCCTCATATGTCCGCCATTTTGTTTTTTTATTTATGTTAAAAAATTGTTTATTACTCTTCAATCATGCCTCCTAATAAATTCAAAAGATTATTCCTGTGTGTCGCTTTTTTCGCCTCGAAAAAAAATTTAGAAAAAATACCTTTTTTTGAAGCCACTGATAAGAGGCCCCCCTCAAGGCCACACAAGTACATATATGCATGCCCTTATCTATCGTATGCACCTTGTATTATCAAATACAAGACTTTATGTGAAATGTGCTTACTTTTCATCTTCTACCGTTTTTTTTTATAAATGTACATTTGCCAAATGACATTAGAATAGGTCTTTTCATGAAGCAAATAATTTGTTGTTGGTGTTCATGTACCCAAAAAACTTGCAAAGTAGGGGAAAGTGAGAGAGCAAAATGCCACTTCATTTTGAGGATAAGTTCCACGTTTTTACTGGATAAATTTGTACTTGTAAGAAGAAAGTGAGAAAAGCAGCTGATCGCAAAGTAAAAATAAAGCATTGTAGGTAACTTTTGTGTTTTAAACTGTACCATGTACTTCTTGGTTACTAACTAATTTGGCAATATCTCATATATGTACATATGCATAGACGGAAGCAAGGAAAATACAACAAAACAATTGCTAATGGAATGTTCTTCATCTGACAGCGAAGATGAAATGGAACGAATTGCTGAGGAGAAAATAAAATCATGTGATGTAAAGCTCGTTATTTTGAAATTAATTTGCTCTATTTTTTTTTAATTTAATGCGCGGTAGCTCAACTGATTTTGTTTTTCCTTTTTCTGATTTTTCCCGCCAACAATTTAATCAGTTGCTTGTAAAACTTACAAATGTTACTGGTTTTGCATTCATGTACTTTTTTTAATATTTTTATCTCTGAGAGCGAATTCTCGGAAATTGAGTTAACGCAGGACTATGATTATATACAGTTTGCATGAAGGGGTTATATACAGTTATAATTAAAAAACGAAGTCGATTTATTTTTTTTTTTCTTACTGTACATATATGTATTTAAAAATACACACAGAAAATTTAATATCATTACGGTGAATATTTTCAGAGTGCTTGAAAGTGCAAGGCTGTACTCAAAATGAAAACGGCTAAACCGATTAGTCTCAAATTTTAACACGAGCTTCTTAAATATATTTGTTAGTAATTAATCGAAGATTTTTCCTCACCGATAAATATATATATTTTTTTATAAACAATTTAAGGCCGAAATTTTGGTCAAAACTCGTTTTTTTGTTTTTTTTTTTTGTTTTTTTTGGGAAAGCGCCATTTTTACAAAAAAAAAAAAAATTTTGCTTATTCCTTCGATTATTTACTAGATTTAACCTTACTTTAACGAAATCTGTTTGGTTCTTTAATTTCAGAGGATCCAGTTCAGAGACATAGAGGTCACCGCAAAACGTCTTTTTTGAGTGGAGCTCTCGGAGATCAGCTGTAGCTCCTTTCCAAATAAATATTTTTACTAATACTACGTCTTAAAATATAGTTAAAAGATAACATAATATGTGTACAAATTTTTAGATTAATAAATTTAAAAGTTTTCTCAGAAAAAAATCGTTTTTTTTCGGCTTTCTAACTGTATATAACCCCATAAACAAAAAAACTTTTAAAACAAGTTTTTTAGATAATTTCATGCCATAATTACCACCAAATGTTTGGCAATATCTATTAACAGTAACTCATTAGATGAAATTCAGAATTTGAAGCCCTTTTTCTCGCACCTCTTTTCGTCGTGCTAGTTAGACGTGATTCACGCAAACGACCGATATTTAAATGAGCAATTCGAGGCACACGACGTGCCTAGAAAAAAAAAACACCAATCCGTTAATAAAACAAACGGTTTAGTAAAAATGTCTGTACGAGGGGTGCCTTTTATATGTCGGGATTAGAGAACAGTAACAAATTTTAATCATCAAAAATCACTTTATTGTTTTTCAAAATATTCTCCATGAATATCTATACACTTTTGCATGCGTTTGAACCAATTGTCGAAGCACTTTTGCCACTCTGAATGAGGTACCTCCAAAACATGCATTCTGAATGCCGCAACCGCTTCTTCAGGTGTCGAAAAACGTTGACCTCTCAGTTTCTTTTTTACGTACGGGAATAAAAAGAAGTCATTCGGTGCCAAGTCAGGACTATACGGCGGATGACTCATTAAATCGATGTTTTGGGTGCTCAAAAATGCAGTTGTTTGAGCCGATGTGTGAGAGCTCGCATTGTCCTGGTGAAGAGTGATCCGTCTTTGGCGATTGGTTTTCCTAATTTCTTGGAAGACAACTGGCAATCAAATGGTTATGTACCACTCAAAATTTACTATTCTGCGTTGTTCTAGTGGCACGGTTGCGACATGTCCAGTTTTTCCGAAAAAACAGGCGACCATTCGCTTGGAAGTGCTTCGTGCGCGAACAACTTTTGTTGGATTCGGCTCATCTTGACACCCATACAGTCGGCTTCTGTTTACTTTCGGAACACATTTTTTTGACAGTCAAATGTTTATGCAATATTGAATGTATGCTGGCCCCACTAATGCCTAAGATTGTCTCAATCTCACGATAGGTCACATGACGATCTTGCAATATCAGTTGGCGCACAGCATCAATGGTTTTCGGAACAACAACTGATTTTGGACGACTTTCACGAAATTCGTCTTGGAGTGAACTACGACCACGATTGAATTCACCATACCATCGATAAACACTGGTCCTTGATGGAGCTTTATCGCCAAAAAATGAATTAAGTTCATCCATGCAATGTTGCTGAGTTAATCCACGTCGAAAGTTGTAAAAAAGAATCACACGAAAATGTTCACGATTTAATTCCATTTTTGGACCGAGATGAATCTTTTAAGTTACTGTAAACAACACAAATAGCGCTGGTATTTCAAAACGTTCTGAGTACGTAAAAGCCAAAAAATGTCAAACTTTGCGATACAGCTGTCAGTTGCCAGATTGCAACACCAGGGTTGCCAAATCCCGAAATATAAAAGGCACCCCTCGTAAATTCTCTGATAATTTTATTTAGCTTGGCAGTTCTTAGCTCTCAGTTAGTTTGTCGCTGTCCCTTTTTGTGAGTCTCAAATTCTTGATAGTAGTGCTTTTCACCAACGCACATCCCCATTAATTTAGCTTCATAGAGCTTTCATTCACCCAAAGACTTATTTGCAAAGCTTTTCATGTGTTTACACTTTTATCAGCCATCCAGTCATGCCAACCTCTCCTGAAGGCACCTCAGACATGCACATACACATATACACTTCTCACAATTTATACTCGTCGCATCATTGATGCGCAGAATTTCATACACACCCCTACTCAGTTATGATACTGGTTCTGTTGGCTTGCTCGTGAAAATTTGAAGGTAGAAGAAAACAGTTGGAAAAGCTCGCGCAACGATTTCAGTACTTTTCTTGTTTCCGGAAAAAAGTGTACTGCTATTGTAAAGGCACGGCTAGTGGCTCTGCTGCAATCCGAGCAAACGAGCAACGAATAAGCGTAGTATACACACACATAGTAAGGAGCTGTTGGAGCGTCGCTACAATAAATAATATTTTACACACACACACACCCACTCGCCAGAGTGATACGAGTATAGTGAAAATATATGTATGTATGTAGGAATCAAGAAATTGTTTCTAAATAAATAATAAATGAATAGAAAACAAAAGTGTGGGAAGTGAGAATTATTGGCGCGCTTTTCTTGGCCACTTCTGAATGTTGGCGAAAGAGATTTAAATAAATGCAATAGAAAATAAAAGAAAAAAAAATAACTCAATACATACATACACACATACATAATTGAAGATGTAAGTACACCACACACTCACAAGCAAAACGAAATATTTCAAGCGCAATTTCCATATTTTGCAAAATTTGTGCGAAATTCTGCTCTGAGCAGTAAATATTTTTCATACAAAAGTGTCAAGCGAGTGAGTGATTGTGTGCATAAATGCTTTGGAAAGGTTAATTTCATTAACACTGCCATGTGAAAGCATAAGTGCGCGTTAACGGTTATGTGTACGCGTTGGAATGCCGTAGTGCCTCATACCATCGACACAGTTGCAGGTGTATGTGCGCGTTCGTCCTCTAAAGTTGTTTCAAAAACGCGTGCGTATGCGTGTGTGTGTGTATTTTCGGTTTTGTAATCAACAAAAGGAAATATTTCAAATTATAATTTTGCAAAAGCGACAAGAAAATAGCTTATAAAATAATACTCATATTTTTTCCAGATTTGCATAAAGACAAAAAACAAAACAAAAAAAAAATATATACAATATATAAAATTATTTAAAATAAAACTATCAATTGCTGCACCCGCAAAACACAAACACAAACCAACAGAATGGATGTCTTAGCTCAGATTCTGAATATGAATGCTGGTGGCGCGTACGGCGGTGGCAAAGCGGGTGGCGCCTTTGATCCACTCACATTCGCGATGAAGCCTCAAGTGGTGATACGTGCCCTCTGTTGGGTAAGTTGACGTTGGTAGGCATATTTTCGGATATGTGTATGTACATAGAGTGACACTTTTTCTAAAAAAAGCCATTTCAAATGTTCTAAACCCAACTTAATTGTTAAGTAACTTAAAAATATTTTTTGCGAAAACCCGCCTGTGAGAAATATCATTGCACACACGCGAAAATTGAAAGAGCATTTTGTCCCAAATGTGATCAATGCGAAATAATCTGGCAAATAATTTATCGATTCTAAAGTCCGCAAAAAAAGTTGATTGTGTTAAAATTATACATTTATAAAAAGTTTGATTTCATTTATACATTTTTATTTAAAATTAAATAGCTTAGTTCTATTTAAGTATGTATAAGGGGAGTGGTCGCTTATCAGAGAGTTCATTTGAACCTAATGCCCAGACAGCTACTATACCAGGAGGTTATTAATATCTCCGGACTATCGGCTTTCTGTGCGCATAAAATATTTAATAATTATATTAATTGTAGACTAGAGTTGGAAGGAACTGACAGGAGGTTCTATAAAGCCCTTTGTTAATCAGTTTATGTATCAACGAATCAGCAGTTTTCAAGTATTTTAAGAATGCGGTCCGCGATGACAGCGTGACTTAAGGGGCATTTTTTTTTACTTTCGTTTTTATTTCTTGCTCTTTATCCGGGTTTTAATATCATATATTTTAAAAATGTTGCGCAAATTATACAGCCAGTTAGTAATAGGTTGCTTTAATTCCTATTTGGAGCCTAGGGCTTAAGTATGTTAAGCAAAGGGTGTCAATAATGTGTCTTCAGTATCTGGAGTTGGATAATGAAATATTTCATTGCTAATTTAATATACATACACGTTTCTTATATAGAAAGTCTAAAACATGTTTTTATATTTTTTATATTTTTTTATTTTTATTTTCAATTTTTATTTTATTTTTATTTTTAATTTTTATTTTATTTTAATTTTTTTATTTTTTTTTATTTCTTTATTTTAATTTTTTTTCTAATTCATTTGTTTTAATTTAGCAATGTGTCAGCTAATGAGTTAACGTAGTTAGTACTGTATAAATATTTTTAAAATCGTTATTATAAAAGGAATGTATCAAAGTCTGGTTTTTTTAATAAATAATGAAATGTATCTACAATTAGTCTTAGAATTTTATTTTGCTTCATTTTATTTTAGAATATTTTTGTTAAATTTTGCTCACTTTATTTAAATTATTTCATTTTAGTTATGTATATATTTATGTATATATATATTCCTCGGTGGAGCAAAGGACCCTATTTTAGTTAATTTAATTTAATTTAATTTTTTTTTGTTTTTTTTTTTTTTATTGTGTTTTATTTTTTATTTTGGTTTTATTAATTTAATTTTTTCTTAATTTTTAATTTTTTAATTTTTAATTTCATTTTACTGTCTTTTATTTTGTTATTTGGTTTTACTTAATTTTATTCTATCTATTAAATTCAATATTATAATTATATTTCATAATTTATTAGCAGTGTGTGCTAGTCGATTCTAACATAACCTAAACGTCATAACCCAAGCTTAGACATATGATAAACAAACTGCTTCGACACATTAGTGATTTTGTTTTGGTATCTTTTGGTATACTTTTGGTTTTGTGAAAATGGCTGATTTTGTGCCGAATAATCGTCATTTCATTCGAAAAAAAACGGCGGCTGAAGCGCATGGAGAGTTACAAAAAGTTTATGGAGATGCTGCTTTAAGTGAAACAACGTGCCGAGATTGGTTCCGTCGCTTCAAAGTCGGTAATTTTAATGTTGACGACCGTCCGCGTGAAGGAAGGCCAAAAACCTTCGAAAACGCTGAGTTGGAGGCATTGCTTAATGAGGATGTCAAATACAAGAAAAGCTTGCTTCAGTATTAGGAGTAACCCGCCAATCCGTTTCCAAGCGATTGCATGCTTTGGGAGTGATTCACAAACGGGGGACTTGGGATCCTTATGAGTTAAAACCAAGGGATGTTGAACGTCGTTTTTTCACGTTCCCAAATCCGTCAATACCTACCTGGAAACACTGAAATGGGAATTCCTACCCCACCCGCCATATTCTCTAGATATTGCCCCTTCCGATTATCACCTGTTCCGTTCGATGGCACATGGTCTAGCTGACCAGCAGTTACATTCATATGAAGACTTCAAAAAATGGCTTGATCCGTGGATAGTCTCAAGTGAATAGTTTTACCGCGACGGTATACGAGATCTACCAGAAAGATGGGAAAAAGTAGTAGCCAGCTTTGGGCAATACTTTCAATAATTCACTTGTAACCATTTTTCAGAATAAAGTTGCATTTTCATCCAAAACGCAGCGAGATCTTAGTTGCGCACCAATAATATTATCTTATTTACTTCTATATTGCTTTATAAATAAATTGTTTAATTTTTTAGTTTATTTCATTAAAGTTAATTCAATTTCTTTTTTTTATTTTACCTCATTTTGTTTAATTAATTTTTTTAATATTATTTTATTATGTATTTTCTCATTTTATTTAATTAAAATTCATTTTATCTCGTCTATTTCATTAAATTTAATTTGTTATACTTCATTTTATTTTATTTATGTTTTTAATATTGTTTTATTTCCTCTTTTAAATTTTTTCCTTGTATTTTAGTCTATTTAGTTTTATTTTATATTCCCTCATTTTATTTAATCAAATTTCATTTTATATTTTCTATTCAAGCAAAACTAATTTTGTTAATTTTGTGATTTTACTTTACCTAATATTTTTATTTTTATTTATTTTTTTAGTATTTAATTTTTTTATTTTACATTATTTGATCATATTAATTATATTATTTCATTTTATTCTATTCTATATAATTTAACTCCATTTAATTTTAATTCAATTTAATTTAATTTAATTAAATAGATTAAATTTGCTATATATTCTATTTTAGCTTATTTTATTTTATATTATTACATTGCATTTTATTTTATTTTTTCCTATTCTGTTTCATTTAATTTTGCTTCATTTTATTTATCTCTTTTATGTTTTATTTTATTTTATTCTTAAAATTTTATTTTACTTTAAACCATTTTATTTAGTTTTTTATTTCATTTTATTTTTTTGTTTTATTTTGTTATATATTTTTTTAGTTTAAATAATTTTTTTTATTATTTTTATTTCATTCCTATTTTAAATATTTCTTTTTTATTTAAATAATATTTTTATTTTTTCATTTCATTCCTATTCCCTTTTATTTCATAAAATTTATTTCAATTTTTTATTTTATTTTATTTTACCCCTTTTTATTTAATTTAGTAATGTAATTTAATATTATTTTAAATCATTTATTTAATGTTTTTATTTTACTCCATTCTATTACATTTAATTTAACTTGGTTGGTTGGTTGGTTTAAGGGTGACCATCGGAGTGCCACATAGACCGCAAGTTGGGTATTGTAGATTTTGGTCAAAGATATTAATTCGTTTCGAGAATTTGATGAGAGATTCGATTTTCAGGTTCGAGAGTACTAAAAGACTGTCAATTTTTGGAGAGCCTAGAAGAGCGAGTCGACATCTGGCTAGACCGGGACAACTGCACAGCAAATGTCTGCTCGATACTTCCTCATCTTCGTCCTCGCAGTATCTGCACAGGTCGTTTTGAGGAACCCCGAGCCGACGTGCGTGAGTGCCCAAAAGGCAGTGGCCGGTGATAAGAGATATTATATGCCTTAGTTCGTGTTTCGAAAGACTTATAAGGGTTTTTGTCTGTTTCAGATTGTAGGATTGCCAGATTTGTCTCGTCGTAACGCAAGTAGTTTCCACTCGCCACCTCCGATCAGCAATGCTGTGAAATTCTCGATCAATGAGCAATTTACATGTTGAGAGCGGAATGTGGATTGTGGGTAAGTTACTAACATTTGATTGCGCAGCTCCAGCTCTTGCGAGCTCATCAGCTTTGCAGTTACCTTCGAATCCACTGTGACCCGGTATCCAGATAACTTGGACAGAATTCTGAACACTTATCTCGTTAAGAGATAAGATACAGGATCGAACCACATCTGAGTGGGTATAAGAGGAGCTGAGTGCTCGAACGGCCGCTTGACTGTCGGTGAAAAAGCGGATATCCTCTAGTGATATTCTATTTTGTAAGAGAGTTTTCGCAGCATACCAGATAGCGCATACTTCCGCTTGGAATACTAAATGATAGATTGATGTGAGGGGAATTGGAAAAGATTCCAAATCCCACTTTGCCGTCTTGTTTTGAACCATCTGTATATATAATCAGAGGGCCATCGATTTCGGTTAGATTTGTCTTCCATTCTTCTAGTTGGGAGTGAACAGGAGAATAGCAAAAGTGGTGATGGAAGACTTACATGATAGTCTATGTCGGAAGAGATAACAGTGTTCCTGTTCAGTATGGCCGAATGGCCAAGATACTTATTCCATTTCGATATATCATTCATGCGTGTCGCTGCTTTCGCTGCAATCGCTTTGCCAGCCAGATCGATAGGGAACAAGTGAAGCAACGTATTTAGAGCCTTAGTAGGTGTTGTACTTAAGCATTCTGTTATCAGGAGGCAGGCTGTTCTTTGGACTCGATCAATTGTGGCTACTCTACACCGTTTTTCGAGTGCTGTCCACCATACAACCATACCGTAGAAGAGTATCGGTTTGATGATCGAGGTATATATCCAATAAATGATCCGAGGTGAAAAACCCCAGGTTTTGCCTATAGCTTTCTTACAAGTATAAAGAGCTATGAAAGCTTTTTTACATCTGTTTTCGATGTTCAATTTTCCAACTTTTCAATTTTCCAATTCCAACTCACCTTCCTATCTAGAATAACTCCTAGATATTTAGCTGAATCAGATAGGAGTAATGATTCCCCTTTTAAGGTTATTGTTTGCAGTGGAGGAGATTGTTGTTTCCTATTGAAGAGAACAAGATCTGTCTTTGCTGGATTCGCATTTAGTCCGCATTCGGTGCACCATTTTGACAGAATATTGATTGAGCGTTGCATGAGCTCAGTGAGGGTTTAATTTAGCTTACTTTTATTTTATTTCGTTCAATTTAATTGTTGTTTTATTTTCTATTTATTCCTTTCTTTTAATGTTAATTACTTTAATTTAAACCATTTTATTTCGAATTTATTTGATTTTATTTGATTATTTTTACTATTTTACTCCATTCCTATTCCTTTTTATTTAATGAAATTTAAATCAATACTTTATTTCATTTTATTTAACCTCATTTTATTTTTATTTGATTTTATCTCATTTTATTCTACTAAATTTAACTTAATTTAATTCAATATTATTTTAAATTATTTTATTTTTTATTTCTATCTATCTATATTTTTTATTTCTATTCTGTTTAGTTTAACTTAATTCAATTTTATATTATTTAAAAAATTTTGTTAAATTGTTTTATTTATTCTATTCTATTAGATGTAATTTTATTTTAATTTATTTTTTATGAATTTTATTTTATCTTATTTAATTTTCTATTTAACTTAATTTTATTATTTCAATTTATATTTACTTTTTTATTTAATTAATTTTTTTCATTATAATTAAATTTTCTCGTATACATTATTAAACATTTATTAAAGGTATTAATTGCCATTGCTTATCAATGTACAAACGCACATCGCTCTCTATGCCTTGAGTGCGGTGGCGTGCTTTTTTATTTTTTGTTGCCTTCTTTTAGGGTTAGCAGTCACAATTGACAATTAAACACAAACAACACGCAAATCAGTCCCAGCTGTAAGCGTTGGTGATTTGTGTGCTTTTGTGGTAATTAACACTAATCGCAAAAATATCGCGCGTATTTAGGTATTTACTGTTACGTGAATGAGTGCGCAAAGTAAAATATATACGAGTACCTGAAGAAATTCTCTAAGTTACAAATTCGAAGAGAGATAAATGTTTTATTGTCTTTCTAATGCACTTTTAATAACGCATCGATTGGTATAAAACACGCAATTCTCTGAAATAAAATATCGGATCGTATTTAAAAAGCTGAAGTTGATGAATTTCCCATAGAATCGACATCAATAAATTTGAAAGAATCCGTCAGGGACTTAGTACACACTAATATCTTTTTAATACAAAACTCTCCAATACCTGCCAATTCTCTAGCAAAAGCCAAATGAATATAAAGCATATATGTATGTATGTATGTATGTATGTATGAATTAACCGAAAGAATATTTCACTCTCCATGGAAATCCATTTTTTTTTTCACAGCGCCATTGAAAACATAGTTACTAAATACTTAAAACCAACTAAATTTATTTTAATATTTATTTAATATAGCTTTTTTTACCTCCCTCTTTTGATTATAAGTTCCAGAAATTGTGTTTCCTCTAAGAACTTACAGTTGCCACACACCACATATTTGAGTTATTTATTATTATTATTATGCAAACACAAAAAGGGGGAAAAAAATGAATATCTTCACATATAATTTAGTGAAGTAAAAGTCCAAATTTAAATTCTGAATGTACGCATGTGTTTAGTTATCCTACTAAATTGCTGTGCCCTTTAACATCCAACTGTCGTATGCGCCATAGTTTGAGTACACCTCAATATGTACGGTCTCATTAGGCCGCATGAGGTAAAATGTAAAATCCCAACGGGATTTTTTTGCCTTTAAAACCGAATTTTAATTTTCAGTCTACGCTTTTGTACTGGAAAATGGCGACAATTGACGCAGAACATTTGACTTAAAATTCATTATCTCTGCACGAGTATATCGATTAATATACCACCCGTCTTTGGGGGCGTCTTTGGAATATACAATTAGCTAGTTTGCCTATTCGGATATGTACATACATACATGCACACATAGCTTGTGTTTACAGTTTGCAAATTAAGAACGAAAACATGATGGAGGAAGAAAGAAAATTAAGTAGTTTTGAAATATTTTTTGCTTTCGATTTATCACTTCCCTGAACGCAAGACAATTCTGCTGCTCGCCAAGCGAAACATTTTTCTGTGAAAGTAAAACCAATTTAGCGATAGACAAGCGTCCTCGTTCATAGCTGCTTAGCTCACAAGCGACAAGTGTGAGTAGGGATAATTTTTGTATTATACTTTGCATACTTTGGGATGCCTACTTTCAATATTTATAGAGGTCGGTCTCCATCTGGTATTGCTAGGGACCAAAAGGCCTATTCGTGGCCTAATGCCAACCAGGCTAACCTAACCTAACCTTGCATACTTTAGGCACAATGCTTTGAAAAGAAATGGAAAATAATGCAGTGCTGCAATCATACTTTATTTTATTCATTACTACGCAAGGTGTGCGTGAATCGAAAGCGGCTATTTTCATACAAATCCATACCATACGAAATATGAAAGCCAACCGCAAATTATTGTAAGAGTAATACGAGGGTTGCCTTTTATATTTTGCGCCTTTGTAACACTACGTTCTCGAGCTGTGTTTCGATGCTTTTATTGAAAAGTTTGGTATTTTTTAGCATAAAATTACGTGCAACGTTTTCACTTACGACCTTTGTTTATTCCTTTTTTCAGTGAGTTGAAAAACTCATCTCGCCTAAAAGATAGGATCTCGACAAGAGTATTTTATCGTACACGATTTTGGGCTGTTGTTTGTGCGCCGTTCGTAATGAATTTCGTTTCGTGGTATATTTACCATCGGGTGCTGAATAGGGTCGTTTTTTGCAGAAAATTTGTGCTACATGCAAGCACGGATATACTTTTAAAGATTTTTCAATATTTTCACCACCTCAGATATCCATTCCGTCCTCGTAAGCACCAATGTGTTTGAAATACTGTCGATTTGCTGCAAATAAGCCACCAGCTATTGTTAGTGTTTTAAATGGACGTGTTTAAAATATTCATCTTCCTTCAAAGTGCCTTTTGCCAAAGTGGTAATATAACCCCCAATTGAAGCCAAAATGCACCAAAGGACTTGCGCTATATTCAAGCTTATAGGGACTAATCAGATCCACAACCGGTACGGCTGTAGTAGAGTTTTCATGCTTTACTGCGTGGACAAGAGGTTCAGCCCACTGCTTGTTAACTTTAATATGTGAGTCTAGGAAAATAAGCACATAACCCTCCGCGGTATCCGCACATACCATATGTGAACGTACTAACCCCTCACTAGCTCTAGCTATAACTAAGATCTGAAATTATAAATTGAAACACATAAGACAAAAATATTGCCTACTCTTTACAATACTTTTTACTTTACCTTGTTGATTTTGTTGAAAATCGTTTCTAACTGGAGGTAGATTGTTTTTGTTTTTGTTTATATGTTGATTGGTTGGTTTAAGTGGTGATTCATCCAGAATCCAACTAGAGCTTCCGTTTTATTGCCACATCCTCGTTTCCAACTTATTTAACGGTTATTTGCAGCATGACTATATCCAGTCTGTGCGATTCCGGAACGTTATTGGGTAGTTGACATCTATGCCAGACAGTTGTTCGAGACTCTCGGACAGCGGTTTGCCCAGGGTAGGCAAATTCGTAGAGGGCAGGACATTCGTAGAAGAAACGGAAAAGTGCTTGCTTTTTCTCCGGTTGTTCGCAACTGTGACAGTATGTGTTGTGAGGGATGCCCATTTTGGCAGCTTGTTCTTCCATTAGTCTCCAGGCGTTCCGTCATTTCATGTTGTTCAATGTTGACATTTGCTTGTGGTTGTAGGTGGGCATTTTGCATTTTGTCTGGTCTCTTCATCTGCGATTCGGAGGTACCTATTTTACCTTCAATGCTCCGATATTCCGCGACCCAGGTTAAGATAACTTTATGGTTTTCACTCAAGGTGGTAAGGCTAGTTCTGCTTAGAGGTTGTTGTCGCCGAATCCAGTGCCTGGTTTGCAGCTTCGAAAGAATTGCCCTTAAAAGAGGGATCTGCCATTAGTAACCTACAAACTTCCACAATTGCCAGTACTTCCGCCTGAAAGACACTGCAAGCATTAGGGAGACGCACAGATTTTTCAATTTTAAGTCTATGAGAATATATACCAGCTCCAACACCACAATCCATTTTACTGCCATCTGTATAAACTGTAGTGTCGAAGTTGTTTAGTGAGAACCCGTTATTCCATTCCTTCCTAGATGGAAAGAGCGTGACAAAATTTCTATTGAATGTTACCGTCGGGACGATGTAGTCAGTCCTTTTCGAGGTATACTGGGTTTGTCGCAATAATAGACTGGCATGGCCATGAGTTTTTTCCTTTCAGCGACCCGCTTCATTTAACCTAAATGCACTCTGGGTTGCCATCTTCTTGATATGTAGATCTACCGGAATAACGAGTGTCTGTGCGTTCAGAGCCTCCCTAGGACATGGTCTGATTGTAGCGACTGTTATTGCACAGGCTGATCTTTGTATTCTGCCAAATAATTTGATGTTGTATTCTCTCTCTAGAGCTTTCCACCAAACCACCGAGCCATACGTTAAAATTGGTCGTATAACCGCCGTATGCAGCCAACTTGGGTTGAAGACCCCAACTTCATCCTAGCATACGTTTACAGGCATATACTATAAAGCGATTTCTGCTTTCTTTAACCGTTCTTCAATGTTTAAGTTAAGTTCGGAGTCCAAAGTTACCCCTAAGTACTTTGCACTAGTTGAAAGTGAGAGGGTGTGCCGAATTCGGCCAAAGTAAACTAGTCAGCTGTTCTACTGATATCACCTTCTATAGATACGCCTTAATCAACCTTTACATCGCCTGAAAGAGCTGGCTTAGATCGATCAAAAAATCGATTGTTTTATTGCATAAATCGTTTGTATAACTACTCAAGAATATGTGGTAAAAATTTTAAAACGAAATTCGCATTATTCCCGATTCTATGAGCACTTAAGTGACTGCCCGTCGGTTCCGCACCGTAGCGCGCGTTAGTTAGAACGACGTTTTTCTCGAAACTACTTTTTTTCTATTGGTGGGCATTCTAGCTTAAAAAGTTATCGACCAATCGTTCTAAAATTTTTCGGGATTTTTTCTTTATTCAATTCTAGTCTATATGAACCTAATTCTGGGGTTATATTATTATTTAAAATATGGGTTTTTAAGCAAAATAGATGGAAAAATATGGTATAAAAAAACTATTTTGTGTTCAAGCGCCTCAAAAGCATGCAATTTTTAATATTTTTTTTACCACAATTAGGTACATATTCCTAGGAAATATGTTGTTAATAAAAAAAAATTGCTGTTGATTTCAGAGAAAAATTGCAACTTCAGGAATTCCCACCAGCAAGACACTCGGAAGGCGATCGTCCATGGACAGCACGCTCTAACACCACTATCTCCCGCGGAAATAGCTTCAAAAAAATTTAAAAGTGTACCTAAAAATATAAATAAAATATCCTCTTAACTTAAACAATTTCTGATTATTCCTTCTTTGTTCAAAAAATTCTCGAAAAATACCATAATTTTGGCCTCCAAGCCCGGTTTGCCCTCTTAAATAGCTCCTTTTGGAGGCATCCACTTCTAAGTGGCAAAGTACTGTGAAAATTGATTCAAGCGAATGCAGAGGTGTATTGACTTCCAAGGAGAATATTTTGAAAAACGCTAAAGCCATTTTCATTATTATTTTGATGTGTTTTCATTATTGGGTGCAAAATATAAAAGGCAACTCTCGTTTGTTGATTTTTTCTAAAAAGACTTCTCCACTTTTTTCTCCAATTCGCCACATTTAAAACTTAATGCTAAATAGTTCAAATTAATTTATTCGAATTTTGCGTAGTGACTCCACGGATCACCACACATATGTGCTCACATATACATATATGTATGCATAAGTAAATATTATTGCCCTTCAAAGTTCCCCTACGTGTCACACACAATTTCTACATGGTTATTAAACTGAAATATGAACTTGTTACTTGATTGTTGACAATCTGATTTGAGTTGATCGTAGCTTTGATATTTACAGGGAAAACATTAATTTATAACTGTATGTATGTACATATGTATATGCATGTGTGTGATGTTATTAGCGAGGCAAAATTATTTATGTATGCACGCGTACAGCTCTTTCCCAGTCCTTTGTGCGTTGCTTGCCACACAATTTTCAATTCTTACCAGACAAAGGCGTATCCTTTCGCTACCCATTTAGACCCAATCTGTCAGCAGCGTTCACAAATACTTATACATAAATGCATGTATTGAAACAGTGTGCCTCGAAAGTATTCAGAGCAGCTATTTTCTTGTGGACATATTGTATTATATTTTCTTCCATTGTATGGACGTTTTTTTCTGTTTCTTGATACTATCCCTAAACTTTTTCTATGGTGAAAAACAATGAGATATCTATTTTTTTACTTATTTTTTATTTTTTTATTTTTCTTACTTGTGCCACCAACGCTTTAAAAATTACTATTGAATTTCCATAAGAAAAATACACTTTTCCGTAAATTTGGTATTAAATGTTTAGAGATCGATATTATTTATTATATTTTTTCCTTGTTCACTCCTCTCGGGAACATAGGGCCTCGACAAGACTCTTCCACCGTACACAGTTCTGTGCTGTTGTTTTTGCTCCGTCCCATGAGATGTCGGTATCTGCTTGTTCGCGCAACATCGACCTTCTGCAAGTGTTTCTTGGTCGACCGCGACCTCTGCTCCCTTGAGGGTTTTATTATTTAATACCTCTTTTAATTTCCCGTTACAAATGTCCAACAAATTTTATCCTATCCCCAAAAATGTTGCAAAATGTTAAAAATTAAAAGAAAAAAGCATGCATTTCGCTTTTTTTGTATTTTTCTCTGCTCACTATGCATGGGCTCTGCTCATGTGAAAGTAACAACAAAGTTATCGAGTAAGTCTCGCCGCTAGTGAGTATGGTTATACCTCACAGCCGGTATAACTCATTATTTTCAATGCTACAAACTCTCCTTCAAGAGAGTTTCATTAAACTGCATTCATATAAGAAGTCTTTTGCTGCTTCAACTTTGCGAATTCTCTTTTGATTCACTCAGTCCGATGCTTGCAATGGTTTAGTGTTTGGTCTACAGTCAACAACAATATTGAGCAGAACGAGAACACAAAGGGTGTTGACTGATCACGACCATCACAAGAAACGAGTTGAAGCAACAAATTTTTCTATATAAGTGCTTCCAAATAAATGCCATTTAGATGGATAAATAGATTGATAGAAAACTCCAAGCGATCAAGAGTCGTACTTGAAAAGAGATACAGGGTGGTGCTGCCATGTCTCAATTGTGGTCAAATCCTGAAAATGAGCCTGGCAAATACTGTTTTCGCATATTCACGGATGGTTCTAGGACTGAGCACATTTCTGGCTCTGGTGTCTACGTGGAATCCCGCTGGACAAAACTACACTTTGCTCTTATAATATACGCATCTGTGTTTGAAGCGATGAAGCGTTGGGTTAATTCCACTAAAAATATGCACTTATTTATGAATTTTTTTTGGAAAGATGATGCATGTAAATTTATTTATCCAATTAGTATACTGTAAACTCATATTTCAAAAATATTTTCAAAAATTTTCACAAGAAAATATACAAAATGGGAAAATACCCATTTGGTCCCCCGCCTCTTTTAAAAAAAGGGGTATAAGGGGGGGGGGGGGGGTAGAGGGGGTATTCTACTTTCTAAAGGTGAAAACCTCACTTGGCGGCGGCTTATAGTTTTTAAGTTATTTGAGTTTAAAAATTGTAAAATTGACCAAGAATCCTCCTATTTTGGTTACTACAACCAGCCGAAGTGCTGCCAGACATCGTATAAATAAACATTTTTAGAAGATAATAAATGAATAGAAATACAAAATTTTACAAATTATTTCTATATTATATACGTCTATTCATATATATATATATATATATATAGGTATATTTATGGATATATGTATATATTTATATACTTATATATATTAATGCTTGATTTTCAGTAAAGTATGTTTGATTGTATGCATTTTGAATATATGATATACATATATATATGATATATATATTTTTAATTCCAAATTTTCACTATATTATGAATATATGATATATATATATGCATACATATATATATTTAAAAAAAAAGAAAAAAAAGCGCCGCAGGCGAAAATTTGGAATAAAAAATCGCGCGATTTTTATTTCCAAATTTTCACTATATTATACATACATATATATTTAAAAAAAAAAAGAAAAAAAAGCGCCGATTGACTTAAAATTTGGACACAACATTCTTGAGATTATGTACATTCATTTTCTCAAATAAACCAAAATCGATTTCTTTTGACCCTAAAAACCCTACCCCCCCTTTAAAGCAAGCTCCCTAGAAAAGGCGAACAAAAACGCACTTAATAGTATGTCACATCCGGCCTAAATTCTATAGAGAAAATCCTAGTACTCGTATCAGGATCGGAATCACTACTAGCCACTATTTATTGAATAAAATGGGGTACTCTCCAAACGATCGCCGTTGCAGTGGTCGCAGCTTCAGGGAAATTGAATTGATTTGAACTCAGCCTTCACCAGGGTTGCGGTCTAGCGAGGCTAAGACGCCCAGTGAAACGTCACCACAAATAGTAGACGCGCTTCGATTTCGCTGAAATTTAGTGCACGTTTTTCTTTTACTTAGGTAAAAAGAAATATTAAATATGGACTTTCGTGCCATTTGGCAAATAATAAAGAAAACATACGGTAAGTGGTTTTATAGTCCATTAAATTTTAGTCCAATGAAATGCGAGCTTGAATTTGCCAGAAAATGTCGGTGATTTTTAATAATATTTTCTCTTGACGGTTTTGCAAATTTTCTCCATAGAAAAAATACATGAAGAAATGGTAATCCAACAATAATATATTGCTGTTAAAATATATTCATCCATATGTGAACCTCTAACTGCCTTTATTGTCGTATGTAAATCAAAGTACTGCCACATTTTATGCATCGAAATTACGCGATGTTAATGTAAGGAAATCCAAGAATGTAGATGCGAAGAGTTCCTACTGGAATATCGACACATACACATCTCTCATAATAGAGAAATACTATTGTATATATTTTATTAATATATTTATTTATTTTAATAATACAAAGTGGCGCAAAATTAATCGCCTTATCGTAATATTTGCAAATGGAGTCGTACGTCAATCATATTTGACAGTTGCATAGCTATATCATACAGACAGATAAACAATGGAGCATAAAGCAAAATAAAGATTTCCATAACTCAAAATTATTTTTGTTTTTATTTAATAAAAAAAATATTCAAAGAAAAATTGGATGATTACTTTAGCGCCACCTTTTATAAACTTGTGTATTAAAAATACGTAAATATGTACGGTTCTTCGAATTTTAAATACGGAATTTCAAAAGGCAGAAGTTTGACAATAAAAAATTTTGCAATAGAGATTTTTAAAATACATCATTTCTCAATAAAGAATATTTACAGAGTAGACTTTTACAATACAGAATTATAGTTTTAAGGGGGTAGTATGGTTAATTCGGTGTAAGACAAGCATATTTTTCGAAATTTTTATTGTCGACACAGTTGATTTATTCAAAATTTTAAAATTACTTCATTATAAAGTCATATTTAAAGAATATCGTATGAAATTTTCATTGATTTTTATGAAGAAATGAGTTGGTGGCAGCGAATCTTCGCGGACGTCTCATAAAAAAGTTTTATTGCGGTGTCCCTCAGAACTCATTACTGGATCAACTAAAATCAAAAAACCAAATTGATTTCATCAGCTAATAAAGTTTCGCAGGTAACAACGTCGAATTTTTTTTTTTTTTTTTTTTTTAATTTTTTAAAGCGCTTTGAAGTCAAAACACCGATTTTTCATAAAAAAAACTTGAAAACTTTGTTGTTTTAAAATATGACAAAATTAAAAAAAAAAAACTCGACGTCATTACCTCGTAAATAAAGTAAAGAAACAAAAAAACCAAATTTGAAAAGAATCGGTGCAGTAGATATGAATCTACAGTGGACACCGACCGTAAAAAAGGCAAGTGTGAGAAAAACGCGTTTAAAGATTTTCGGCAGCGTCAAATCCGGTTGGAGAGGTAGATACTTAATCCTTTGTGTCTTTGTCAATTTTACTCTAATGCACTTCAAACTTTCACACAATAATCTTAAGATGTTATAGAATAATTTAAAAAAAAAAAAAAAAATGAAAAAAAAAAATACCATACTACCCCCTTAAGTTTTAAGTTTTTTTTTCTTAATTTCAGTTTTTTTTTTTGTTTTATTGAAATTTTTTTTTTATTTTAAAAATTTAATTTCTAATACAGATGTAATACTTTACAATAATAAATGAATAATAATAATAACACTAATAATAAATAAATAATGATAAAATACAGAATAGTTTAAACATTTTTTACTTAATTTTTATAAGATTTTATTAATTTTTTTATAATCAGCTTGTTCGAATTAATCTCCAATGAAAATTATTCAGCAGCGGCTTGCAAGAGAGTAGTGCAAAACTTTCTCTTAAACAACAACATACAAAAAAGTCCGCAGGCACGCTGTTTACATGGTTCAAATTTACTAAGCAGACGCTACTATTTCTTTATTACAAAAGTATTGAATGTAATCTCTATTGAATTTCTTGTTTTTTTAAACTGTAAAATCGCTTCTTTGTCGCTTTGTTTGATTATTTAAATTGCAACTGTCTTTAATCAGGTGTTTACTTGCTTACAAATCCTCGATAGTGACAACTTTGCAGTAGGAATTTAGAACTTCCCCTTCAAGTCAACTGCCATTTTGTGCTCTCAATTGCCCCTACCTGGAACGTTTTTTGTGTACGCCAACGCCAAAACCTGAGAATTTGTTGGAATTCATTGATTGTCGACTAGACTAAATAGCACATCCGAAAAATCTAAGTTTCCGAAACCTGAACCACTTTTAGACTGTTCTAATGAAATAGACATTTTCCCAGTAGTCCACAAAGAGTATAAGGTGACCACTTCACAGTTTGGAGTTAGGCAAAATATCGATTTTTTGATCACTTGGCATGGTGTTCCATCTTGTTTAAGCCCAAGTATGCACAAGCCCATTATCTTCAATTAATAATGATGCTTTTTTTAGCGCCCGCCATTGAAGTAAATTACGTTCTCAGAAATATCTTGGCTAAAATAGAATAATCGCACTTGAATATTGGAAAAAATAATATGACATATATTTTTTTACTTGATAAAATGTATACCTTCTCTTGTGCTTTTAAAAATATATAAATGAAAAGAATAAGTAGCACATATCAGCCACTTATTATGCAAAAGAAACGCTCTTGCGATTCACTGTACTTGTATGCTCTAACTTTTTCCTACTAGTGTGCATTTATGTACAAACATATGTCAGTTTGTTCACATTGAAATCATCTGCTGCTCAGCTGAGCATGCTCGTTTCTTCGTCCATTCGCCCGCACAAGGACATGCAATGCTCTTCAATTCATAACGTTTGTCTTAGTCATTAGTTGCTGCCATGCAAGTCCTTTATTTATACTTGATATAAACCCATACAACAAAATACACACACACAAAGGTATATTTGTATACGTACATATACGAGTATATTATATATTTTGTGCGAACACAGTTTTTCCAAACCAACCCCACTCCCACGCGCTCCCACCCAGCACATGGTTTAGAGGCGTCAGCTGTGCATTGGCTTGTGACCGTTAGTTGACGTACCATTTACAAAGTGCTTGCTGCTGTCATTGCTATTGCATAAGTTCTCCTCTGCTCTGCCTCTATTGTTGTTGTTGGTAGCAAAGCAATGGAAAGCATTATTTCTAAATATTTCCCATGCGATGATTACAACATTGAATTGCTCTTTTATTATCCAATGCCCCCTCCTGTTCACTAGTTCATGTACTCATACTTACATATATGAATGAGTAAGTATATGTGGATGTGTTAGTTTTTTCTTTTATGGTTCTCTTGTACTATTTTATTACTCTAATTTTCAATATCCATTAGCAAAAGTAGGTGTGTGTGTGTGTGTGTTTGTATGTGAATGTCGTATTGCCTATAAACGTTTAATTTAATTCAAATCCTGGTTGGCAGCCATGATTGCGTAGTCGCCGTTGCCAGCTCGTTAACATAGCTTTGTAAACTTGGCCTTGACGAGTACAACAAAAATAGTGCAAAAATAATGTTTGTTGTTCCGTTTTAAACTGGGTCATCCATACGTCGACTTTTGTTCACAATTCTCAGCTTTGCTGTTAAATGCTATAGATTCACTTGAGTGCATAGCGGCGCCACTGACGCCTTTAATTCCATTTTCTAACGTCCATGTGTGGGTGATCTTGGCTTTTTCTTCCTTTTATTGAACTTTCGCAGCGGGCTAAGGGTTCAATTCTTCATTTATTACTTTGAGATGACGCTGAGCATGCAAATATACGTACCTTTTTTTCAAAGTTTGTATATGTAGTTGTATACACATATGTGTATGTGATGTTTACATAAGTATAAGTGTAATCAATAAATTTCACAACTCATTGTCGTTGATGTTGGTATAGAAAAAAGAATATGTGTCGACAATACATAAAAAAATGATAATGCAGCTTTGATAGTGGAGATGAATGGCATGCAGCAAGGACATCCGTGCTGCAGGCAAATGTGATGACTTTGGGGGGTTTGAAAATGTATATTAGGTGAAGTAAAATGTTCTTAACGACGATGGAATAAACCTACTTTCAGTTATAATTATCCCTATGCAAGTGGTTACAAATATTTAGTCTTCAGACTAATGAAATATCAATACCCGCGCAATAGTATGAGTGCTCACATACTGATTAAACTCTAGGATTTCCATAATTTTAACCACATTTTCGATATTTGGGCTAAATACGCAACAGAGCAACACTCTTGCATTCAATGACGTAATGGGTACCTATACCCATATTTTGTGGTTTCTTGCTCCGTCTTGTTACCTTGTCCGTAGTGCTACCGAAAAATGTATCGAATTTTCACTTTTCTTTACTTTATTCTGGAATGCTGTAACACACAACTGACTTCACTAAAAGGAGAGCTGAGCGATTCCATGTCAACTGATCTAATTATTTTGGTTATTGTCGTAACATTTTTTGAAAATCGATTTATTTGTAGACTTGAGAAACTACAAATTTGACAAAAAATTAGCTGGAAAAATTTTTGAAACAACTTTTATTTATTTAGTTATAATCGGAAAAATAAAAAAAATCAGTTTAAATTAAATTAAAATCTGTTTCTATGGGTTGGCAACTAAGTAATTGCGCATTTTGCTCATATATGGCTTCAGTTGAATTTTTAGTTTGTGGATCGGTTGCGTAGTTTTCGTTTGGCGCTCGTTGAAAAATGGAAAATCAAAAGGAACATTTGCGCCATATTTTGCTTTTTTATTTCCGCAAAGGGAACACCGCATCGCAGGCTCATTAAAAATTATGTGCTGTTTGTGGTGACGAAGCCTTAAAAGAACGGCAGTGTCAAAATTGGTATGCCAAATTTCGTTCTGGTGATTTCTTACTGGTCGTCCAGTTGAAGTTGATGAGCTTCATGCATTGTAAATCACTTAAAACAACTTGGCCATGTTTAAAAACTCGTTATATGGGTTCCTCACGAACTGAAAGAAACGCATTTAACGCAATGCATTAACAGCTGCGATTTGCTAAAGAAACATAATGAAAACGATCAATTTTTAAGACGACTGATAACTGGCGATGAAAAATGGGTTGTTCACAACAATATCAACTCAAACAGCATCAAAAATTAATATTCATCAAATGAAGGTTTTGTTATCAGTTTGGAGGCATTACAAAGGAATTGTCTACTTTGAACTCTTAGCACCCAACCGAACGATGAATTTTGATGTCTATACTGAACAACTAACGAAATTAAACAATGCAGTTAAAGAAAAGTGGCCCGAATTGACAAATCGAAAAGGTATTGTATTCCATCATGACAATTCAAGGCCACACACAACTTTGGCCATTCAGTAAAAATTATTGGAGCTTGGTTGAGATGTTTTACCATATCCACCATATAGTCCTGACCTTGCCCCATCTGATTACATTTTGTTTCGATCTTTACAAAACCCCTTGAATGGTAAAAATTTCAATAATGATGATGATGTTAAATCGTACCTGATTCAGTTTTTTGCTAATAAAACCCAGAAGTTTTATGAACGTGGGATTATGATGCTGCCTGAAAGATGGCAAAAGGTCATTGATCAAAACGGGAAATACATTACAAAATAAAGTTACTCAGTTCCATGAAAAAATTGTCTTTGATTTTCTAAAAAAAAAGTCCGCAATTACTTAGTTGCCAACCCAATAATTGAAACTGAAATTTGAAAAGGTCGAGCCAAGGAGCACCAGGAGTTTTGGTGGCTCCTAAAACACTCAGACTAAGAAGCCCATTAGATTTAACCCAATAATTACTAACTAAACTAATTTTGTCAGTATCTGCTTGAATCTAGATTTTGGTAGGGAAAAATCTGTGTCAAAAAAAATTTGGGAGCTTATATATATAACTATAAAGAAAGAATATATTCTTTCTTCGCTCTAGCAATTGCATTATTGTTCTTACTCGATCTAATACAAAAATCTCATATTTTGGGCGGATTTTTAATGGATTATCAAAACGAATGCGTTCAAGCAAAAATGACCAATCAAGCGCACCACGCATTATATTCGTATCAAAAACAAATTTCAATAATATTTAGAGGAATTTTCCTAATATTTGGAGATTTGAAGCTAATTAACAGATACTTAGGAAGGCATCGGATCATAAAATCGTAGCGCCTTAAAATCAAAGGACGCCAAAGTAAAAAGAAAAATACGTTCGCTCAAGCCGTTTTATATGGCAGACATACGAGGTGTGTTCAAAAAGTATCACGAATTTTGAATTTTCACAGGTTACGTATAGGGTGGGCCACGCAAAATTTGCTTTTTGAATCGGCTATAAAAAAAAACTAATCAATATTTTTTCAAACTTTTTTTTTATTTTGAAGATTGAACATTGTCATTTATGAATGAAAAATAATATCGTTCAAATGACTGCCACGACTGGCTTTACAGTAGGTCATTCGATCAACCCAATTTTTAAGCACATTTTCGATTGTTTGGGCTCCAATTTCATGAATGGCAACTTCGATTTCGTGTTTTAAAGCATCAATCGTCTCTGGATGGTTCGCATAGCATTTGTCCTTAACGGCTCCCCACAAAAAATAGTCCAACGGGCTTAAATCACAGCTCCGAGGCGGCCAATTGATATCGGAATTTCGGCTGATTATTCGGTTTTCAAAAACGGTAGCCAAAAGTTCGAGTGTAACTTGGGCAGTGTGACAAGTTGCACCGTCCTGTTGAAACCAAATGTCGTCCATGTCATCCCCTTCAATTTTTGGAAACAACTCGTTGAGCATGTCACGGTAACGCTCGCCATTTACTGTAACCTCGGCTCCTCGCTCATTTTCGAAAAAAAAAATGGCCCGATGATGCCGCCAGACCAAAAACCGCACCAAGCAGTGACTCGTTGTGGATGCATTTGCTTCTCTACAGTAACGTGTGGATTTTCTGAGCCCCAAATCCGACAATTTTGCTTATTGACGTAGCCACCGATGTGAAAATCAGAAAAGAAGAAGAAGACTCACCACTTTGGAAATAGGTTTTCAATATTTCCCAATTTTGTTCAAGCGTATAGCGTCCCATTTCGTAAATGTCAAACCTTTAATTAAATTATAAATACATTTGACATGTGATTTGTGTTACCATTCTTAAAAAAATAGGTGGTTCAAAAAGCAAACGCTATATGGCGCACCCTGTTTATTCGAATTTCGATTTTTTTTGTGGCGATATGTTGGTACTCATGTCTGTCACTCATGCCGACGAGTTCGGCCATTTTGAATGGTCAGTTAATTGTTGAAAGCTGCTTTGCTTGCACGTGTTTCGGCTCGTCTTCGATTTTTACCTATTCAAAAAGATAGCTCAAAGAACCTGTATCAAATTTTGTGTGAAAAACGAAATTAAGTGCACGGATGCATTCCGAATGTTGACTGTGTCATACGGAGAAGCAACTTTGGACCCAAGGAACGTTTATCGGTGCTACAAAATCTTCTCAGAAGGCCGAGAAGATGTGAACGACGAAAAGCGTGCCGGACACCCGAGCATTTCAACAACGAAAAAAATATAGATTGGCTCGTGCCATTCAATTTTTTTCAAAGATTTGGGCATGAGACGGGTCGTCGCAAAATTCGTACCAAAACTGCTCAATTTCGACCAAAAGCAGCATCGCATGAACATTGCTAATGAGATGTTGGACTCTGTCCGCGACGATCCAAATTTGCTCCAGAGGGTCATAACTGGTGACGAATCGTGGATTTATGGTTATGACGTGGAAACCAAAGATCAATCCTCTCAATGGAAGCTGCCGTACGAACCAAGAACGAAAAAAGTGCGCCAAGTTCGGTCGAATGTAAACGTTTTGCTTACCGTTTTCTTCGATTGCAGGGGCGTTGTGCATCATGAGTTCTTGCCTCACGGTAAAACGGTGACTAAGGAATATTACCAATTTGCGTGCAGAAATCCGCCAGAAACGCCCGAATTTGTGGAAGAACAAAAATTTTGTGGGAGAACAAATCTTGCATCACGATAAGCCCCCGTTTCCACCAAAAGCAAACACCGTGTTTGCAGGAGTTGTGTTTGGGAGAACTGTCAACTGTTTCCACCGAAATGTGTTTGCAAAGTGTATGGTCTTTGGTATGGTAAACAGATTTATGATACATTATTTTGCGGCGGCAGCACAGCGCGATAGCCCAGCGGCTAGCAATGTGGGCTTCCGATCCGAAATCCTTGGTTCGAATCACAAAAAAATTTTTTTTTTTTATACATTTATTTCATTTTGTTTTATGATATGTTTATGAGCAGATTTTTTTCATGGCAGAAATACACTCGGAGGTTTGCCATTGCCTGCCGAGGGGCGACCGCTATTAGAAAAATGTTTTTATTAATTTTGCTTTCACCGAGATTCGAACCAACGACCTCTCTGTGAATTCCGAATGGTGATCACGCACCAACCCACTCGGCTACGGCGGCCGTCAATCAAATGTCATATTGACAAATTGCAATCATTGTTGCCATGTTTCGATAAGAATGCAATAATAAATGAGGAAAATGAGCAACATTGCCACCACTTAATAATTAAATTAGACGCAAACCCAACAAAACACGCTTTGAATTAGACGCAAACCCACAAAACACGCTTTGAAAAGTGGGTTTAGGTATGGAGTTGTGTTTTAATTTTGTATGGGATTTGACAGGAGTTTTGTTTCGTGTTTGCGCTAAGAACACGATAGCGGCAGAGAACACGATAGCGACTGCGGTGGAAACTTAGCATAACGCCTCTGCTCACACATCGTTGCTTGTGCGCGACTTTGAGGCCAAAAACAACAAACTAATGATGCCACAGCCATCGTGTTCCACAGATCTGACCCGCTGTGACTTTTTCTTGTTCCCGAAACTGAAGAGGCCTATGGAAGGACGACGCTACGCTACCATTGACGAGATAGAAACGGCATCGAGGAGGAGCTGAATAAGACAAAAAAAAAGGATTTTTGAAGTGCTTCGAAGATTGGAAAAAACGTTGGCACAAGTGCATAATACCTCATGGGGATTACTTTCAAGGGGACAAAATCGATATTAATGAATAAATAAATAATTTTTGAAAAAACACAAAAGTCGCGATACTTTTTGAACACGCCTCGTAGTACGACCTCCATATGAAGATGATATGAATCAGTGCATATCATCTGAGCTAAAGCGACGAATGCAAGTAAGCATAGAGTACGACTTTGCGATATCGTAATACAGTTGAATATGAACAGAAATTTAGCATCAAAAACTACTTTAAGATGGGATAACTCATTTGCCAAACTCAAGTATGAATAGAAGATGAAGATTTAGAAAATACTAAAAACCAGTATTTTGTAATATTTATTACATACGACTTATTCAATGTTGAAAATTTGGGTGGAGAGTTTTTCAAGGAGAAACATCGTCGGTACTTTTTAATATTCTTATGATTTATTTTTTTACTTTTTAGGATAAAATATACTTAAAAAATGTTTACTTTTGTTAAAAAAGTTTAGAAAAAATTTGAGTAAAATCTATCTAGAGCTACGTACGTACATACACGGTAAAAGTTAGAAGTGAATATTAGGAACAAAGAGTAGTAACATGTAGAGTCCAAAGAGGGATCCAAATTAGGGCCACTGCTATACTTATATGTATATAATATTATATATGCAAAAAGCAAGTCTCTGAAGAAGCTTGTCGTTGCTGCCACCTCTAGTGTTCGGCGCGGCAGTGTCTTGGGGCAACTCTTATATGTGTGTTTTTTAGTGATATTAAAAGTTGTTTCTTATTAGCTAAATCTTTGCTTTATGCTGATGACCTTAAGAACTTCTCAGCAATCAAGAGTCAAGAGTATGCCATTCTTCTTCAAACCGATATTGATAAGTTTTACTAGTGATGCCAAAAATCCCGTCTTTCACTGAAATTGTCTAAATGCTTTCAAATGTTTTTCTCCAAAATATCTCACATTGGGCGTACCAAGTACAGTGTCTCGACTTGTGTCCTTCAGTGTGGCAGTAAGATTAAGGACCTTGGTGATGTCTTAGACACAAAATTTTCTTTTAATAGCCACATGAATTATATTATTTTAAAAATTTTTTTCCATGTGGGGTTTCGTCAGACGGAGTGCCATTCAGTTTTCTGATCCCCATACCATCAAGTTACTTTATATGTTACATCATTTGTTAGGTCTCATTTAGAATATGCTGATTTTATTTGCGGACCAGATGGCAATAGAATCGAACATGTGCAAAAAATTTGTTTGAAATATGCCCTTTAGGCTCTGAAATTTATTGATCCCATGCTATCATATTCTGCTGGTCTCATGCTTATAATTTTAAAATCCTTAGAAATGCCTATGTATACACTGGGTCTGCCCTTGTCATTATATTATTATCGGTTTACATAATTAAAATTTTTCCAAAACGGTGATTAATTTTGCGCCACCTTTTCACATATCATAAATTAAATTAAACATGCAAATAAATACAAATTTATATAAATTTATTAAGATTTATATTTACATATTTATTTATATAAATTTATCAGCCGAAAGCCTCTGCTGCTAGCGCTGCGTTTGCTTGAGTTTACTTATAATTTTATTATCATGTAAGCTTTTAAAAATAAAAATAAAATAAAATAAATAATAAAATATAAACTTATGTAATTACGACTGTATTCACCAAACCAAACCAAATTCTACTATCGAAACAGTAAACCCTTACAAATATCTTGGCAACATAATTGTGAAAACCTAATTTTAGCAAAGCTGTCAGTAAATGGAAATTAATTCTAAGACAATTTGCGGGTTTCCTTATCGGTAATTATCGTAGGTAATATTTAAAATTCATTGACTGGTCGATTCGATAAAATAAATAAATAATAAAATATACAAACATAAAAGGCCTTTGAAACGAATAGTTGGCTTGATGTGTATTTACTAGACTTCTGCCGAAGCTCATTTGTTTCTCTTTCCACACAGTGGGATTCAGTGCAATTGCCGATATTAGCAGTGATTCGGTTTAGCACACGATCAACATTCACTCGACAACAAATGTTAGCAGGAGTTGAGAGCCAATAATGTTCACTCTTCTCTTTTAAAGCACGCCTTATAACTATTTTCATTGGCTTTCGAGTACGGAGCGAGGTAACAGTTATTGTACGAGAAAATGCCTTTGCTTGGACTCTGATTTTTGTTGCTTACGAGTATGTAGTTCATTTTACTTACATACAAATCGAAAGGTAATTGACTCGAAAAGCAATCACATAGAATTCAATAGTAAATTTGATAAATGTGAAGGGTACAAAAACTTGAAAACCTAACCTTTATAATTAAAATAAGCAGAGTTTACTTTAATGAATTTTTTTTTTGTTTTGTGTATTTTGTATTATGAGGCTATTTAACACTGCGGCCTAAAAGATCTTTGTGGCCCGTTCTTTATAATAACAGTACTTTTGTGCTTAAGAGTATTTTATATATAAAAATTTATCACCAAGTGCATAAATTATGAAGACCAGGCAAATTTCAACTGGTCTCTGTTGAATGAATGCGAGCAAGTGCTTCCGAAGGGAATTTTTGCAACTTTTGCATTGAAAAGCACTAAGGTATTATCACAAATGTATGGTCTTTCAAATGAGTTCTAGGTGAAATCAATCACGTCTCAACGGTACCGAAAAACTCCTAATAGTGCTACGTTCTTTTTTAATGCATATTTTGTATTACTTACTTGAAATTTTCGATTTAATTTCCGAAAACTTTATTTTCTCACTATTTTGAACATTGTTCAGTCGTATTATACTTATATATTTTGTATTCTTTATTTAAAATTGCTGATTTTATTTCTGAAAAATTTATTTTCTCACTATTTAGACCATCGGTCAATCGTATTGAGATTAGAAGATAACAATAATAAATAATTTCATATATTTAATACATATACCTCTGCCGTAGCTGAATGTTTAAGTGCGTGACTACAATTCGATAATGCCCGGCTTCACGATGCCCAGCAAGAAACACCATTGGCAAAAAAGTGTTTGCTAAGAGCGGTTGCGCTTCGGCAAGTAATGGCAAGCATCTGAATGCATTTCTGACATGAAAAAGCTCTTCATAAAAATCATCTGCCATTTGGAGGCGACATAAAACTTTCCGTCGCACCGTCCTTCCATTTGTGGAAAAACATCAAGACGCACACCACAAATTGGAGGTACAGCTTGGCCAAGAAAAAAGTGCAGGTGCCAACTATTTATCAATAAATAGATTTTCTTTTTGAAATATAAAAATTCTTAATATAAAAGCGAAAGGTGAAAAAAGTGAAAGAGAAGCCACTTCACATTACTCATACGCCCCACTCTTCTGAGATCCGAAATTTTATCTTAAATATACAATTATACCTGAAATGTTTTTTTTTTTTATTTTCTTATTTACTTATACCTAAATTATATGAATATTTTTTCGATTGTTATTGTTATATTCTTTTAAGACGGAATTTCATTTAAAAAAGCTTAAACATTAACTTTCATAAATATTAAACCCCCTACGGATACCTACAATCAAATATGAGTACACTTTTATTTTTACCGTCTTATGTTGTCCTCTATTTTAGACACGTTTCGCATTCACTTTTTATGTTAATGCATGAATTCGCTCTCTTTTTGTTTTTGCACTTCCTTGCCAACTGCCTTCAAGCAACTATCCAATAAAGGCATACCATGACTCGTCATATAGCAATAATCGCTGCACGAGCGCATTCTCTTTTCATTTTCATGCCAGTATATGTGTATGCACGGCTCTGCGCATACGAATGAGTCAAGCCACTGTGACTGTTGCTGTTGCTGTTGCTATTTAGCTGGTTCTATTTGTACCGCGTTTCCTTAGCTTTGTCATACATCACTTCCTACTACTTATCGTGCAAAGAATGTCTAAATAGCAACAACAGTAAATAGGGCAGAAGACTTTTTTACGACATAACGTCAACCACTTCGCATCACAAAACAATGGTAATAACAATGTAGGCGTCAGCATCGGCATCGGCGTCGATGTCAACTGCAAGCAAAGGAACGAATGGACAATGTATGGGCATTGGAAAATACATAAAAGAAGAAAAGTAATGGTGATAAAAACGATGCATATAATGAAGGAAAAAACGCGCAAAGTAACTGGGCCAATTGTTGGATACTTGGTATGAGAATTTAGTGAATTGATTAGTGGGCGTGCGGAAGAAAAATACAACCAGTGCGTGTGTGCAATTGTGCGAAAAGCTTTTACCATAGTTGTTTATATTTAGGAATGTTTGCGCGCTCGCGATTGTGTAAAAAAGCGTCAAGTTGATGTGTATATGTAAGTAATTTGTGTACAAATTCATTATTATGGATATTGATGCTTTGGTTGAAGTGGTGCTCGATAATGGACGATAACACTGAGTGTTGGTGCGACAATCAAGAGGAAATTTATGCACAAATGTGTATAAATGTATGTATGTATGACAGCAGCAATCTGTAATTTAACTAAAGACTAGCGTAATTTCCTGGATTTAGATGAGTGATAGCTATTTGGTCCTTTACGCTTCTTCATAATATTGCCTCAGTTCTCTATTAAAGGGCCGTAACACTAAATGGAGGCCCTCTTTTCAATCCATATTCACTTTTACGAGAGTAGTTTGAATAGTTCGTGCAAAAATAAAAACTACTGAATTATTTGTGTTAAACATTTTTTAACATGGTCTTTTTTAAGACTTATATATATACTTCCTCCAACGCTGTTCTCGTTTGTTGATCCTTTCCGAATAATAGGATTTTTTCAAGTCTGAAAAATAACCATTCATTTATGCAAACAACTCCTTGTTTGAATAAAATCTTTTTCCTCGCTGGTCATTTATTCAAATTGAGGAACAAACAGTAGTCCGAGGGATTCGTGGAAGCCATGTCTAGAGTAAGTGGTTGGTACCCTATTTCCATTAATTTTATGACCGCAACTGATGGGCGTGAGCTGGTGCCCTGTCGCGTTGGAAAAGGAAACTCACTGGACTTCATCGATTCAAAAGAGAGCCAAACACAAAGGCATAGACCGATTTGGCTTAAACCTGGTGTGTATGCTTTCAAGAGATGCTACTAACTTAAGATAATCTCGATAAGTGCCAGTCGTGACATCTCTCCGACTTTTGACAGGCTTTTCAAATGACTCTCTTTCTTAACCAAATTCATACTCATTTAACTAACTAAAATGTTTGGCTTTTTATTTTCCCACTAACTAATCGTCTACTCACTTAGAAATTCCACTTGAAGTCAGTTAAAATATTTAATGTCATCAGCTATGCAGGAATCCTTGCTGGCATTTCAATTTCGATAATAAAATTTTATATTGCATTCGAGTGAAATAAAGTAAAATTTTTGTGGCTCAAATCGGCCTGTGCAACTTTTCCCATGAGTGTGTGTTTGTGTGCGCGCGAGAGGTAGGTCAAGGCACAGCAATCAAGGAATACTCAATATGCAATGTCTATGTGACTAAGAACGAGTAGCCAAGTGACGCTTAAGTTCCATTTGTGAAGGTCAAAATAAATTTGAAAAAAATGTAGGGAAAGCAGTTTAGGTCGCATATAAGGAACGGGAAACTTAAATTTATATACTGTACGTGAAGAACTTAACAAATAATATTAATACTTTTCAGACCTTGTGCAGATATAACTACATACGAGTATGTATGCACATTAGGGTGGGTCAATTTATATGAAACGACTTTTTCCGTCATCGTTTTTAACAGTTATGGGTCCTACATAGAATTCTAAATAAAAAAGGCCACTAGAGCATAACTCAAAGGTCAATTTCGAGCTCCATAAATTTAGAAAGAGTCGGTCTTTAAGAAAATAAAAGCAGCCAATGGCTATGATAGATAGTAGAAATAAGACTTCTCATGTTGAAAACGAAAAGGATTTAAAACTAAAATATCTGTGTACACGTTGTTAATTGTAAAAGAAAAATGATTGGTTTAACAATTTTTTTTAATATTTTTAATAAAAATTTTGTTTAATAATATATTTTTAATAAAATGTTTTTTTTTAATAAAAATTTTTTTTTATTAAAAATATTAATAAAAATTTAATTTTTTTTTTAATAAAAATTTAATATTTTTAATAAAAAAATGTTTAAAAAAAATTTAATATTTTTAATAAAAAATGTTTTTAGTATTTTTTTTTAATATAAAATTTAATTGGGTTTCGTTTTTGTAAGGTTAAAATGTTTAAGTAAATTTTTTAATTATTTAAAAGTTTAATTTTTTTAAATTTTTTTGTAGATCTTAGTTTAATTTACATATAAAAAAATTACATACCCTTTTCGTATTGTAATATTAAAAAAATACAATAATTAGCTTTGTAGCGCTATTTTCTGGTTATTTAAATAAAAAATAAATAAATGTATATATATGCAAGTTCCTATGGCTCCGCGAGAGCACAAAGGACCACAACAAGCTTCCTCCATTCGCTTTCGTCGGACGCCAGTCGTTCTAACTTTTCTTTGTCTTTGCTATTCTGTAAGGTTCTTCTCGAAGTTAGTGATGGTCTGTCTCAGCGTCGGCTGTCTTGCAGGTTACAATCAATCGCATTAAAGTTGATGTCATTCGGATCTCTTCTTAAAATGTGTCCAAGCCACCCCCACTTACTTTTGAGTATTTCCGTTCGCTTTGTAGTTAAGTTCGTCATGGTCCATAAGTTTTGGTTGGATAAGGTGTTGGGCCAGAAGATGCGAAGTACTGTACGGAGGCAACGATTCACAAATACTTGTAAGCGCTGCAAGTCTGTGGCTGCAAGATTCCAAGATTCGCAGCCGTACAAAAGGATGGACTTGACATTAGTGTAAAAAATGTTCAAGTATAGGTTAAAAAAAAAACAAAAATTCATTCATAATGCTTTTCGCCCATACTTTGACTAGTTGCTGTTGACGAAGTTTTGATAATGCTGAATAAGAGTGAGGTTAAGGTTGGTTGTAAGGGTATCGGGACCGTTTCCCTCAGTCATGGTCACTGGCTGTACTCAGTTGCTGGGCTACCACTTGCTGCTTCCGAGTCAACTCTGACAAAACGGAGCTGGTGTTATTTACCAGAAAATATAAACCTCCACCCTTTCGACTTCCCAAATTAAACAACCACGTTCTCCCGCTCTCATCGGAAGTTAGGTATCTTGGAGTGATACTTCACTCCAAACTCGATTGGAAGCTACACATTGAAAATCGGTTAAAGAAGGGTATAGCCTTCTACTCCTGCAAATCTATTTTCGGTAAAAATGGGGACTCAAGCCACAGGTCGTGCTGTGGATGTACAACGCAGTGGTTTTGTCAATTTTAATGTATGGATACCTGGTTTGGTGGGAACCTCTTCGGAAGGGCTATATATATATATAATTGGCGCGTACACCTTTTTTGGGTGTTTGGCCGAGCTCCTCCTCCTATTTGTGGTGTGCGTCTTGATGCTGTTCCACAAATGGAGAGACCTACAGTTTCAAGCCGACTCCGAACGAGGAGTCTTTTCATGGCAGAAATACACTTGGAGGTTTGCCATTGCCTGCCGAGGGGCGACCGCTATTAGAAACAACTTTTTCTTAATTTTGGTGTTTCACGGAGCTTCGAACCTACGTTCTCTCTCTGAATTCCGAATGGTAATCACGCACCAACCCATTCGGCTACGGCGGCCGCCGGCTATAATAACACTAAATTGCGGAGGGTGTACGGGAATGCATGCTTTGGCATCACCGGAGCATGTAAAACTTGTCCCAGTGTTGCCCTGAATGTTCTTTTGCACTTACTTCCCATCGACTTTTCCGTCATTTCCATTGCAGCTCAAAGTGCAATCAGGTTAAAGGAGATTGGCCTCTGGCACAATCTCTCAAGGGACATGGTAGCATTTTCAGGTAGTTAACACAGTATTTCTCCCAACTTCGAACAGATATCTCTATCCGCTAACTTGAGTTTGAGAGTCGTGCTAGGGCAATCTTTCCACATAGGCAGGATTAAACCGAAGGGAAAATTTGCACCTAAGCTTGCACCTCCGTCTTCACTGACGGCTCCAAGATGGAATCGGGAGTCGGGGCAGGGGTTTTCTCTAAATAAGCCAGTTTATCTGTCTCCTTTAAACTGCCGAATACACTGCTAATGTTTTTCAGAAGTCTTTGCGATACTGGCCAAGGCGTTGACGACACCATGGCGCAGAACGAAACTATGTACATGGTAACCTCTGGTAAGGAAGGGATCAAATCTGATCTGGGTTCCAGGACATAGAAACATAGAGGGAAATGAAATTGTTGATGAGCTTGCCAGAAAGTGGACTGAATTGGCCTCAGAGACCTCCTACCTGGTCATCGGTATCCCCCTGACGATTGTTAAAGGGGAACTGAACAAATTATTTCTCAGCAAAGCGCAAAAAAGATGAAGCTCCATTTCTTCATGTGCTATTCCGAAAACACTTTGGACCTAGTACAATATACGAAAGACTCAGAAAGTCCTTTGGATCCCTCGCCTTTTGATTTCCAAACTCGTAGCTGTGTTTACCGGTTACTCGACGATCGGCACATACGCAGAAAAGCTAGCGTTAGCATTTAAGCCCCATTGCAGAAACTGTGGGGACCTTTCAGGGAAGGAGACTGTTGAGCATTTTCTTTGTAAATGTCCGGGTTTGGCAGCTAGACGACTAAGATCACGGGACGCTCCTTTCTTCGACAGCCTGGGGCAGTGCGCCAACCTAAATCCTATCAATCTTCTCCATTACATCAACAACTCTGGCTGGTGTTGGATATCTGTCTATTTGAGGTCCCATAAAGGTATCAAAACAGCGCTTTAGTGCTACTTGAGGAGTACCAGACCGGCGCTTCAACCATTTCACCTACCTACCCACCCCATATTGCCTTCGTTAATACTCGTATTAATATTCACCTTAACTTCGCAGTAAATAAAAATAAATTCTTTTAAAAATTAAATGGCTCGCAATTGACTTTAGCCCTATGCTCTTATTTAATATTTTTCTTACATACGAAACTTTATGTACTTGTAGAATGCGAATCTGCTATGAGCGCTGTCGAAAAAATGCACATATACTTAAATGTTTATAATGCAAAGCTAATTTTTTGCAGTTTTATAAAAAGTGGTTTGTAAAGAATTAATAAAACATTTTTCCTCACTTTCCAATTTCCCTTGACTACAAACACTTAACATACATATACATATGTAAGTTTGTATATATGTATAGTACAGCAATCAAAGCAAAAAATAAATATGATTTTCAAGGTTAGCAAATTCTCAAAGTCATATTTCTTTTTCAGTCCATTAACAGTGTGGCAGGGAATTTCATAATTGAAAATACATTCAACTGCTTGCATAATAATTAACACAGTACATCATACAATACTCAACAAACACACATACAAGATTGCAAACATTCCTACACATCTACATCTACATAAATATATGTACATACACATGCACATCTAATATTTCTATAATTTCTCTGTTCTTGTTCGTTGTGCTTTCAGCTATTTTCTATCATTGTCTTCGGCTGCATTTCATCGGAGGGTTGGCGCACCGACGAGAATGGCAAGGAAGTGTGTCTGTACAATGGTGATGGCATGGCATGCAAGTATGGCAATACAATTGGGGTTTTCGGTTTTCTGGCGTCGATGGCTTTCATCGGTGGTGAGTTCCTATTCGAACGCATGTCATCGGTGAAGAGCCGGAAACGATATGTGATGGCGGATATGGGATTCTCAGGTAAGTTGGATTGACTTGATTTGCATAAAGTACATGTGTCAGCACATATTTACACAGCTGCAGAGAAGCAGAGAAATTGTGTGTGAAAAAATTAATTAAAATAAACTTCTTTTATTATTACTAAAATTTTTAGCTGCCTGGGCTTTCATGTACTTCATTTCGTTCGTGTACTTGTGGTCACAATGGTCCTCGTCACCCATGCCACCCGGAGGTATCGGAGTTGGAAACATGCAGGCGGCCATTGTTTTCTCATTCTTTTCCATTTTTGTGTGGGTGAGTAAGTGGAGATGGAAATAAGAGAATATAGAATAAGGTTTGATGATATCAAAAGTTTTGGTAAATGTATAGTTGAATGTCTATTCCAGTTAGGTTTATATAACTATTCTTGAGATATGTATGGATATAGGTATGTTTAAGGGTCTAACGCCTTAAAATTGACAGTGATTGGATACCTATTTATCCTCCATGCGAATCTAAAATTGTTCGCAGCAGTACTGGAAATCTTGTTACTTCAGCTCCTGCCGGTCGTCTGTCATTTCTTCACAGCCTGAACGGACTCAATTGTTTTCTTTTTAGTGCACATACGAGGAGTGTTGAAAAAGTATCGCGAATTTTGTGTTTTTCAAAAATTATTTATCTATTCATTAATATATATTTTGTCCCCTTCAAAGTAATCTCCATGAGATATTAAGCACTTGTGCCAACGTTTTTTCCAATCTTTGAAGCACTTCAAAAAATGATTTTGTTTATCTTGTTCAGCTCCTCCTTCGATGCCGTCTTTAACTTGTCAATTGTAGCATAGCGTAGCGTCGTCCTTTCATTGGCCTCTTCAGTTTCGGGAACAAGAAAAAGTTGCCAAATTTGGGGAACACGATGGATGTGGCATCATTAGTGTGTTGTTTTTGGCCAAAAAGTCGCGCATAAGCAACGATGTGCAAGCAGGGGCGTTATCGTGATGCAGGAGACAATTGTTGTTCTTCCACAAATCCGAGCGTTTCTGGCTGATTACATCGCGCAAACTGCGCATAACTTGCAGGTAATATTCCTTATTGACCGTTTTATCGCGGGGTAAGAACTCATGATGCACAACGCCCCTGCAATCGAAGAAAACGGTAAGCAAAACGTTTACATTCGACCGAACTTGGCGCTCTTTTTTCGGTCTTGATTCATGCAACAGCTTCCATTGAGAGGATTGATCTCACGTCATAACCATAAACCCACGATTCGTCACCAGTTATGACCCTCTGGAGCAAATTTGGGTCGTCGCGGACAGAGTCCAACATCTCATTAGCAATGTTCATGCGATGCTGCTTTTGGTCGAAATTGAGCAGTTTTGGTATGAATTTTGCGACGACCCGTCTCATGCCCAAATCATTGAAAAAAATTGAATGGCACGAGCCAATCGATATGTCTCTCTTCTCTCAACTTCTCTAACGGTGATCTGACGATTAGCCAATACCATTTTCTTCACTTTATCAATTTTTTCGTTGTTGAAATGCTCGGGTGTCCGGCACGCTTTTGGTCGTTCACATCTTCTCGGCCTTCTGAGAAGATTTTGTAGCACCGATAAACGTTGCTTTGGTCCAAAGTAGCTCCATATGACTCAGTCAACATTCGGAATGCATCCGCGCACTTAATTTCGTTTTTCACACAAAATTTGATACAGGTTCTTTGAGCCATCTTTTTGAATAGGTAAAAATCGAAGACGAGCCGAAACACGTGCAAGCAAAGCAGCTTCCAATAATTAACTGAATATTCAAACTTGCCGAACTCGTCGGCATGAGTGAGATACATGAGTACCAACATATCGCCACAAAAAAATTGAAATTTGAATATATATAACCTGCGAAAATTCAAAATTCGCGATACTTTTTGAACACACCTCGTATACGTGCACGGCGAAAAACCTGGCGTCTAAATCTGGGGTGGAATAATCACATCCGTATACCGAGCAAAAACCATACGAAAGAAAATTACGTGATACGCCAATCGTACAATCTGAATCGCATTCAAACCTACAAATGCAAACGGATCGTAGCTTATTTTCAATTCACAACAGTTTTTAAGTTCCACAATGCTTTGGTTCGTATTTTAAGTCATAATAACGTGGAACTCTCAAAACTGTTGGGAATAAGTTTTCGTACTTTCTTAAGCAAAGTTACGAATTGTTTAAACAATTAAATAATACAAGAATATTATGTGAAGTATGTGCCATTGGAAGCTACAACTTTACCCTATCTTTCAGGCAGCATACGGATTCCATTCATTGAGCCTGTTTCCGATGCTCTCGTAAAAAGTGAACCGCTCTCCAATAAGAGCTGACTGCATTGATTGGATCAGATGGTAATTCGAAGGTGCAATGTCTGGGGCATACGACGTTAGGGCAAGTCCCTCTTAATATTTCTGGACCGATTTAGCAACATGTGGCCTGGCGTTGTCATGCACCAAAATCAGTTTGTCACGTGTACCGCCCCATTCCGGCCTCTTTTCTTTGAGAGCTCGATTCAAACGCATTAGCTGCAGTTGGTAAGGATTGCCAGTGATGGTTTCAAATGGCTTAAGAAGTTCATAATAGACGACACACTTCTGATCCCACCAGATGCACATCATAACCTTTGATGCATGAATATTTTTTCGATGTCGATGGTCCTAGTTGACCTGGCTCCAACATTTTCGACGCTTAAGGTTATCATAATAGATCCATTTTTCATAGCCAGTGGCGATGCAGAAAGCCTTTTCTTTTCTGCCGTTCAAGAAGCATCTCAAACGTCAACAAACGCCTCTCGATATCCCTCTCCTTCTCCTCCTGGGTGTCACAGTTACCTGCTTTCTGGACCATTCCCATCGCGTGCAAACGTTTACCGTCAACATCCAAATTTTCAGACATATCATCAAGGGTTCGACGTGCCTCTTCATCCAATAATTGTTGAAGTTGACTATCTTCGAATTTTTTCGGTGCCTCTTTCGCGATCTTTATCACTCACCCGACTTTGTTTTCATATATGAGTTCTAGTGAAAGTGATGGAGATGAAAAATGTTAGGTACTTATTTCCCTAAGATGTCCCGTAGGGCTTCTAATTGCACTCTTTGTTTGCCCTATACTGCACCATGACATCTTTTTGGGTGGAGTTGAGATTATTACAATTCGTCTTATAATAAATTTATTACAAAAACCATATTTAGTTATATATTTTTACAATTTACTTACACCTTTGGTTTAATTCGATCGAGTGGCTGTCGGTGCTCGAATGACAGTTCGGCCCCTGCTGGTTTTAGACTCGCATGCTATGTTTGACTAGAAAGCTCTTGACAGACAGTGCGGAATAAGCTGGCGCTGGGGCGGGGTAATTAGTGCCAATTAGAAACCACGAGGTGTGTTTAATGTAGAGGAGGCCTTCCTATATATTTCCTCCATTAGCTTCAATGGGCACCAGAGCTAGAAAGTATCCATTTCCATGACATAACCTATCTAGTGGAACAGGTGGGTATTTTATTCAGTTTACAGTATCTATGAATTGATTGATCCTCTACTGATTTTTTCCCCCGAAGATTCTGAGGACCTCTTTATCAGTTCTTGACACTGTTCCGGATTCTGCGCCATTTCAAAGGTCGGGTATGATGAGAGTTTGGGCTGTGTTTGGCGAGAAAGGATTTTACTCCTGAATTTCAATGCTGCACTTGAATGCCAAGGCTAACAATTTTAATGGTGATGCCGCTTGTTTCCCAGGCAAAGGAGGTTTTCTACGGCATTGAAATAATAACTTTCGACTGAAGTTTTCATTTTGCCATCGTTAACCTGCAGACTCATTGACTTTGCTTCTTTATCCAGTTTTAAAAAGTCAGAAAACGGAGTTGTTGAGGTCAGCGATCCATATCAGGCATACGCCACCAATCGTACGCTCTTTTAAAAAGATTGCATCTGAACGATTTAGTACTGCAGCTCGAATAATATTTTTCAGCATTATAGTCATCATTAGGAGTCACAATACTTGGAATCGCGTTTGGTATTACATGGTTCAGAGAGGTTGTTATTATTGCTGTAGCTGCTTATTAATTCCTGCGGTTTGACCATCAATAGCAGCCATTGATATCATCTTTCAATTGGTCTAGGAAAATTAAGGTTTCAGTGCTGATACCAGCAAGAGAAGGGTATTAGATGAGTAAAAATAAGCGGGCATAGAAAGAGATGGATATTGTCTTGTGCTTGGGTAAAGATAAAGATAAAGATAAAGATAAAGATAAAGATAAAGATAAAGATAAAGATAAAGATAAAGATAAAGATAGAGATAAAGATACAAATACAGATGCAGACACAGATACAGATGCATATACAGATACAGATACAGATAGAGATAGAGATAGAGATAGAGATAGAGATAGAGATAGAGATAGAGATAGAGATAGAGATAGAGATAGAGATAGAGATAGAGATAGAGATAGAGATAGAGATAGAGATAGAGATACAGATAGAGATAGAGATAGAGATAGAGATAGAGATAGAGATAGAGATAGAGATAGAGATAGAGTTAGAGATAGAGATAGAGATAGAGATAGAGATAGAGATAGAGATAGAGATAGAGATAGAGATAGAGATAGAGATAGAGATAGAGATAGAGATAGAGATAGAGATAGAGATAGAGATAGAGATAGAGATAGAGATACAGATAGAGATAGAGATAGAGATAGAGATAGAGATAGAGATAGAGATAGAGATAGAGATAGAGATAGAGATAGAGATAGAGATAGAGATAGAGATAGAGATAGAGATAGAGTTAGAGATAGAGATAGAGATAGAGATAGAGATAGAGATAGAGTTAGAGATAGAGATAGAGATAGAGATAGAGATAGAGATAGAGATAGAGATAGAGATAGAGATAGAGATATAGATAGAGATAGAGATAGAGATAGAGATAGAGATAGAGATAGAGATAGAGATAGAGATAGAGATAGAGATAGAGTTAGAGTTAGAGATAGAGATAGAGATAGAGATAGAGATAGAGATAGAGATAGAGATAGAGATAGAGATAGAGATAGAGATAGAGATAGAGATAGAGATAGAGATAGAGATAGAGATAGAGATAGAGATAGAGATAGAGATAGAGATAGAGATAGAGAGATAGAGATAGAGATAGAGATAGAGATAGACATAGAGATAGAGATAGAGATAGAGATAGAGATAGAGATAGAGTTAGAGATAGAGATAGAGATAGAGATAGAGATAGAGATAGAGATAGAGATAGAGATAGAGATAGAGATAGAGATAGAGATAGAGATAGAGATAGAGATAGAGATAGAGATACAGATAGAGATAGAGATAGAGATAGAGATAGAGATAGAGATAGAGATAGAGATAGAGATAGAGATAGAGATAGACATAGAGATAGAGATAGAGATAGAGATGGAGATAGAGATAGAGATAGAGATAGAGATAGAGATAGAGTTAGAGATAGAGATAGAGATAGAGATAGAGATAGAGATAGAGATAGAGATAGAGATAGAGATAGAGATAGAGATAGAGATAGAGATAGAGATAGAGATAGAGATAGAGATAGAGATAGAGATAGAGATAGAGATAGAGATACAGATAGAGATAGAGATAGAGATAGAGATAGAGATAGAGATAGAGATAGAGATAGAGATAGAGATAGAGATAGAGATAGAGATAGAGATAGAGATAGAGATAGAGATAGAGATAGAGATAGAGATAGAGATAGAGATAGACATAGAGATAGAGATAGAGATAGAGATGGAGATAGAGATAGAGATAGAGATAGAGATAGACATAGAGATAGAGATAGAGATAGAGATAGAGATAGAGATAGAGATAGAGATAGAGATAGAGATAGAGATAGAGATAGTGATAGAGTTAGATATAGAGATAGGGATAGAGTTAGATATAGAGATAGATAAAAGATATAGGTATAAAGATAAAAATAAAGACAAAAACAAAGATAAAGAAAACGGTAAGATAAAAATAATGATAAAGACAGAGATTCTTAATGGTCTTAACTTTAGAACAAACCATTTTTCCAGCCTGATTTGATCATAATTAGAAAGCGAAGGACTTCCTATCGATTAGTCCTGCCTTCGAAAGGGTTTGAAATGAGACTTTAGATAAATTTTATTCATAAAGCAGATAGATCTTAAATAATTTGAGTATTGTTCTGTGCACAAATTAAGTGTGTATTTCAAGCGAAAAAAAGGATTATTATATGAATCATAAGCAATTGCCTTACAAGCCATTAATAATTTTGCAAGCATAAAACCACATTTAAATCTTTCTTAGTTAGAAATTTGTATGCATTTTGTTACGCAGTCAAATATTTATAAGAGCATCCATGCAATAACTTTTTTTTTCAAAATTATGCCCTATTCTTTTCATGTAAACGCAGGCCCTTTGCGCCTTTCTCGCCTACAAACGTTTTCTTATCGGCGCCGGCGATGAATTCACATCTGCCTTTGAAACAGACCCAGCGAACGTGGTGCATCAGCAAGCTTACACCAGCTACTCCATGGACAACGACAACGATCAGTACAGTAAGTCGCCGTTCAGTGGCCAACAACAACAAGGTATGCCTGAATTATTTTGTAATAAATTCACAAAAAAAAATATTTCGATTATTTTGGATTATTCTTCTTTTCGTAACAAATAGGCATGGAACAGCAAGGAATGGAACAGCAAGGCATGGAATATCAACAGCCCACCTATTAGAGCAAGATAAGCCAATAATAAAATATGAGCAAGAACGATTGGCAAGTGATTGCCAATTGGGCTCATGGAATTGGGTACTTTGAGAGTGTCGCTTGATTTGTGCTGTAGAAAGCAGCAGCAGCAGTAGCAAAACTCAAGCTAATTTTTTAAATTAAAACAAACAAAAAAACAAAATGAACCGAAAACACCGATAGCAAACATATACATACACACACACATGCATATGTAGACAAATATACAAATATACTCATAAATAAAATTAAAGAAAATGTAAATTTATGTATTTGCAATTGAGTGCAAACACAAAAAACTTGTGCAAAAAGTTAGCAGCAGCAAAGAAACTCAACAACTAAACACACCACATGCATACACACATACACAGATACACCCGTATGCACTACTACCAACCGAACTGTAAAATGGCGCTCACAAATGAAATGACGTGCATTCATAGTTAAAATTAGAGTTGACTCCGAGTCGATGCGATTTCTTTAAAAGAAATTATGCAAAAATGCTTACTCTGAGGAGGCTGAGGCGGCGGAAGACTTCTATTTTAATATTTTTTCAACTAATATTTCGAACTATGAGTGCGCGTCTTACAAAAGAAAAAAAAATCATGAAAAAGCGATTAAATTAAAAGCAAACACTTAAGTGCAAAAGTTTATAATTGTAATTGTGTAAATTTTATAAATTAATTCTATGTCGCATTTAAACGATGAATTGCTGTACATCTTAGGTGTGTGCAGCGCGTGAAAATGTAATAAAATGCAAAAAAGTTGTAAAATGCTTTTGCTTCAACTTGAGAAATACACAAGTAAATGGAAATAAATAAGTAGTTATTAGTAAAAAAATATTTGTTAATAAAAGTTATAGGCATGGAGCGAAGGAACACTTATTAAACGTAATCACATATGTATGTATGCCCAGGCGCATACATACACACATATAGACACATATTTTTGCAGTGAGCAATTGTAAGCTTCTATAGCTGATTATGTAGACTTTGCGAATAAACAAGTTATTTATTGCTGGTAAATTAACAAAACACACAACCCTAATGTATACATAAGCAAGCCAATAATTTAAAATAAATAACTGGAAAATTTTTAAAATTTACAGCAAACAAGCGAATGTTTGTAAATTTACATACAAAATATCAACAAAGCCGGCAAGAATTAAGAATACATTTCGAATGTCATAAATTCATATACACACATACATATGCAAATAAACTCTTTATGTCATTATGCATACCGGTAACTCACACATGCATACATACATACATATATTTAATATTTATGGTATGTATGCACAATAACATTGAAATTTACATACCTACTAAAGTAAATCGTAGAAAATTAGTGGTTTTTGAATAACTTATTATTTAGTTATAGAAAATTAACAATAAATATAACAACAATAACGAAAACTCATAAAACATATTTAGATGTTTGTGTTTGTTGTCGTTAAGGCATCTGATACGGGTATCCACAATTTCGCATTGTTATTTTTTTCACTACCGAACTATCGGGATTAGGCTTAGGGGATGCCGAGATTTATTGTTTTTGATTTATATATAATTTTTTTTAAGCAAAAATAAATTGTTTGTCACCTTTTTTTTTTAAATTGTTCCCACATTACGAAATATCCGACTTAAGCTTAGGGGATGCCGAGATTTTTTGTTTTTGATTGATTTTTATTTATTAAAAAAAAAAAAAAAAAAATTTCGTTTCGGGGATGCCAAGATTTATTGTTTTTGATTGATTTTTATTTATTTTTTTTTAAATAAATTCGCTCAGAGCCGAGTAACGGTCTGCTAGGTAGTACACCTCTAAAAATCTTTCACCATGCAAATGTCACCGCTCCTAACTGACTTCTCTATTAGTCAGACATCTCTAATAATGGCTAATAAATCCAGACACTTCCCCTGAGCGAATATATTTTTCTTTACTAAATCTTATGTATGGGAAAAAGTTACGCTCTTTTGAGTGGACACCTCTCTTGAACGGGCAAAAGCCGACTAAAGGTGAGTGTACGCCCAAGGGAGGTGTCACTGTATAAATATACGCTAAAAACTCAGTAAGTGTATACTTAATTTACGTAACTAACTTTACGTAATATTTCGACCAACTTTTTGAAAACGCAAATTTGTGTTAGCGGTTTATTGCTACTTAACTTAACTTAACTTAGAAGTCTGTAGATTTCTTCTGTGAGCAGTGAATTGCATATCTTCGATTTTAAAATTCCTAATAATAAATGGATTTAGAAATTATTTTCGAAAATAGCTTATTTGATGTGACGGTAGCCGTTTTTAACGCGCATACGTTTGTGCTTAAAATTTGTGTGAAACAATAAGCAGACAGTTTTATATGAGCTTATGGCACAGTTGCGAGTGAAATCGGTGCTTCCAAGTTTTGTTATGTTGGTCTTCATCCAAGAATGATAGATTACTAGGTTTGCCCAATAACCTAAGTTTGATGAAAAACAAAATTGTGAGGGGAACATCGGCTGCCATGTGACGGGAGTGATTCGGCTGCCGAGTTCTGCACGATCATTTCACATGTATTCACACACTTGTCCAATCAGTTGTTGTTCAGACGGCAACGCAACGTGTATATCACTAACACATTCTTAGTTTTTTCGTAAGCAAACCGTTTCATAACTCCTGCTACGGCACTGCTCATTCGCTGATTCGGTTAAATTCGCTGAGAGCCGGCTAACGGCTCCCATTAGAAATCGTTTCACCATGGCTTTTATCGGCTTTTGCAATCTGCTTTATCGACATATGCGACATATACATACATATGTATGTATGTGTCAATACACTAAAACTTTCCCTACCGTTTGCATTTTTCAGTTCGTAATTTACTTCAATAAATCTTGATTTAAAATTTGTTAAATGGTGATGTGATTGTCGTTGCACGGTTTTTTGTTTTTTTTTTGCTGTAAACTCAGATGTTATGTAAGCGCGTAAAAAAGCTTTGTTATAGTAGACGAACTATAAAGGTTAAATTAGAGGTGCCATACCATAACACCATAATCGTAACCGTGGCCTTAACCGTAACGATATTTACTGTCATCTATTATTGGTGCCATAGCCATAAACAGCTGATGTTGAAATATATTGTCATTTATGTGTGCATTTCCAAAGTGCAGAAACTAAATAAAGGATACCAAATGAGCAGTGTCGAAGTAATTAATGGTTTATTCATTAATGCCACCTCAAATCGCTTACAGTTTTGCCTATAGGTTGGCTCGATCAGCAGATGTCTCTGGTTATGGCTTTGGCACCTCTAATTTAATTTTTAAACAAATGTAATACTTGTTCAAGATACAAAAACAATCAGTGGCCAGCTGAGTAATCGTTGCAAATATCTTAAGTTAAGTTTTCTCTAATCACACTTTTATTCAAAGTTAACCTAATTTAAATGTAAATCCACAAATTAGCATACAAAAAATTTGCTGAAATATACAGCTCATTATTTCTTAACCTTCTGTTGGGTGCCGTGTATCAAATTGATTTAAATAAAATTAAAGTTATGTTTGAAAAAATTATATAAATTGCTACTAACAAAACAAAACATTATTTAATTAAAAATACATTCAAAAAAGTAATCAGAGACTATTTAAATGCCAGCGAAGGATTATTTATTGATACAACATTACAGCATCAGCCGAATCAGCGACGCTTAACAGAATGTTAAATAAATGTAAACATCCAAGACATGCTTACACACACACGCCCTGAATGTGAAGAGTAGTGCGAATATCATATTTTAACACAATGAACCAGACAAACAAATTTTACGACTTCCGTGCTGAATGCCGAAATATTCCGTAGCCCTTTTACGCGTTTCTACGTTCAAAACCTTGAGATTTCGGCATTTGCAAAGTGGTCCGAGATTTAAAATTTTTTCAGCGCGTTTTAGAATAGCTGTGGGAAGTTTTAAAATTAATAGAGGGGAAATTCTATTAATACCTCATACAGAAACCAATTTAACATTTGCATTGTGAAATAAGATAGCAGAGCTTAGGTAACGAGACTCTCCGGGACTTCGTACGATTTCTGTCTTTATGTATACATTTTTTGTTGGTACTAATACCTGAGGTGATTTACTGGTTACTACAATATTTTCGCAAGAAATTTTATTGTATAATACAAAAACAAATATCAATAAGAATAACAATTACAAAACTAAAAAAAGAACTTTTGTTTTATTATTTAAAAAAAAAAATTATCTACAAAATAATTTTCGTTAATTTCTTAGTTTAAAAATATTTGCACAAAGATTCAAACCCAAAATAACTAATTGCCGTTAATTGATGTGAGAGGTTTTTTTTTTTTGTTGGTGGGTGAGGTAGAGTTCAAGTTCCTTCCCACTTACAGCGGCCGTCGTCTACTGCGTTGAGTGATGGAGCAACTAAAATAGTCCTTCCTCTTCTTCTGAAGCCTTTCCGGGAGACAGCCCTTGACGGCATCCATAAAAAGGATAAATTCTATTCACCCACGTCTGGGTTCACCATATTTGTAGCCACCTTTATGCTATAGGCTCGTCTTATTGTGTGTCTACGTCAAGTGGTACGTCATTGCGAGTCTATGACTGAACTGTCTTTGGTTGTCGTTGGTTCGCCAATTTCGGTCAGCCTCCACTGCACTGCTGCTAATGGTGATGCTGCGTCTGGCCTGGTGTTGCTACTATTGATTGCAGCCGTGCCTTGCGCTCTCGTCGGTATGGCGTAGGCACCTTATGATTTTTGCTGCGAAAGCTCGAACTGACTCCCACTTCCCGCTGGTTGAACACTTAACTATCGTAAGGGTGTTTAAGCCTGTAGAATGCTCCAACACTCTTTCTAGTGCATCTCTTACTTCTTTAAAGCGATTACAGTGCAAATGGTTGGACAAGTTCAAGCCCTCAGTCAGGAAGATCATTGTATTACACCTGGCTAGATTACAGTGCAAGGAATAGAGAGGCAGGATAGATGGGTGTATGACTGTAAAATTTAATTTGAGGTAGGTCACTCTTGCGCCAATCTTTTGGATTCATTGATGAATCTTTAGAGATCCGGAAGAGGAAGAGTATGAACTTTACCCATACTCAGTACATCGCACCCCAACAGCCTAAGCCTAATTCTATTAGTTGAATTGATGCAGAATTGACACATAAAAGCATGCAGGGCCTAGTGGTATGCCTAGAAAGTCTTCATTAGCCAGTTCGTTCCCTGTAATACCACAATGTCCAGGTATGCAAATAACATAAGCTTTGCTGTTTTTTGCAACACTGTTCAGTTGTGTCTAATTTCGAAGAGTAGCGTAAGTTAGCAAGGGCTCTCAGTGCAACTTGACTGTCACTAAAATTCCAATACTACTACCCCGCCACTGCTTCTCAATCAGCCTGTATGCTGCATTACAGAATACAGTAAAAATACCGTAGCCATCTCTACTGTAGCGTAAGAGTACTTAGTGTCTTCATCCAAGTACCATCCAGATACACTACAATCACTAGTTTTGGATCCGTCGGTGTAGAAAGTGTGCTGAGATCCCATTAATAGGTTCTCTGGACTTAAGCATTGATCTCTATCTGGTATCTACACATCACACTTCCTACCGAAGCTAACGTAAGGCACCTGATTGTTCGCTAGCGGCGAGAACAGAGTGCACCGCTCCGACAGCTGGTGGAATATCTGACAGTGGCCAGTACTTTCTTCGTCTCCCCAGACCTGCAGCTTCAGTACATATATAACAGTTTAAGCATTGGAGGGCGTAAAGGTTTCTAGTACCTTGTAGCAGGAACTGTTTTGCACAGAGCGTATCATTTGAAAGAAGTGTGGATGTTTTGACGGATATAATAAATAGGTTATTACCATTTTCATACCAATTATTTGGGGTTGTATGGGTATCTATCGCGGCCGCCGTAGCCGAATGGGTAGGTGCGTGATTACCATTCGGAATTCACCGAGAGGTCGTTGGTTCGAATCTCGGTGAAAGCAAAATTAATAAAAACATTTTTCTAATAGCGGTCGCCCCTCGGCAGGCAATGGCAAACCTCCGAGTGTATTTCTGCCATGAAAAAGCTCCTCATAAAAATATCTGCCGTTCGGAGTCGGCTTGAAACTGTAGGTCCCTCCATTTGTGGAACAACATCAACACGCACACCACAAATAGGAGGAGGAGCTCGGCCAAACACCTAACAGAAGTGTACGCGCCAATTATTTATTTATTTTATGGGTATCTATGGTCTAGCATCAATTTTTAATTTTTCGAGTACTTTGCTGCATGAAACCGATTTATTTTTCAAATTAAACTCATTTTCAAAGGCCAATCAACCTACGACTTGGTTTCGGTCGAACTTAATTTTTCGTTAAAATCAATACTATGTTTTAATGTTCAAAATAACATTTATTCCAAACAACTTACTTTTCGTTCTCAATTTCATTGTGCATTGAAATAGTTTGTATTGTTGTATTAGTGCTGAGCGGCAGATTCTCAATATTTTGCTGATAGAAAATGCGATGTTGCCACTGTTACTGAAATTTTCTCTTAGAACGAGTTGCTACATATCTATGTAAAAAAATAGCAGCGCTGCAGTTGTGGAAGCTCGAACACATGCAAACTGTGCAAGGTGAAGTCCAGAACAAACAAGACTGAGCTAAAATAGAAACGACAGAAGCTTTGTTCTGATAACTTTGAGTTTATTTATTCAAAATAGCCCCCTCTGGCCTCGATACACTGTATTGGGCGATCTAAAAGCTTTTCGAAAGAGTATTTCAGGTCATTGAAGTCCAGAACAAACAAGACTGAGCTAAAATAGAAACCACAGAAGCTTTGTTCTGATAACTTTGAATTTATTTATTCATAATAGTCCCCTCTGGGCTCGATACACTGTTTTGCGCAATCTAAACGCTTTTCAAAAGAGGATTTCAGGTCATGGACGGGAATGTCCTTCCGGATGTCGGTACAAGTCTTTTGGATGGCCTCTACGGACGCAAAACCTCTTCCTATCATGCCAAATGCAATTTTCCGAACAGGGAACAGTCACAGGGAGCCATATCAGGCGAATACGGTGAGTGATTGATGGTTAAAATGCGATTTCTAGCCAAAAAATCAGTCACAAGAGTGGATCGATGAATTGGTGTATTATCATGCAATAAGCGCCAGCTTCCTCCTTCGCGGCATTTAGGCGGATTCGACGAATGCGATGCAACAAATGCTTCAAAATGACAAGATAGAAAATTGCATTGACGGTTTGGCCCGTTGGCACGAACTCCTTGTCGATAATTCCCTTGGAATTGTAAAAACAAATGAGCATCGACTTAATTTTTGACTTCTCCAAACGCGATTTTTTTGTTCGTGGCTCGTCTGGGGTCTTCCATTCGGCACTTTGACGCTTAATTTCAGGTTCATGTTGGAAACACCACGTTTCATCACCTGTTCCAAGGTGGTAAAGGAAGTTCTCGTCTTTTCTCGCCTCTTTCATGAGGTCTTTCGAATGTTGAATTCTGAGGAATTTTTGGTCCTCAGTTAACTTGTGCGGAATGAAACGTGCATAGATAGACCTTTCGTAAGCCCAAATGATCAGTTAAAATGCGATAAATTGATGTTTTGGAGATATTCAACTACGATTCTATGAATTTCAACGATGATTTCGGCTCGTTTTTGATAAATTTACGAAGAATTTCGATGAGTTTTCGGTGATTACTGATTTTGGGCGGCTCGAATGTTCATTGTCATGTATGTCCTCACAACCATCTCTGAAACGTGTTAGCAGCTCTTGAACTCTGGCAGGAGATAGACAATCATCGCCGTAAACTTTTTTCATTAATTCAAATGTTTCGATTTTAAAACCAAATTTGATATTAGCTCTTTCTCCGAAACTCATTTTTGTACCGATGACACAAACATACTGACACTTTAGACGCAATAACTTCGCTTCCTCTGTACCGAATGTCACCAAGCTTTCATTGGAGGTCAGCCTTCCAAAGCACTAACTCATTAAAAAGAAGGCGCCATCAAAAACATTTTTATGACGCCAGTTTTTGTTTGTTTTGGACTTCATCTAGTAAACTTAAATTTCTATATCTTTATTTATTTTTATTTACATTTGTTTGAACCTCAATAATTATGAGTAACTTTTGTTTACCATTTTCTTCATTCGTGTTTATTAGTATACTTTCCGCGATCGCATATTCTATTATTTTACTATGTTTGCTTTGCTTAATTTCTCAAGAAGTTGTTATCAATTCCGAAAGTTGAATTATTACTTTATGGATAATTTTTTTAAATTTAATTGCACTTAAATACAAATAAGTATACAATTTTTCTAGTAATTACCTTATTTGAGGTTTGTTTACTGTCACTTGATAAGGGAACACCTACACGAATAATAAATAGTTCTACAAGCCGGGAAATCAAATTTGCTGTTTAGAATTCAGTCACAACAATTTAATTCTGTTAAGCTTTTCCTTTTTATATTAAGGTAAAGTTGTGTGATGGTAATGGTTGTACGGGTTAGGCGAAGGCCTTTATGCACTGCCACCAGATTGATCTATTGTGCGTCTCTAATTACTAAATTAAATTTATTTAGTATACCAAAGAATCGAACCAGCTCCTCAGGAGGGATCAATTGTACGTCTTCCTCCTCTAGTAGGTACGAGCCCAGGATTCTGTGATTCTCCTGTGGCCTAATGCCTCACAGTTGGTGATTAAGTGTTCCATAGACTCCTCTTCACCACAGCAGAACCTGCTTGATCTTGTACTAGATAATCCTATTGTGTTAAAGTATTTATTCCAGGCAAAGCGACCTGTAAGTGCTCCACAGAGTAAACTGATGCCCTTTTCATCTTGCTCTATTGGCATTGAAGTTCAAAAACTTTTTGGAGTGATTAAGGCCGCTTGCGCCATTCCAGTGTTCCCTGATTTTTGTTTGGATTGGATTTTTTGGTTTCCTGTTTTCTATTATTTTTGTTAAAGCCGAAAATTGGGTTAGTCCAATAAAAGTCCACAAAAGTCTGCCTTCGCGCTCCCTTCGTGTCCCTCATGCCCTGATACCCAAACTAGAGAGTCCTGGTTGTGAGTGGCCAGCTTGTTGAGTGCATTGTTACACTCTATTAGGACTTTTAACTTGAATGTGAAGCTATTGATCGCTTTGAGAACCGATTGGCTGTCCGAAAGTATTTTAATTTTTACTTTCTCTATATATGATTTCCACTGTTTCCATTACGGCGGAGAGCTCCGCATGGAAAATCGTGGTATCTCTACTTAGTGTTAGGCATTTGTGTGCTCTAGGCCCCACTATTGCTGCTGCTACTCCTTGGAGCGTTTTGTAAACATCTGTGTACCATTTTTGTGAGTCATCATTTAGCCATGTTGGGTTAGTGTTCCACTTTTTCCTAGACGGGAATATAACCTTGTATCTCTTTATAAACTTGAGTACGGGTTCCGTGTAGTCATTCGCTTGGGTTAGGCATACTGCATGTTGAACCCAGTTCAAGATATTGAGGAGTCCAGTAAGATCTCCTGGTTTAAGTTTTTCTTTCAAATGAAAGGAGAGCTTCGTAGCTTCCTCTTGTATTCCTAAATGTAGACGTGGTAAATTTAAAAACGCTTCCACGTTTAGAGTTTTCACGCTCCCTTACAAAAGGTCGCATTTAAGAAGGATGAAGAAAATGGAAAAAATTAAATTCCTTTTGGTAAAATAGGTAGCAAAAAATTGTTTTTCTACATAAACGAAAACAAACAGAATTTTCCAGACATTTTTCTGAGAAAACTTTTAAATTTATTGGTCTAAAAGTTAGTACATATTTGGAAAGTACCTACAGCTGATCTCCAGGCAGCTCCTGTCAAAAACGACGTTTTGTGGTTACCTCTATATCTCTGAACTGGATCCTCTGAAATTAAAAAACCAAACAGATTCCATTAAAGTAATGTTAAATCTAGTAATTAATCAAAGGAATAAGTAAAATAAATTTTTTGGACAAAATGGCGGTTTCTCAAAAAAAAAAAATCAATTTTTGACCAAAATTTCGGCCTTAAATTGTTTATAAAAAAAAAAAAATTTATCGGTGAGAAAAAATCTTCGATTAATTACTAAAAAATATATTTAAGAAGCTCGAGTTAAAATGTGAGACTAATCGGTTTAGCCGTTTTCGATTAATGTTCGTCACCGACTTTGAAAACACCATTTTGAGAAAAACGCGCTGTCGCTTCGGCCTTGTACTTTCCAGCACTCTGAAACGCCATTCATACGTGAAAAGATAGTCTCATTGGAAACATGTTCCGCCAATCACTGCTTTCTTATAATGAAGTCTAGAATGTATTCCAACGCCCCTTCGTGGAGCCTATCCTACTCATCTCTCTATTTCGCTCTTTGTTAAATGCTAGTTCGAATTAATTTAGCATCACCTCATCATCAGAAAGAAAGCGTTTTCAATTTTCCATTGATGTGTAACTTAGCCGAAGCCACTCGGTTTCATCAGTTTGCAACAGACCACGAGTAGCAAAACTTGCGGTGTTGTGGATATATTGCTAAATGCACGATGACTACTACGATAACTTATGTATTTTTAAAGTAATCTGACCTAGAAAGCACTTCCTCCATCTTGGACATGGCGATACCTGAGCGAGTTTCTCCTACAAATTTCACTTCTCCTTCACTTTTACTCAAATTTTCTAGAGTTAGCAACTAGAGAGCCGATTTGTGAAGAGAGAACGAGAGAGCTGCTTACAAGCTGCAAACTTTTTATTATTGAATTATATTGTACAATAAATTATAAATATATTTTTGAATTTAAATTTAGAACTTAAACATTGCCCGTGCCCCAAACTGACCGTACTTTAATGAGGTCTTCACAGCTACCAATCAAGCGTTAGCAGCAAATGACCGTAACTCGTTTTTAAAACTGTAAACGTTGTAAAGAGCGCGCGAAAGCTTATGCGTGCGCTACAAGGATGATAGATACCAGATATGTATTTAGATACCTCGTTGGGTAAGGTGAAAAAAATTTTGAGGAGACCTTTGAATTCTATAATGCTGACGTCATTCGTTTAGTGTTTCACAAAATTTAGCTTTCACTTAGTGAAACACAAAACAAATACCGTCGGCATATCTGTCAAATTCGCTCAGAGCCGAATAACGGTCTGCTACGTAGTACATCTCTAAACAACTTTGCCCCATGCGTGCGCTGAGCTATGTTCCGGATATACATATGTAGGTAGTTACTTTATATTCTCAATAAAATTATAGATAATTTTGAAAAACATTATTCACTTAAATTTTGATTAAAATTTGAAACTTAAATATTTAATTTAGAACACGATTTATTTATTTAAATTACTTTTTTATTTAGTTTTTTTTTGTAACTCCAAAAAAAGTAAATATTTCATTTGGAACACGATTTACTTATTTAACTTAATTTTTTATTTAGGCATTTAAATAATTTTTTCGACATCAGTATTTTTCCTTCTTTTTCGCTTTAGGTTTTCATTTAACAATTTGTGACTCAAAAAAAAAAATTTTAATACAATTAAATCGCATATAACATGTACATACATATGATATATGTACATACATACACCCATACAAATATACATTCTTCAAATACATCCATAGATAAGTACTAACACAAATGTAGCTTCATGTATTTACTTATAGTTGTAGTAGATGTGCGTTATATTGGTAAACTTAGATCAAACACATAAAAATACACACAAGACATAAGGGAAAAAGTAATGAAAAAGTAAAATAAAATAAAATGTAGTAAAAGTATCATATATAGAGCCAATCCTAAACAAGAACTAAAAAATTCCAAACAGTAAACAACTGTACACAAAACTGATAAACAAAGATAACTGGCAACAATAAAAATAAATACACATATACAGAGATATAAAAAAAAAACGAAAAATTGAAAGAAACCCCATAAAATAAATTATATAAAATTAGTAAAATGTTTTCGCTGAATGGCAAATACTCATGCATACATTTATAAATACTTATGTAAGCATTGAAATTTTGTTCAGTTGATATTATTATGGCATATATAAGAATAAATAATATATAAAGAAATAAATTGATAAAATTAAATTAAATTTGTATTCATTTTACTCACTAAATGGGTATGTTTACTTGAAAAGAAAAAAACAATTTTTATTTACAAAAATAGGAATTGAGTTATGCAACAACGGGAAAGTTTTTATATAAATTTTCCCCAACGAAGTCCTTTGTTATGGAAATCTCTCTGGATATATACATATATAATTGGCATGTACGCCCTTTTTGGGTGTTTGGCTGAGCTCCTCCTCCTATTTGTGGCGTGCGTCTTGAAGTTGTTCCACAAATGGAGGGATCTACAATTTTTTTAAGCCGATTCCGAACGCCAGATATTTTGTATGAAACGAACCTACGTTCTCTCTGAATTCCGAATGGTAGTCACGCACCAATAATTCTGCTACGGCCGCCGCCATTCCAATCTCTCTGGATACTTTTGTCAAAAACAGACTACATCTTTTGAGGTGAGAGAGAGAGAAAAAATCAAGCCAAGTATACCGTACACGTGAGAGAGCTTCCTGCATTGAGTAAAGCGAGTGAAAATCAGAACAGACCTAGTCTGGTGAATATTTAATTTCATTTCATTTCAATATCAAGAAACAATATACTATATAGAAAGAGTACAGACTAAGAGATTTAAATAGAGATGGCGGTTTCAATCGAATTTCCCCTCCATAGGTTTGTAAATAATTGTTAACCGTTACAACGAAATGAGGCTGAGTATTTTTTCGATGAAAAATTACGCACTCATGTTTAAACGCATATTCACGTTTATATTCCCTTAATGCTGCCTTCAAGCAAATCCATTTTTGACGGTACAACTAAACCGTAATAGTTTCATCAGATTTTCAAAGCAAAATAAAAAAAAAACATTCGTAAGAGCTAATCACTTTCGCAATACGAAGCAAGCGTTTTATAGGTGGCAATACGTTTGAAAAAGCTTCTCTCAATTTTGAGTTTGACGGTGTCAGTTGCGTGTTATACCGCAATATTTATATCATGAACTGTAATAACAACAACAATAGTGGTGGTGACAAAAAACGGGATCTTTACAAAAACGTTGTAAAGGGGATTTGTTTTATATCTTCATGAAAAGCTTACGAAAAAATAATTGTTATGAGTCTTAAGTATTAAGAAAAATTAAATTATAATTGAAAAAGAACCCTCATCAGCCGTATGTCAGGAATGTCTTCCAATGACCGTGGGATCGCATTTTTGTCTATTTTACGGATTCCTTTTTTGAGTTCTTCGCGGTTTTTAGCTCTACAGTTGTTCTTGCATGTCACTGAACTTAAATTTCCAGAGCCATTCTCTATTGGACGATAGTAGAACAAGTTTGTGGGATTCCACTATTTTGGTATAGCTTAGTTCTTCGCTCCAACGCTTTAACGCTATAATGGGACGCCACTTTTTCAGGCCATAATACATTTTTCCATCACAATGGCACTTTTTAAGAAAAGGAATCAAAATTTTGCCTAAACATTAATTCAGGTGTAGTTCTTGGTTCGCTATAAGGCCACTTGATCTTCCTTTCCCGGATATTGCGATATAGAGCATTACTTTCGATTCAAATTTGTGCTTGAGTTCCAATTTCACATTAGAGCTTCATTTGGAAATGTTATTTGAATAAAATCGATCATTTCCAGGCGCCTGAGATTACTTGAGAGGAAAATAGCCTTTGTCATCCAAAACGCATGATTTTTTGTTGAAATTTCGAATCATCTCTTGGCATTGCAACTTTATTTTTGATATTTGTTCGACAGTGTATTCTGGTGACTTAATTTTTTTTGGCACTGTATCTGGAGTTTTCTTTTTCAGCTTCGTCGATTTATTATTTTTATTATTGAACTTACCCTTAAGGTGGGATAGGCACCGATTAGTCATGATCAATGAAATTCTTCAACTGCCTCGCTCTTTTTTCATGCTCATAGCGAGTCTAAATAAATAAATGAATAAATAAATAATTCTATATAAAGTAGATCTAGGAACTTCCCACAATTAAAGTGATGAACGATAAATATTATGTTTTGTCAAGATTTTCAGTTTTTAGAACTGTCAATGCGATGGCGGATGTGGCTCCGACGCCATCTTTATGAAAACTATTGTCTCTTTCTGGAAGCAGAAACTACGAAGCGAGCAAAACGCATTCATTAAGGAGTTAGAAGTAGTCAGAATTTTCAAAAAATTGGATTTTTTTTTGCATTTTCTTAAAGTATAATATCTTAAAAATATTGTATGAAAGGCTGAAGGGAATCCGACAAATACTTTTCGAGTTATTCAAGAATTAACAAAGGGCGTTAACTCTACATAAATCAATAGCAAAACTTTAAATGCGTTTTTCTCAAAACTATGTGTTTTGAACTGGTGATCACTGTAACTTACTATAAAACCGCTTGGTATATTTCAATAAAATTTATACTGCTTTTGAAAAACATAAAAACTCGTGGGAGGTCGAAGAATTTTTTTTTCAAAAATTTCGACTTATTTTAAACAATTAATTCGTCGGTTTTTTTCTCGAAAATCTGAAAAATTCTTTCTGAGGACGCCATATTGTGAATTTTGAAGCAAAGCTTCGATCAGGTACAAGATTATCTACTAATAAAACTAATTTCTCTTGTCCGATTGATTTTAGATGAATCTCTAAGGACTTCTGATGATCACCGCTAGGGATTTATGTTCTATTTGTGAAAAACAAAAATTATTTTAATATAAAAATTAATTTTTAATTTAATTAAAAAAATAAATACTTGGGACTAATAATTAAATAAGAAATACAATATTCGCATCAACATAATTTCTTTTAGAATATGGTCCAGCGCTCGTGAAACTCTCGCCGACTACTGCTCCACCACCACCAATACTCCCACCATGCAACCAACGACGAAATTCTTCAGTCGTCAAATCGGCAAACTGATTAACGCCCATTTCAAAAGTTACTTCACCTCTCTTATAACGCTCGTTGTGTGCGTAAATCATGTGTATGTTATTACAGAATATTAGACGTCGACGCGCATCCTCGACCGTTGAACCATATTGCTTTTGGAATTGATTCTGTGGAAATAGAAAAATAATTAAAATTTTCCCGTATCAAACACTTTCCCCTTCTAATTCCTACTTTGTACAAATGCCAACTCTCATTACTGCAATCATCCATCACACCATAGGCGCTGCTGCAAACAGCTGCTACCATTGAGAGTGTGAGCAGCAGTGATACCTTGAAGTGTGATGACTTTAGAAAGGTGTCCATTCTCCTCTTGAACTTGAGGGCTTTGCAGCAAGTTATGAAATACTTGAATATTTAGCAGCTGCGTCCAGATTTATACTACACCTTAAGCTTTGTTTAATGAACCTAAGCTGTGCTATTTCGTACGGGTGTGTGCATGTGGGGTCCATGCACGCGCTTCAGATAAGCGTTTGAGGCAATCAATGTTTTGTTAATTTGTTTTCATTGGCCTTTTAATAGGCAGCTTGATAATGAGTTCCAATGGATGGTAGTGAACAAAGCTGTGTACACAATTTATTCCTCATTAGCGTTTAATTATTATTCTGGCATCCGCGTATAATCAGACGCTAATAAATTTGTCAAATAAAAAAAATGGTGCAAAGTTAAGGGAGCAGAAAATAAGAGCACAAAAACATAGGAGTTCTACACAGAGTACATGGGTGGGCAATTCGAATTTTTAGTCTCGATAGAGATGCATAAATTATTATCTGGCGGAACTCTGCTGAAAGCAAATTTCTTAAATGCAAAAATCGCCGGTTGGGAGGGTGCAAAACTACTGACTATATGACTAGAAAAACATGCCTCGGCGGGAAATTCAAAGTTCATATTCTCGATTGCGAAGTTTGGAGAGTCTGGCTTGCACACCTAAATTCTACATATACTCACTAGTATATAAACAAGTCGAGTTTGGATGAGCAGGCGGAGAAGGTACACATACATGCATATGTGCCATTCAGTTCAGAGTTACAGAGTGTTAACAGGAAGTCAACAAATAGAAAATTCTAAGAAATATATAGGCGGAATGCACTCCAAGCCGTTGAAGTTGTGATTGGTGTTTATGGTGCCGATACTGTAACCGATAATAAGGGGCAACTTTGCTTTCGTCAATTCCATTCGGGCAATTTTGATAAAGAAAACGCCGATAAAATCACAGAAGTAATCGAAGTCTACCGTCATTTTAGTAGTCATAGCACCGCCCAGGAGCAAAAGATCGATTATAAAATAGTTTTAAACCATTTTTGTGAAAATTTTATATGGGTATGGCATCGAAGCAAATTTTCTTCAAACTGAGATGTTGGCGGTTTTGACCTGCGTCAGCATATGCCTCAAGTGACACCTTTCAGCTTCTGACAGCAAAAAACAGAACTGAACGGATTCCCGGCACTTGCGAGATCGAAGGCAAAGAAGCCGCAAACAGATGTTAAGGAGGAACTTTACAGGATCGGAATTATTATGTGACTTTAGCTGGTCATATTCCATATTAGAAGAAATGGGTCAACTCGAGTTTGTAAGTACTGAAGAGCAATAGGTGTCCACAGAAAGTAGAAGGCACTGTTCGATAGAAAAAACATTAAGCGGTGGCATTTCCCAGCTGGCCATATTCTAATGCTCTCTTAGACTTAAGCGCCTAATAACTATCTACCAATTTTTCTAATGAGCAGAATTCGAGACAATAAACCTCTAATTTATTTTCAATAAAACACGTCTGCTGCGAATTTCATGTTGTTTTTTGAACGAGTTGCGTGAAATTTTTATTCAATGAAGAGAAAAAAGTTCAAAGACAGAGCTTTAGTCTGCAAGCGATGTAATTGTCTGAGATATTCTTTAGTGCAGTTGGGAGACGCATTAGCAAATAGTAGCTAAGGCGCACAAAAAACCTGCATCGACTTTTTTATACTGAATTTGAGAGCCCTCAAAAAGGAACCAACAAAGGAGGACTTCAAATAATGAGGGATGGAAAAGTTTTAGGGTGTTCAGCGAGGATCCCATTTTTGGCTTAATGGCTAAGTCGAAAAGCAAAATTGCCGTATTTGGGCTAAAGAGCAACCCGAAGCCATTCAAGAGCAGTCATTACATCTATTGAAAGCCATCGTTTGGTGCGGCCTATGGGCTGGAGGAATCATCGGCCCATATTTCTTCAGAGACGAGGCGGACGCCAATGTAATAGTGAATGGTAAATCGCTATAGTGCCATGATAAACGACTTTTTGATACTGAATATTGAAGCTCGTGATCTCCACAACATTTAGCTCTAACAAGACGGCGCTACTTGCCACTCAGCCAGTGAAGCATTGGATTTACTACGTGGTCGATACGGTGAGCAAATTATCTCCCGTTTCGGATCAGTGGATTGTCCACAAAGATCGTGTGATATCACACCTTTGAACCTTTATTTGTGGGAGTTTTTAAAGCCTAAATGCATTGTGGATAAATCAGCTTCGATAGAGGCATTGGAGGCCAACATCACTAAAGTTATACACGAGACACCAGCCGAAGTCTTCCAGCGAGTCTTCAAAATTAATATTTAGGGATGGCCGAAATTCGGCGTAGTTGTGGCCAACAATTGAAAGGGATTGTCTTTAGAAAATAAATGCCATGAATGGTTCTACATAAAAATAATAAATATTACCCACTCCATTTCAATTTTCGTTGTTTTATTTCAATTCAAAATCCGATACCTCTAAATTTATAACCGTATATAATTATAGATATCCATGTTAAGTTATAAATTTTTAAACTAAATACCACTAAAGCGCAACATGCTTACCTGAAAGGAAAATCCACCGAATCAGCCTTACAGGTCATAGAGAATGTGGAAAAATCTCTAGAAGGCAAACAATTCATTTAGCCTAGAGGTGGAAAGACCAGAGACAGAGGATCTCGTCCCTGCTTGGCTGTAGGGAAGTTAATGTGGTGGCAAGAGGCGCTAAAGTCACAGGATTCGTTCACAGGGCGACGCCGCATGGTGGTGTCCGTTCGCCCCTACTTTGGCTAGTTACTATTGACGAAGTTCTGATAATGTTAAATAAGGGTGGAGTTAAGGTTGTAGCATACGCCGATGACTTGTTCCTGAGGCTATCGGGACCATTTCCCTCAGTCATGGCTGAGATTTTGGAAAGGTCATCAAGGCTGTACTCAGTCGCTGGGCTACCACTAGCTGCTTCCGAGTCAACTCTGACAAAACGGAGATGGTGCTATTTACCAGGAAATATAAACCTCCACTCTTTCGACTTCCCAAATTAAACAACCACGTTCTCCCGCTCTCATCGGAAGTTAGGTATCTAGGAGTGATACTTGACTCAAAACTCCATTGGAAGCTACACATTGAAAATCGGGTAAAGAAGATGTTCGGTAAAAAATGGGGTCTCAAGCCACAGGTCGTGCTGTGGATGTACAACGCAGTGGTTTTGCCAATTTTAACATATGAAAGCCTGGTTTGGTGGGAAGCTCTTCGGAAGGGCTATAATAACACTAAATTGCGGAGAGTGCAAACCGATGCATGCTTTGGCATCACCGGAGCATGTAAAACTTGCCCCAGTGCTGCCCTAAATGTCCCTTTGCACTTACTTCCCATCGACTTTTCCGTCATTTCCATAGCAGTTCAAAGTGCAATCAGGTTAAAGGAGATTGGCATCTGGCGCAATCTCTCAAGGGACATGGTAGCATTTTCGGGCAGTTAAACCCATATTTCTCCGAACTTCGAACAGATCTCTCTATCCGCAAACTAGAGTTTTAGAGTCATGCTAGGGCAATCTTTTGAAATAGGCAGGATTGGATCGAAGGGAAAATCTGCACAGAAGCTTGCACCTCTGACTTCACTGACGTTTCCAAGATGGAATCGGTAGTCAGGTCAGGGGTTTTCTCTAAATGAGCCAATTTATCCTTTAATCTGCCGAATACTGCTAGTGTTTTTCAAGTCTTTGCCATCCTGCAGGCATGCAAAATGCTTAAGGAGTGCGGGAGTGAGGGAGATATAAACATTATCACCGATAGTCAAGCCGCAATCAAGGCTCTCACGACGCCATGGTGCAGAATGAAATTAGTGAACTCCTTTAAGGAAGAGATCAGATATCTTGGGTGTGCAGGTAACGTTTATCTAATCTGGGTTCCAGGACATAGGAACATAGAGGGAAATGAAATTCCTGATGAGCTTGCCAAGAAGGGGGCTGAATTGGCCTCAGAGACCTCCTACCCGGTAATCGGCATCCCCATTAAAGGGGAAACTGCACAAATTATTTCATGTGCTATTTCGAAAACCCTTTGGTCCCAATTGGACTCCTCGCCATTCAATTTCCAAATTCGTAGCTGTGTTTACCGGTCACTGGACGATCGGGACTCACGCGGAAAAGCTAGGGTTACCATTTAACCCCCTTTGCAGAAGCGGTGGGGACCTTTCAGAGAGAGAGAGAGAGACTCTTGAGCACTTTCTCCGTAAATGTACGGGTGTGGCAGGTAAACGATTAAGATCACTGGGTGCTCCTTTCTTTGACAGTCTGGGCAGTGCGCCAATCCAAATTCCACCAATATTCTCCGTAATATCAACAGCTCTACCTGGCTGTAGATATCTACTGTTGGAGGTCTCAGAATGGTATCAAAACGGCGCTTTAATGCTACTTGAGGAGTGCCAGACTGGCACTTCAACCATTTCACCTACCTACAACTTAAGCCAATAATGATCTCTTGCAAAGGGAAGGGATATTTTAATTTCAACACCTCACACCAATTACTTAATGGTGGTGAAACCAAAAAAAAATATATACATATAAATATAATGGATATTTTAAATTCACAATGAAGCGGTGATGCCATTGGTAAGACATGCAAATGATTGAAATTTTTCGAGCGGCACAAGGAAATCGATAGATAAAGGCAGCGTACCTATTTTAATGGCCTTATTTGTTTATTTGTTTTTGTATATATTTACATATATACATATACTATATTTGTTTTTTCATTAAATATTAAAAGTAAATAACAATTTATTTGTTTATACTTACATACATTTCAATTCTTGCACATCTTGAGATTCTGAGTTCTCTTTTTTTTCAAGCTAAATATTCCAAAGTTATTAAATAAAGATTATAAGCACCCAAAATTTACGTCATAAGTGTCAAATGCAGGCCAGTGGCCTTTAATTTTACTGCAAATGTGCTTGTTATCTTGGTTTGATTATTATAAACGTTTTTTTTTTTTAATATTTTCACTTTATTTAACATAAATATAAATAGAAATTGTCACTTAACAACATTTGTTTCTTAAAACAGTAAAAAATTGTTCTAGAAATTATTTCAATACCATAAAAACAAAAACGTTATAATACTCTCATTAGTACCGTTACATTGTACTACTTGTCTATTTGTCTATGTACCCTACAAAATTAGCCTCTGCATTTGCCACTTTTTCTACAATATTGGATAACTACACTCACTGGCAATGCCACAAAAGCTATTCGCATTCCGCAGCAGACGCATAAAGCCACCTTCGCCCCAATTCTCCGAATACGAATTCTTAATAATCCAATAGTCGCGCCCATTTTCACTGCCATAGCCGACCACCACCACCGAATGATTCACCTCTCCCTGATTGCATTCGTTATCATCGTATATGCCGCCCATGTATTGCTCAAATGATATAGGCGAACCGTTGATGGAACAAGCCAAAGGTCCCAGCGTTGCAATGACCTCCTTCATTTTCTCCTCATCACCGGGCTTAATGCGTGCATAATCACGTATCTGTACACCTTTGCCCGTATCGTTGCGGTGACATTGCGCATTCTCCATTTGTGTGTAGGGGTAATTGTTCGCTATCGAAATGCCATGATCGCGTATATATTCGAAGCCGTACTCCTGAAAGCCACCATCACAGCCCATATTGCCATACTCCTCGGCACAATCGACCAGATTCTGTTGTGAAAGTGGCACCAGTATGCCAGTGCGGCGAAAGAGGTGACCCTCGAGTGCGGCAGCAGTGGCAAATGACCAACATGAACCGCAATCGAAACCCTGAAATCCGGGTGGCGTAACACCGCCCTTTTCACGCCAATCAAATGAGTCAGGCAAATTTTGGATATTCGCTTTAGCAGTGACGAAGTTGGTATGTTTGGAGGTGATTTCCCTGCGGTTAGAAAGAGGAGATAATAAGCAAATATGAAAGAAAAAAAAATTTTGTATGCAAAAGGCGGATATACTCGGGTAATATTATAATTTATCGCTATTTATAATACCTTCACAATGCATTTTAGATTAGCTCTTTTATGAAATATTCATTATTTTTTTTGGATCATTTAGAAATGTAATACAGAGAAACAAACAAAATAAAAAAAATAATAACAACCATTGTCTTGCTTTACCCATAAGTAGGTTAGTCACTCATAGAATTCACAAGGCTGATCAATGAATATTTAAAGCCATTAAACCTCGCCATTAAGTCGAATTCGATACATGAATTGTATTGATGTGTGGTCAAAAACAAAACAAAACAAAGCAAAACAAACAACAAATTTATTCACCACTAGATGAGTGTCTGAGTTCAAGCGGAAACCGAAATTTGCCCACCATGCGCTGGTTTATTAAAATATAAATTAAGTAATATCATAATGACATACAACTTTAAACTTTTAATCCCACAAAATATTGTATAATACTTAGAAAATGTGAGCACTATCGGTCCACTTAATGTACAAATCGGCAATTTTCAGCAATTGCTGTTCAATTTCCAACACACTTACACATTTGCAAATTCACCATCTGCTTGTATCCATATTTTCCTCTAAAGACGAGCGCCAATTTTCCGTCCTATTTTAATAGTCGAGCACAAGGCAAATTAATAAGGTGGAAGGAGAAGATCAGCTCATTTGACTTTTTTTAATTTCGTGTGTTCTCTAAACTTTCAATTTTTGTTTACCTTTTATAGTCCGGGAGCCAGGGGTCGATTTTGGACTGCGCTTTTATACCGTTAAGTTCTTGACTATACTTGTGATTTAGCTTTCATGAATAACGAAAGTGAACGTCAGCTAGCGCACCCGCGGTGGTTGTGATTGTGGGAGGGTATGAACGCGTCGAAAAAAAAGTCTACCAAATCATTTTATACCGGCTGAAATTTTTTTCATGTAGGTATTGTTGACAATTAGTAGAATAAAAAAAAGAGGTGGGGAAAACACGTCAGCTGAACAGATAAACTTGTAAAATAAATTAAAAAGGTAAACTACTTTATGCCGATTGAAATTTTTTTCATAATTTTGGACACATATGAAAATATAATAATGATGGGCAGCTGCGTTTATAGCGGTGGGAAGACCGTCAGCCGAGCGAAGAATGTATCATTGCGTTCATACATCTCGACGGCGCGCGGAATTTTCAATGCTTCGGCTGACGGTCTTCCCACTACTATAAAAGCAGCTCACCATCATTATTATACATATTTTCATATGTGTCCAAAATTATGTAAAAAAATTTCAATCGGAGCCAAGGAGCCAAGGTGGTCTCTTCTTAACACATCAGTGCCAAAGACCTCAACCCGGATTCGAGCGAAGGACGGGCAGACGCGCAGAAAGAGGTCGGCCGTCTCATCCTCCTCTCCACAAGCCGGGCAGGGTGCACTGTCTGAGATGCCTACCTTTTCCATGTGATTCGCCCACAGAAAGTGGCCCGCCATCAGTGCAACCAGCTGTCTATGCTCTATTGGTGAGATGCGAAAATGGCCGTAAGTCACGATTCTGTCATACACTAAAGGCTTAGCGTATTTTATTTTAATTTTTCGTTGCGTTAATTCTCCAACTGTGAGGAAAATATGACAACTTTTGCTTAGTTTGTTAAAAGGGTTTTTGAAAAAAACGCATTTATTTAAAAGAAGCCAAAGTCATATTTATTAGAAATAAATTGTTTTTTAATTGTTTAAATTTACCATTTCCTCTAAGCTTCTAAAATCCTGGATGGCACGTTGGGGCTTCCCGGACTGGTGGACTGTACAGTCCCGCCTATACTTGCCACTACAACGTTTACAACCCTCTTATCCTCGACGGAAGAGTCTGAACGGGACGTGGTAAGACAGAGCGAGTCCATCCATGTATACACAGATGGCTTAAAGCTCGAGGGCAGTGTGGGCGGAGGTGTATACTCCGAGCATCTGGGGTTCTCCTTCAGTTTTCGGCTTCCCAACTACTATAGTGTCTTTCAGGCTGAATTGATGGCAATAATTAAAGTGATGCGATACCTGGAGATGACATCTACATACCTGTACATTTTCACTGATAGCCAGGCGGCAATAAAATACCTCACAATATAGTTGACAACCTCCAAGGTAGCCATGAAATGCCGCATATCTCTTAACAAGATGGCTGAGTCATTTCACCTAATGATAACATGGGTTTCTGGCCGTTGTGATATTGAGGGGAGCTGCAGAGCCGATGAACTAGCTAAAATCGGTACCAAATTGACTGATGAGTACATAGATAATGACTGAGGCATATCCTTGCAAATATGTAAACTTCGTATCCGCGAGGAAATTGTAAGAGTACAATGAAAGATGGCGTAATTGGCGACTCTCAATGCTAAACGCACGGAATTTCTACTAAGAAGAGATCAGCACAGTTTCAAAACACTGATTTCAGTTATTACGGGGCACTGCCTAATCGGTAGGCATGCCCAGAGAATGGGTGTGCAAACACATGACTTCTGTAGAAGTTTTCTGGACGAGGAAGAGAAGATCCCGCACCTTCTGTGTCATTGTCCTGCTTTATCCAGACGTAGGCTCGCCATTTTGGGTGGACAATCCTTTAACGAATTAGAAGATCTCGGCTCTGTCGAAATTAAGGACCTTACAAAATTTTTGAAAAGCATATTGAAAAGTATTGGTTTTAGGAGGGATAAGAGAGGAACTATCCCCACGCGGTATGAGCCATGAGCCTGAGTGTATCCCACAGGGGACAACCGCTTCAACTTAACCTTACCTAACCTAAGCTTCTACAACTTTTCCTCGATGCGCATGGAATTACAACTTTTTACGCGATTTTTTGTAGCAAGGTTTGTCCTTTTTAAAAAAAAAAATAGATATACATATGTAAATGACGAAAAATTCGATGGCTTGGTGATTTTCTTATCTCATTTTTGATTTTCTTATTTTTGTTTGTTTATTATTGCTATTGTTGCTACTTCTACTTCAAAATAGCTGTTTATGTTTATACCACGACTAATCGAGATAAACTTTATGCTTATGACTATGGCTATGGTTGTGGTTTTGACGCCTCTTATTCCGCCTTTTGCAATTACCAACTACAAATTTCATTTCTACTCACTCGCCAATAAATGTGATCCTTGATGCCGTCAATCTGCCCACTTCTTGACGTGTCAAATCCGCCAACGGATTAATGGTTAATTGAAAAGAACTAATCCCCAGTGCGGCATTTTTATTTGTCAAATCCACCAACGATTTCTTCGCAATAAAGATTGATTCACGATATTCCCGTTCCTTTGCATCCGTATAAACTTTGCCCGCTTGTGTCAAATAGTCATCGAAATTTTGTACATCACATAATTTGCGAAAAGTTTGTTGAGCCAATGTGGGCGTGTGCCAAATGAGGAGGCAACAAACAGTTGCGGGCAACAGAAGATGCGAAAAGCGTGCGAAGTGCATTTTTTATAACAGTTGAGTTTTTAGAAAGCTGTAAAATGTAAAAAAAAGCAAATATGAAGTGGATATTTTCTTACCCATAAAAATAAAGTGGCTTAGAAATTGTCCTTGCTTGTTTAGAGTGATAAATTAAACATATGAAAAGTGCTAATTTCTAGTTCATATTTGCAAGTACTTAACTGTAGTTAAAATAGTTATAAAAATAGCATCATTCGCCATAAATCACACAGCTATTGAATGATACTTCATTTGGCGATCCACCTCCATGTACGAGTACTCATTTATTTATTTATTAGATTTAAATTCTAAGCTTAGAAAGCAATTTTACTTAATGAGTAACGCAAATAAAGTAAAGTACCGCGGCGTGCACGGTTTGTCTAACTTTGACGTAGGCATTGGCGTCAAGTTTTAGGATTCTCTAGAAAAAATACTCAAATCATTAGTCAGCTCTTATAAAAATTTAAATTATTTAGCTAATTAATTAGTAAAATATTTCAAATGCTGCTTTCAATATTGAGGTCGAGACTCCGATGCTCACTTGGTGGCTACGTATGTATGTACATATTAAATGCATATGCACTCACACATATACTTGATTTTAAAATAGCTTTAATTTGGATTTACCATGCGTTCATATAGTAATTTTTATGCATTTGAATCAGTGTGAAAATACTTGATTAAGAGCTAAAATACATTTACACTAACGAGTTGAATTCTCAAGCTGGTGGCATTGAACGATTGTGACCGTAAATACTTCCGATATTTTTATTGATATATTTTAAAGTGTCAACCCGTTGAGAAAACCTCGCGCCTCTATTCAGATACATATTTTCTAAGGCCCATTATCATCTTTAATATAAATGTAAATGATGATCAGATAAGAATGATAAGAAAATAAACTTAAATAAAAAAAGCAATTGAGTGAGGTATCACATTGATTCTAACTTTATTTTGAAGATAAAAGTTGCATTTTAGACTTTGCGCCTTTGCAATACTAGGTTGACGATGAGCTGTAATTCGACAGTTTTATCAAAAAGTTTGGTATTTTTTATCATAATACGAAACGAACCATATAATATCAACAAAATGAAAGCATCAAAAGCCATTGGCCCTGACGGACTAAACATGGCGATGTTGAAAAGGCTGGGTCCATTGGGAGTAGAGTACCGCACAAGGGTTTTCAATATGTCCATGTACACTCTCGTAATTCCTGACCAGTGGAAATAAGGGAGGGAGGTCCCATTACTGAAACCTGGGAAACCCGCAAACCAAGAGGATTCTTATCGTTCCATAACTTTCCCTTCCCCAGTAGTGAAGACTATTGAAGCCCTTCTACTCCCACTCTAAACGAAATAACCGAACCCAGCCTCACACCACTCCGCTGCACAGTACCACCCCAGCAGTCACCGTCATAAATACCCAGATCAACCGAGGGCTCAATCAAAACCGCCCCTGCCAGAGGACTGTCCTACATCTCGAAACTTCCCCAGCCAGCAGGGAGACTCCCTCTCCTGGACTGCTACGCCGACTATTGTACGACAATGGAGTCGGGCAATGACATTGATGGCCTGTGCGCCACAGTAAAGGACTAGCTCGCCTGCCTTTCTCGCCTACAGGGTTTGATTGAAAATTAATGAGCCTTCCCGCGCGGAGCGTCTGCCAAGCGATCAACTGAATCGGCTGGTGAGGGAAAATGATCGTTGGACCTTCCCCTCCCACTAGAAACCGGTCCCAGTTCGCTGGCAACAGCGGTGCAGTCAACATCGCTCCGCGCGTGAAAGCTGTTTTAAAAGTGTGTTAGGATTTTGCATATATATATATATATATATATATATATATATGGGATTGGATTATATAAACCAACTTATCTGGGACTCTTTTCTGACGGATTGCATTCCAGATTCATTGACATTGAAGCCGTTTGATCGGCCTTATCAAAGGCAATAAAGACGAGGTAGCGGGTTTCCTGCAAAGAGATTTAACTCGTGAAAATTTTCGTGCAACGATTTATGGTCAACAGGAGTGCACTGCCGTCGATTCTTGCATGAGGAATTTCGTGAAGACCGTCCAGGAATGGTTCTTGTGCTAGAAACAATCGATGATGTGAGTCAATTGATAACGAAAGATCGTCATGTGACACATCGTCACCAGCATAAACAGTTGGCGTTAAGAAGATTTGCTCTTGTTGGATACTGCATAATTTGATCATTTTGCAAATTTCGACGCGTGTGAGCGTGAATTGAGCCGTTGTAGTTCAAAGCACATCTATGAGCTCCTAACAGATGACAAATCTTGGATCTACGTATATGAGTCGGAAGCAAACAATATGACTGTTTCAAAACAAGCTTAATCCAACAGAAAATTTTCGCGGAAGAAGCACCTCAAATCAAATGGTCGCCTGTTTTTTTGGGAAATCTGATTATGACACAACTGCACCACTTGAGAAACTGCGTGGTACACCATCATTTGTTTGCCAGAAGTTTTCAGAGAATTAAGGAGAACCAACTGTTGGAAACAAATTATCCTTCACGCGCTCACACAACAGAGCTTTTGAACACTCAAAAGTTCGAGTTAATGGATCATTCGCCTTAGAGCCGTGATTTGGCACCTAATGATTTCTTTTTATTCGCGAACAACAAAAATATAAAGCAAGGCCAACGTTTTTCATCGCCTGAAGAAGCTGTTGAAGCCTCTAAGCTGCTCGTTTTGGGGGTATCCACTACTAAAGTGAAGGTATCCACCTCTTTCAAGCAAATGCGGAAGTGCATTGACTTCCAAGAAAAAAAATAAAGCCATTTTCATTATTATTTTACTGGGCGCAAAATATTATATAAAAGGCAATCCTCGCAGTACAGCAAGGTATAATATTTTTTAGTCACTCAATTTACTCGTATATGCGGCGTTGATAGTTATGTATGAATTTCAAAAATCATATTACCTTCTTATTTTAGACTTACATTTTATATGTTGTTTTTTATTTAATAATTTTTTTTTTTGAAAAAGTAGGGGATTTTCGGCAAAATATGCCTTACTTTCCTGATTTGAATGTGTATCTATATATGTATACATGCAGTCATGCATATTTTTACTCGGCTACAGCAAGTGTTGCTTTTCTCTCATGTTTTTTGGGCGGTTAACTAACATGTAATTCCCCTCCGCCAAAATAAAGTACTGCATCCAGCGTTAAATATATAGAGAAAGGTCTTGCTCATTACATTTTTTCTCTCCATTTTAGGAGAGACAATTGGCAAAAGTACAAATTATCAAGTGGCTTATTCGAAAATCATTTGAAGAGCAGAGGCAGAAAAAATTTATTATCATTCAACTTGATTTTGAAGCACCAAAACGCCTTCAGCGGAATTCAACTGCCACGCAGTATTTGTATAAAATCACTTAAAAAGTGAAAGGAGCTACCAACCCGTGCGCACACTTGACCACAAAAGTATTTATATAAGTATAAAAAAAAATACTAACACAACTGCGAAGTTTAAGCCTGCCGCATTTCGCAGCAATGAAGGCAGTGAAGATGAGACCGCAAAAAAGCTTGTTGGTATGGACCCTGTAGCACATTACACTTGATTTGAACTGATGTGAAATGTAAATTTGAAAACTTAATTCTACATTTTTTATGTATGTGTTTTTTATTATGTGTACATATTTATATTTATCATAGTGTAATGATTTGAAGTGTGCCACAGGAATTTTTTTCATTCTGCCTTGACTCTGTCTCATTTTTCATTTCACTTTCAAAAATAAAAAAACTTCAATGTGCCTATATCAATCTGGCTGGCAATTAACTTTTTTCCAGGTATTGAAACAAACCAATTTTTTGAAGAGATTTGGTAATAAGTGAAAAAGTAATTTCTCCGATTTTCAAAGTTAGCCTCCGAAACCGAGATGTGGGCCGTCGAAGTTCGCAATAGGAGTTTTAGTAAAAAAATATCTAAAATTAATATGTGTAAACAGCTAAAAAGGTAAAAATATGGTCGGGTTACACTTATTTTACCTATTTAAAGAGCTTATGACTATTTTTGCTCTAAGTTATATTAAAAATTTTATATTAAAAAAAAATTTGAGGAACTTAAAAAAAATTAATTCCGTTGTAAAGACAATGGACCGCTCTTTTCTTCCTATGCATAATTATATACTTTGTGAATAAAAATTTAAAAAAAGTTTTTTTTTCACAAAAAAATTTTTTTTAATAAATGTAACTAAAAAGAAATAACTAATTCGTGAGTGAATGCTGTATTAACATAAAATAAAATAAAACGTTTCGTATGAAACTAAAAAAGTCTTTATTAACACGCTTTTATTAGCTCGGGTTGTATGTATGTATGTATGTATGAATGCATGTAACGGAATCTTTGAGCTTAATTTTCACTGGCTTCTAAAAATCTGATCGACTTGGAATTTTGCACACCTATCAAGGACCGATGACAATGCAATAATTTGCTAAAAGTTTCCCATTATCCTTATTAGGATTGCCAGGATTAATATTTTCTATTTTAGATCTTCTGTAGAAGAGTAAGAAAGACAGAGCTAACGCGCGGTCTGTGCATGCCTGCACTCTCCGAGTTACTCTTACTGATTTCGGGAGTCTACGACTTACTCTTTCGAATTCGTACTTGCTCGGGCACGCGGCATTGCTGTACGAATAGAAGGCTAAAACATTTTCAGGGTAGTTGCATTCTCACTTTGTATAGTCTTTACACATGCGTAGATACTACAAGTCTCATACACGCAAATTTACTCTATTCAATGTTCATATAAGATGAAATAATTTGCATATATATAAGATGTAATTTTGTTAATTACAATAAAATAATCAAAATATAAATTTTGAAATTATTTTACGGAACAAAGTTTTGGCAAGTAAAGAAGGAATTTATCATGACCATAATTTCATTTATAAAATTTTATCGATTAAAGTACAATTCACAACAAAAATGAACTAAAAAAAACCAAACTGGAACTTTACATCTCGTTTTGATTGTGTCAATATTATCTACGGTCTCCTTTTTCTGTGCTGAGAGTATCCGTTTCAGGAGTGGGGTAGCCGTTTCTCAGGCTCCCTCCACGAAATAAGTTCTTCATCCCGATTACTTCTTTATCACGGCCGATAACTGCATAGCTTTAGACTCACAGTCGATAAGAAAGGAATTAAATATAACACGAATATATCGAATCATTAATTCACTGACTGCAATGATAACAACAACTTTCATTCATAATAAAAAATAGTTAAAAAAAACTAAAAGACACGCTTTTATTGCTAATCGAACTAAAAAGTAGAAAATAAACATTTTTTTTTTTAAATGTTCTATTTGTATCTTAATTTTTTTTATAATTCTGTTCTGAGGTAGTTGACTATGACTGATCGTTCGATTTGCTATTACTTCATTACAGGTCTCTTTGTCATTAAAATTTATTTTCTACTTTTTAGTTCGATTAGCAATAAAAGCGTGTTTTTAGTTTTTTTTAAACTATTTTTTATTTTAAAATTTAAATAATTTTAAAATTTCACCTTTATTGCCAATAAAATTAGTCACATACCAAAAATTATAATCGCAAATCTTAAAGTAGTGAAGATCTTCTCAAAATCAAATAAATTAGGCTGTTTTAAGATTTCCAGTTGATCTAATTTACGTTACATCATTTAACCAAAATCATTAATAAGTTTGATGTGAGTAACTATGGTAATATGGTTACAATTACAATAACAAAATATTACCAGCGATGAGCTACGAGTGCGGTAATTTATTTCACTACTTCAGACTTCTCTGCACGGTATGCACTTACATATCTACATATGCAAGCCACCACCTGTACACCTCCCACATCATTAGTTAAACCACTTGCACTATTTCCTGTGCCGCAACTGCCATTTATTGTTCCTATAGCTTTCATCTGTGGGTCAAATTTTCCACTATCAAAAATTATAAAGTCAAAGAAAGGTGAAACTCTCGCGCATAATCATCTTGAAGCACGAAAACAAAACCACTTCAAAAAAAAAAAAACGAAAAAACAAATCAAACAAATCATCAAACCGGCATAAGTGAACAAATACATAAATCAACATAAGCATGATGGTTATTTGCATACATATGTACGTACAAATACAACGCTGGCTGCCCATCAACTTCATAACTCAATTCAGTTAAGACACGCTACAAATTACAATTCATATTCAGCAGCTGCGTGGCAGTCGTGCAAGATGACAATGATGGGTTACGCGAAGTGATGCAGTGTTTTGGACTTTTATGTAATTTTTAATTTCTAATTTTATAGGTGATTTGTTGATGGCTGCTGTAGCCGTGAGTGCTTTGCGTGGTTGTTTGTGCGAGTCATCCCACATAATATATGAAAGATCATGTAAAAAATGGGTTTTCCCAAAATCGGTGTACCTCGAAAAACCTTTGATGTTTGACGTGAAAGAGTTTCTTTTGAAAGACTGTAATAAATTAACACTTTTATATATAACGGTATTTTAAAATAATTAGAAATATGTAAAAGGTCTTTCAAAAGTAGCGCTTAGAGTTCAGTAGTGTATAATTCCTAGACGGTACTGTCGCGGAGTCTCGCTTAATTACGCAGTCTACTCATTTAAGTTATTTGTCTTTTTTTTTTTTTGTTCTTGTAAATTTGCCGTTTATCATTTCTCGACCTTATGTTATTCGCCGTTTGTTGTTGTAAATCTGCTGTTTCTTATTTCTCCAGTTTTCTGGCTGCTTACGGTAAATACAATTTGTGAAACCGTTCACTTAAAATTGTATATAAACAGGACGGAACATTCTTTAAGCAGTCGCCGGTCAGCCAGGAAAGTGGAAGAACGCATCGTGGTGAGTTATTTATTATATGTATGTACAGGGTGGGCCAAATAAGACCTACTAATGCTAAGCACAAATAACTTTTTTATTTTTTGACATATTTATTTTTCTCTTTTTGAAGGTTATAACTGAACTGTTGGAAATTTATTATGGAACCCTACCGTAAAACCACCAACAACGACTACAATACGCTATTCGTTTTACACAATAAGCCCCACAAATTGATTGTTTAAATAATGTTTTGATGTCGGATGAAGCGCATTTCCATTTAAATAGTTATGTCAACAAACAAAACTGTAGATTGTGGAGCTCTGAAAATCCAAGGGCAACACACCAACATCAGTTGCACCCATCTAAATGTACTTTTTGGTGCGTTGTTATGGCCACTAGAGTTATCGGTCCATATTTCTTCGAAAATGAAAACTTTTTGCGGCCAATGGCGGAGCAGTATCCTAATTTGTGGTTTCAACAAGATGGAGCAACTGCGCATACTGCTAGGCAAACTATGGACCTGCTGCGTGAAATTTTTGCCGAACGTCTGATATCCAAAAATTCAGATTTCCCTTGGCCACCTCGTTCGCCAGATTTGGCTGCGCCCGACTTCTTTTTATGGGGATATTTAAAAGACAATGTGTATATAAACCAGAGACTATTAGACAGCTGAAGCAAAATATATGAGACGAAATACTGAGTCTTCAACCAGAAACATTATGTGGTGTAATGGAAAGCGCGTTAAAAAGAGCCAATCTTTGTATCGAGAAAAATGGTGCACATTTGTCTGATGTAATATTTCATACATAATTTCCATAAAATATATTCAATGTAAAAAAACAATTAACCAAAATAAATGATTATTGCAAAAGTTATTTGTGTTTAACATTAGTAGGCCTTATTTAAATTTTAGAAATAAACGGAACCAAGCAGAATTGCCTATAGATTGGATCTTATTAAATTCGCGCCACTACATCGGCGACAGGTACCTTTTGCTTTGCCATCTTTGATGTTTGTCAAGTAGATGGATCTACAATTTCACATGATGAAATAACGCCTTAAAATTATTAAAACTTATTATGAAAATGGTCGATCTTTAACAAGAATATATCGCAAAATTCGCAATTTTTTGGTGGAAGTAATCGTCCGAATGAGTAGTCAATTCAAAAATTTTCAAAAAACTGGTTTTGTTGAGCTTTGGCAGACCAAAAACTGGACTTCTGTTCAGAATATTGCTGCTGTAGCCCAAAGTGTTGCTGAAGAACCTTCAACATCGATATTTCGACGTTCTGAACAATTAGACATTCGTGAATCATTTGTTTGGCGGATTTGACCTGAGCACGTTTCATGGTAGGCATTTAAATTATATTATTTCTCACATATAATTGTTAAGCGCCGTGTTTTGAATAAAAATAGTGAAATCTGAAAGAATCTAAATGTTTACATGTTTTATTTTAAAACAGCATCTAGACGCGTCTTTTGAAATTTCAATTAATTTTTTAGTCGCTTACGATGATAAACTTACGACAACCTTATACCCCAATTATGTCCTACCTAATAAAGAAAACTAAATCTGTTATAAAAAATTTCTTTTTTTTTCATTTTAAATGGATGATTCCGTTGACTATTATGTTATGCTTTAACACATAGTGCTTAGTTCAGCAGTGCAATTTTTCGAGAGTCTGCATTTAAAACTCGATAAGATACTACCAAAATCGGATACATCGCTCTGAAAAACTAAAATTCTACAATATTATGGATTGTTTGACTTACGGATAAATACATAAGTATCTTTAACGCATATACATTAACGCAGATACATTAACAAACTACTTCAAAATCTTCAGACAACAAAAAATTGAATAAAAATTGTACAACAATCTGACTCTGCAATTGTTCTCGAGACTTTAATTTATCATCTGCGTCGTGAACCCTAGTGAAGGCCATATAAATAGTAGTTAATTCCCCTTGTTAATATTTTAATGATTTCATAGAAACTCTTCCTGAAATTTGCCTTTTACAGAAAATAGTGCATTCAATATACATAGTTGTTTTATAAATAATTTAATAAAGATAAAATTTATTACATATATAATTTGAAAAGTTTAAATTTTAAATATTTAATTTTTGTGGATAACATTTTTGAACCCTGCCTGCTGTTAACTAAGCTGATGTTGGTGACGCTTCATTTCTCCTGAAGTCGTGACAGCCTCAAAGCAACAACAAAGCAGATAATAACAAACACGAAATGCATTTCTGTTAACAAAAGATTTCTCTTAAAATTAACATCTGCTGTTCGGAAGCAGCATGAAACTCTCGTAGTGGTAAATTGATGAAGAAGAGTTTGGTCTAAACACTGTAAACTTTTACAGTTATTAAATTCACGTCACGATATGAATAGTTGAAGGCAAGTTTTCGATTTTTTATGGCTTTTGTAACATTGGTTGAGGATCGCTTTAAATTATTGCTTAAGTCTGAAGGACACAATTGTCAGAAACGGGGAAAACTCATTTATTTACGTATTGGTAAAAAAATATAAGATAATATATGTATATAATTGACGCGTACACCCTTTTTGGGTGTTTGGCCGAGCTCCTCCTCCTATTTGTAGTGTACGTCTTGATGTTGTTCCACAGATGGAGGGACCTACAGTTTCAAGCCGACTCCGAACGGCAGATATTTTTATGAGGGGCTATGAGGGATAAATACACTCGGAGGTTTGCCATTGCCTGCCGAGGGGCGACCGCTATTAGAAAAATGTTTTTATTAATTTTGGTTTCACCGAGATTCGAACCAAGGTTCTCTCTGTGAATTCCGAATCGACGCTTTACATAAATAGGCCTGTGCAAATCTTGCAGAAACAATTCAAGTAATCCGTGAATTTTATGTAAAATTTATATTTGCCAATTTTGATTTTGCAAGTTTAGTACACCGCGCACACCTTTGATTTCAATCGGGAGAGATTTTACTTGTACCAAAAAATGGGAGGTATGAGTGATCAATAGATATAGAACAAGTCTAACAAGTAAGACTTCGGCACACCATACGACAAATCGGGATCAGTGAATCAGAATCCACGTTCAGGACGTGCGCGAAAAATTATATATGTACACCTGTACCGGTATACATGTATGTACACCAAAATAAACGCCAGGTTTTTATGAATATGAAAAAAATTTATTTGCTTTTAAGTCATAAAATCAACCGCGCATTCTCTATATACTCTGGTAAAAAAAATATATACGATCGGCACCTTACATTGCTCCTCTATGATATGGGCTACAAAAGCTAGTAACTACAGCGCATACTGGTTTAAGTCAAAATATGAAAGCTCTGTAGTAGCTACTATTAAGTACGGACCCTAAAATTATTAAGTAATGCTCGGTATTTTTGAGTAATCGCGTTGTTGCACGGAGTTCTGCTCATATTTCTCAAATAGAAAAGTTTTCAATTTCAAGGAAATTTCCCAATTTTTAACCAAATTAAAAACACGAAGACTTATGAATAAAAAATATTTCATTTTCAAGCCTTACAATTTTTCTTGCTCTGCAACGGCATTGCATCAAGCCTGACATACTTTCATCGCTAAATACCGTAACGTGCCCATGCGGCATTTGGCTTAACGGATATTCCGAAATTTATATTATATTTGGCTGGAAAATCACAACCAGCGATTGTTCGTGAGTTCGAACAGCTTAAAGTGAATAAAGTTTTTGTTTATCGCACCTTTACTCGTTACAAGGATACTGGTAGCATCGCGAAACGTCGTAGAGGTGGTCATGAAAAGAGTGCAACGTCACGCGAAATGGTTCAAAAAGTGAAAAAGCGACTTGAGCGTAATTCCCAGCCCCCGACGAAGTGCCAATCGAATGGCGAAAGAACTGAAAATATCTGACCATAGCATCCGCCACATACTGAAAAATGATCTCAAAGTCGAGCCTTATAAGATCCGAAAGGCGCATGAACTCACACCAAAGGCAGCAACAAGTCAGACTTCAGAGAGCGAAGGAGTTGCTTTGCTCGGCCGAAAGCCGACAATTTCCGAACTTTGTGTTTTCTGATGAGAAAATTTTTCAAATTGAGCAATTCGTAAACTCCCAAAACAATTGGATTTATTTGACCGACTGTTCATACAAGAATTCGGGTCATCGATTGCCCACCAGGAGGCAGCACCCGCCACAGGTAATGGTTTGGGGTGCTGTAACCGCAGATGAGCGGTCTCCAATCGTTTTCATCGAGCCTGGCGTCAAGATAAGTGCGAAATACAATATTATCGGGAAAGTATTCTGGAGGTTACTTTGAAGCCGTGGGCAGACAAATATTTCAGTGGCAGACCATGGGCGTTTCAACAGGACTCGGCACCGTCTCACAAAGCTCGAGTGAACCAAGAATGGCTAAAAAACAACAACAACGTTCCGAACTTCATAGCGTCCACACAATGGCTCTCAAATTCACCAAAGCGAATGCGATAGATTATTCTCTTTGGGCCATTTTGAAGAGCAAAGTCCGAACTAAAAGATTCACCAGTCTCGAGGCGCTGAAAAAGGCCATTATCCGCGAGTGGGCCAAAGTACCTGCAATTCACATTCGGGCAGCTTGCAATTCGTTTCTGGACCGTCTCGAAGCCATAGTCAAGGCAAAAGTTGGTCATATCGAGCAAGAGTAAATTGATTCTTAATTTTGTATGATTTTCACGCATTTTTTACTTTGAATTAAATAAAAGTAATTTTCCAAACTAAATTTATGGCTTTTTTAATTGGTTGCACTTCGAGTGCCGGACCCTGTAGTACGCATTAAGATAGGATTGTGAAATAGTGAAAGGCACTAATGTTTGTTTTACATTAAACCATTTTTAGACAAAACACTTTTTATCATTTGATGTTTGATGTTCACAGTTTATTTTACAGCATTGAATTATAAAATTTGTCTTAACACAAAATTTGTATGAGTTTTTTTTAACAATTAAATTTCTAAATCATATTTTAATAACTAATAATAAGAAATTTTAATTAAATTTCAGTTAACAGTAAAATTAACTTTAATTGTAATTAATTATTGTGAGTTTCCTTCGTAAAGCACAAATTTTCAACTCTCATTATTGCCGATTTTCTTTCACTTACACAAATACTGCAGTAATATTATTTAAATTTTTTCTATCATCGACCGATGCGCTTTAGTTTCGTCACACTTCCGGCAATGCAATTTTTGTTGATATGCAATAATAAATAATACGTTGTCCGGTTTTACGTAAACAAACGAAAAAAAACTCCCTCACACTTCACTTTTATTCACCTTCCGCTTTATATACACACCAGTAGGTATGGCTAATGTGTTCGTTTTCTTGTATAAATCCGCGAGTTGCGTGCCAATCCGCCGTGCCGTCCGTTAGCACCTAACAGTGAAGTCGAAATAAACCGATTTTATTGTTTGAAAACATATTTATAACAGCACCAAAGTTTCATTCAATCATCGATTTGGTCGTCAAATCAACGGGCTGCCCCGCACGAGATAAATATTGATGTGTATGAGTGTTTGTATGTTCGTATGCAAGTAATGGGTTTCCCAATAGAGCAGATGATAAAATAGACATTTTTCTTAATACACGAAATTAAATTTTTTTTTATTCTTCATACAATTTTTAACTCACGAAAGTGAATTTTTTAATTCAGTAAAGAATTTATTTACTATACCTAAAGGAAATCAGATAAAGTAAATACTCGTAGCTTTGCATCTGTGGGCTTTTGATAAAATAATTAAAATCGAGGACGGATATTTTTAGTGGAATCACCACACTCGTAGTAGCGACGGTTACTATATGATGCGACCTCACCGCAAAAAAAAAAAAAAGGTTTTTTTGCTAGCCAATTGCTCTATTTTACAAAAATAAAATTAAAAAAAACATAGCAAAAACATAATTTTTCGACTTGGCTTTAGCAAAATTAAAAAAAAAAAAAAAATTTATAATTGTAAAAATTATCGCTGTTTGTGGGCAGCCCGTCCTCCGTAGTTCCTTGTGGGGATCATCACAAGTCCATGGAGATTCATCTAAAATCAATCGGACAAGAGAAATTAGTTTTATTAATAGATAATCTTGTGCCTGATCGAAGCTTTTTTTTCAAAATCATCAATATGGCGACCACAGGAAATATTTTTCAGATTTTCTAGAAAAACCCGACAATTAATTGTTTGAAAAAAACCGAAATTTTTGAAAAAAAATCCCTAGATCAGGCACGAGTTTATTATATTTTTCAAAGGCAGTATAAATTTTATTGAAATGTACCAAGCGGTTTTTAAGTTACAGTGATCACCAGTTCAAAAAACATAAAAATGAAAAAAAATAAAAAAATAATTGGCGGGTACACTTCTGTTAGGTGGTTGGCCGAGCTCCTCCTCCTATTTGTGGTGTGCGTCTTGATGTTGTTCCACAAATGGAGGGGCCTACAGTTTCAAGCCGACTCCGAACGGCAGATATTTTTATGAGGAGCTTTTTCATGGCAGAAATACACTCAGAGGTTTGCCATTGCCTGCCGAGGGGCGACCGCTATTAGAAATTTGCTATTTATTAATTTTGCTTTCACCGAGATTCGAACCAACGACCTCTCTGTGAATTCCGAATGGTAATCACGCACCAACCCATTCGGCTACGGCGGCCGCCGTTCAAAAAACATAGTTTTGAGAAAAACGCCCTTAAAGTTTTGCTAACTGCTCCGGTACGCCCCAGCGCCCTTCGTTAATTGTTCAATAACTCGAAAAGTATTTGTCGGATTCACTTCAAACTTTCACACAATATTTTAAGATATTATACTTTAAGAAAAAGCAAAAAAAACATCACATTTTTTGAAAATTCTGACTATCCCTAACCTACTACTACGGTATTAGTCTGCGCGTCAATCACTTCCATTTCAAAGTCTTCGGGAACAGTATCCACATTGATATTAAATGACGAGGAAAACATTTTTATAGAAACCGTTATCTTCTCAGTTTTGAACATTTGAAATCATAATTAAAATTCGTTGATTAAAATGTCTACATACTGTGCGTATTTTTGGGAAGTAATAACGTTTTCTTTTTCTAAATGTGGAAAGTGAGACACATTATTCGGCAAAAGATGCTGTTTCCACTATTTTAATTTGCGCTGAGACCCTGATTTGCTACCTTTTGAATTTTATCATACAAGTTGTGAATAAACTGTCCTTTGCCTTGAAGTTCCATATTACGGGGTATGGCACTCGAAGTGTAACCTATTAAAAAGGCCATAAATTTTGTTTGGAAAATTACTTTTATTCAATTCAAAGTAAAAAATGTGTCAAAATAATACAAAATTAAGAATCAATTTATCTACTTTTGCTCGATATGACCAACTTTTGCCGTGACTATGGCCTTGAGACGGCCCAGAAACGAATGGCCAGCTGCCCGAATGTCACTTGCAGGTATATACTTTGGCCCACTCGCGGGCAATGGCTTTTTTCAGCGGCTCGAGTCTGGTGAATCTTTTAGTTCGGACCTTGCTCTTCAAAATGGTACAAAGGGAATAATCTATCGTATTCGCGTTTGGTGAATTTGAGAGCCATTGTGTGGACGTTATGAAGTTCGGAACGTTGTTGTTGTTTTTTAGCCATTCTTGGTTCACTCGAGCTTTGTGAGACGGTGCTGAGTCCTGTTGAATCGGCCATGGTCTGCCACCGAAATGTTTGTCTGCCCGCGGCTTCAAAGTAACCTCCAGAATACTTTCCCGATAATAATTCGCATTTACCTTGACGCCAGGCTCCATGAAAACGATTGGGGAGCGCCCATCTGTGGTTACACCAGCCCAAACCATTACCTGTGGCGGGAACTGCCTCCTGGTGGCCAATCGATGACTTAAATTCTCGTATGAACGGTCGGTCAAATAAACCCTATCATTTTGGGAGTTAACGAATGGCTCAATTTGAACATTTTCTCGTCAGAAAACACAAAGTTCGGATATTAACCGCTTTCGGCCAAGCGAAGCAAATCCTTCGCTCTTTCAAGACTGACTTGTTGCTGCTTTGGTGTGAGATCTCGCGACTTTTGGATTTTAGATCATTTTTCAGTATTTGGCGGATGCTACGGTAAGATATTTTCTATTCTTTGGCCAATTGATTGGCACTTCGTCGGGGGTTGGGAATTTCGCACAAGTCCCTTCTTCACTTTTTGAACCATTTCAGGTGACGTTGCAGTCTTTTGATGACAACCACGATGACGTTCCGCGATGCTACCAGTACCATTGTAATGAGTAATTGTGTGATAAACAAAAACAAAAACTTTATTTACTCTAAGGTGCTCGAGCTCACGAACAATCACTGGTTGTAATTTTCCAGCCAAATGTAATGAAATCCTACTATCACGTTTGAAATCCATTACTGATTTTCTTTTTTCGCGTTTTCTCTCGGCAAAATGCTTCCGCGCGCTTGTAAAGGATACTCTGGACTGCCATTTAGCCCACTAACAGACAGCTGATTCTCGTGCATCAGCTGCGCGAGCTGTCTAAAGTTGGTTACACTTCGAGTGCCGGACCTTGTAAATGGCATTGCTGTCCCTATATGCGATACGGCTACCAAACCTAGACAAATCTCTCCCTGCTTCTCACAATTTTTGTATCCTTACCTATTTCATTCGAATTAGATTTCTTTGAGCCAATGATGCTACCATATTTGAAAGATTCTTTACCAACTTTGTTTAGCGAGTAGACCGATTTTTTCTTTTACGTTCGACTACTATGTGTACCGTCAAGAAACAAAATAAAGAGCTGTTCTGGAGTGTACAATATGTCGCCTACACTGTTGTTGTGCGAGAATTGCCGTCCGACAAAAGTAGAGAGTTCACCAATATTTGTCCATTTCCGCAAGACATGCAGCATGAGTGTGGTTCTCTCTATACAAATTCTTCTTCTGCTTTCTTTATTGGCGCGATAACCGCTTACGCGATTTTGGCCGAGTTTAACAAAGCGCGACAGACGTTTCTTTCTCGAGCTAACCGGCGTCAGTTGGACATACCAAGTGAAGCCAAGTCCTTCTCCACCTGATCTTTTCAACGCAGGGTAGACCTTTCTCTCCCTCTGCTACCACAAGCATCGAATACTTTCAGCGTCGGAGCGTTTGCATCCATTCGGACGACATGACCCAGCCAACGTAGCCGCTCTGTACAAATACAGGCAATCAATTCGGCTGCCAGTTAAGTGCGATGAAGCAACGAATGGTGTAATGATAAAAAGGTGATTAGGGTAGCTTCGTCAGTGTTTATCAGCAGGTCTCTGATTTCACTGTAGAATGCATTTAAAATGAGAAAAAAAAATGTTTTTGTTTTGTATGTATGTAAAAATATTATTTTTTAATTTATTATTTTAAATGTACCTAATTTAAATATTTTGTCTATTTAAATCTTTTGCGGTGGCCGCCGTAGCCGAACGGGTTGGTGCGTAAATATCATTCGGAATTCACAGAGAGAATCTCGGTGAAAACACCATCTGCAGGCAATGGCAGACCTCCGAGTGTATTTCTGCCATGAAAAAGCTTTTCATAAAAATATCTGCCGTTCGGAGTCGGCTTGAAACTGTAGGTCCCTCCATTTGTGGATTCATCCAGAAACCAACTAGCGCTTCCGCACCATTTTGTTGCCACATCCTCGCTACCAAATAAAAAATACCGCTCAACTCGCATCAACTTATTTTATTCCAGCAAGAATCCACACAATGCTTTGTTTCAGTGTATTGTTCGAATTGATGGAAAAGTTCGATGTTCGAGTTGGTGGAAAGCAGGAAGCAATTGCCGTTCATAGCAATAATACAATTTTAGATTTTTTAATGATTAATCACGGCTGAATATTTGATTCACGACTTGGCTCTGCCACTGGAAATTCCCATTTAAATAAACAAATTTTCGGATGAAAGCAATAAATTCATTTTCTGTACCTAGAAGAGTATTTAAATTGTTTATACAAGGTGGTGCTCTACCGGAAGATTTATAATTTTTGCAAATGGCGTTTATAGATCAATCATTTTTGAAATTTGTGAACTGGGCAATTGCTGTATACAAACAGACAACCAATGGAGCGCATAAAGATAAAATAAAGATTTCCATCAATCAACACCATTTTTGTTTTTTATTTAAAAAAATGTATTCAAAAACTAAATTGGGTGATTAATTTTGCGCCACCTTGTATGTATGTAGAGAAAACCAACATATTCGACTTAAGTAGTTTTCGCTCCAGATTAATGAATTTTTGTCTTTCTTGAAGCTCAAAATAAAGATTTCCATCACTCCATTTTTTGTTTTTATTGAGTAAAATAGATATTCAAAAACAAAATTGGATGACAGATTCAATTTTATAATACTTATGAAATATTGACCCAATTACCGCAATACTACTTATTTAATGCAGGCTCTTCTGGATTCGGCTAAAACAACCTCAAAACTGGTGGAACAGAGCAGAAATAGCCTTACGGCCTTGAGTGAAAACCTTAATCTGGGTCCCGGTACGTCGAAGCATTGATGGTAACGAAAAAGCTGATGAATTGGGAAGAGGGAGATCTGTCATGTATATATAACGTTCTTGCAGAAACGGTATTTACGCCACAAGATGGAATCAACGCCGCAGAAGCTTGAACAATGAGGCGTGTTTGCGAGAAAGATTCTGTGGAAATATTTGGACCTTTGCACGTCGGTGAAGCCAAGTATCGCAGGCGATGGAACAATGAGCTGCATGAGCTTCCGAATGGAAACACCAGAGCATCAGAAAGAAATGACTGGCGCGCTTCATTAAACTCGGTTATCGCGCCAATTAAGAAGAAGAAGAAGATATATGGAGTTCATTACAAGGAAAAGGAGTTCCTGACGAAATTGTGGAGTTAATCCAAGCGCAGTGTAAGGTTTTCGTCTTCTTGCTCTGATTGTTATTTAAGATGAGGGGCTGATTGGGCCTCTGCATCCTGGTACTAGGACGCCAGATTCCACCTACCCTGTATATCTGCCTCCAGGGGATACGTCTGATGGGAAACTGGAATAATCCACACTAAATCAACTTGGTGACAAAATAGCTATTAAATATGAAGTCAGACAAGGCTGCATTTTATCACCATTTCTTTTCAATACTGTGTTGGACACTGTTTTGTTTAAAGAAAAGAGAGGCATTTCATGAGGGCTAACTTAAAAGCTCGAGGATTTAGGCAACGCTGACGACATCTATTTTTTAAGCAGCACCACTGCAGAGATGAAAAGGAAAATCGAATTGGTGATTAATTTTGCAACAAAATTAGGACTGCGGATAAATGTTGGCAAAACAAAAGCTCTCCGAATTAACACTGAATGTAACGAGCACTTTTTCATCTACAATAAGCCATTGGAAGATATGGACCGTTTTTGTTACTTAGGTTCCATTCTTGAAAAAATTGGCGGCTCTTAGGCAGATGCAGTTAAGCTAGACAAGCTTTCGGCGCCCTATCACCAGTGTGGAACTCACGCGTCATTTCCCTGACGAACGTAAAATTAACAATGTTGTACAGAAAGTACAAATGTTTGTCAATAAGTGCCTTCGCCAAATCATCAAAATCTTCTGGCCCGATACAATAACACATAATAACCAGTGGCACTTGACACAACAGCAACCGATCATTACAAAAATTGTAAAGCGCAAGTGGAATTGAAGTGGCCATACGCTACGCAAACCACCCGCTGAAATCGAGCTATTACATAGAACCCACAAGGCATCAGAAGTAGAGGAAGACCAGTTCATACCAGGAGAGGGTAACTGGAAATCGAAGTGGGGAATCTCTAACTAAGTTGGAACGAGACTAAAAGTCATGAAAACGATAGAACAGCTTGGAAAAAACTTGTAACTGGCCTTTGCTCCAAAGTTTTCGAGTGCCGGATGTTACACGATTTAATCTTATCGTATGCCATCCAAACTGACAGTGGTGTAAGACAGAATTGCCTTTTGTCGCCGCTTCTTTTCCTTGTCGTCATTGATGAGGTATATATTTCGGTCAAGTAAAAAATTGTTTAGTATTTTTGTTTTTGTATAAAGCACATATATCATTCAATGATACATTTTTCGCTGCATTTGATGACATTTTGTCTTTATTCGGTGAACTTCATAAGCCACCTATTGGCGAAACCACCACCTTATCTAAATTAAACGTTTTTCCCCATTCACACACCCTATTCATTTTGAGAGGTTGCCAAACATTTATCGGTATAAAGAATATATGAAGGAACATAACAGAATATCAAAGTGAATTAATTTCTTATCACAAGCTATCATTGTTTTCCAAAAAAAATAATTGATTTATCCACGTTGCAGAAGCATATCAGTTCTTTTTTCTATGTTTTGCTTTGGGATGAAGTGACTGATCTTCAATGTTTCTGGATCTCTTGTGCACTATAACATTGGTTTGGCATATTTTAATGTCGTCACTTGATCATCAACTTCCGAACTTCAAGATCAAGAAGCAGCTTTGATCTCCAAATTACCTCCACTCTCTGTAATAACGTTGTGTCTTGTCCCATTTTTTGCACTGAACTCATGCAATTTCTCAGGTATGGACTCCACACACGTTTTTCCCCCTTAAAGGAAGTAAAACAGCGAGATGTAGCGAAAAAACTCAGTTTGGTATTCCATATTAAAAATAGTCTCCAAATTGGTTTAATAATGAAGCTTAAACTGTCATGTCAGCATCAGCTGTTACAAGCATCTGCTGTCAAAACTGTAGTAATTCAGCTGTTACAAAAGTACGCAATGTCTTTTTGGATATAATAGGTGCGTACACCCTTTTTGGGTGTTTGGCCGAGCTCCTCCTCCTATTTGTGGTGTCCGTCTTGATGTTGTTCCACAAATGAAGGGACCTACAGTTTCAAGCCGACTCCGAACGGCAGATATTTTTTATGAGGAGCTTTTTCATGGCAGAAATACACTCGGAGGTTTGCCATTGCCTGCCGAGGGGCGACCGCTATTAGAAAAATGTTTTTTTTCTAAAATTTGGTGTTTCACCGAGATTCGAACCTACGTTTTCTCTTTGTGAATTCTGAATGGTAGTCACGCACCAACCCATTCGGCTACGGCGGCCGCCACATAACAATGACTTTTTACTTAACCTAATAAATTATCATTGCAAACGTCTCTATTGGAAGCCCCTTTACAAGCATGTCAAGCATACAAACAAACATATACGTATATGTGGATATATGAATGGGATATCCACGTATACCAGCGTCTGCTGACTGATGACCAGCTACGTTAACGATCCACTTAAATGACCTATGACGGGTAAGTATTGAAATGAAAGTAAATATTTTCAAGAGTGCTTATAAGTATGTATGTATGTATGTATGTAGGTGAGTATGCATAAAGATTTTTTATTTAAGATGCACAGCTACCGATTTTTATTGCTTCTTTTGTTATTGTTTTCTTTTTTTGTTTTCATTTAGTTTTATTAATTTTTTTCTCTGTGATACGCCGCCACCAAAGTGAGTGAATCGAGCTCGTATGACAATTGCCCTGAGCTTTGAATAGATGTGAAAATATGGTTTGATGCAGGTAAAAACCAAAAGAAATTAAATGGGAAGTTTGCAGAGGATTAAATTAACTACTTTCTGAACTGAACTGAATGGCTGACTGGTCGGAATTTGAGTAGGATTAGAGCGATGAGAACGTAACCTGGCATAATTTTAAATGCTTCAAGCATTTCTCATCTACTCGTCACGGGAGCTTCAGTGCTTGATGGGCGCCACAGCTACTATTTCTACCTTCTGGTATACGGCAATCACAGATAATTCAAATGAATAAACAGTGCAATGTTAGAAAGCTGAGCTGTATTCAATGTTCAGCTTGTGTATATATTATGGGAGCCCTCGTGCGATACAATTAAACTTTCGCGAAATTCCAAGCAATTGTGAATCAGGTTGTTAAAGCCCGAATCAAATTACTTATGGTGAAATTCTAATGAATTTTTCAGAATTAGACAAACAGTCGCAGCATTATATTCTTTCGGTAGACTTCGGCAACTATTAGCTGAAGTTTTTAGGAGCGACTGGAGGATAGGTAGAGTAAATGAATCATGTCGATCTGCAACAGCGAATTGGTACGTGTGGGCAGACGAGTTCCTGGAGGAGGTCAATGTGCCTTTCTCGTTCAGACTATTCAACTCTCCTTCTGCTTCTTCTTCTTCTTAATTGACGCGATAACCGCTTATGCGATTTTGGCCGAGTTTAACAAAGCGCGCCAGTCGTTTCTGTCACGTGCTAACCCTCGCCAGTTGGACATACCAAGTGAAGCCAAGCCCTTCTCCACCTGATCTTTTGAACGCAGAGGAGGCCTGCTTCTTCCTCTCCTACCACCAGTTGGTACTGCAACATGACCCAGCCAGCATAGCCGCTGGATCTTTATTATCGTTCCATCACCTGCGATATTCGCCGTTGCCAACGTGCAAACGTCCGAAAATCTTGCGCAGAATCTTTCTCTCAAATACTCCAAGCGCCGCTTCATCGGATGTTGTGCTCCATACGTTAGGACGGTCAAGTGAATGGCGATCAGTAACTTTCCCCACTTGCGTGGACTTCTACATATAGAACCTTCAATTCGCCTAGCATCTTACTAGAAGGTGAGAAACCTCATTTATATTTTAGAATCCTTGTCATTAAGATTTCTGGAAAATCGACCCAAAACAGTGCCTAAATTATTAACTTTGGGAGGCGCGAAATTTACTGAGTGGGTCACACACCAATTAGGCTCATTTGGTTTATGCTTAAGCTGTTTCCCCTCCAGAACCCTTCAAGTCGGTCATTTGCTTACTGATTGGAGAAGAAATAAGAAAAAAGCTGGCGTTGTCAACATAACCTAAGAAAGTGAATCATTCGATAAGCCCTGTGAGTTAAGTAAAATTCCAAAAGTTGAGATAAAAAACTGATGCCGGTAAGTAATTCAAAGAACAAAGTCTCATTAAATCCAGCTACGTTCCTTTAATGCTACACGAAAAAGTTGCAATTCGTCTCTTTTATTTGAGAATTACTCCTTAACACGCCGCACGCGAATGATTTTTTGCGTTACTATTAGGATGGGGAATAAGTTCGGAGCGTTTTTACCGAAGACTTTTATGTAATCAAGAAAGAATAATTATATCAATAAGTTAACCAAGGTGAATATACTTTGCTGTTTAAAACTTCTTTTCATTTCTCGACCAATTTGTTGATGCCATTATGACAAAAATCGCCTGGTCTAGTGTCAAAGAATTTTTTAATCCAGTTTTTAAGCACCTCTTTGTTATCGAAGGTAACGCCCTTCATATGGTGTGACTGGGAGCAGAAAAGATGGTAATTGGTCGGTGCAAGGTCCGGAGAATACGGCGGATGCTGAAGCTCGAGCTCTTGGAGTGCGGATTTGACGACTTGTACAACATAGGGCGTGGCGTTGTCATGAAGGAATATGGTTTGACCATGTCGATCAGGTCTTTTCAGTCGCATAGCCTCATTCACACGGTGTAGCTGGGCAAAGTAGAGCTCCTTGTTGACCGTTGCATTCTTTTCGAACATTTCCCAGTGTACCATGCCCTCCCAGTCCCACATATCGTGCGGGATCTTCTTTGGATGAAGACCCGGCTTGACGCTCAGCTTTGGCGTACCTTCTGGAGCCACCCGCTCCTTTCTTTACTTCATATTGACGCACAGGCGACATTTCTCAGCTCCCGTGACGATTCGGTACAAAAAGCGCTGTTTATGAAGGCGAATTTCTTTTTGTTTTTGTTCGTTGAGCTCGTGAGGCACCCAGGCTCCCAATTTTTCGGTAAATCGGTAAATCTGATTGAATAAAGGTGATTGAGAATCGTTTTGTGATCGCAGTTCATTTTTTCCGCCAATTCAGGACTAGTTTGGCGACCGTTCTCCTTCAAAAGTGATTTGAGACGATCTTCATCGAATTCAATTTCTGTTGCGGAACATGTCATCGACGTCAAATTCGCCATTTTTGAACTTGACAAACCATTTCCGTGCTGTAACTCGTCTATGACACCTTCTCCATACACGTCACAATTGTCCCGGGCTGTTTCGGCAGCTTTTTGACCTCGATGAAAAGCAAAGAAGTGCAGTTGTCGTAAATGTCGAATGAGTTTTTACACTTTGCCCAACAGCAAAGAAATCGTTGTAAAATAAAAGAAAATATAAAAACGCTATGACCACGCAAAATTGCTTTTATGCAAGTAACCCAATCTATGCCACCAATAACGCAACTTATGGTAATATAACGGGTATTTTAAATTCATAACGAAGCGAAAGTAAAAAAGCGAAACTTCAATAATACCTTTAAAATTTTCCGACCATTTGTGTTTTCATATTTAAGTTCACTCACTTTCAAACAAAATAAAAATTAACTTCCTCACTTAAAATTTAGTTATTTTTCTTAAAGTTTATAATAGGGCACTCCTATAGCAGAACCCTTTACATTGCCTTTGCTGAGTATATTTAGCTAATTGATTCTGATTCAGCATTTATGAAGCTTGACTTAATGATCTTTTCGCCCAGCCATAAAACGCCTCTACTCCAATTTACTATGATAAATTCAATGTTGAAATCGTACCCTCGTAGCTGGGCATTTCCTGCAAGGTTCATGTGATATAATAGTTGTAAACGACTAAAATGTTATTCATTTTGTGTACGAATATACATACATACACATGCAGACATACACACACGCATATATAATATCTTATGCTAATGTAATGATTGACCACACTACTGAATGACGAGCGGTTAATGGCCAGCAGCAGCCGCAGGTGTTTTAATGTGGAATTAATCATTTCAAATCGGTTGCATTGGATTTAGTTTATGTATGATATTTATCATTGTTGTTGTTGTACGAATATTTGCCCCGTATTTCACTATAATTTATGCATACGTCACATTTGTGTCGTGGTATTCGCCTTCATTTTATTGAAAAGAATATTAAACGATTATTTTGCTTAAAAAGCGAAGGAATAACGAATGAATGACGAATGTTGAAACGGATTTTATTGGAACAAAAGCATCATATAAAATATAGTAATTGAGAGGGATTGCTTAACGGTCTCATGAGATATTTAAATAAAATATTTGTAGCAAATAATGTACAAAATACACTGGGGTGATAAGACGCGCTTCCAAAAAAGTTGTGTTATAATAACTTTTTCTGAAATCATCTCAGCACCTTCTTCTCAGATGCTTTGCTCTCATTGGGCAAAGATTTAGAGATCTGGGCGCTGACTCATTCGCTACACTTGCGGATATTGCGGGTTAAAATATCACACATCTGCTGAAATTAGTTGCTTGCAGTGGCTAATACGAACGTAAATTAGCCACTGTTGGTCTTCGTCCTCTAATTTCAAGACCTCTTCTTCTTTTTTTCCACCTGTCTGGTTCCTTACCTTCTTCTTTCCCCTGTATCATAACGTACGAATTATGAATATTTGTCCAAGTGAGCCCCTCGCAAGGGTGGCCATTTATCGTAACCTAACCTAACTTTGTCTTAGTATTTTTAATTTACAGATTACTACTTAGATTTATATAAGTATATAATAAATATAGAAAATTCGACGCTTTGATGCGTATTTGTTTCATGAGTCACTATCACACACTGGAATTGGTAATTTCCGTCCAAGGGGGGCCTCGACACGTTTCTGGCAGATGGACCAAAAACTGACTGATAAGGCTTTCACAATTCAGACAAAGGGACCAATTATTGCTGTAGAGTATGGCAATGGCTATGGCCATTATTACCATGAAGGTAAGTGTGGGCATTTCAAAAGGAATTTTTTTATCTGCACAAATTGATTCCAGCAGGCTGCTTTAGCCCTCTAAACTTGAGAAAATGATTTAAATTTCACCAGAGAATTTTTCAAATGGTTAAAGAGGACAAAACCCGGATTAACTTCATTCTTACAGTGATCTCAATGTCTCTCATCTGTGTGTTGTGTCAAAAAGTTAGACAAAGTTCACACTGGCAGGTCTGTAATGGTAAAGGGGATGCAAAATTTTCACGATAAAATTAGCTCAACAACAACAACAACGGTTTTTGAGCGGTTATTATAACGCCATCAATTATTGAGGCAAGTACCACTACTACTCTGCAGAACGTTTCCACGACAGTCTGTTCTACGTTACCGAAACGACCCGGATTTATATCCGGCCAAGGACTGTCACTCCAGCAGCATTCCCCGTATGTAAATATGGGGAATGTTTATGCTGCTACAACAACAACAACTACTCTGCAGAAAGTTATGAACAATTCGCTGAAGTTTGTTTCAAGTTTTATAATTTTGGTTTCTACGTGGAATCCAGCTGGACAAAACTACACTTTGCTATTGGAATATACGCATCTGTGTTTGAAGCGGAGGTGTATGCTATTCAAGAAACGATGAACTTTGTTATGGAAAACAGATGGAGAGCCAGATCTATGTGTGTCTGCAGCGACAGCAAAGCTGCACTCATGGCCTTAAACAGCCCTCCAACAACTTCAAGAGTAGTTGAACCCTGTAAATCCAGGCTGAACTATGTCGGTGAACATAATAGATTGATGCTAACATGGGTCTCGGGACACGTGGCTATCGCGGCTCTTTATTTAGGATGGGATCTGCGGCCAACTGTTGGGACCCGGAGCGCGTTCTGCCACTCCCTTCTGCAGCCATCGAAGCCACAGTTAGCAAACGGGTTACTCTAACCCACAAGCGAGCTTGACAGACTAAGAGAGGCTGCAGATGGAAAAAGCTGATATTACCTGCCATGTCCGATCGATTGTCGCACATCCTCCTGCGAGTAAGTAAAAGGCAGCTGGGTGGACTGATGGCGAGCCACTTTCTATCCACAAATGGAGGGACCTACAGATCCAATTACAGATATTTTTTATGAGGAGAAATACTCTCGGAGGTTTGCCATTGCCTGCCGAGAGCCGACCGCTATTAGAAAAAACTTTTTCTTCATTTTGTTCGTTCACGGAGATTCGAACCTACGTTCTCCGAATGGTAGTCACACACCAACAAACCAACGAACGAGGACAAAATGAAGTACCTCCTGCCTTCAAACAAACAGTCGGCGGACTCGCGTATCGGCACCCATGTCACTGTTGACAGTTATAATTTTGAGGTTTTAAAAGACTTAGTGTATTTAGGAACTAGCATTAACACCGATAACAATGTCAGCCTTGAAATCCAACGTAGAGTCTCTATTGCCAACAAGTGCTACTTTGGACTAAGTAGGCAACTGAGCAGTAAAGTCCTGTCTCGACAAACAAATCTAACACTCTACAGTACTCTCACCATGTCCGTCCTAACGTATGGCGCAGAAGCTTGGACGATGACAACATCCGATGAAGCGACGCTTGGAGTTTTTGAGAGAAAGATTCTGCGCAAGATTTTTGGACCTTTGCACGTTGGCAGCGGCGAATATAGCAGGCGATGGAACGATGAGCTGTATGAGCTTTACGATGACATAGACATAGCGCAGCGAATAAAGATCCAGCGGCTACGCTGGCTAGGTCATGTCGTGCGAATGGATACAAACGCTCCGGCTCTGAATGTCTTCGATGCGGTACCAGCTGGTGGTAGCACTGGAAGAGGAAGGCCTTCTCTGCGTTGGAAAGATCAGGTGGAGAAGGACTTGGCTTCACTTGGTGTGTCCAACTGGCGCCGGTTAGCACGAGAAAGAAACGACTGGCGCGCTTTATTAAACTCGGCCAAAATCGCGTAAGCGGTTATAGCGCCAATTAAGAAGAAGAAAATTTGATATTTTATTTATATATTATATTACTGAGTATTCAATTTTTTTGAAGTGATAATTTTTATTTGATATCGTGTTAAGAGGTGGCCTATATCCCAAGTTGTGTCCAGAATGATAGTATGCTTGCAGTATACGCTTTCAATCGATTATATCATAAACCAGTTGAGAAATGCAGCGATTTGCTAGACAAATGAAACGATAAACTTATAGGCAAGAAGTGAGCTTAACGCTACTCACTTCAATATCATTATAAACCTGTGTTGTGAGAGTTAGAGTGTTAATATGTTATAAAATGGTCTCTCCATAATCCAAATTACCAAATAGAAATGGTTTATACCTCAGATACCAATAAATTTTGACCCCATAAAAAATTTTCACACTCAAACTTTAAAAACATTTAATAAATTCATTGTTCGCGTGATGTGATAGTTTTTTCATGGCGTATGGTCCGCCTTTGTTTGTGTATTCTATGTATATCTGACATTTTGTGGTTATATTAAATTTTTTTTGGTGAATTTAGTTTTATATCATCGATGTGCAAGTACGAGGATTTATGGAAAAAAGTGTGCGGTGCTTATTGATTTTAGTGCGGACAAGGAACAACTGTAAGAGTCCAGAACCAAACGGGATACCATCTTTGACCAGATCCCAATCAAATCATTTCCTGAGAGAAATTCCACCCAGAGTGGAAAACTAATAAGAAAACGTTGCGCAGTTTGCAATGCTACAAAGAAGAAAGAGAGGCAAACCTTTAAAGCCAAACAAGTCAGATCAGAATGTCTGATATGCAGAAAAGCCACGATGTACAGAATGCAGAGGTGTGGCTAATATCAGACAGTTAGCCGGCTCTTTTGAAGGAATCAGCTGATTAGCTAACGTAACCAGGGTCACGCAAGCGGGTTGTTTATGGAAAAACTGAGTTTGTGTTGGTGATATATGAAAAAATCCGCACAATCTAAACAATGACTGATTGGACGAATGTGTAAATCCGTGTGAGATGAGCGAGCAGAATTCGGCTGCCGAGTACCGGGGGACGTGGCAGGCGAAGTTACTCTCACAACGATTTTTAGCCGTGGTGAAAAACCAAATTATAAGGGGAACTTTGGCTACCACGTTACTTGAGAGATTCTGCAGTCGAATACTGCACGATCATTTCACACGTATTTACACACTGTTGTTCAGAACATAGATGACTAGATGCGAAACTCTTCTTCTCGTCAGAGCACTGTAAAAATCTGCATTTTTTATAACGTTTGTCAGTAGTGCCACATTGAATGGGTATTTTTTAAACAAAAATTGGGCATTTTCAGTTTCCACACAACCATCGAGGTTAATATTTAGTGCGCGGTTGCTCTGTAGGCGTATATTTCCTGTGTACAACTACATTTAATAAAAATAAGCGGAATCAGTATAAAATACATAAATATGCAAAAAATATAAATGCACACATTTTGGGGAAAAAGAAATCCATTATTTTCGCGGTAGATGTCTGTAGTGGTCGATTGTGATTTAAAGTTTATGCTCGTTGTCAAGGTGACATTTCCCACTAAAAAAATTCGTTTGCTGGATTTCTTTTCCCACAAACTCATATAATATTTATAATACCACTTTTTAAATTTCACAATTTTTCCACTTTAAAAATTAGGTTAGTAGTACAAGAGGCGAGAATGAGATACGCGCCATAGGCACGTTCACTTTAGAATGTGTTATATTTTTCCATTTTAATTGTATTATTTTATTATTAAGTTGATTAGCAACTATTTATATACGTACATACGCATTTACATAGTTGAAAAGCCAGCAAAGATACTTCACAAGACGGAGTTTACTGAATCAAAGAGTAAATAAACGAATTGGTGGGTGTGGCGGGTGCTACGAAGGGCAATCATCTCTGCAGCAGCAACGCATTCATTAACACCTCTGAAAAAAGGCAAACATGGCTATTTACATGCCTACATACATACATACACACACACACATGGTGGAGTACTTGTATGCCTATGATTTGTGTGCTCATTCTAACATTTACCGTTAGTATGATTCTAAGCCAGTAATATGTACGTATACATACGAGCACTGGCGTACTCTCAAACTTCTTATTGGAGGAGCAGCTCGAATGTTTTTTTATTATACTTTTCTTGTAATGTAAAAAGTAAGTTATTTTATTGTTGCATAAGCAACTTCATTGTTGTTTGTTTATATTCATACTTCCGAGTGCATAGTAATTTGGGGAATGCATTATTGGTATATTCTGCGGAAAAAGTGTTCTAATTTTGTAATTTCAAGCACTGTACCGAGTTATGAAACATAATATCACAATATCGAAGACATATCACTGAAGATATGATTTAGTAAGCTCCAAGGCTTACGAATATGACAAGCAAACAAGTACTTAGTCGACTGCATGAACTGTCAACTGTATTGTTAAGAATTTAATTAAAATCCTAGAAGAGTTAAATAAACTTTTTTATACTTAATATTATTTCAGAATTACAGTGCCACATTTTTGGAGAAGCAATTTGTTGCGCAGGAGTTTTTGGTTGCATTCTCAATGAACGGTATTGACGAAATATAATACTCAGCTGAAAATACCCACCTGAATTTTTCCTGTTCTCTGCCAAACTGAACAGTTTTGTAAAACACAAAAAAGTTTGTCTTATTTGGGTACTTGGACACTGCGGAATTACAGATAACGCTGATAAACTGGTTAATGAAGGCACTGCAAGCATATCACTGGGCCCTGAATCCTTCTTAGCGGTCAATTCTGCATCGGTTGAACTATGGTTAGACTATGAGGTCTATCCATGGAAGACGTTGGTCTGAGTTGGGCTCTTGCAGAGTAGTCAAGTGCGTTGTGAAAGAACCAAACAGAAAATTAGCGACCTTGCTCTAAAACTTAGCAGAAAGGACCTTAAACTATTGGTAGGGCACAACGCCTGTGGTCAGCATATGGCTATGATGGGAATCATTTATGACCCAGTATGCCTATCTTGCCGCGAGAATAACGACAATGCAGAGCATTTTCTTTTTAGCTATCCGGCGTTTTTCTAGAATCAGACTTAGGATTGGGATGCGATGGTCTGAGTATGGATAAAGTGTATACTCTTCCTTTTCCGTCTTACCATCTATACTGGGGACTTGTCCAGCCCCCACAAATCTAAACTTATCTAATATGAGTGCAAATAGAAAGCGATTCCACTGAATGACCCGATAGCCGATGGGAAAACGATACAAATATTGCATGTGAGTTATTTTGAGTTGAAATTCACATAGTTATAATTATCCTTAAGCAAATGGCTTTAAACAGTTGTCTGGCATTGAAATAAGTGCTCACATGCCTAAGCGACTCGATGATTTCCACGACTATATTTGCTGCTGTATTAACAGAACAAATCTTGATGGCTGCCTTGGTCGTAGCGGTACTGAAGAATTTATGGATTTCTTCTTTTTTACCTTTATTTTGGGATGTTGTAACACACAACTAACTTCACCAAATACAAAACAGTCAAAGAACTTTTTTAAGCTTAATGCCTCCTTTAAATAGCCATAATCAATTTCATAATGTTATGTGATGTATACACCGTGAGAATAACTCACAAAAGACATCTGGCAAACAACTTTCAGAACTTTTTTCTGCACCAATATTAAGAACATTTTTGTTTAATTGGTGAAATGCTTATAACTGATCATAGATACATAGATTATATATATACGTACATGCATATTTTACATATTTTAGTCTTAGTTCTTTTGCTTATCAATTTGAAGAGTTTGCATTAGCACTAAGCCAGTTGTCATAATAATATAACAGTAATATAACTTCTATATAACGAGGGGCAATCTAAAAGGTTACACCACTTTGTATTTTTGATATTGTTTACCTCAACTATCTCACTTTACATATCCGAAGAGCTGAGTAAAGGTAATTACTTTGTGAGTGCCAAGCAAGTTCGTTGCTTAAGTCTTTGTTGAAAGTGCATGTAATGATGCTTTTACAGACAAGTGTATGCACAGCTGCATGTGCATAGAAAATAAGAACAATTGCTTAACACATTTTGCTAAAGTTGAGTACATACCGTTGTATTAATGATTTAACAATAACAATGACATTGACCAGAGAGATCGTCGTTAACAGAGAGAGAGGGAGAGGGTGATTCGATTTTTTTTTTTTCTTTTTTTTTCTTATTTTACTCTATAGAGTACGTAGAGTCAGTGCTATGATTTCGCATGGTTGCAAATAAATTGAGTTCGTTATTAGATATTGATCGATTTATTGCTGGTGAAAAATAATATTATATAATAAGGCACATGGCTCTGCTTCAGTATTTCTTATAAAAATAGACAAGAGTTGCAAATATATCAGAAACATATTTTTGTAGAATAGAACTTAAAATTATTTCAGTATCCCCAATGGAGTTTATGAATATTTAGAAATCAATTATAAAACTATTTAAAAAACAGACATTTTTTTTATTTGTCAGAAAAGTTTGCCATATTGAAAGTAAGTCGTTATTTTTAAATAAATTTGGGGGAACTGCCTACACACTAAGCTTTCCAAACCGTATTTATAAGATTTTATGCGATTGGTTATGCGGAAGATACGCTAGACTAAGTGAAGAAACCTCAAACATACCACTTTAACCCTCTACCGCACATGCGGTGTGCAATACACCGCCATCGCCAAAAAATTGTTTACGCATTTTATTCGTTCTATAATTTTAAAAACAAAATAATTTTGTACAGCTAACTTGTATGGATCCCCTAACTCCGCGTTGTATTCCAAAAGACAACTAAAAAGAAAAAAAAACTCAAAAATAGAGGTATGAAATAAAAACTAATCAGCAAAAATTGTTAGTTTAAATGACTCTTTGTTTATTGATTCTTTGTTCAAAATAAATTTTTTGTCCCACTGTTCAAAAGTGCTGTCGCCTAGGACGCAATTACTCAGCTTCTATGAAATCAAATGCCATGCAATTTTTATGTAGGATGTAGGACCGGTTTTTATTCTTACTAGTTGAGGTTGCAATAATGTTGAGTTTAAAATGGGCAGATTATTGACCTACCGTGCCCGAGTCTGAGTGCTGGGGCTACCAGCTGAGCCCTCAGAAAGGCTTTGGCTTTGAGGTCCTATCTTCCATACAGGAATAAAAGGATCAAATATAGGTACGTATAATCATATGGTTAGATCCAAAAGATGATGCCATCGGTTGCTGATATATGAGAAAGTCTCAGAACTTTTTTGGCAAACCTTGTAATTAAAATTTTGCTTCAGTTCTTCTTCCTGAGCATCTATTTTTAATGGCTTTTTAGTGGTCCTAATCTAATAAATTAAAAGTAATATCTGTAATATTTTTCCGATTTTTGTAGATGGTGCGATGCCAGCCCAATGAATAAGGTATTAAATTGATTCATTTGGGTATTTCTACAAATAAAAGCTGTACAACTGGTATCATAATATGGTAATATTGTGAAATTTTGAAGAAAAGAAATCACCTATCAGTTATTGAACGAAAGCCTCCCAAGGGCACCCTACAGGTGGTCCGACCTTGCTCAGATGTATGTGCATAAATATCTACAAATGTGAGTATGCTTGTATGTTTGCATAAAAAAAGTATTGTCAACACAATAATTAACACCACAGCACTATCGTGAACTCCAATAAAAACTTACCGGCAGAATTGTAGTGTGATTTCAATGGCAAAATAGATTAGAACCACAGCGCCAAACGCTTAATGTTTGCCTACGAAGAAGACACAAATTCTATAGACCATCAAAGCAAACATACATATACACATATACATGCACATATATATGTGCTTATAGATTAGTATTCTTATCTATGTGCTAAATATTACCAACTTTTACATACAAATTAATCAAATATACAGAGGTGTGTTAAGAAATTTCACTTAGAATGTTTTGCTGCGGTATAAAAACCAATAATCTGCAACTTCTTGCATTAGTTGTGCGTAGACGTCCTCCTTGGATACGTTTTTTACCAAGTTTTTTTTTATTTTTTTTGTTTTGTATCTTAACTTAGTTTACAACGAAGCAGCCTTTCAGAATGTACAGCAGCAAAGAGCTGTGTGCGGCGCTCCTGCTCGCAATTATTTTGGGAATTCAAATTTTTGATTCTCATCAAGTCACGCTGAATTCCCAAGAATGGACTGATTATAAGGTAGTGTTGTGAGTGAAAAAATAAAAAATGAAATAATATTAAGATATTAAAAATCCTTGCCTCAGGCTGAGTTGCACTATTTTATAATGTGGAAGTGCATTTTTGATTAAAACTAAAGCGGGTCTAAAAAGGACAAAACTATTAGAAAAGGACGATTTTATAACAAAAATGGGAGCAAAAATTTCGAAAAACTACAATCTTCAAATAGAAATGTGTAGGAATAATAAGCTAATTGAAGCGCTACGAGTCGTGTTTCTAAAAAATATATCCAGCGTCTCTATAAAGGCAGAAAATTAAAAAAAAAAATTGGAAGAGAAATAAGTGATTTAAATGAAAATCTCAAATTTCCAAGTAATACAGCCCAGCTCTTCTAAAATCACGGTGTTTATAAAGATACGCTCGTAAGAACCATTGCTGCAGTATTTCATATAATAGTTGGTTATAAATATATGGGCTGTGTTATATGCAGAGGAAATTTTTTCTTTTGTTTGCATGTAAAGGGTAATCGCAGGTAGTACTGTAACGTTTTAAAAAAAATTCTCACGCACAAAGCTTTCATGGCTTATATACAGTCAGAAGGCCGAAAAAAAGCAAATTTTGTAGTTTTTTGTTTATGTTATCTTTTAACTATATTTTAGTAAAAATATTTATTTGGAAAGGAGCTACAGCTGATCTCCGAGAGCTCCTCTTAAAAAAACACGTTTTACGGTGACCACTATATCTCTAAACTGGACCTCTGAAATTGAAAAACGAAACATATTTCGTTAAAGTTAAAACTAGTAATTAATCGAAGAAATAAGCAAAATAAATTTGTATGACAAAATGGCGGTTTCTCAAAAAAAAAAAATCGATTTTTAACCAAAATTTCGGCCTTAAATTGTTTATAAAAAATAAATATTTATCCGTGAAAAAAATCTTCGATTAATTACTAAAAAATATATTTAAGAAGCTCGTGCTAAAATTTGAAACTAATCGGTTTAGCCGTTTTCGAGTAATGTTGGTCACCGACTTTGAAAACACCATTTTGAAAAAACGCGCTTAAAGTTTAAAAAGCACTTTCAAGCACTATGAAACGCCTTTTCCAATTTGCGTGTAACTTCGAAAATATTGTATTAAATTTTCTGTGTGTATTCTTAAAAATATGTAAATTAAGAAAAAAAAATCGATTTTTTGAAAATTCTAACTGTATATAACCCCTTAAGGTCTGATGGCCAGTAGGTAGGATTGCCCGTTTCCCATCCACATTGTTGTGTTGCTTTCCCTGATTTAGTTGTTGTTAACCGTGATCCCCAGTTCGCATGTTTCGTGTTGAAATCGCCGCCGATAATTAATCTTCCTTTGTGATTGTTGAATAGCTGAGAGGAGTCTGTGGACTTTATATGGAGTCTTGGTGGGCGATATGGAGCAGTTACTGTCAGTTCATGGCTACTAAATTTAATTCCAACTGATGTCGCTTGCAACTCTGATATGCTAACTTTTTCTTCTTCACATTGTTCACTTATTAAAGGGATGATTTGACCAATACACATTAAACCATTTGAAGTCAACACACATTTGGTTAGTTAAATGAGTCTCACATATCAAACAAATATCATTTTCTGCTCTGTAAGTAAGAGCTCGAGCTAATCTTTGTGTTTAAAGATGCCAATAGCATTCCAGGCCATTCCTTTATTTTCTTTTTTTCGTTGTGTTTTTAGGCATTTATCTGCATTTCCAATAAGAGGTGTTATTTTGATCAAAGATGTGGTTTCGTTGCTTGTGTGGCACGTACCGCCGTCCTGTTGAAAATAAACGTTGTCCAGATCAAAACAATTTAATTCCGGCCACAAAAGATGGTTAATCATCTCTCGATAGCGCAATCCATTCCCCGTAACTTTTGCTCCAGCTTCATTTTCGAAAAATAAGGTCCAATGACTCCCCCGGACCATAAACCGCACCATTTTCTGAACCCCAGATCCCACAATTTTGCTTGTTGACGAAGCCACCGAGTTGGAAATGGGCTTCATCATTCAAGATGATTTTTCGATGGAATTCCGGATCATGCATTTCAACAACCCAATCAGCAAAGACACGACGTTGTGTTGACTGTGTTAGCTGGACTTTATTAGCCTTAAGACCCAAATCTTTATGCAAATAATGGTGTGATGACGTTTGTGGAATGCCTCATTCCAAAGAACGACGAGGAATGGACAAACCTGGGTTTTCTTCAACATTTCTTCAACGAATTTTTTCACCAATTTCTGTATTGCGGTCCGACAAGGTGCTTCACGATGACCCAAAAATGTTCGAGTTTTACGAACCGTCTCTGCCAAATCTTCACCATTTTTATAGTGAATTTTAATAATTTGAATGCGCTGTTAAAGCATGTAAAAAAGTGGGCTATTCAAAGTAGCACCTGTTATTGGAAAACCCTTTATAATCCGATGTGTGTTGGTCAACACAGCTTCGGTGAACGCGAAAACCAGTTAGGTCGTCTCTTAAGGAGCCTTTAGTACCAATTGTCTAAAACAATTAACATGTCACAAGCAATTACTCTCAAAGGTTTGTATGGCGATTAAGTCGCCACATACCATTCTAGCGATTTTCCTTCATCGTCGTCCTTAACCATGTTTTAACTCTTCTTAGAGTACTGAAGCATATCTCTACTCTTCCTGTTGTGCATGGCTTTGCAAGATAATTGCCTTTTATTGCTTATTATCGCTGTTTGTAAGTAAGTAACGTAAAATTAATTAGAATTAAATTAAAAAGTTACCGAAAGCTTTAGGGAGATGCTTTAAATATCAATGTATTAAGTGCGGTCGCCGTAGCCGAATGGGCTGCTGATCCACTTATATATTATGATAAAATAATGAATGGATATTTATTAAAATCTTACTTTTAATATTTTCAGACGAAATACAGCAAGACCTACACGAGTGCCTCTACTCCTGAAGCGTATGCGCTTTTCTATTACAACTACAACAAGAAGTTAATTAACTCCCATAATGTGTTAGCGGATCGCGGACAAAGTACTTACCGTTTGGCTATAAATCAATTCACCGACATGCGCCTCATACACTTCAAAGCTTTATTCCCGAAAACTACACAACCGACAACATCGTCTGCGACCACACCACCCGCAGTCCAAGCTGCTGGTACGTCTTTCGATCCCATAACGGATCTTGGCTTAACGATAGAAGTAGAAGATCAAGGCACAGTTTGCAATAGCGGTTGGGCCTACGCTACAGCCAAGGCTGTTGAAATATTTGCGGCGAATGAAAATGCTGTGGCAACACCAACACCGCTTTCCGCACAGAATTTGATTGATTGCGCTGGATCGGGTACCGGTTGTACGAAACAAGTGTCGCAAACCGCTTTTGATTATCTAGTTGCGTACAATCAGCCATTGTATACCAAAACCGATTATCCCAACAATAATCTGTTGAAAGTGCAGGGTATGTGTGTGCCGCCAACCACAACCACCGGCACACCCATCAATTTGGCCTCATATGCACGTATTACCGATGCCGATGATGCCACTATGTTAAACTATGTTTTCAATGGATTTCCGGTTGTTATCGAATTCGATCCCACTTCTTTCGCTTTTATGCACTACAGCTCGGGTATTTTCCAACAGCCCCACACGTATGGTGGCTCACACTATATGACAGTTATTGGCTATGGCACAGATACAACTACCAATCTCGATTACTGGTTGGTGCTGAACTCATTTGGCACAACATGGGGCGAGAATGGCTACATACGTATACTACGCGATACGTCCAAACCATTGGCTAAGTCAGCACTATTTCCGACTGCATTGGGAGCATGAAGAGCAGCGAAGAAAGGAGTTGAAATAATTTGGAGTGAAAAGGCTTGAGGAATTTTCTACAACTTTTTATGCTACAATAATTTTAGAATTTATACACAAATAAAACATAGGTATACATAATTATTATTTTTAAAGCGGTTTTTTTTATAAAAGAGCTTTCATGAGTTCTTCCTTAAATTTGATATGTGTCTTGGACAGTTAAAAGGGGTATTTCATGTAAATAAAAGATGTTGGATTCCGATGTTTTTTCGCATTATAATGGCCTCGTTAATACAACTTGTTAATCGGAGGCTGTTGAATCGCTAAATGACAGATCCAATTATATAGTTTTGAAAAATAAAAGAAAAGTATCGGATAGGCTTGAAACTCGTTACACTGGAATTTTTAAGGCCACTTATTACAAATTTAATGCCAGTTTTTTACTCAAAATGGCGAATACAATATTCAATACGGTGGAGAATATGGACCGGTTGTGCAGTTTTTCAATTCAAAATAACGCATCTAATATATGTAATTGAACAATTTTAGAAAAATATAAAATTTTATTATATAAAAAAGAATATCTAAAAAAAATGGGGCAATGATACCTCCGCACCAAACTATACCTACTGAGGATGCATGAGGCTTCACGACGATCACGTGAGGGCTCTCCGATCTCCTCATATGGCTGTTTTTTTCACAATGCCTTCGCAATTACAGCGACCGTCATCTACTTCGTCGCCCTGCTTCATGCTATAGGCTCGTCTTCTTATGTCTCTGTCTCTGAGGATACACTTTGTTGTACTGCATCGAGGTCTATCTTTTTTTCAACGTATCTTTTAACCGCATTGCAGTTATCCTCCCCTTCAAGCATCTTGCCGATCACATTGGTCGGCGTATTGTCGCCAATCCCCTCCCTCAGGGCATTTATTTATACGAGCCACATGGCATCACGCGTGTCCGGCATCATCGCTCGGGGCTTCACAGTATGTGCACCTGGGGTCACTTACTTTACCCGTGTGGTATAGGTATTTCCGGAAGGATCCATGGCCCGAGAAGAACTGAGTCATGAGATAGCCCACTTCCCCGAAGTTCCTTAGAGCCCATTTACCTATTCTAGGAATGAGCTTCGCCACTCGATTCAGTGTCACATCGGCTTTGCCACCACTGCATCTCCGTTCCGCGACATTAGTGGTTGCTCGTTTTTTCATGAAGTCCCAGGCAGTTTTGCTTAGTATCATAGCCCCCGAGATGAAAATGCGTTTCATCAAAAAATATTCGTTTCGGTAAACTGATTGGTTAGGCTACACAAAATTGATTTTGAAAATAAATTTACAATATTTCCCAACGTTGTTCAACACAATACTATCCACATAACAATAATTTAAACAAAAACCACTATATGAATCACCCTCTATTTATGCGTTATACATATATTAAATATTCTTACTAAATTCTTATAACTCTTAGGGCTAAATAGGAAAAGTATCTTTAATCATTTTCCTTGCTTCAAAATTTCTGGAGGATTGAGTTCTATTTCTGATGAGCAAAATTTTAAATATTTCAATAACTGATACCTCGTAATCGTTTGGTTTCTTTGGACTAAGCGATTCAAGAGAAAAGAGGTGTCGACTGCATTCTTATGGATTGTGACACAACGATTGGAGTTCTGGGCACAGTAAGTTCTGTAAAAGGTTGTCAAAAAATTGTGTTTAGTACCGAAAGAAGAACTGATAGCTGGAGTCTCTTTTGGAAGAAAGTATGTCGCTAGCTTTCCTTTTCACACCGACGAAGGCTGAAAATGGTGCTTGTCCGGGATGGCATTTGGACCATTATTTGCTCGGGGTTGACCTTCTCTTCTTCCATAGGGAATGGGAAATAGTTTCCTTTTTCATCGGTTGTTTATAACTGTGAGAGCCTTACATAATCTCCGGTAGATTCGAAGTAGAAGAATAGAAATCTCTCCAGCTCTCTTTCTTGACGGCCCTAGTTGGCTTCCTGTACTCTCTCCGTACAATTTCCAATTACCTGTTGAGTAGCTGAGATTAAAATTTGGTCTGGCTTCTTCGCTTAACTTTGAGAGCACATTGTACTACCCTAAAGGATAGGATTTATTGCTATATTTAATTGGACACAACGTTTTGCAGACCCTACTAAATGTCTTCTCGAATGTTATAACCCGACTCTCAATGTTTTCTGTGAGTGTGATTGAGTGGATTCGAATCCTTGCTATCCTGTTCCCTACTACAGGATCGTTTCCAATTTGTTTCAAGTGGATTACGATACGGTAAGTATGGATCTATCTCCAGATTCAGGTAATATAGGATCCAGATCCATGGTTCGAAAAAAACTTTTTGCTTGAGACCCTCCAAGTTTTTACCCTCACTGAAGTATTTTCAGACAGTAAGTACTTCCACCCGTTCTCCAAAGCATTCCGTGCTTAAACAGGTGAAAGTCGGAGTATTACCCCCGTTGCATAATATTAGGCTAGTATTAATAATAAATTCATATAAGGACTCACCTTGTTCTTTTGTGTCGGTACTTCCCCATAAGGTGTGGCTGGTGTTGGCTCACATCCTAGTAGTAGGATAGTTTTTTTGCTATCCAGCACGAACCTACAAGCCTCGTCAGGCGGTGCTGGTTGATCATGTGCCATATGGACGGAGGCAAATTTGATTCTGACGCCGTCATCAGCTTCCATTTCAATAACCGTCTCATCCGATGAGCTGTAGGGTGGGATTACAAATATATATGTTTAGATGTTGCTTTGCTACAATACATGCCGTGGGATTACCCTGGGTCCGCTTACAATACAAGTTGTAGTTTTTAAGAGTGAAACTACTTACCTCAGTGCTCCGCACTCTGCGTTTTTGTATCAATGCGATGTCTATGTCCTCCTGCGATAGGAGAAGGGTTAAGTTAGAGTGCTGCATAATTTCGAAAAGTAGTCAAAATGTTTTAATTTAATTTCTTTTTGTTTTTTAGAAAAAGTAGTTTTCAATTGTCATGAAGTACGAACCAATATTGTTTTTTGGCTTTTTTAATTTTGGTAAACATATTTTTGTACGATTTTTTTAAACACGAGCTGTGTAGTATGATATAACATGACCAGAAAACCCCTATGATCAAAAAGGACCGGGAATGTTTAATTTAAACGAACCGCGCACGTGGGAACCGGTCCATATTTTTTTCTTATGTTGGTAGGACTGTCACACTTTAGCATTTTGAAGCGTTTGAGAGATGCTGTACGTCGCAAACGGCCGGAAATATGGGAAAACAGTTCTTGAATTTGCACGATGATAATGCGCCATCGCACCTAGCCCAAATTGTGCTGGATTATTTGACCAAACACCAAGTAAATACTATCGTGTAAACGCCGTATTCACCTGATATGGCCCCGCGCGACTTCGTTTTGTTTCCCAAGTTGAAGGAGATTTCAGTCGATAGAGAAGATCAAAGAGAATGCGAGTAAGAAGCTAAAGACCATCCCTTCGTCCGCCTACCAAGGGTACATGGGGGACCGGATTAAACGTTGGCACATGTGTGTTGCTTCAGACAGGTCATATTTTAAAGGAGATAAAATAAGTTTGCCTGAAATTTAACTCTGTTTCATTTTATTTAAACATTTCCGGTACTTTCTGGACATAGGGTATACCCGTTTTTATCGCAGCCAAATTTAATTTAATGCATATTTTGTTTCTGTATTTAATTTATTTATTGATTTCTTCTACAAGCGGAGCTTTACAGACTTATTTACTAAAAAATAACAATTTCTTCAGAATCACTTAACAAAATATTGATAAACTTATCAACAACATTATTTTCTCCATTATTTTCATTGAGTTAATTTTATTTAATTTTCCGCTTCTTGCACATGAGAATTTAATTTTCAACAAATTGTTTATAGGTATTGCATTTTTCGCTTGGAGATGAACAATTACTGTATTGCTATGTGTTTCTCATATTTTCGTAATAAACTTCAAGCAGCGCAAAGGCCACTGTTTGGAAATCAAACAAAAATACTAACTATAAAAATCTTACAAAGAAGGGAAAGTGGGAGCATTTTTGATGAAAGGTTTTGTTTGCACAATCAATAAAACAATAACAAAATAATTGATTTTTTTTGCAAAGAAGTCATTGTGTTTAGAACGAAAATCAGTTAAAAAAATATATGTATGTATACCAATTATATCAGAAAACAATTGCATTTAGAACAAATGATTTTTATAAATGTATCAATTTACGAATATATGTATGTATCTAACGTGTCATTATTAGCATTAATAGCCATTAATACATTTTTTTATTAAACAGTTTGATTTTGGCAGCATCTGTTGCTTCCTTTAACTGGATACACCACAAATTATGCTGCACGCTGCTACAATTAAATTTGTTTTTTATACAATAATGCTTCGTGTATGTTTTTTTTTTAGTTGCTATTTTGAAAAAATAAATACTGTTTTCAAGCAAAAACTTTTAAAAATGCTGCATTCGTTTGCATATTAATAATAAACTTAGATATTCTATAACCGAAAATATCTACTTTACTAAATAAAACTTTTTTTTTAATAAATACTTTGTATTCCTTTTATTTGTTTTTGTTTTTATTTTTATATCCTTGCCTAAATTTTGATTGAAGCAAAAGCTTGTGATATGCTGCTTGCTACATGTAAAACACGGACACATTTTTGTGGAACACAAATCTTTATTTGATTAAATATTGAAGACATGTAAAAAATAAGTACTTGGTTTAGTAAACGAAAACATAAATAAATACGTTTTATTTTTATTTTATTTTTTGCCACGCAATCACCATGTTTGATGTGCTGATCAAGGGCGCTTAATTTCGATGCCGAACTTTGAAGAAGATGAAGCACGATCACAATATGCTCAGATTATAGGCGTCACAGGGATATTCGTATAATCAACTTTTTCGTGGTATTTCATAAACTTTCGGTAAATAAATGAGGCCTAGTTAAATTAGGTCAACTATCAACGAGATTTTAACACATTCTTTTTGTAAGACGTAAAAAAAATTTCCAAAATATTTTCAAAAGTTTAAATTTCATAATTATTTAATTAAATTTTTTTTTAATAAAAAATCAGCCGGACTTGAACTCGATCTCACAGCAAGAATTATGTAATTACGTAAAGGCAAACAAATAATATTTTTTTTCAACAAAACTAAAATTAACGGTTGATTAATACTTTCTCGGATGTTCCTTATTATTTACGACACATATTATGTGCTTCCGCATGGATCCAACAAAGATTTTTTTAATAGTCAGAAAAATTTTTGTTTTATTTAGCTTCCAATGCCATTAACTTAATAATATACGCATATTTTTGTATCTCTCGATTTTAAATAGAATGCAAGTTCAGAAGCTCTGATGAGTTTTGCACTTAAGTGCATACGAATCATTTGAATCCAACTGAATGAACCAAATTTGTCAACCGCTGCTTTGTTTCGCAACGTAATCTTGGCAGAAGCGAAAGTTTTCAGCAATTTTTGAATTTGAGGCACTTTCACACAGGTTTCTTATTTAAAATTTTGAAACATACATCAATTATTACTTTCATTAAAGTCAAATCTCCGTTTTCATAAAATTCTTTTACATGCGCCCCACTCTAATTAACAGGGATACGAGAATTCTGCGGTTGTTGCGCTGTATTTGGCATACTGCCGTCTTATTGAAGTGAAATTTGAAGTTCTCATATGTGCTAGATAATTGCGGTACAACAGAAACTTTTAAGCTCAGGTAAATTATCGACTGTAAATTGTACCCTTGAACCTTCACTGCTAGCGCCAAAGTTTAGCTCATGGGCTTATGGGCTGTGTATTCATTATTAGTAACTTTTTTCAGAAGAAACTTTACCACAGCATGCACCAAACTATGCGCTCTTAGTTTGGTTTAAATACTTTTTAGTTTAGTTTATACTCAAATTTACTCAATTCACACATGCCTGCAATTTTCCCCCTCACTTTCTTTATGCTACTACTGCATTTGAAAACTTATTTACGCTTTGCAAACTTTCTTTAGCTAACCCATTTTAATCCATCTCTGGAAGCATTTATGCAGTGAACTTGCATTTCTTATTTCCAACGGCTCATTTCTATGTAGCATTTTCTCTATTAATAACAAAAGAAAACTTTAGTATCCACGATTTACAACTTATTAGCAACAAATTTGAATTTGGTAATAACAAAATACACGTTTCATATGCATATATCCTCCAACAACAACGATGCAGCGCAAGTTGTCTGCGAATAAGAACGACAGCGCTCATTCAACGAAAATGGAGTTTGCCGAAGCACGCGTTTATACACGAACATCTTGTTGGCGCTGCCGTCTTTGCTGAATTACGGTGGTTGCCCTGTTGCCCTTGTAAAATATTATTTCTTCAATTATAATATATTTTTAATAAATATTCATTGTTTTATGCATTCTTTGGTACTGCAACTTTTGCGTGGCACGAATGTTGGTAGGTAAGTATGCATGTTTGCATGGTAAAGGGTGTTAACACAATATATTTTGTATGTAGATCCTTGGCTCGCCATAAAATTTTCCTAAACTTCTTGCATTCTCTTCAAGTTTGCATTACTAACTCGATTTACCTCTTTTACTACTGCAATCGCTTTAATTATTTAAATAAATAAATTGTATTAATTTATCTAAATGTAAGAATTTAATTTATAGTTCTGCTTTACAGATTTTTTTTTTGTTGTTTTCTTCTAAATAATTATTTTTTTCTTTGCTTGCGTTTCGCGCGCTTTCACTTTTTTAAGCGCTTCTGCTGTGTTTTTGCTTACTTTTTGTTTGCTGTACGCCTTTAATTAGTTAATGATTTTGGTTTTCTATTACATATTTAAATAATTATTATTTATGCTTAATAATTTCTTATGTTTTTACGTTTTGCTTTATATTTTTTCTTATTTAAATAAAGTTTTTTTACTTTTTGTTTTCTTCTTACTTCTCTTCTGTTTTGTTTGTCGGCTAGTGTTTGTTGTTTCTTGAAGTTTTTTGTTTTTTTTTGTTTTGTTTTTATTATCATTTCGTTTATTGATTTAAATTTAGTTTAATTTTTAAAATTAGATAGTATATCTACATAAATTTCAAATTTATTAAATATATTCATATTTTCGTTTTGTTTTTAATTTTATTCAGTTTTTTGTTTTTTGTTTAGCTTCTTGTTTTTCATTTTTTCATTTTGTGTGTGTTTACTTTAATTTCAATTTCATCATTGGTTTATTAAGTGTTTTTCAGTGTTTAACTAATTATTGAATTAAACATACTTTTATAGGTGTGTGTGTATATATATATACATATATAGTTGGTATGCATGTATATAGTGGTAAACACATGTACTTAGAATATTTGAATTTAACGCATCTTCTATACGGCTATGAATCGGGTGTAACGATGTTTGGTTTAAAATTTTTCATCTTCGCACAAATGAAATTCATACAATCTGTAGTAGCGGTTGCCCACCAATTTCACCATTTTCACCATTCTGTATTTTATTATTTATTTTTATGGGAATAATTCGTATATTTCTTCTTAATCATAGTTCAAATGTGTTTATGAGTGTCTGACAGTATTTAATAAAATTTTGAAGTGATTTAGGTGTGTTTAGTATGTATTAGAACGCGTGAATCGTGTGATTATGTGTAAAGGCGTGTTTAGTAGCTTAAACGCTTATAAAAAGACCTCCGTTAATTAAGTGTTTTAACACATATATGTAAATATTTTCTTTATAATCAATACCTATTATTTTTCTCAAGCCCTCAACGCATTTCCTTTATTTGTTTGTTTGTATTTCATATAACGCCTACATACAAAAAATCTTAGAGTTTTAATTGTATGCATTCAAGCACATATTTTATTTGATGCTGTTTTACAATTCCGACAGGGTTATATTAATGATAGTGTCAACAAAAACTGGAAAACCCCCCCAAAAAAACGTAAACAATACAGGATTTCTTTGCAATTTCCACAGCAATTATAAAAAAAAAAATAATGTAAAAAACATTGACGGAATTTTTAGCCAATTTTATAAGTATATTAACTAGAAATTTAATATTTTTCGCCAATGTCTACATATTTACTCAGCAATTTGCTAGCAACTTGGGACAACAGTTGATAATTTTACTTACATTTTATTTTTGTGAACTCCATAAGCTGTCAGTTAAAAGCTATCGAAATGTTGGCCTCGACAATTTCAACGGCAAAAGTTAAAATGGTAAACAACTGTTGTAAAATTACTTTTGTTAGGTTAACCCGACTATGAAAACAAGTTTGTTAACGACAATATGGCAGCTCTCGCCGACTATGACATTTAAAGCTTAACCAAACTAACGAGTTCGATGGGCATACGGTTGCATTCATGTATTTTGAATTCGAATTTAATTAAACCACTAAATACGGCGACACAACCGCAACCAACTTCGCGTATGAGATAAATTATTTGGTTGCAGGCAAGGTGGATTTATTAATAATAATAATAAATTCGCCTTGGTTGCAGGAAAATAAAATTTGTAAATTGTGTGCACATTAGTGTTGTTGCCGTTTCCGTGCGTGCATTGGCTGGATATTTAAATACAGTGACTAATTTCTGAGCACACGTAAAGAGTTGGAATAGCAGGCTCACACAAAAATTAAACGGAAAGCTTGAAAGTAGCACATTTTAGTCAGTTTATCTGACGAGCATCAAATCGCATGAGTTTGCGAGAGGAAGTGTGTAGTGTAAGGTTTAATATAGGTAAATTAATTGAAATAAAATGAAAAAAATATGAGCGCGAACTAAAGCAAGTGATATGCGAACAGTTTTTAATTAAAAATAATTCAATAATATTTAATGTATAATTTAAAATAAATTAAGGTAAGTGAACAACCTTTTACGCTTTGTCAAAAGCTCAGGATAGTTCAATATGGAAAGGGAAATGTAGCCCAGCCCCCGCGGCTCACAACGGACCCATTCCGTGGTCTAAGTGGCATCGTTGTCCCTATGTGAGATGCGGCTGCCAAACCTACCTATCTAAGGTAAGTGAAATTATAAGTCACTTGGCGATCGTTTTTAATTAAAAATATTTAATCATATACGTATTTAAGGTATGTTTGCATAAATTAGAGCTAAGTGAAAAATTAATTTAAAAAAAAAAAATCATTTTCACTTTGTATGCTATTGCTTCTACTAAACTGTGGGGTATTTTACCATTAAATTAAGGCGTAATGAAAAAACTCCTGTCAAAATAGTGAATTAAAATGTATGTAAATCATTTTTAAGCTGAGCAAATTCGTTTAAATTCTTTGACATTTAAATTTAATTTATGTATTTTACTTTATTTGTGGAAGAGTGAATTAAAAAATTCAAAATTAAATCAAATGTCAAATGTAATTTAATAGGTTAAATATAAAATATGCAAATATAATGAAATTATATATTTAGAGGCAGGCTAAATCACCTACCCTGTCAGAAATCAAAATAGATTAACGAAACCAACGACAGACTGAGTCTTGTCGAGGCCATATGCTCCCGAGTGGAGTCAACAAGGAGAAAAAAACAACAAATATCAAATCAGTTGTGTAATCTCATGATCAAGAGAATGGCGCTGGACTGGAACCCGCAATGGAGCAGAGGTCGCGGTCGGCCAACGATCACTTGGTGAAGGTCGATGTTGCGCGAACTAGCAGATGTCAACATCTCATAGGACGGCGCGAAAACAACAGCCCAGAACTGTGTACGATGTAAGAGTCTTGTCGAGGCATTATGCCATCGAGTTGAGTAAACAAGGATATAATAAAATGTAGTCTCTTATCACATAGAAGTATATAAAGTGCAAAAAGGCATACAATATTTCGAAATCATTTAAACAATGCGACGGTAAAGCGGGCAAGTGTTTGCAAAATGTATGCAAATAAAATTGTATTAACAATTACTACTAAGCTTAAAATAATAAAAGCTCATTTATTATAAAAGTAAATACGCCTACATGAATTTTGATATAAAAAATAACAGTCATGTGTAAAGAATATGCAATTGAAAAACAATTTAAAGATTTAAGAAACTTATAATACCTGCTGAGCTTAAAATAATAAACGCTTTTTTCTACAATTTCGTCAAATATAGTAAAAAAATACAGTTATGTGTAAATAATATGCAATTGAAGAAATTTTAAGATTTAAAAAACTAATAATATTTGCTAAGCTTAAAGTAATAAAAACTTATTTCTATAATTTGGTGAAATATAGTAAAAAATAACAGTTATGTGTAAATAATATGCAATTGAAAAACAATTTAAAGATTTAAAAGACTAAGTATATCTGCTGAACTTAAAATAATAAAAGCTTACGTTTATAATTTGGTGAAATATAGTAAATATTTGTAGAAATTTAAAAATATATATCAATAATATCAAAACCATTGTAAGCTTTACGAAGTTAATAAATTCGTGACTACATAGTTATCACACATCTGTTTGAAAATCACTGAATTTCTTAAATAAGAAAATGAAAATACTGAAACTATTTAAAGTTATACAATTTGCACTTATAGTAAATTTGCACAAAAAAGTGGAATTCATACATTAAATTTATGTTTGTAACACAGTTAGTTTTGTAGAGAATATTGCTTTTTGCCTTGCGATTGGTTGGGTGTAGTCAAATATTTTTGAGATATGCAAAAAATTTATTTTAATACTTCACAACCCAAATATTCGCCAATTCAAAGTATTTTTTTTTTTATTATTTCTAAGCGGGAATGCATGTGGAACTTATGCATAAATTATGAATCATTAAAAGTTACTGAAAATAAGAAAAAAAAATAAATGTACACTACTACTTTAAAATATCACCAATATGTACGCGTATGCATGTAGACACATACGCATGTATTCAAGGGTGTACACTGATATACTGAAGTTCAAATACTTTGGATTCCTTGCTGAGCGCGTTCAGGAAAAATAGCGATGTGGACGTTTTTGTGGTTGACAGCAAATTAGAGTATTTATGCTGCGCTTGTGGATATGTGAAAGAAAAGTAGTAGAATTTACTTTCACACTTCTTTAACTATGCGCTATAAATATAATTTTATTATTTATTTATACGTTTTTATTTAGGAAGAATTTGAAATTTTTTTTTGTATTGTTGCAAATTTCTTATTCCATTAATTTGAGTTTAGTTTTTTTCGATGAGTTTACTTGAAATATTTTATGCACAGCATTGCTTATTTGCTGTTTATAATTTGGGTGTTTTGTTTTGTGTTTTGTTCTGTTATTTATCTTACTTTAACTAACTTTTTATTTTTTTTTATGGAAATTATTAATGGGTTTATGATTTTTTTTCCTCTTTTATTTAAAGTGGTACAGATTAACTAAATGTTTTATATACTTGTTTGCCTTTTGACTGCTCGTTTGTGGACAAAAGTACGGATTCATGCATGTGAAAGTTGAGTATGTAAGTATGTATGTATGTATATGTAACTACTTATATGTGAATGTACATAGTTTAATATGTAGGTAAGTCAGCTGAGTTTTTAGTTTTCCTTTTTCTTTATTAATGTGTATGTGTGTGTGTATTTTGGTTTTTTTTTTCTTCTGTATTGAGCGTATTTTTATGTGTTTAAACTAATTGTAACTTTATAATTTGTTTGTATGCGTTGTATTTGCGATGAATCCTAGTATTGTTTGTTTTACGTAGTTATTTCCTTTAATTCATTTAATTATTTTTCATTAATTTACAAATTTCTATGCGCACTAGCGCTCACACCTTTCCCTTGCCATTCACTACTTTGCTTTACTTCACTAAGATCAGCCTGTTGCTGAGACATTTTCGTGCTTAATTCGATCACCTACCATTTGGTGTTCAATACTGCTTTCACATACGCGTATACTGTATATGAATATGTTTAAATTTTCAAAAAATTATAAGTACTTAAATTTTTATTTTTGTTTGCCTGCCCTGCCAGGTTAGCGTTGAACTTAGTTATTACCTACTATTTTCACGTATATTTAAAAGAGTTGCATTGCTTTGGGAGTTACTTTCAATATAAAGTGCTTTAAAGATGGCGGTTGTGTGTGTGTGTGTTAGTATATGTGTTTATTTCTTAGCTTGTGTGCATGAGTGTCACTTTCTAAAGTTAGAATATACAACAGAAGTTGGCAGCTATTATATAACTTCATCGTGATGGAGTTGTTTAGAAAATTCATACATACATATATACTATTCCATTCCCTACACAAGAAATTTCATTCCCTACACTTGTACAACCACAGTGCGCTAGTATTTCGTAAAAATATTGACGTATGCAAGCAAAAAGTTGTGCCTGCCAAAGCGCAATTTTTCAATTTTTCACTTCGAAATTTAAATATACTTATACATACATACGTATTTCGTCAGCACAGCATTGTTGTTATTATCTGTGACTTCTAGTGTTTTGCTAAACTGGCAGCTCGCGTATGTAACTACATATATAGTGGCTTCATGCACTTGTAGATGGATTTAGAACTAGAGTACACATACATACATATATACATCGTGAAATTATTTTTAAAATTTATGTACGAGTATTTCATTGCAAGACATATGACGGCAGTACTTTTTTCTTTTTCTTGACGTTTTTGTTTTTGTTTTAATTATGTGTTCCTAACGTCTTAGATGTCACATTTAATAAGTAAATTAACTCTATATATATGCATACATATGTATATACATGTAAGCGCATGCTAATTATCATCTACATACATGCACACGCACATAATAACGCGCGTGGTTGATCGGGTGCAAGCTTGGTAAGCTTTGTGATATAACCTATAAGAAGGAGAAATTTATTAATTGACGGAGAAAAATTAATTATTTATTTTGCTTTAAGGGGTTAGGTGTAGTCAGAATTTCCAAAAAACTAATTTTTTTTGCATTTTCTTAAAGTATAATATCTTAAAAATATTTTGTGAAAATTTGAAGTGAGTCCGACAAATACTTTTCGAGTTATTCAACAATTAACAAAGAGCGCTCGGGCGCTTCGTGTGCTGAAAAAATGGATGCTGCAATTATGAAAGTGGCAGATAAGCGTGCTAATCATAACACTCGAGTAGGTAGAATGCTAAGTAGGCAACAGCAAATCGATATATTGAAACCATTTGTATAACTCTACAAAACTTTAAATGCGTTTTTCTCAAAACTATGTTTCTTGAACTGGTGATCACTGTAACTTAAGGGGACAGATACCTGTAAAATTTGGACTTTTTTTTCATAAAATGTTAATATAATCCTTTAAGAATATGTCAAAAATATTTTAGAACGTAAATTTACATAAGTATTTCCTATGTTATAGATCGTCAACCGTGACGGCTCTATTCTTTGCGTTCGAGCGCTGGGAGAGGTATAGTTATGTATTCAAACTTTAGACGCGTTTTTCTCAAAACTAATTTTTCGAATTAGCGTACACGATAACTCAAAAAGGTTTATACCGATCTTCCTGAAATTTTGCACACATCGTTTTTATAATTTTAACTTTCTATGTGAATTTACAATTTCGAAAATTTTTCGAAAAAATAAATTTTTCGAAGCACAAATAGTAGGGAAATTCGCCCCAAAATTCATTTTTTTTAAGCATTTTATGCCGCGAATTTTTTTTGATTTGTTTTTAATTCATATAGAAATTAAGACATTAATAAACAAAAAAATTTTGGGTTTTTTGTATTCAGGTCACTGAAGCCGATACTACAATGCCCGCCGATTGAGAAGTCCCGCTGCGACCTTCCTGGAAGAATTGAGTGTAAAAAATTGTATATTATTTTAATGCATAAATAACCTGTATGCCAGTTTTGAAAAAAATATATTGACTTCTTCATTTTAAATAATTTTAATGAAAACCAGGGAAGATATGGCTGTTACAGACGGACAGATACCTGTAGTCCCCTTAAAAACCGCTTGCCAGATTTCATTAATATTTATACTGCTTTTGAAAAACATATAAAACTCGTGCCTTATCGAAAGATTTTGTTTTTTCAAAACTTAAAATTTTTTTTTTCAAAAATTTCAGTTTTTTTTAAATTTCCATTTTTTTTTCTCAAAAATTTCGATTTTTTTATCAAATTTTTTTAATTTTATTTTTTCAAAATATCTATTTTTTCTTAACAATTAATTGTCGGTTTTTTTTCTCGAAAGTCTGAAAAATATTTCCCGAGGCCGCCATATTGTTAAATTTGAAGAAAACGCTTGCCTGATCGAAGATTATTTATTAATAAAACTAATTTTCTTTGTGCGGTTGATTTTAGATGAATCTCCAAGGGGTTGTGATGATCACCGCAAGGGACTTCTGGAGAAGCGGGCTCCACACAAACAGCGATAACTTTTACAATTATTAATTTGTTTTTTTTTTTTGAAATTTTGCTAAAGTCAAGTCGAAGCATGGTGTATTAATGCTATGTTTTTATTTTGGAAAGTAAAGCAACTGACTAGCAAAAAAAAATTTTGAGAGTCATAATTTTTTCGAGCTTCTGACTACCCCTAACCCTATAATGCATACCTGCCTGTTGACAGCCAATTTTTTGCAGTCCTTTGTGAATTGCTATGTATTTTGATGGACAAAGCATAATTTCAGTTGTTTTTGCCTATTGAATCATTTACTGTCAGCAAGCCGAGCGCAATTGCAAAGCAAAAAATTTAAAATACTGCTTGCTGGCTGTTGGTAGTACCAGCGCATAGTCTATTAATTCTTTAAACTAATCTTTTTTCACTTATGCGAATGTTATTGTTTCGGTTGTGGATGGAATTATGAAATAACCAAAAACCTTTTTTTAATTTGTTCCCCCTTTTTTTAAATATTTGTTGTTTGTGTTATGCAGTATAGTTATTGTTGTTGATTTCACTCCAATAAGCCAAACTAAAAGTTAACAAATGAACTTATATTCAGCAACTACAGCAAAATCATTGTAAATCCGGCATATGTAGCTCTTTCATGTATCGCTCCACTTAAATTTACCAATTAAAAGCTGTCTCAGCTCTCCTTAAAACAACATTCTCTTCTCCTTCATGCAGGCCGCTCTTCAATGTTTCCAGTTTCCCCCACCCTCACGGTATCTCCAATATGCTACTGTTTAATTTTAGTCAGCAGCTGCTGGTTTTAAGCCATTCTTTGTTTTTGTTTTTTGTTTTTCTCCAACCTTTACTTGTATTTTGTTGTTTGTTTTTGTTTTTCCGCACTATCTTCTATTCCACTGTATGGTTTTTGTGATGACAATTCAAATCCAAATTGAAAAATAAATCTCTCGCCTTAATTTCGTAATACACATATACACATATGTATGTTCTTATTTTATATATATACGAGTATATGTATGTATGTGTCTAAGTTTTTGTATATCTCGTATTTATGAATTTTGCACAGCGCCAAAAGTATTGATATTGAAATGACACGAAAATGTAGTGAACCAAACAAAGAACGCAGCTAATGTGTAGGGTAGTGCCGATATTATGGGATGATTGTTGCTCTGATACAATGTGGAGGCGGCATGATTGCAGAGTTCGGATGTGCACGCACAGTAGATGGCTTGCACGTCATGTGTGCCGGAGCGTTTCAAGCAAGCGCCATCATCGGTACGCTCATCGGGTATGTAGCCGCAGCCGCGTACAACGCGCACTTTGCCATAGACTGGAAATAGATACAATAGAGAAAAAGAGAGAGAGAGAGAGATAGAGCGGGATAAAGAGACAGAGCGAGATAAGGAAAGAAAAAGAAAGGCTCAAACGATAATATTCACGCTTCTTGCACGAATGCTACTCACCCTTTTGTGTGGTCTTGCGGCACAGTACTGGTTTGGTGTATTTGTCCTTGAGATGTTCTAGCGGTTCTTGCTGAGTGCAATTGACCTTGCCGAGCGTATATGGTTCGAATGGATCACCACAATTGGGATCGTAGGCGCTATTGCAGTCGTAACACATCAGCGCAGTAGTTGCTGGAAAGGAAAAGAAATATTACAGTGATTAAAGTATTTGAGGAAGATTTTTGAAGTAAAGAGTTGACATTTTTATTATAATTGACAGTAATGTTGGAGGAAATAAAAAGTTCTGAGCGTTTTGAAGTATATCTATTTAGTGAGCCATAACTCATGGATTATAAGCGTATTCGGTTTAATTCTATTATGCCGAAGTTTGGCGATAACCTAACAGAAACACTCAAAATCCCACTAAAATCATTAATTTGTTCAACCTAAAAGCTTGTAAATCCTCCGCTCTTCAATAAAATTACGAGGGCGATTCAATAAGTACCCATGTTTGAGCGACGAACGAAAGTGCGCGAGGCCTTAGGCGTGTCGACCAGAACGGCAATTAATACTTTGCATGATAAGTTGACGATGAAAGAATTGTCGACCTGATGGGTGCCGCGATTGCTCACGGTGGACAACAAGCGGGTGCTACTGTTAATTTCGAATGAGTGTTTGGAGCAATTCAAGCGAGATCCGAAGGAATTTTTGCGTCGAGTTGTCACCGATGATGAATTCACACCAGAAACTAAGCAACAATCAAAACAATGGATGTATTCTGGTGACTCAGTTCCAAAGAAAAGCGAAGACAGTCCCATCGGCCGGAAAGGTCATGGCGACTATTTTCTGGGATGCGAACGGCGTCATTCTCATGGACTTTTTAGAAAAAGGAGGAACGATCACTGAGCAATACTACAGTGAGTTATTTAACCGCTTTTTCAAAAAATTGAAAGAGACACGTGTTATGCCATAACCCTATATACATCTACTCCAAGCCAATACGTGGCAGAATACTGTGCAATTCTCACAGAGTTCCCAACAGTAGTTCGATCCCTTGCCGTGTCAGTTTGACTGCAAAGCAGTTTTCGCAGACGGTCTTGTCACCACGAGCTCTGTCAACATCGGGCTCTAGAGAGCACTATATTTAATTGCTACCTTCGAGAGAGTACTGTTATTATAAACTACAGAGATTTAAGCGCAGCTTAACTGTCAAATAGCGGTTTCCTATTGCTCACAGCTTAGCATGAAATACGCACAATGATCTGGGAGTCACGGGCTTAGGTTTAATGAGAGTTCTTTTGAGTTAGTCCCACCATAAAATTTAAATTAAAGCTAAGGCCTAGATTCGACTCGATTCTTTTGTAGAAAATGTGCAAGACGCTCGAAAATGTAACACGAAAAGAATAAAAGCAAAGAGAAATAACTATGGAAAGTAGTTAGTGATCCACCAGAGGTCTAAATCAATGTTTTCCACTCAATGTGCTAGTTTGTACAGCCTACGTGAAAACGATAGCACCTCAAAATCTTGGTCAGTTTTTACTAGCCCTTGCAATGAACGAGGTAAACTCTTGAACACCTTCTATGTTCTTGCCCTGCATTAGCTAGAACCCGAATGAAATGTTTACAAGCTTTACAATATAAGAGGTTCGAATGTCTCTCGGGGTTAGAGCTTCAGAGTTTACTTAGATTCGCAAAAGACGCAGGCTTTTTACAAGAAACCTACTACAAGGAAGCGTAAAGGTAAAGCTCCGTTTGGTACCATTAATAACCAATAGGTATATGTGATGGATGTCAGCCAGCCAGTTCATCCTAACCTAACCTTTACTAGTCTTTTTTTATAGATCATCATTAAGGTTTTTTTTGTTCATAAAAGCCAAATTTCGAACTGCAAAAAAATTGAAAAAATTCCACAAAACGTTGCATCACAATTCCATGGAATTTAATTGGAATTTCTAGAAGCAAATATACGAAATGGTTATATATGAAGAAAATGCGCAACACCGTCAAAAAACCAGTTATACTCGTAAAAAATCAACAGTATTTTTAGCAACCTCAAAATTTCACTTTATTTAAATTAGAATTTACAATAATAAGTTATAAAACTGTATAGCAAAACTTTGTCAGGAGTCTATAATTAAAAATCGTGGAATTGTGATGAAAAAAAGAAAGCTGGTCAAAATGTTGAGGTGCTATCATTTGTTGCGGGATGCACCTTAACTATTTTCTTTAGGTGTAAATAAATATTGTGAAATGCAAGATACACCGCACACACTCGAATCATCGAAATTTAACTAAAATTTTTATTGAATTTACTTATTGTTGTGATTTCTAAATAAACGTGTATTCCACTTCCAAAAGTCTACTTAGTAATATGCGTGTATATTGGCAGACAATGTATTCCCAGCGTGACTAAACTAATTAAATCACTTTACAAATCACAACTCTATCTGGCATGTGTAATGTACACCTATATTTGCTTGAATGTATTGGGAAGTAAATTTTGCACATACACATTGACTACGTTCAACATCTCTCACTCCCTAACTGGTAGTTTGTTCGATAACATTGGGACGGGAATTGCCTAAATGTAGGCTCCGTTATTTGAGTAATGCTACGCAGAGCACACGCACACACTTAGTAACTGAATATCCCTTAGTAAACAAATGGAAGAATAGAATGAATACTATTGTATGTATATGTGCGAACGCATGTACATACGCGGTAAAGCTGTGAGGTAAAAGAAAAATGTAATTGAAGTTTAATTAAAATTAATTATTTATTTCAACAAACAACATCTAAAAAGAGTGTGAGCGCCAATTATATATCTAATAGTTGATAAAGCCAGTGGTATCAGTATTGGTAGCACGGCCTACCACACGGCCGATGTACGTTTTATTGATTATATGGATTATATGAAGTCAATTTATTTTGTTTGAATTTAATTCAATTCATGACAAACGGTTCTAAAAAAAGTTACGTGTTTTTACTATTCAAAATATAAGATGACATGGTAGTCTAAGATTTTAACGAATAGCACCTCACAAGTTAATGTATATTTCTAACAAATAGAACAACAAATGTGTGCATGATGAAATACTGCAAATACTAAGAGCTGAAATTAGATAGAAACGCTGTCAGAATTATCATCGAAAAATGCCCTAAGTGGTGAAACAACAACCTGAGTTCCAGTTTAAAGGTTAGGCTCTTCAAGTCGAATGAGGTCGGTCGTTACTGCTGTACGGTAGTTCAACCAGTCGCTTACAAGTTTTGTCAACCGCTCTCTAAGGATTTTATTCCGAATTTTCTGGCTCGAAAAAGCAAACATGGAGCCTCTAGATATTTGGATTAGAAGACAGAGATGGAAGCGGATTGGTCACACTTTACACAAAGACGACGGACGGTAACATAGCGAAGACGATAATGGAATGGAACAGTGAGAGTAAGAGCGCCGCGTAGGCCAAGGGAAACCTTGAAATAACTGTGGATTGCGGGACGGCTCAACTCGGGTTAAGCTGGAATCAGATGAAGGCGTTATCCAGTAATCGGATAGATAATAGATAATTCTTATTTTCTAAGTTCGTATGTACACTTTTATCAGTGATTTTTTTTTTGTTTTTTCGTGAATAACTTTTAAAGTAAATACTGAAAATAAATTTTTTTTAGATTTGTTATATTTTATTATAGACTTAAAACAAAACTGCATCATTATATTCCTTTTAAATGCTTTAGATCGGGAGAAATTAAGAAAAAAGGGGTTGTACGGAGAGTTTTGTCTGCAACTGTATGTCTCGCTAGGAATTCAAGGAAACAATAATCCTGATGATGATACTTATTACTTATACTTAAATACTTATATACTTACATACTTATATAAGTATATACTTATTTACTTACATACTTGTATACTTATGTACTTACATTCTTATACACTTATATACTTACATACTTGTATACTTATATAATTATATACTTATTTTTTTATATAATTATGTACTTATATACATACATACTTTTACTCTTATGTACTTACATACTTGTATATTTATATATTTATATAATTATATACTTACATACTTATAACCTTATATACTTAAATACTTACCTACTTGTCTACTTATGTATATGGTTACACACTTAAATACTTATATGCTTGTGTACTTATACACTTTAGCACTTACACACTTATACCCTCTATAGTTAAATACTTATATACTTGTGTACTTATATACTTACATACTTATATACTTGTGTACTTATATACTTACATACTTATATTCTAATGTACTTACATACTTGTATATTTATATACTTACATAATTACATACTTACATACGTATAATCTTATATACTTAAATACTTACCTACTTGTGTACTTATATGGTTACACACTTAAATACTTATCTACTCGTAGACTTAAATACTTATATGCCTGTGTACTTATACACTTTAGCACTTACACACTTATACCCTCTATAGTTAAATACTTATATACTTGTGTACTTATATACTCACATACTTATATACTTGTGTCCTTATATACTTACATACTTATACTCTTATGTACCTACACACTTGTATATTTACATATATACTTATATAATTATATACTTACATACTTAAATACTTACACCCTTATATACTTCAATACTTATATAATTGTGCACTTATGTACTTATATACTCGCATACAAGTACACATAGGTGTACTTATAGTATTCATTGCGCTGTAAAGGACATGCAACTTTGTGCCAGTTATACATCATTGATTCAGTATTGATTCGAAATCTTCATTTAATTTGACATAATACCACTTTTTCATTTCCCGCGAGATGTCCGTAACTTTCTCAATTCCGTCATGAAACACAATTTTGATTGCTAAAAATAGACAACACAACTGGCACTTTAGCTTGTCTTGCAGTAGTTACAAGACCTACTTTACATTACTGAAAGCTATTGGGTTTAATCTTGATTGGAGCCTGGCGTGTTGTATTCGATTTTCATTTGCCATTTCTACTCACAATGGTGATTCGCCGTTGCACTGCTCGGGCACTTACTGCATTCAAACATGTATTGATAAGAATATGTACCTATACGTTTGAATGTGTGTGTGTGCACGTACAATTTTTATAAGTTTGTTGCATTTACTTTTGATACGTGCATACATATATATTATAGTATTCCCCAATGAGAGGGAATGCACACATACAAATACAATATATGGGTATTTAGGCAACAGTATACAAAAAAATATGTATTGGTCTGTCAAAAAATGAAAATCTCAATCAATCTGTTCGTTTGCCAAAATTTGTTGACAGGTCAAATAAGATTAATACATTTCATAGCATTTCAATTGAAAATGTGCCTTATTTATTTTTTGGGAAAAGTACGTATAATAGTATTGTTGTAATGTTACCTTAACGAGACAAGTATTTTTCGTAATATTCTTTTCTATAAATTTTATAACGTAATTTAGCCTCACTGATGAGAAGCTTTCCGTCTATTTATGGCTACTAAAGTTATACTGAATAGGAGCGATGAGTCATTTGTAGTATGTACACAAGTCTAGCAGGACTTCCAAAGCTATTATTCACACACACAACTCGAAAACGGTCAGAAGACTGCATGCGAGTGTAAATCCATGCGTGTTTGAGCGAGTTATGTGTGGCATGCGCCTTGATGTTGTTTCACCAAGAGAGGATCTTACAGTTTTAAACCGACTCCGAACGGCAAATGGTTTTTTAGGAGGAGCTTTTTCATGGCACTATAAACACATACACTCGAAGGTTTGCCATTGCCTTCCGAAGGGCGATTGCTATTAGAAAAAACTGTTTCTATCATTTTGGTGTTTCGTGCACAGAGATTCAAGCCTAAGCACTTCCGAAAGGTAGTCACGCACCAACCCATCCCGCTGCGGCAGCCGCATCGTGGTCGACCGAAATCCGGTTCTCGCCGTTTTGTACAATAGTTTGGTTGTCTCGTCAGCTCAAAAACAACATTTTACATACTCTCACTGAATATTTTGGATTAACGAAAAGTGTTTTTTAGCTTGTGTGACGATCAAAGATCATCTATAAAGTGAAAAAGGCGAAAACTTCCTTCAGAAAATAGCACCTGCTGATTAGTAATAAAACGCGCTATTTTCAACGTGTCCCAGAAAGGTGCTGAATTGCTGTATGGACGGTACCATGTGAGCCGAGACCCAAATAAATCTCGTTAGAAGAAGTTAACGCTAACTGAATAATACTCCATACTACAGTCTGATTTCCTCCCGAAAAACATACCTTTTCTTCAAAAGTCCACCATTTTGTTATTTTTCAAAAAAAAAACTCCAATTGTAGCACCTGCCAGAATGACAAGCCTACAGAATAATAATCAGTTTAAGTTTTTTGTTTCAGATGTCCTGAAGAGCCAAAATCCTGTTGACAAGCAACCTATCTTTTTTTTAAGACGCTTACTTTGGTGCCACACTACTACAAAAAATTATGTTAAAAAAAATTGTTTTTGTATACTATTTGATGTCAATAATAAAAAAAATAAAAATGTCAATAATAACATACTATAAAATCAAAACGATCGCACTATATTTTCTTAAAAAAAATTGCTAAAAAACATCTATAAAAAATGAGTATTTGACCAGACTATTACCATTATCGCTTAGCGCGTCATACAGAAGTAAGCGGAGCTCGTCCATCGACATTTGCGACCAATTTGTTGACAAGAACCGTGTTTAGCAAGCATTTGTTGTGGGGATGCTTTCACAGAAACCACCGCAGCGCTGTTTGAAACGTGTCAGAAGCCATCGCTGCCAAATTACCGCCGGACATGTGTTATGCATGTCTATTACGTTCTGGATACTGTAGCAGATTAAGCTCCTGCTTATCCAGAATTGACCCCGACATACTAAACATATGTCCGGCATGTGAAGGCACCCCGCCCGACACTTACCACCTTTGCACATGCGCCATTAAACACACTCATCTAACACCTCTCTCCCTCTGGACCCAACCTGTCGAAACAAAAAGTTTCCTGGGCCTACCGTTAGATGCGCTAGACGAAGATGACCGGTGATTTACATTACACTGACAGCGCAAAGTATACTACTACAACAACAACAAAAAGAGATGTCTCCTGACTCGCCTGGGAGATAGCTCAGGCTCTAGAAAATGTCTGCAGGGGTGATTCCTACGGTAACACCCAAGCAGAAATTGGTTACTAAACATTTTACTGAGCTCGTCGACAGGGAGCATGGAAACTTCGTTGTGAAGGTGTTGCAGGGCGGCATCAGGAAGCGTCCCGTGGCTATATTGCTGGCAGTATTTTGACAGATCAAAACTTTGTCTACTGCTGAACCTTACAATCCTACTCGGCATGCGGCTGCGGTCATGTGACCAATAAAGCGCTTAATTTTCAAAAGTTCTGCATTCTTTAAAATGCACTTTGTCTAAATACCAATTTTTCGAAGTTTGTGTATTAATATTTTTCAAATGAGCGCAAGGGGAACTTATTTAATCACTCCCATATGGAGATATGCAATTATTTACGAAAACCTCACTGACTTACCTTGTAAACTGCATAGTATGCCTAATAATAGCAACGTACGTTCCAACAGTGGTGACATCTTTTTATACAGCACAAGAATCGATTTAATCACAACAATAAACAGCAACAAGAACAACAGAAATTGTTGATGAGGAATATAAAAACGATTGTTTTTTGCTCTGCTTCGGTTTTGGTTTCGGTTTCGGCTTTTGTTACTTTTTACAGTTTATTTGAAGATTTTTTGGTTCGATTTGTTAGCTTGTACGCCTTTTTTCTTTCTGCTGTTTTTTCCGCTTCACTCTGCACTCTTTTTTGACTCTGCTCGCTGTTATTTGCTCTTTACTGTTCGCTTAATTATCGACGCTCGGCTGTGCACCACAATTTTTTTAACACGACAAATTAGAACCACAAATCGGGGCTCGTCTCACACACAGGTACAACGTTGGACTTTTTGCCTTGCAGGCTGATTTGATGATTTTCTAGTTAACTGACTCTTCTGCTGCAACTGACTCACCAACTCACTGTCACTCGAACGTTTCACACTGTCTTGCTTGCTGACTGGCTGATTGGTTGTTTGACTTTCTGTTATGCCGACATCTCGCACTGGACTGCAAAGATTTTGAGGGAACGAAAGAAAATAATCGGTTAAGTCACTTAGAAAAAGGCAGCAAACAGAATGGAGGAAAAACAGAAAATAGGTTTTTCACAAAAAAAAAAAATAAAATTAAGATAAAATAAAATCAAAAAACATTGGCAATCGGTAGAACTTCAAATGCAACTAGATGACATCGCCTTAAATAGTGCCGCTGTGTAGGCGGAAGTGAAGGCGGAGGGCAACACATACACACACACGTGCATGTAGCAGCTGGGCATAAGGAAGAAACGTGCCCATTATGAAATCCAGCGGTCGTTCATTCGTTTGTTCGTTCGTTCGTTTGCAATGGCGGTTGATGTTGCTGTCTTTGTTGTTGTTGCCTGACAGATAGTTTACCAACTAGTGACTGGCGTACTTGACGAATGTTTGTGGCACAAAGTAATTGGCCTAATCCACTTTTGTGTGCTGCGGTTGTGGCTGTGGCTGCGAACTGAGTGCCAAGAAATGCCAGCAATCATGTTTCCCTCATTTGCAATACTTTCTTGTTCACATTATTTCTTTTTTTCTTTTTACATTTTTTTTTTTTTCAATTCTTACATGATTTATATTGAACGAATTGCGCTGTTGTTATTTTTAGTTGATTGCACTTTTCGCAGACATGCTTACGTATGCACATATTCGTATTGAACTCATTGCACTTTTCGTTTTCGTTTCTTAAGTGGAAACTAAATTTTTCATTACAATTTTCGCAAAATTCTCAAGTACATACACACCTACGTACATATGTGTATGTATAAATTTAAGTTTGGCATATTGTTCATACTCAAGCACTCGCTCTCACTGCGCTCACTTCGGCAGGACAGCTTGCAGTTGCAGTACTTGAACATGAACTCTCATCCACACCTTATAGCAGTACCGGTGCATGAGAATTGAGAGGCAATGAAATGAAAATGAATACAAATGATTATGATGATGTGCTGATGACGATAATGTGATGATGTACCGTTGATGGCGCTCACGTTGCGCAGGAACGTTTTGTTGCTACTGCTGTGCTTGCATTTTGCATAATCGTCGACAACGCACATACGAGTATATATGTAATAGAGAGTTTATGAGTGTGTAGGTTTATAGCAGAGCGGGTGGTCGCGTGTTCAACGGCAAGGGCAGCATTATAGGAAGTGGATTTGGCAGTAGTTGATGGGTCGGTGGGCGGTTGGCGAACTCACGTTGCTAACATACATATATACATACATTCATGAGGTATGTGCGTACATAAGCACATACTATGCATACCTATGTACATATATGCAAAGATGACGCTATGAACGACCCAATTAATGTGGATCGAAGCGAAAAAAAAATATTACAAAACAAAACTGATTGATGACATGATAGCATGCGCCAACTATGAATATAACTGAGCAATATAAATTTATGCAAATATTTTAAGACAATCTAGCCATTCCATCTTCACCGAAAAAGCGCTAAAAAATGCATATAATATTGTCTACCTCTTGTATAAGGCATAGAACTTGGAAACAGCTCATCTTGTAGCTTACCCGTTTCCTTTACCCCGAATAGTAGGCAATTTTTATGAGAAGTTTTTTAATTATGGAAATGCACTTGGAGATTTCTCTATTAGAACAATTTTTTCCGGCAGTAGACAAATTCAAAACGAAAGAACTTTGAAATTGACGATTTTTTTTGTTTTCTTCTTTCTTAAAATAAAGAGCTGGTAAGAGGAACTCATTCGCAAATCCCCTACGACGACCGCAATATATCTATGGCCCGAGCTAAGGCATCTAGCCGTACTCTAGCAGTGAGTATACCCGGAGCATTATAAGCATTAGCGCCACAGGCTAGTGAAAAATCTTGGCCACCCCTCACCGGTTATAATCGACTTTGTTCGCACCGGCAGTTTACTGACTATGTCTTGAAGGTCCCAACAGTTTGAGACGAATGTGGCAATCTTGCCTGGATTTGGATTGGAAGTTTTAAATAAATGTATTCTGTTGGGAATGCAGCCACAAATCCCTTTTTAAGCTGGGTGGATATTGGGATCTAAGGTTTTAAAATTGGCATACAAAGGATCTGCTTCTTCGCAATTACTCACTTTTATTTCATTTTTCTAGAGATTATTTGATTTTTGTCGACTTAGGCGTAAGTTATTTACTTTTATTAGATTATTTCGTTAATTTAAAGGCAACAGTTTGTTATGGGTCACCAGCTAGTCGAGTTAGTATTAATTTTTTTACCACCTACCATAACATTTGCTCCCTAAAGGACATTGAGATGACCTAAGCAAGCTTCGCAAACCCCTTTACCTTGCTATCAACAGCAGGTACCATTTTGAATGGCCAGGATCCCAGGAAATTTGGTTCTACAGAAATATTTTATGCCATTACTTGAATAACAACGCGATTAAGACCATAATAATTGGAGCTCGGTGGTGTACTAGGTGGATCAACAACAACAATAGGTAGCACTGTTCGAGTTCACTTTGGAAAGAGAAGCTGAAATCTTTTTTATTTCTAATTGAAGGAAAAACTCATCCATGACGTGGTTTTTTTATGACCAACCATATCGTCAGCGTACGCTAGTATAGTGCCGAAAAAATTACTTTCCGTAAATGAAGTTATCCATCTTCCTCAACGTAAAATTAAGGAAATCTCATGACAGCAAATTTCTCGTCCCTGAAACCTCGCTTAGTGTCAAACCGGCCGCGGATGTTCTTCTGATGGTTTTTCACAATGGAAGTTTATATATCATAGTTGAGATCATAAAAAGTAGTTCAGTGGCACTCGTAGTTGCCGCATATTGAAGAGAGGTGCTATCTGTGGGTCAATCTGAGTAAGAAGGCATCTATCAACTCCTTTCAACCATCGATAACTCTTCCATACAACTCACATTAGCCCGACCTTTCTTGCCATAGGCAGTTGACGATACTCGGCAAACAAGACATAAGTTGATAATCTTCAGTTCGGTAGCGAAAGTTTCTAATTGAGTGCTAAATTTTGTGACTTTTGCAATAGAAATCTCCCCCTGCTTAGATTGACCTTAAAAATAAGATCGCAATAATGTTAACACTATTCGCTTCCAGCGTGGGCGCACCATCGGGAGAATTTCACATTTATACGCGGCATTTTCTATTTTATTCTGTTGTATTCTGTAAGTTACATTATTTTGACTAGTTTTTAGTGATTCCCCGCAATCGCTAGTTGCCGAACCCACTTACTCAGTGTTCCATCTCTAACGGAGGCAACGCTCGGACATTTATACAGGCAGTAACTGCGAAAAGATCAGTTACAAAAGAACCCTAGTATTGTTGCATGCTTTCCCTTCGCCTACCTTCTCATTGCCATTTAAGCCCTAATGAGCCATAAAGGGCGTCCATAGTTCCATTTTGCTTGAATAGTTTAGATCGGTTCATTTTGCTAAAGTTGTCTATCCTACCATAAAAAAATAATTCCACTTCCGCTTGGAAAATACTTCAAAATTGTTTCAGTAGAAGTATACTCCATTCTGCGAACTCCAAGCGCTTCGGAGAATACGCATCAAATTTTTGGAGAACCATTTTTCGAGAATATGGGACGCACTTTGTCATACTTTGTTTGGTAAGGATGATTGAAAGCGCTACAAAAATAATCAAGCTTAAAAACATATTGCGTTAGGTCTAAGGAAATCTTCCCCTTGAACAGTGTCGCCAACCATTTGCTCTTCACAATAAATTTAGTGCTTTTTTATACCCAAAATGCGAAAATTGTTAAGTTTGGTGTTTGTTTCTTTTTGTTTTTAATTTAAAGCTACCGAAACTGAAAGTTAAAAAAAAACTGTATTGAGAAACAAAGGAAGGTTAAAAAAGTCACTCCGAGAAAATTTTAGTGCTACTGCAAATTTGTTGATTCTTATAAAGTTTGATATTTTGAAAGTGTAAATTTAATTTTTTGCTCCTTTATGTTAATGCAAGAATATTAAATGTTCTTCTCTCAACTCTTCTTAACATTGAAAACCTTTTTACATATTTTAAAAAGCGAATTAAAACCATAGAGGTTTAATCGTTTCGTCCGGTCCTCAATCCTTAGTGGGACATTGGGCATCAAGAGGTGTATTCATAATAAAAATAAGCAAAAAAATACCGGAATATACTGAAAAAACCATACTGACATTTTTACAAAAAGAGTGCCATATTTTGTTACATAACCTGAATAATAGCAAATAAGTCGTTCCCTTAACAAAAGAGTTTGTTTTAACAAAAAAATCATGAATTAAATTGTACATATCCATAACACATTTATTTAAAAAAAAAACGCACATTCTAAAGACAATTTGTCACGCATACAAAGTTGTTTAAGTAATTCAATAAAAATTTGGTATTTTATTTTCTTTAAATGGGTATTTTAATGCGTTTTTATATCCAAAGCTAGGCAACACTGCAGTAGCGAGAGAGAGATTTGACTGCTGAAAGCAGAAGAACACCAACAACAACTACAATCGCGGGCATAAAACTGAGTGAATTATTGAACTAATTTAAAAAAAATGTGTATTTTACAAAATTATGTATAAACATCACATTTTAATCAGAGCAGGCTAGAAAAGTGTCATGAAGAAAGAACTAAAACTCCGAGGCTAAATAGCAAAAACAAATAAAATGCTAAATCAAGTTACGAAAATGGTAATCTGGCCATACTGGTGCTAAAACCACGTAACTCATTGTCAAATTCGCTGAGAGCAAAGTAACGGTACCACGATAGGCGCCATCTCATTATTCCATTATTCTTTCCATCATGGCTCACAAAGTTGTTTATATAAAAGTACCGTTATAAATTCCTCCGTATTACCATTTTGTTTGGGACTAGTGTGCTCTCTCATTGAGTAACATTACTTATAAAGTGAGTGGCATAATGAAAAGGTTACCACATGTCGATAAGTTTTGACTACATTTTTTATATTCAAATTAATTTTATTTACTTTTTTATAATAAAATATATTTCATTCTATAACAAAAGCCACCACATAAATCCAAGTTTCCTACTTTGTGCAAAATTTTTAGACCTTCATCCAATTTCCACCAAAATTTCACACTTTTTATTCAGAATTTTTTTAAATTATTATTCTTTTCAAATAACTATTTTCTACTTTTCTATAAAAATATATTTTATTCCATAACAAAAAGCGTATATGTTTAAGTTTTAAACTTTGTGCAAAATTTTTAGACATTCATCCAATTTCCCACTTTTTATTCAGAATTTTTTTTAAATAATTTTTTATTTTTTTGTTTTCAAATTAATATTTTTTACAAAAAGCATGTAAACGTAAATTTTATACTTTGTGGCAAATTTTTAAACTTTCATTTCTAAACAATTTTGATAAAAGTTTCATTTTTTTTAGAGTTTTTTGAAATTTTTTTTTTTTTTAAAATCAACTGTGATTATTTTTTGTAAAACTATATTTCATTCTATAAGAAGTTTCATACTTTGAGTGAAATTTTTAAACTTTCATACCGCTTCCATCAAAATTGCACACTTTTTATTGAAAATTCTTTTTTTAAGTATGCAATTTTACAGCTCATTTAATTCTATTATAATTAAGTGCTAGTTAAAGTGACTAAAAATTCTAGTTAATTTTTGATAATTTTTTCCAATGCATTTTTTGTTTGTGGGGGGAAAAAGGCAACACTGTCAAAGTTTGAGAAAAAAATGTTGATGAAAATTTTTAATATTCTTAAAAATTTTGTACACAGTTGAGAACTTGATTAATATACTTTCTGTTATAGACTGAACTATATTAAAAAAAACATAATTGCACTTAAACAATTTTTCGAACAAAATATTAACGGTTGTTATGTAATGCAAGAAAATAATACCCGGCTCTGTATAAAAATTGGATTTATCTATTTATAATTATGAAACAGGTAGACAAAATATAAAATCAAACGCTACTCGAAAAAGTACTTGATAACACTCATACATATATACGTATCAGAGTATGCATGTATGTACTTGCAAATGTGCATATGAATTCCATTTCTTTTTATCTTTATTAGTGTGCGCTCAGTCAATCATACATATACATATATGTATGTATTATTAAGCAATGGCATGCAACATGAACCCCTCTCACACAAATGTCATGGCATTTGAATTGTGAATCATTCCCAAAGGTATATTACCTTATCCCAATATGCATATACACATATACATATGTATGTACATATATGTATGTGTGTATATGCACATAATCATACCCGAACTGTTGAGTTGATTTTAGTTGAGTAAAGCCATTATAAGGTAGCTATGTTAGGCCTGGTAGTGATTATTGTTGCCCACTCCTTAATAGATGTGAAATTGATTTTATTAACAGTTACTTGTGTGTTGCTTAGCAAATGAATGAGCAAAAGGCAATATGAGCACACGCACACATACACAAACTTAAAGAAAATTGCAAACATGAGTTTGTGTGTATTTTGAAAGGTAGGCAAATATGTATATATGTAAGTAATATTATCCCAACGCCAGGCAACAACAACAGTCAGAACTGCTTCCATATATTGCAAGAAAGTTTCATTGACGGAACGCGAAAGGAATGCGAGTTGCATACAAGCAATGTTAGTGGAAGATAATGGAAATTGACTGTAACATGCTCGATGGTACAACAAAGGCAAATGGTATTTGTGAAAAAACATAGTGATAATCATCTATAAAACTCATACACACAGACGCGCGCACTTTCAAGTAATTTGAGTTGTTTTTGTGGTCGAAAAAAGGCTTTTTTGAATTGCTGTCACTTCCGTTTTTTTTTTTTGTTTTTTACAATTTTAACATCTCTCACTCTCATATTTTTCTCCTTCTTCTTCCTCATTTGCCAACACTTCAAGCTGCCGTTACTGTCTCTTTGTCTCTTATTGTATCCCACTGAGCGTGGTTGCCTTTGCACTTGTTATAGTCGTTGTTGTTTGCTGCATTGCAATTCGTTTGAAAATTCAATAACTGACCTAGTTAAGCCTCAAATACATAAGTTGCGCTGCGCTAAAAACCGAAAAACCGACAAACGAAAGCCTCTGTCGCTGGCTCTGATTCTGCCTCTGCCATTGCTATTGCTGTTGCTGTTGCTGCTCTACCACCGGTTCTCATACTGGAATCTCAATTGCAGATTCGTATTCGCACGAACAGTGTAGCAATCGTAACTGTCACAATGAGCAAGGAGCAAACGAACGAGCGAATTTCCAAAATCGCTTACACTCCCCTCCCCTTTGGCAATGGCTCACACTTTTCAGCTGAATTGCAAAGATTTTCAAAAACTCATTGCAATTAATTTTTCTAAAATGCTTATTAAAAATGTAAAAATGCTTTTCTCGTACTTAGCGCTGCTGCATTTTGGCACTCGCAGCGCTACGTTTACGAATTTTCCAAACGCATCTTATGTAACAGCGACCAATTAGTGTGGAATAGTGCTTAATAGATGTGCGTGTGTTTAAGTGTGCGTGTTGTGTATGTGTGCGTGTTGAAAGAAAGGTATGATATGGGGGCCCGCCAACTATAGAAATATCGATTGAAACGTTGGCTTATGACAACCAAAATGCAAAACAAAAAAGTCAAACATGAGGAATATTTTCTAGCTGTAAACGGAAAAATTGAAATGTTTCACGGATTCCAAAAACTCCATCAAACGCTTCCAAAACGTGATTTTAGCACTTTTTCAAATTTTCTACTGTTTTGTAAGTTGTGCCAGTTTGAAATCACTTTTTACATTTTTCATATATGTATATATTAATCGTCTTTTCATAAGTTGAATATTTGTTTCTGGCAAAGATTGCACAATTTTTCATGCCCTTTTTAGCATTCATATGTATGTATGTACTATTTTTCGCTGCACCTTTTTGCAACAATTACATATGAATTTTGTGTGTCTTAGCTGCTTGCCGCTCTCCGCTCCAATCGTCATGACCGTCGTTGCATTCTACATTTGCCGATTTAGGTTTCCAAAAAAAAAATTGTGCAAATTTTTTTCAATCGATTTTTTTTGCTCGCCTCCTATTCGCTTTTAAACTTTCAACCATTTGTTTGTGATTTTCTTGGAGGAACAATTATTTTTATAATTTTCGCCAGCACACACTGCTCATAATTGTTTAATAATTTTTTTTTTTAGATATTTACGTAAGAGACAGACTCCTATTTAGCTCGCACCCGGACAACGAAGTAAAAACGTTTATTCGATATGACAACAGCAGAAACACACGGCTAAACCATCCAGCAAGGACGTTACGTGATTGGATACGAAAACACTGGCGGGCAGACAGAAAGCGAGCAAGCGAGCGAGCAGCAGGCAGATAGGCCAAGCAGCAGCAGCGGCAGCAGCAATCGATATTCGTGTACAGGGTTGTATGAAAATGGCGAGAGTCATTGAAAATTTTCAATGATAAGATTATGTCTTCCGGTTAACAGGGCGTATGCGGCACAATTAATGCCAAGCGACGCCTGAATGCACACTATAGTGGTAAGTAATGGACAGTTATGGCGATAGATTTATGCTAATATTTCAGGTATTTGAATGGAAAAATTTCTTTAGGTATACTAAATTATTTTTACGCCCTTCAAATGCCATTTTTCAGTTTTATTTAATTCATATCTGCCTATTTCATATGTATTCATATTTCATACATACATATATAAGTATATAAAAATAATGTTTAATATCTGCCAACGATTTTTAATTTGATATTTTGAATTTATAGATACACATTTTTGAAATAGTTTATATACATACAACACAATTATTCAATTATTTTAATGAAACGTACAAAATAAACTAACTTTCACGGTAAAAATACCGGGTGTCTTTTTAAGAGAACTTAAAGTTATAATACAAAATAGAAATATAACTTTTAAAAATAATTTTTTTATTATAATCTGGAAGACATTTCCTGGCATTTAGTTTTTGAATATGATGACGAACCGGATATTCCGCCACGGCGTCTATGCAATCAGTCCAATTTTGGTCGTACGCCGTCATTGGTTCAACTTCGCGAACAGATTACAGTTAATTTCCACAATTTGGAAGCGTTGTTCTGTCGTAGATGCCTCCATTTGTGGATCATCAAGACGCACATCACAAATAGGAGGAGGAGCTCGGCCAAACACCTACCAGAAGAGTCATCGCCAAGTATTTCTTTATTTATTTTTTAATCATTTACTTACTCGTAACTTTATATTTCTTTATTCGGTGAAAAAGTTTTGTATGTCATTCAAAATAAGTTATTTAGCTGCTTACAATGGTATATAAAGGGTCCATATATCATAAGAATTGCCACACCACTGTTCGGGAACCGGTGCTTGAGATGCATTCTACATATTTCGTGGATAGACAGCTGGATATCTAACACCGAATTGCATCGACGATGCCATCAAAAACCAATCGCAACTGAAGCCAGAGAACGTAAATGGAGATGGCTTGGCCATACCCTACGGAAAGGTGGCACAGAAATCAGCAGAGAAGCGCTGGACTGGAACTTCCAAGGACAGCGCAGAAGAGGTAGACCTAGAGGCTCTTGGCGACGCTACATCGAAGAGGAATATAAAGCCGTGGACAAAACAATGACCTGGTAGCAAGTGAAAAATATATCGGGGAATCGCATAAAATGGAAAAATTTTACTTTGGCCTATGCTCCGCAACGAAGACTATGGAATGCTGATGATGATGATGATATATCATAAGGAACGACAGAGCAAGAAAGTAAAGTTTTCGAAGAATTTAAAATTTGTATACAATTCGAATGGCTTTTTAAATGGTTCTGTCGTTAAACAATGCAGTAATAATAAGCTACTCTCAAAACAATTTCTAAAGAGCTATCTATAATTAATGTTTGAGTGAAATTTACTGTTCAACGCTTTTAGAATGGATTATCTTTTTCCCCTTACAAGAATGTATTCAGAACAAACTACGCCTGCTACAGCCCAATTGCTTGCCCTCTTCATGAACTCAATGAGATCTCAAATTCTTTTGAACTTTATTACCAAAACAATGCTTGTGGGCTCAATTAAACTGCCTTTTGTGGTTAACTTAAAAAATCCATGCATGTTCGGCGAAGATATTTGATCCTTATATTTCATCATAAAAACATACAGTAAACTCAAAATATTTACTCAATCGCTTTTCCATTCTCAAATGAAATTTCTGAGTATGCATTTTTTGTGCTTAACTAGACCTTCAGTTTGATTTATATCTCGAAGAAAGTCCAGCCATAGCAAGGTGAACTCAAGGTCGAGAAATTGTATGCGCCATAAAGCAGCAGCTGATTGTTTAATAAAAATCCGTAAATCCTACTCTACTAACCCTTCTATATAGTAAATTACACAAATGTTTTATTTTCATTTTTCGCTACTCCATTTCATTTTCCTTATTTCAATATTCCTATTTCTTACCAAGCACTTGGTTAATTTTTTTCTTTCATTCGGGTGACTCTGTTCGGTATAATTTTAGTTAAACTTGATTTTGATTTTTTGTCTATTATTGACTAAAATATAAAACTTGCTTCTAAGTCAAAATTTAGTTTTAATTAAAATATATTTTAACTTATGACTATCACTACAGGCCAATATTTTTATAAAAAATAAATAAAAATATTAAATAAATAGTCAAAACATTCCCTTCTATATATTTTCCTCCATTGCAACCCTGAGCGCCGACTTTTTAGCCAGTGATTTACACCGAGCATAAAAGAAACGGAAGTGAGCACCAACGAAGAGTGATTTCTCACTTAAAGCATAAAAGTTTCATCTCTCTCATCATCGCTCTTAGATGAGTAGCCGTTACATTGGTGTGGGCAGCTGCAATGCTCGCGTGCAGAAATCGCCATGTAATAGCAGCGACGTTGTGGCGCTTAAAATTTCTTGACGCTGCACTTTTGATTGTTACATACTCTTTGCACAACTACATACATTGCCACCCTCCCAGCACTTATACTTAGCCAAAACAAGAGGTGATGTGGATGGACTATGTACTCCCGTATATGAAAATCTGCTCACAATGGTTTTGTTGTTATTGGTCAAGCTTCGGATTTGATATAGTGGCATAGCATTGTTGATGTTGTCAGGAATGTCGATGCATTGATATTCATAATTTCTGGTAGCTCCGTAATATATGTAAGTCGGCATAGTTGTTTAGGTTCAAAACTTCTTGGGAAACCTAATCGACCGATTGCAGGAGACCCTCTATGTAGCCCAATCACAATCAAATGTTCAGCCGACCTTTTTCCGATTGTTTAAATTATGTCAGGTAGGTACTAAAGAGGTACATACATATAGTTTGGAATCGATGTTTCGTTATAATGCACCTTTAAAAAGTTATAAAACTAATTTGAGCTTAGCAGCAACTTTAGAAGAATCAGACAATCGCAAAAAAAAACAACAAATCAGCTTCTTTGGTGAAGTCAACTTGTGTACAGTCCTTTCATGCTAGATACAAATGCATACAATTATGTATTGGGGGAAACCCCGTATTTTGTGCTGTACACAAGACAGAACAAGTTCGACAGTTTGGCTCAAATTTCAGTTAAATGTCGGGAATTTGACAATCGATGACGTCAGTGCCGCGAAAAACCAAGACAAGAAGTTCCTTATTTTAAATACTCAGTGAATGGCTCGGCTATTGTGATTTTAAGATTTGTGATTTTTAAATTAAACAAACTAATAACCATGAAGTACCGCGTGTTACACTGTAAAAGCAACAACTATGACAATACCTCAAAATCTTGGTGAAAAGATTTTTAGAGGTGTACTACCTAGTAGACCGTTATCCGGCTCTGAGCGAATTTGATAGATATGCCGACGGCATTCGTTTTGTGTTTCACGAAACCCATAACAATTAAATTAAAAAACTGCCTGATGCATGACGTATCGAAATCACTTATGGTAACTTGTTTGACAGTAGCAGTCAATCGTTTTGGAATAACAATTTGCTTAAGTTCATCATCAATATTACCAATACGTTGAACCATTTTCCGTTTAAATTCAAATGAAATCTTCTCACTGAAAATCGCATGGCCTTTTGTGCCCGTAACGGACCCTACATAAGCCCAACCAAAGTGGAAGAGTTGTTATATTTCGATTAAATTTCGAAGAGACTAAATTTCTTTTTCATTTAATGAAATTTCTTCTTTTACTCGAAAATACTAGGAATGATTTTTACGGATTTCTTGAAATTGAAATTAACAGTCCGCATGCGGTAGCTCATCACAAATGGAGATTTGGGTTTCAAACGTTTCAAAATAGGATTAATATATATAAATTTTAGTAACGTATCTTGCATGCGTTACGACAACCCTGTCTTTATATCAGAGAACGTTAATTCATATGAATTTACGTTCTCTGTTTATATCTTCATATGGCTGTGTTCATACATACCGCGTTCACACAGGGCAACACAGAGTTGAAAGAACTCATAACTTGTGTGTATGAACACGGCCACAAGGAAACATTTGTTGCGTCAACTTTGCAATTTCTCTTTTAATGTTGTTCGTGTTGTTTCACACAGGGCAAGGTGGATTTAATAAGGTGACAGCATTCACCCAGCTGAATTTTTCGCCGTAGGTATGGCTTACGTCAAAATGATATGCTTTGTTTGTATGTATTGGTATGTTTACATTCGTATGTTTACATTTGCTTGCTGATTTTGACATGATGCTTGCACCAAACGCAACAACAAATACATGTAGGGTTTTACTTATATGTGTTTGCTGTCACCTGTAATAAATTCGCCTTGACACAGGGCTACTCCGTTTTTTGCAATTGTTTTTAGGTTAATTAGAGGTGCCATACCATAACGCAATAATCTAAATCGTAGTGTTCTATGGACATCTATTAATGGCACCATAGCCATAAACAGCTGATATTTACATACATTGTAATATATTTGTTGATTTAGAAAGCGCAGAAACTAAAGAAAGGATAAAAGCATGAGTAGTGGCGAGGAAATTAGTAATATATGCAGTAATATAATGGCATTATATACCACAATGCCGCAAATAAACAATCAGCTGTTTATAAGTACGGCGAAAAAGCAAATTTCAATTGATTTGAACGGTTACTGTTGTGACTACGACATTATGTGGTGTCACGTCTAATTGATTACAGTGTTGCGCATAGGTTTGTTCGATCAGCTTAATTTATATAGGTATGGTTCTGACCCCTCTACTTGAACCCAAGGAGTATTTATAAAAGGTGGTGTGATTAGATTAGTTGATTTGCCCTTTTTCCATTCGCCTTTAATTTTGAAATGTCAGTAAAATGGAATGATGGAAATTTGTTGTTGTGATGTGAATGCGAGCCCCCATTTAGTAGGTGGCCATAAAGTTGGTGTAGTGCCCACACAAATATCTTTATGCGATTCAAGAAATACAGATTAAATTGTCGGCCGACAAAATGTGGAGTATCCGGGGATTCTAAAGGCCCGTCTACATCCAACTTTCGGCGTTCACTTCGCTTTGTTGAAGATTGCATTTGAGTGCAAAAAACATCACTAAATGGGGGCTCGGCACAAATTATTTTTTGGCGCTTTAACTAAAAAAAAGCACTAAATAAAGTGCTTAAAGCACGAAGTTGGCAACTATGCACAGAACAAAGAAATAAATATGACCAAGACGATTCGCCTTCAAAACACCACAACACAACAACAAATTCACGAAAGTGTAATCAAAATGGATGCAGAAAACAGAAAAACGAACTAGCAACGAATATAACAAGCGCAAGTGGACGAGAAAAAATTATTTGCAAATTGCGAACGCAAGTGTCTGGTTGTCTCTTAAAAAATATCTATCAAGGGCTTACATATAATTGTTTAATTATTTCATTTAAAGAAAGTGTAAAGAAAAAGGTTAAAATAGTGAATTTGTAAAGCCTACAATACCGGAGTCGCAGCGACGAGACAATCGGAGGGCAGCAAACAATTGCCATAATTCCATTAGTACAGTGCGTTTACAGTCAGCTCAGGAAATACGCATAAACAAAAAAGAGGTAATTACAAAATATATGTATTATATACATATTTATATGCAAATCATTTTAAGCAAGTGGGCACAAAGAACGGTAAAATTTTAGATTTTAGTTAAACTGACTAAAATTTCGTCATGTGACTGCAGACCAATGAGTTACTTGTTTTTCTGATAGTTTTTGATGCATCGGTTGCAAAAATATCTGTTTTGCGCAGTAATCGATTGTTTACTAATCTCAATCTGCATCCATGATAATAGTTTTGAAATTGTACAAGTCCATAAATATGTGCAAACCGAAATATGTGCCATGAAAACTCGAAACTCCTGAAAAATTTACTTTTTTTTGGTAAACAGAACGACTTTGCTGGTGGAGCTAAATATTTATTTGTTTAACGACATACGATACCTTTGTTAAATGAATTTCACAATAAGTATAGATAGCTGCCTAACTGCTTCAATTTACGTATACAAGGTGGTTAAGGCAGAAGCATTCGCATTAAAACTGAAATGAAGTAAAGAAAACTCCATTTATTTCCGCATATTATAGGTTTATAGAAATAACAGACATTATCAAGATGAATTGACTCAATTCCATGCATGCGCCTGCTTAGGCTGGCTTTGAAGTAGCTCAGTTCCCCACGTATTTAACTTATGGCTCGGCCATAAACCTCAGTTTCCTTCCACAAAACGTCGAGTTGTTGGAATCAGCAGTAAGCTAATATCTTCGACGGAGTTGTGCTATCTCGAACAGCCACTATCTAGTCGTACTCCGGCGAAAGGGATCGTGAGTACTGTTATTTAGCTAACCAAAAAGATACCTGCTTTTGGACAGCCCTGTATAAGTATGTGATTTTTTTTTTTTTCTAAACGAGAAACGAGTTGACTTTACTGTGGAGGCATCTATAGAAAATGATCGTCTGAATACCTACATATGTATGTAATAAACTTAGTGCTAATTGATTTCTGTTTGCTCTCTCTGAACGTTTGTATGATAGCGCTGAATTAGTTTTAAATGCAAATTAACACCATGTTTTTTTTTTGTTGTTGTTGTTTATAAATATTTTAAAAACTAAGTTTTAGAAACCAGCTAAATTTATAAAGAAATATAGGAATGTTTCATGAGATTAATTTGATTTTACTTGTGTTTATGTATGGTATTTAAAAATATTTATAGAAAGGAATAGTTAAAATGCATTAATAAATATTTTCAACAAATTCTCAGTCTCTCAGTGCCTATTTGTTCCCTCGTCTTTGCTGTGCCGAAATGGGGACACAACAAAAATGTTTTTTTCTTCTTTTTTTTGCCTAATCTTTGTTTATTATTAGTGCTGGCACTTGGTGTTATCTAGAAATTCAACCTAAAGTAGTTTCAAATCCGACTCATTTGACCCCATTCGCAACGCAATACATTTTTACTTTCATAAACAGAAGAAAGATAACAAAGAATAATAAGAAGCAAAATGGCTAGGAAAGCTTCTCTAGTTTCGATGAGTAATGGCTTATTTGTGAGAACCCTGGTTGAGCCTATCCTCTTACAAGTCACTCACTGCTATAAAGCTTAAATGTATGAATGATAATTTTTCTTCGTGAATCCATTGGGGTTTGCTTTGTGTAGACATTTTTTTAAATTTATTTATTTATTGTTTTGAATTAACATTTTTTTTTATTTATTTTTTATTATTATTTTTTTTTTTTGAAAGCTTACATGATAATAAAATTATTAGTAAACTCAAGCAAACGCAGCGGTAGCAGCAGAGACTTTCGGCTGTGTATAGAAATTATTTATATGGTTCATTGGTTTCGTTTTCGCATGCTTTTTTTTTTTGCCTTTTATTTTTGTATAAATAAATTCCATCTTTTCCTCAATACAATTTTTTTTGCATTTGTGTAAATATGTAGGTACGTACTCCCATATGGCTTTATTTTTCAACAATACAAGTCTTTATTTAAAATAAAACAAAAACAGTTGCTTCTCTCCTCTCTCTCTCTTTTTTTCTACTTGAATTTTTACTCTTCTATATTATTGTACTTTTTTTTGCGACACTGACGTGACAAAATTACCTGATAATCAGCTGTTGAGGCCACATATACGCTCGCAAAAGAGCTACACATGTGCATATACATATATGTTATGTACCCAAATATTCCAATTAAATTGTTTGCATTGCCCTTAACGTTTTCGTGATCTGCATTAGAGTACTTATTTGCAAACATGTAGATTTTTAAATTTTAATAGCGATTTTATCAGCGTTGCTTTTTTCTAGTTTGCCGTTACAGTTCATAATTTTTGTGCAGGACTTAATTGATCTTAATTGTGGGTATTTATTAACATGCAATGTTTTCATTAACATTTATGCAACTATTTTAGGGAGTTTTTCTTATCTAAAAGAAAAATACCAATCGCTTTACACAAATGCATTGTTTTTCCATAAATCTATATTAAATTTTTGTTTCTTTTTTATCTTAAAAAATTTGCTGTAATTTCCATTAAAAGTGTTGAATTTATAAATCAAAATAAGCTACTTTCTAAGGAATAGTTTAATTGAATATTTGAAAGTTAGTCCCGTTTATTCACTATTTCACTATTTTATTTTGAAATTCGTGTAAACATTAAATTTGGATATTTTAGGATGCAACTCTGTGTATTTCTTTATTGAAAAATTTCTACTTGCTCTATCATATCAAGTAACATTTTGTGTGCTAATTAATTATTTCAATATTTACAAATAGGGCTTTAGTTTTGTGGGTCATAGTTTATTGCGATATCTAACGCAGTCGGAAGGGCCTTTTAATAAATTGAATTTTTCGTTTTAAATTTGTTAATAATTCATTGTTTTCATTTGTTCCAGATTTAACGCCAAAATGCGCGCAGTATTAATCTTTGTGGCGTTGTTCGCCTACGCCAGTGCGGTCTCGTTCAGCGACCTCGTGAAAGAAGAGTGGTTTGCCTTTAAGGTAAGTTCTTCAATTTCCAACTGTTTGTTTTAATAATTGAATTTAAGTTTCAATACAAGTATGAAATAAGTCATTTATGTCTGTCACAAGCAAGTTGCCAATTTTGGTCTAAATCCTGTATGGAAGTGGTGGATAAAATCGAAATGAAGCGTCCAGCTGCTTACATTGCCCGTATTTGCTATATGAAAGATCCTAACAATGGAAAAGTAATAGCTGAATGAAATTATTAGCTTACAAGCCATCTCGCAGCGGAATATGAGAAATAATCTGCTTTAGCCGGGAATAAGGCGAATGTCATGTCGATTCGTAGACTCGCCGCCGGAACATATTGTAGTAACAACATCAAACATTTCCCATACATTTTTGCGTAATTCTGCTGATGTGAGAGTTATTGGCCAAATATATTATATATTCGGTTGTTGTTGTGGCAGCAAAAACATTCCCCATACATGTACGGGGAGTCCTTGGCCGGATATATGGTATATCCGGGTCGTTCCAATAACGTAAAACCGACTGTCGGGGGGTCGGTATGTTAGCTTAGAACCAACTATAGCGCGGCACCGGTCGTTCCAACGGCAATCGGTTCTTTGCTACCCGATTGATCCGGATTTATGTCTGGCCAAGTACTGTCACTCCAGCAGCATTATTTGCCATATATGTATGGGAAATGCGTATGCTGCTGTAACAACACCGTCAGAGCTAAATTCTAATTTCATTTTAAGCTTCGTTTTGACGAAGTATTAGTTAAATGTTTATTATTCACTCCAGCAGCCTTTTACAAAAACGTAGCGGAAATATTTTCTGATTTTATCACTGCCACGCAAAGAGAAGTAAATTGTGTTTTATACCATTTTCATAATTTATTTGCCGAAGTTAATGTCTTCCTTGTTAAACTTGAAAAAGAGTTTACTTATTATTACCTGTTCTGAAATATTTTTTTTGTTGCATATGAAAATTGTTGAAACTTTTGCTGTTATTACTTTAGGATTATTCCAAATTCTCATCACTTAATTTAGGAATGTTATAAAAAGCTATACGCTCTTGGTTTTGATTTATTCTCTGGGGAAACAGGCTCTGTATTCCGGATTATGCACAACTCGATTATTGATTGTTTCGTTTAATTTCTTCAAAGAAATGTCTTTAATTATTGTTAATTTTCACTAATTACCTAACTAAGTATTATTATTGATATGTATGTAGATATTTTAATACTTAGTAATGATTTTTTTTATTATTGGCAATATGCACTGACCACTGCTTTTGTGCATTGTTGTTGGCCGGTACTTCGTGCTAAGAATTATTGCGAACCCAGACTGGTGTAACAATGACTGGCACGGCTTGCGTGGAATGACTAATTTGCGGCGTCAATAGAATTGTTGCTTCTGGATTGCACGATTCTTACACGGTTTTATAGCATGCGTTGCCATACAATGTTTCAAAACTATATATATGTATGTATGTCCGTGTGCAATATGCACGTGAATGGACTGTTTACTACTGCGTGTTAATCGTAAATGCCGACGCCAAAAAATGTTGACACCTCAAATGTTGTAAATTGCAAAATTTTCTTTTTATTAGTTTTCATTGAATGCAAAAAAAAGTATACTTTTGACGACTTTCTTTGTTGAATCATTTAATACAATAAATTAAATGGCGATTCGTTGACAAACAAGTTTACATAATAAATAATTAAATAATTCCTTTTTACACATTGTTGAGAATGTTCAGACGCATTTTTAGCTGCGCCTTTCTTGGCGATTTGACAACACACCATCAGACGTGAAGAGGAGAGGTTATAGAACTTAAGCTGGCACCACATCGTGAGCTCGCGCCAAAGCAAAGCCTTTATGTGGATGGTGAAGAAGATTTAAATATTTCAAAAGCCTCCATAAGAATAAACTGCGAACGCGCACAGATATTCTTACTGGTTCCTGCAGACTGCGAAGTTGTTGCTGTTGTAATATCATCAATCTTTCCCATTACATCAACAGCTCTGACTGGCTGACTGTAAATATCTGCTTGTTGGACGTCTCATAATGGTATCAAAACGGCGCTTTAGTGCTAATTGGGAAGTGCTCGAGTGGTACTTCAACCATTTCACCCATCTTCCTGCCTAGCTAACATCGTATATATGTATATATTTTTTCCCCCACCGTTCCTAGCTGAAACATAGAGCCTCAATAATAAATTTAATTATTCTGTTAGATTTATTTAAAGCTAGGAACTTCACGTGCCGTCAAGAACGGTCTGTTTGTAACGCTTTTGCTTCGTCTAGTCGCCTCCACGTGTTGGTTGGTCTGCCGCATCTGCGAATTTCTTGTGCTCTCCAGTCTAGATCTGCTTTGCAGATGTATCCATTGGGTTTCCGTGACGACGTGCCTGGGAGGCGGCTCAGGCTCAAACAGGTGTCTGCAGGGGTAAAACCTGCGGTAATATCCCAGCAGGAACTACTTGCTGAGCAGTTTGTTATGGAAGCATTTGTGCCTCGTTGTGGAGGTGTTGAACCGGGGACATCAGGAGGCAACCGTTCGCTGTCCGAATGGCAGTATTTTGTCATGTCTGCGTGTCAGACAGCGACCAGACAGGCGCTGCATAGTTCAGAACCGGCCGACCAATTGCTTTAAATGTCGATAGCAACAGTTCTTTGTCTTTGCCCCAAGTGCTGCCGGCAAGCGATTTGAGGACCTTGTTGCGGTTTTGGACTTTAGTGGCAATTGCGGTTGTGTGCGCTGAGAAGGAGAGCAAACTGTCGAAGGTTACACCCAAAATTTTGGGATTGTTTACTGTCGGAATTGGTGTGTCGTCGACTTTTACCTTAAGGGACAACTTGACCTCCTTGTCCAGGTGGTAAAGAGGGTCGTCGTAGATTTAGTGGGGGAAAGTTGGAGACTCTTCGCAGTGAAAAGCGAGAAAGGTCGGTGAGGTAGTTGTTCACTTTGGAACACAGGCCATCGATGTCATTGCCCGACCCCATTATCGTGCAGTCATCAGCGTATGAGATCAGAGCTTCGAGATATAGAAGTTGAACAGCAAGGGAGAAAGAACACCACCCTGCGGTACACCTTGCTTTATCTTCCCATGCCACATTCCCATGGCAGCTTGTTCTACGTTACCGGAATGTCTCGGGGGGTTTCCCGACCAAGGGCTGCTGCCCCAGTAAATTAGCCCTGTCTAGTGAACAGCATATACACCTGGGTCGTTCCGGTAGCTGAGCTCCTACTGTCATACGATAGATCTTAAGATCGAAGGGTACTCGTATATCTCTATTTTCATAACTAAGTATATGCAAATAGAACCCATTATTGTATTTGTTTTAATTTTTGTCAAAGTAATTGACGGCCGCCGTAGCCGAATGGGTTGGTGCGTGGCTACCACCACTCGGAGTACGTAGGTTCAAATCTCCAAAATGAAAAAAACAAACCTCCGAGTGTAGTTCTGCCATAAAAAAGCTCCTCATAAAAAATATGACAAAATCAATTTTTTCTCGTATTAATTTATTGAATTCATTGCCCTCAAATGAGATAACAAATTTCTCTGTTTTTATATTCTGTTTCTACAATAGTTAGTCACTCAAGCGATTATTTGCTATGTACAAATATAAGCAGATGCAGATATACCTACATACATACATATGTGAATTCTTTCGATAATAATTGTTTTCCAACACTTCTTTGGAACACTACTCACTTTTCTTCAAATTGTTGTTGGATTAAAGAAGCTATAAGCCGCTTATTAGTTGCTGCGTAGTTGCAATGCGACAACACGCGCCAGAGAGATCACACGGTCCGGTCACACAGACTGATATGACAGCTGGGATAAGCCTAAATGCATTCATCCATGCAGCGGGTTTTAATCAGTCTTCTTATTTTGCTTGTTTTTATACTATAGTCTAGCATTTTCTTATCACAAAATGTTACGAATACGAAGAAAAAAATGGTTTTACTAATCACCAATAATAGTGGAACCAGTTTGGAATAGATCTTTTCGTTAGCACTTGACAGCTTTCATTAATAATTTTATTTTTATTTACAAAGTTTTGCAACTGCGTTGTAGTTCTACTCATCAAATGGGTCAGCCAATCAGTCGCAAAAACAAAACTAAACAAAAATTTCACTTCTGTAATCTATTATTTATTGGTGTCAATTTATATACAAATACGGTGCTTAAAAGTATTTATTTTATCAGCTATAAAGTCTATACACCTTTTTGTGTTGGTACTAAAATTAGCTTATCGGTCACAAGTGCATAGTTGTTCCGAGACTGTGCACAAATAAGAGCAATTGCAGTATTTTAAGGTCGAGTGGAACGGGGCTCAATACACGTTTATAAAAATACTTACGTACCGAGTATTTCATTTTTATCTGCCCAGATTTAAAATATTTACATTATTTAGAATCATCCCTTACGTGGTTTCTAAAACATTATAAAATATTCGCGCATAGGTTAGGTTAAGTTTTTATGGCAGTCGGCTTTGAATAACCAACTAACTTAGAGCTTGCAGGTCCGTCAGTGTTTATTCATCATGAAAAAGAAAACATCTTACTTTAATATGATCAAAAGAAGGGGGAAAAAGGCTCACAACCACCTAATTTCCTCTTACGAATTTAGCATGCGTATTGTAGGAAATATTTTGAGTATGTATGTATGTATTACTATTAAGGGGGTATTCTGGTCTAGAGCCCTAATTTTTGGGTATTTTTCAAACTAGGATAAAAGAAAAATTAAAAACATTTTTACCATCCATTTTTTTATATAATATTTATTGATGTTTAAGGTATATAAAAAAAATTAAAAAAAAAAAAAAGTCAAAAATTCATCCAGTGACAGGTCGGTGAAGTAGGGGTTGCTAGTCAAACAGTGCTCCCTGGTTGACATGATTCCAACCCTTGTAGTGATCTAAATCGAAAAAACAAAGAAAATTCTTATTTAGTAAAGATGTCGCTACATCTTGAGCCTCGGCCGAAAAAAAAAATAAAAATTCACAAAATGGCGCCTACTTGAAAAAAAAATTTTTTTTTACCCCTGTTTTTTGACCTTTACGAATTTTTTAAAAATACTTCAAATTAAAATTTTTCAAAATCCAATGCTCCAGTGATAAAGAGATGTATGAAAAAGATTCTCACCAAATTTCAAAGGGATCGGTCAGATAGAACTTCAGATATCGTGTCAACCACCTCAGCAAAAGGAGTTTTGAGAAAAACGCGTTTGAATTTCGCCGTCCGCTCAAACCAGTCTAGCTGTCGCGTCACTAAAATAGTTGTAATTTCGAAAATAATTCGAATTTTGCAAAATCCTTTTAGGGAGATATTTTTGAATACCTAGACTATCGAATTTTGAAAAAAAAAAATTTTCGATTTTTTCAAATTTCTAGACTAGAATACCCCCTTAATATCTATCCTCAGTAGACAAACCATTGAAGTTGTATAGAGCGAAAAAATGTACACGCCAGCAACGTGAGTGGGACTCAGATTCGATTGAACGTTTTTAGTAAGGTTGAAATGTTGATAATGAATGGTAGGTCTAGATCAGGGTCGCAACAAGCGAATATAATTTTATTTATAAATAAAAACAATTGGCTGATTGTATTTAGTCTTGCCATAAATTCTGTGACAAATTTCACAATGCATACGGCGAAACAAATTCGCAGAAAAAGTTCCGTTTTGCTTTTGTTCGTATGCATTGTTTACTCAAAAAGTATACTCAGTTTCGGTGCAAATTTGGAAAAAGTGGAAGTGGGATTTACAAATTGTGGAAAAAACTTAATATTTCGAGTATGTTTGTTTACCGCACCATCAATCGCTTTCCCAAGGCACATCCATTAACTCTTAGAACTCTCTCTATGGAGAGCGTTGGATCGTCCAACAAAATTCCGCTCCACTCCATAAGGCAAAAATACCCAACATTGGTTAAAACACAATATTCCTGGGTTCATAGCCGCAGAAGATTGGCCATTTGATGGAGCTCCAAATCTGAATCCATTTGACTACACAGTTTGCGGTCAGAGTTGGCGAACATGTCCTCACAGAAATTTTGAGAGTCTCAAACAATCTTTGGTTCGAGCAGCTGAATGGCCTAATCCTTTGAAGGCTTGTGTAAAAGCAAATGGTGACCATTTCGAATGAATATTTAAATTTTTTTTTCTTTTCATAATATATACATAATTAAATAAAACTAACTTCATTAAAAAAGTATTATAATTCCTTATCTATAACGGACTTAACTTGTAACAGAACTTATGGCAGGCCTAAGTACAAAGTCTAACTGAAGGCCAATCATTACTTCTTTTATCATTTTATCAAACATACCTCAGACATTCAGTCATTTCCTTCGTAATTTTGAACATTTACATTTTAGTGTATTTTTCAAAAGGCCAAGTAGGCCTTAGCGCAACAGTGCCCTATTCCCTTCAAGAAAATGCATCGATTCGATTAAGCCGTTGTTTGTGCGAAAAATTAAATTGAAATAAATCTTAAAATTTGAACTTTTCCGTGTTGTTTTTACTACCAAACATCAATTTCGCATAAATTTAGTGTCCCTTAACCTCGGTCAAAATGGAAAACAAATTTAGTCCCTCAGGTTCATAGTCTTTTTCTGATAGGTTAGTAAGAAGACGTAAGAAGTCTGATAGGAAAGTAAAAAAACACGTATTTTAGCAAATATTTGTTTCAGTTCCTGTATATATTTTTTTTTTATTTTTTTTTTTATTTTTTTTTTTTAAATTTTGTTTTTTTGTAAATTTTTTTTGCATTGCTTTTTTTTTTAATTTGGTTTTTATTCCACCTTAAATTTATCGATTCTCATTTTATATGGAATTTTCAGATATTATGGCAATAACCATATAAATGCTCCATATTGTGTTGTTTAAATAAATGTTTACAAATTCGTTATCAAAAGTCGGATAACCCTAATTTTCTAGGGTTATGTTTCCTTAACAGCGCAATATTTTCTCATAAATTAATTCATCCAACTTATTTAGCAATTGAAATATATGTTGGTATGATATAGATAGATGCAACACAATTTGTAATCCCCCCAGATATTATTGCTAAAACGCAAGCAAAACAAACTTGTGGCATGGCATGCCAGCGCTAAGATCGACCTTCTGGCTAGCAAGTAAGTTTGGCAACAACTGACTGCTTATTGCCTTTCAACCTGTCAAGCTTGCCATTTTGCAGTTTGCTATTGTGGCAAACTTGCAAATCCCAAATATTTACATACAACCATTTTTTTACATGCCCATCGCATAGTCAATTACTTCGTTAATAATTTTCCGCTCATCCAACAATCATCCACGTTTTGCAGAGCCAAATTCAACACAGCAGCTCTTTTTGTTGTTGTTAAACAACTGCTCTGTTAAACTTTACTACAGTTGAGCATGAAAATAATAACTGCATGTAGCTGCACAATTACTTAGCATACTTTTAGGCGCATGCGGAAATAGAATTGCTTGCAGTAAATAAACTTATCTGTGCGACCCGCATTCACATACACGCACATACACACATATAATGTGCTTTGTTGACGTTGAATCAAGGCGAATATTTTATCTATAACTGTTAAATCGTGAGCAAACGCATCACAGACAATATAAGTAGTTAGCTTTTGGAAGTCAGAAATTGCAAATATTCATGCTACTAGGGGTTACTATGATTGTTATTATGTTGGAACCATCGTGCACTGCAACTTTTAACCCTCCGTTGGACACCTTTTTTAAAATCTTCGGTTGAGCACCTGGGTTTGCCCATTTTTTCGTTCCGTTCGTGGATTCTTTTTAAAAGGTTCTATCCAAAAATCGATAGAAAATTAAATTTTAGCAAGCTGCGTGGAAGCTCAAGTCGTTAGCTATCATAGAAATATGTTAAACTCACGTCCAAAGTCGAAAAAGCCAGACCCGGTGCCCAACGGAGAGTTGCATGTTGTCTATTGTAAATGACCGCGCGCTCATTATTGGAGGTTACTAATGAATTTTAGCCCTTGCTTAAGCTTTTTGTTCCATGACATCAATGGAATTTAGAAGCGCGCCATCCAGGTGTGCGAGTACGGAAGAGATGCTCTGGCCTTTCATCTTCCAGCTTCCTGTTGTCTCCGCTTGTCCCAGATTCCTGAAATAACAACAAAGATTACAATGTGCCGTATAGTAACCGGTGAGTGTTCGTAAGACTTATCTGCCTAGGCTTAGTAGGCTTGCTTTTCCTACTTCTGCCATACACTTTCCATCCAGTTTCATATGAATTCCTTGACTTCCGAGTCGTCTATAACGTCCTTTATGTCTTTATGTGAGCTTTGATGGACCGGCAAAAGGATCGTCATGACCTTCGTGTCCGGGTAGCCAGCCTAGCAAGACGGTGTTCCTTGCTCCCAAGGTATGGAGAACAGTAAGGCATTCCTCAAGAAGTTTATAGGCTTCATTAGACGTCATCAGTTTTGGCTGAAGTCCTGAAAAAGATTCACACTTTAATTCAACTAGTAATAATGCGAGGCCTAAAGCTACATTTTGGAATGGCTAATAGTCTAAAACCAACTATTTAGTTATTGACAAGTAAAAAGTCATAAGTCAATTTAAGTTTTTTTCTATCAAAGATCCAGATATGAGAAAATATATTTCTACATATTAGAGGTGGACATGGGCCTCCTGTGAACCATGGTAGTCACACAAAACGCGCCGTGATGAGTGTCGGCGAAAAGGCTCACAGCAAGTAAATTTTTTGTTAAGTGACGCTATTACCAAACTTACCGTTGATCCAGATACCTAAAATAATTCTCTCAATGTGTGATTAATATTATGTTCAACCTGGAAATAGTTAACATTCCAGACAATTTCGCTTGCACTAGCATCTAATTCGTTGTTGTGTTGTTGTTTGTTGTTGTAACATTACTGTTTGGGGAATGCTGCCGAAGTGACAGTCCTTGGTCGGATATAAATCCGTGTCGTTCCGTAAACATAGAATCGAATCGCAAAATCTTGACTCCAAACTCCATTGGAAGCTACACATTGAAAATCGGGTAAAGAAGGCCAGTATAGCCTTCTACTCCTGAAAATTTATGTTCGATGAAAAATGGGGACTCAAGCTACAGGTCGTGATGTGGATGTACAACGCATTGGTTTTGCCAATTTTAACGTATGGATGCCTGTTTTGGTGGGAAGCTCTTTGGAAGGGCTATAAGAACACTAAACTGGGGAGGGTGCAAAGGACTGCATGCTTTCGCATCACCGGAGTATGTAAAACTTGCCCCAGTGCTGCCCTGAATGTCCTTTTGCACTTACTTCCCATCGACTTTTTCGTCATTTCCATCGCAACTCAAAGGGCAATCAGGTCAAAGGAGATTGGCCTCTGGCGCAATCTCTCAAGGGACATGGTAGCATTTTCGGGCAGTTAACACCGTATTTCTTTGAGACTGTGCGACCAAAAATTCCCTCCTTACCCGTCCTGGCGCTGAAGTCGCTAAGCACGATTTTTATGTCGTGGCGGGAACATTGAACAGATCTCTCTATCCTGGACTGGAGTTTGAGGGTCATGCTAAAACAATCTTTCCAAATAGGCAAGATTGGATCGAGGGGAAGATCTGCACCGAAGCCTGCACCTCTGTCTTCACTGACGGTTCCAAGATGGAACTCGGGATTCGGAGCAGGAGTTTTCTCTAAATCAGCCAATTTATCTATCTCATTTAAACTGCCGAATACTGCTAGTGTTTTTTAAGCTGAAGTCTTTGCGGTCCTGCAAGCCTGCAAAATGCTTAGGGGACGCGGGAGCGAGGGAGATATAAACATTTTCACCGATAGTCAAGCCGCGATCAATGCTCTGATGACGCCATGGTGCAGAACCAAACTAGTAAACTCCTGTAAGGAGAAGATCAGATCTCTTGAGTGTACAGGTAATGTTTCTTTGATCTGGGTTCCAGGACATAGGAACATAGAGTGAAATGAAATTGCTTATGAGCTTGCCAGGAAGGGTACTGAATTGGCCTCAGCGACCTCCTACCCGGTCGCCGGCATCCCCCAGACAGTTGTTAAAGGGAAACTACCCAAATTATTTCTCAGGAAAGCGCAGAAAAGATGGAGCTCCAATTCTTCATGTGCTATTTCGAAAACCCTTTGGCCCCAGTACAATATACGAAGGTTTCAGAAAGCCCTTGGACTGCTCGCCATTCAATTTCCAAATTCGTAGCTGTGTTAACCGGTCACTGGACGATCGGGACTCACGCGGAAAAGCTAGGGTTACCATTTAACCCCCATTGCAGAAGCGGTGGGGACCTTTCATAGAGAGAGAGAGAGACTGTTGAGCACTTTCTCCGTAAATGTACGGGTGTGGCAGCTAGACGATTAAGATCACTGGGTGTTCCTTTCTTCGACAACCTGGGACAGTGTGCCAACCTAAATTCCATCAATTTTCTCCATTATATCAACAGCTCTGGCTGGCTGTAGATATCTGCCTGTTGAAGGTCCCATAATGGTATCAAAACCGCGCTTTAGTGCTAGACTGGCACTTCAACCATTTCACCTACCTACGCAAAAACTGCATATCAGCTGATTTTTGTTACAATATTCATTGCTCGTGGTTTTATTCGGCTTGTTCTGTCATGCATTTTTCAGAAATCATTCAGTGAGAAAAAAATTGTACCCATCTGTCGATTAAGTTGTGTTTAACCGTTAAATTAGGCACTAACAAAAGGACACTTGCCTTTGAAAAAGGCAAAAAAAAAGTACTTTGTTCTTCTTCTTCTAAGCTAAAAGCCAGCTAATGTTTGCTAAAAGAAATCCGAAATCCACTAAAACAACATAAAAAGTAGATTTGGTATTGAAAAATCGTACCTTTCGGTATTTACGGGATCAACATCAATTATCTGTCCCGCACTCATCTATAGACACAATTCTACACATATGAGCACAACCGCCTGAATGTTCAATGGCAAATACAATTACGCCTGCTGATGTTGAAGCCTTAACGATGTAACTGAGAAATAAACGAAGAAATAAATAAATAAAAAACTCAATTCGTCGCCTATTCATAGACCGCAGCGCCCGAAAAGGCAAGAAAGTTAAATAAATGAGCACTTAAAGTAAATGCTATTAGATGAGTTATTCAAAAAGCTTTTGTACATTGAAGGGGTCATTCCATTAAAAACCGTAAACAAAAAATGGCTCTTCAGGTAATATCACAGCCGCTTCGAACCGTTTCAAACTTGGACTGATAGGGAGTCACGTTCGACTTCGTTATCTTTAACTTCGCGATATAAGCGTACGTCGACCTACATTTGCATCCGTATTTGTTTATGATTTCGGGTTTCATCAGTGGCGAATTGTGCGAGCTGATAAAGCCATTTTCAGTGCACAATTCAGGCTTATCGGCTAGTGCGTCTCAGACAGAATTAACTTGCATGGAAAACATGTTTTAAGAAGATAAATATTTTGCTGATAATCACAGCCTTGGATACGTTAACTTGCTTCTAGCAAGGCGTATCAGCTGATTGGTATCTGTGCCTGATTGTCAAAGTAAGAGTATTTGCATTTATTTTCTCTCATCTTCCTTTAGCTGGAATTTGACAATACTCCACCAAATTGCTGTATTTGTGGAAACGATATCCCTGTCGATGATCCTAACACAAATTCATCGCGTGATTAAAAGTAAAGTATAATAATATCATCGGATTTATATCCGCCCAAGGACTGTAACTCCAGCAGCATTTTCCGCGCATGTATGGGGAATGTTCATGCTGGTACAACAACAACAACAACCATCAAATGTTCTTATATTATATTATATTTGAAAAGGGCATTTATTGTTGTAAGAACTATAGAAACATCTAAACACTGTCCTCCAAGTCCAAAAAAGATGGACAGTTTTAAAGTTAAACGTGTAGCGATTTAGGTTAGTTTAGACCTTTTGGTCCCTAGTGATCCCAGATGGAGACCGACCTCTATGAATACTGAAAGTAGGCATCAGTAGGATGTCAACGCTTTAGGCGAATCTAAGCAGAGCTGGGAGATCCGCTTTTGAGAGGTCTTCTAGACCCTCAAACAGTGGGGCTCCCAGGCATTTTAAACGCGTTTTTAATAATGCCGGGCAAACGCACAAAAGGTATTCTGGAGTTTCCTCAACATCCTCTCTGCACTTCCTGCATTTGTCCGTGTTAGCAATCCCTATCTTGTACGCATGTGCCGCCAATAGATTATGACCTGTTAGCATACCTATAATAGTTCTGCAGTCTTTTCGCGAGAGCGTAAGTACGAATTGAGTTATTTTTTTGTCGTTAGTTCTACACATGCCTTTTGCTGTTTTGCATGTGGTCAGATTAGTCCACCGAGCTTCCACTCGCTGTTTCATGTAGTCGTCCATTTTGTTGTATATTGTGTTTAGCTGTTTTAGTATGTCTTTCTCTTGTTCAAATGGTAGCCTAATAGCACTTTTTGCTATCTCATCTACTTTATCGTTTCCCATAATACCTTTGTGACCAGGTACCCAAGAAATATGCAGCCTACTGTTTGCGGCTAGCCTTTCTATGGCATCCCTGCTCCGTTGAACGTTTTTGGACTTAATACAATATCATTTTTGAGTTCTTTCTTATTCTTGTGTAGGCTTGATAGGTTGTCTAATCTCTAGTTTGAACAGCAATGCATCAGTGAGGGTGATAGACCCCAAGTAACGCCCAGCAATATTTTACATGCGTACAGCGCATTACTGACCTTTTTCACCCTTTCCTCAACATTGTGCTTCCACACCAATTTACTGTCCAGTATTACTCCGAGGTACCTTGCATGATCTTTGAAAAGTAGTTCGTTGTTGCTTAGCTTGTAGCGATTTAAGTTGTTCACAAAATATAAATAAATATTCTTAAAATACCTTTGTTGCCTACTACCTCGAAAGTTTTGGAGTCACTATTTCTCAAAAGAATGATGCCCATAATTAAAGACCGAATATGAATCCCAAATCACCAATTCGGCTTCAGAAAAGCATCATAGACTCGTAAATAATATTCACAAAACATATCTCAAGTCTTCGACCGTGTCTGGCATGGCGGTTTACTCTGTAAAATATAGGCTACTCTACCCACAAATTATTATACCAAATCCTACCTAAAAGAACAATCTCAGCTCAGTACCCCACTCACGATCTACCAGTTACGGAGGAAACTATCGTCAGAACTTTTGCAGACGACGCGAGGCGAGTAAAGGCAATTGACTCCCTTTTAATGTGGCTTGGCTTAAACTCCAAAAAGACTTGATGAAATAACGCAATGGATCAAAGACTGGAAAATGAAATCAAATGAGGCAAAATCTTTACACCTAAGGGTCAATTGCAATACGTCATGTTTCGACCTTAACAAAATTTCAAAAAAAAAAAAAAGTAATAATAATTGTAAAAGTTATCGCTGTTTGTGTGGAGCCCGTTTCTCCAGAAGTCCCTTGCGGTGATCATCACAAGTCCTTGGAGATTCATCTAAAATCCGTCGGACAAGAAAAATTAGTTTTATTATTAGATAATATTGTGCCTGATCGAAGCTTTTTTTAGAAAAACGCATTTAAAGTTTTGCTATCGGCATCGCAGCGCCCAAGCGCCCTTTGTTATTGTTGAATAACTCGAAAAGTATTTGTCGGATTCACTTCAAATTTTCACACAATATTTTTAAGGTATTATACTTTCAGAAAATGCCAAAAACTCAATTTTTTGAAAATTCTGACTAGCCCTAACCCCTTAAGCGAAGCACTTGCCCACCCGTTTAAGTCAATAACACAATCATACCCTAAAGTAGTGTTACAAAATATGTCGGAATGCATGAATGACTGCAAGCTTAAATGGAAACCCCATTTTTTACTAAGCACAAGGCACTAGGAATCAAACTCCGAAGTCTTTATTGGCTGTTAAATCGCAATTCTCATAAGCGCTCACTGTACTCAGCTGTCCTAAAACCAGTATGGACATTTGGCGTCCAACTCTGGGGCATCGCAACTAACTCAAACATCGCAAAACTCCAAAGATTCCAAATGAAATCTCTCAGAATGATCACAAATGCCCAAATTTACCGTGATCTCAAAGTTCCCACAATAGGTGAACAAATCAAAAAGCAGGTCGCATCACACAATATAAGACTTCAAATTTCTCCAAACGCATTAATTACAGAATTAATCACATTTCCTTTAACAGATTTAAGAGGACATCAACAATAGATCTCATGAGCTAAAAATCAAAAATTGAGGAATGGTTGCAACACTGGGAACTTTTCCTAAAACTAACGAAAATATAAATTGAACTAACTACCTCTTGTCATGCGCGCTTAAAACCACTCATTTAAAATCCTTTTCCATATCCGTCGAAACAGTCCCTTTCCTGGGCCTATCGTTAGTTGGGATAAAAACTGAAAAGAAAAGTTGAGACCCGCATAGCTTTGGCTGACATTCTTCGCAGAAAGTCTCCTATTATCGAGTCGAATAATGCAGCATTTTTTATTTAAAGCAGAACACTTTTTGAAAGAGCGCAAACGGCCTTTAACTTCAGCCGAGTAAACCAAGCGAATTGAATTTGTGCATTAACATATCACTGCGCTGGCAAATCAACTGGAAGGCAAATAAGTGGCAAAGAGATAAATCCAATATTTTAAAGCCAACAGCAGCTGCCAAATCACAGCATCGTCGGTCCAAAGTGCAAATTCAACAGCCTTTGCTCCGTTTAGTTGCCGATGTCTGTATGTATGCACATATGTGGGCACTCCTTCCAACCTGTAGCATAAATTTGCAACCTGTCCAACAACCGAAAATGATTACTCGTATTTGCTGCGCTGGAAATTGCTTGAGTTTGTTCATGCCAGTCCCAGTCCGTGGCGGCAGTGTTTGTGTGCAACTGTGCACTTAATTCGACGGAGCGCCAATTTGGTGCGGAATTCCAGCATAAAAGAAAATCACAACACAAATTCAGATTATTCTGAGAAATAAAGGGAAAAAGTGCCATTTTGTAATAAAAACAGAATAACAACAATAAAGTGTAGATAATTTGACTGTGTGGTATCGCCAGCATGAAGAGCAAAGGTCAAGGGTGGAAAACAACGATAAACACAATTTATTAATGACAAAAAAGCACAGTAAATGAACAAAACAAATATTTAGCATGCGCATTCATACATGCATACACATACACACACGCAGATCCACAAGAACGCCGCAGTAATAACAGGGTGGCGGCAGATCCAGTAGGCGGAAATGGAACAGACATGCCAGTGGGTATTCGTTGCAGAGGCGATTCAACGGCTAAAAGCAGCATGCGATTACTTGCATACATATGTATGTATGCGTACGTATGCATATGCATAAATACATTACAACAAATGTTTGTGCCGCCTGGTGTGATCAGTTTATCAGTTTGCTGTCGAACTACTTTAAAAATTAACCACATTTGATTAGCGTGCGCAGAGAGGCGTTCGTCGTCGCAGCTGCAGAGTGACAGCGAGAGCGGTACGACAACAACAGGGTAGCAGTGGTAGTGAGTAGAAAGGCGACTGCGTCGTTGGAAGCAGCTCCGGCAGTTTGCTTATTCGTGCGGGTATTTCGACGGCCATAGCACACAACAGTTGCACGCGAATAGTGAGTGTGTAATGAGTGCGATGATGAGGCCAACGACAGCGGATCTGTGAAATAAGCAAATTTTCTTTTCTACATATGTTGACTCGCAAAATTGACGAAAGCTAATGTGCGGAAAGTGACCACAGCACAAACTTAAAACAACGCAGCATCACATCACCACCGTAGGCAGTGTGGAGCGCACAAAAAGCACGTAGCTCAATTATATAAGGACAAAATAACAGGCAGGATGTCGGATAGTGGAGTCGATGACAATCAGATGTTGCGGGACGTTGTCATACCCGGCATATTCCTGTTGGTCATGTTCGTCGCGAATGCTATTCTCTTCGCCTTCATCATGCACAAACGCAAGAGTGTTGTGTGGGAAGATCCGAGCATATACCAAGCGTGCCTAGATGCAGACACAGCAGCTGAGGCGACGACGGGCACGGCGACGACGCCACAAGGTTTTGTCACGCTGGAAATGGAGCAGCTCAAGCAGTAGATGACTCCAGAACTGAACTCAGAAAAACGTTCAAAGTTATTAAAATAAATAAATTTGTATTAGTAAATCAAATACGCCACTTGTGTTAAGACAAATAATGATTTTCGATTAGTGTGTAAGCGAAACTCCAGGTGCATTGCGGGAGCTCAACAACAAATTGCTACAAATGAAATTATTGCGAATGCTGCATGCAATACAACAAATCTAAACTAAAGTGAAGTACACAAATAACTACAAAACAGTCCTAAAACTAACTAAGAAACAATAAAACGGCAAAGGCTGCAACTCAGATGGACACACCAAGCTGCATTTACACCCAACGTTTTCTATTTTTTCATATATTGTACATACTTGGAGATTAAACTAATAGCAAATAAATCAATTTATTTAGGTTATTAAAAAAGAAAATTATTCAAAGTAATTTCATTGTGAACGCAAAGGATTGATTAGCATAGCAGTGTGATTGGGTTGGACGACCGGTTGTGATACTTTTGTTTGGCGGAAAATCGATAACGTGTGTACTATGGAATGAATGTGTTCATATGTATGCTGTTTTGGTGCCACAAAGCACCGAGGGTTGCTTGCTGCTAGCACATGGGCGCGTGTATGTACATATATTTATACAATTGTTTAAATGTGTGTCAGTAGTGCACAACCGCTCATGTAAAACAACTGTAAGGTTTTTGTTTTTAGAATTTTTAATTCTTAAATTTTCTTCGGTTGTTTCTACGGAGAAATATCAAATTGCACGTGTTTTTGGTTAGCCGTAACAAAATTATCGCATGCGCTTGAGTTGACAAGCATAAAAAATGGCGTTGTATTCTTTGTTTTTATTTATATTTATTTTCTGTTTATTTCAAAAAAAAGCTCTTTTTATGTCTCACTTCATAGCGTGAAATGCTTGGCAGCTATTTTGGGACATTCATGTCGCTTTGGCTGTGACGTGGAAGTAAATTTACTGCATAATCTGCGCTGAGTAGAAAGTCTCCATAAGTTGACTAATAGCTGGATAGGAAAACGTGTGTGTAAAAATATTAAGAAAACGAAACCCCTGCAGCAAATATAGTGGCAGCAACAAATTTGAATCCGAATTTTGTATAGCTAAAATTAATTGTAAACTCTGGATTTTCATATATTGTTGTTTTTGTAGTAGTTTTGGTTGTTTTTCTTGCTAGTGTTGTTATAGTTGTTGTTAGTGTAGTTTTAGTGCAGTTGTTGTTGTTGTAGTTGTTGGTAAAGTTGTTGTTGTTATATAGTAGTAGTTATTACTGTTATTGTTATTAGTGTAGTAGCACTTATTGTTGTTAGTATAGTGGTTGTTGTTGTTAATGTAGTAGCTGTTGTTAGTGTAGTAGCACTTACTGTTGTTAGTGTACTGTTTGTTGTTGTTAATGTAGTAGTTGTTGCTAGTGTAGCAGGAGTTGTTGTTTTGGTTAGTATAGTTGTTGTTGATGTAGGTGGTGGTATTGTTGTTGTTGTTAGTATAATTGTAGCTGTTAGTGTAGTTATTATTTTTAATGTAATTGTTGCTGTTGTTGTTAGTGTAATTGTTGTTGTTAATGTAGGTGTTGTTGTTAATGCAGATGTTGCTGTTGTTAGTGGTGTTATTGTTGCTGTTACAGCAGCATAAACATTCCCGTTACATGTACGGTGAATGCTGCTGGAGTGACCGTCCTTGGCCAGATATTGTGAATTTTCGACAAAACACTTTTTTAAGTAGATGGAGCACTCATTACCAATCGAGCACTAAAGTTGATGGCTTCCAATGCAATTTTGAACTATTAGCCATTTGTTGTTGTGTTGGCAACATAAGACATTCCATTTACATTTTTGGAGAATGTTGCCGTATATACATACATAACTCCAGACTGGGCCAATAACGTAGAACCGACTGTAGTAGAAAACTATTCTTAAATTTTGCTTAGACTGCGTCCATACAGGGTAGCTTTACGAATTATTTGTTTGGCTTGTCCGTGACCTTCACACAGGCATACCTATACTACAGAGCAAGAATACTTAAGGGTATTGGGAAGCATGAGAAACAACTAAGATTTGTAAACGAAGAACGAAAACAGAAGGCGCGGCCCCCGAGCACAAGCAATTCTGTAGTCTTCAACTTTCCTTATCGCCCCCGCTCCAACAAGTTTCAAGTCATGTATGAACTGGTTTTTAAGAAGCAATGTTAATAAAATTTAGAAAAAATTCCCACATTTGTTATACGGAAGAAATAAAAAATTAAAAAAAAATCAACACAATGTTTGAGCCACTTGAAATTTAACTTGCACAATGTTGTAGCAGCATTTTTCTAAAAATACTCACTAAAAAGTTTTAAATTTTGTTGAAAATATTTTTAATTTTTTCCAAAGTTGTAATCTTTGAGTTGTATGGTTTTTGTTGTATGTAGTATGAACTATATTTTTTTATAAGAAAAACTAAATAAATATAAAAAAAACAAAACTGGGCAATATATCGTGCTTCTATTATTTTGATCGCTACTGTATGTAATTAGTGTGCTTTAGGCTCCATAAAATTTGATATATTTCTTCATGACTTGCATCAAAATATTTTAACTCAACATCCTCATTAATCCTCTCTGCTGATAATGAGACTGTGCTGATAATCGACCTGTCATGACAACGCAACAACAAAATCTATATATAATATCATATTAGCTAGCATTTTAGGTGTCATAATGCCAGAATATTTGCACTTAATAGTGAATTCTCCTAATATAAAAATAATTATATATTTTTTTATGGAAAACTTGATTTTCGAAGGCATTTTGGACGCGGTTCAGCTCACGAATAATCCTGAGTTGAGAGCCAAAATATTTATTTTGATGGAAGTAATGAAATATTTTTTGTGATGCAGTAGGAAAATCTGATGCTATTTTTGGTGATACGCCTAAATATATGTAAACATATGAAGGGTCTTTCAAAAGACACGTCTAGATATTTTTTTTAAAACGTAAAACTTTAGACTCTTTCAGTTTTCACTAGTTTTATTCAAAATACGACTCTTAACAAATATATGTGAAAAGCGACATCATTTGAATGACCACCATGTGTACGTCTACAGGTAAAATACGCCAAACAATCGATTCATGAATGCCTAATTGTTGAGAACGTCGAGATATCGATGATGAAGGTTGTTTAGCAACACTTTGCGCTACAGCAGCAACAGAAACGCAGTTTTTGGTCTGCCAGTTCTTTTTCTATACTCGATAGAAACAGTTTCTTGTAATCTGTTCACCAGCCTTCGAATTGTCGACTCAATCGGCCGATTATTTCCTCCAATAAATTCACAAATTCGCAATATGTTTTTCTTAAATATCGACCAACCAATTCTATAATAAGAGTCAATAATATTAATGCGTTGTTACTCGTATGAATTTTTACTTCACAAATGTTAAAGATGGCATAAAGAAAGTATGTACATACACACATACGAGTACATAGGCACCACTTAAGATTCATGCGTACTTAACTACATAAGTTGAAACATCTGTAACATTCATCTCTCCTTTTTCAGAGAAGTGTGTTTTGGGTTTATGAAAAAAAAAATAAAATGTTTGGTTTATGCGTTTAAAGTAATGAAGCGTTTAAAAAAAGGTTCAAAGAAATGGTTCCCCACATTGCAGAACCAATCGACCTTATCGTGAATTTCCATATACAAAAAAAATTAAAACAGAAAAAAGAGTGGGAAATTTTGTTCTTGTATTGTATTGCAATTTATGGGAATATTTGCTCACATGGAAATTCACGGTAAGTTTGAATTTTTTTTCGTTCTTTTCTGTTTTCTTTCCCTAGAGAGTATTGCTCAGTAGGAGGTAATATGGCTTCAATAATTTTTCTCTAATAAAAGAGTGTGAAATATAACGGATTTCTCAATACTAACAAAAACCATTTTGTATTTAAATAAAACGCAGAATATCTCATTCATACTGATCGGGGTCGCATATACGTTTCCAGCGTTCGATACTTTGAAGCTCGTTTTACATTACTCTTTCACACGTATAGGCCGGAACGTTGATATTGTTCCTAAACCCCACTAATATTCATCTACAACCAATAAGATATAATCCCATAAAAATAAATCCAACAACTTTAAATCGCATAAAATTGTAGGATGCCATTAGGCCACACCAGACCAGACCCCTTCCTAAGAGATTATACTTTTGCCGAATGTCAATTTTCATAGATCACGCTCAGCTATGTGGAATGTAGTACCATCTTGCTGGTATATAGTATATTAAAAAAAAGTAAATAATTGGCGCATACACTTCTGTTGGGTGTTTGGCCAAACTCCTCCTCCTACTTGTGACGTGCGTCTTGATGTTGTTCCACAAATGTTTTACAATTTTAAGCCGACCCCGAACGGCAGATATTTTTATGAGGAGCTTTTTCATAGCAAAAATGCCTTCGTGTCGTAATGCTGGCTATTATTTGTATTTAATATTTATCGATAAACGTCTATTTGTGGAGTTTAAGTAGTAAATCTATGGTTCAGACAATCATGTGAGCCTTTCGTAAGTCGATTCACAGGTGTTGGCTTAAATATTTACTATTCTTTAATCGAAGCGTTATCAAAGTAGCACAACAGTAGTAGAAGCTGTTAATCTGTTATAAATCAATGTAAATAAACTCGTTAACACCGACTTCCTCATACAGGGTGGCTATATGGTTTACAATTGGAATTATCTATTTTTTCCCTTTAACAGCTAAAGTAACAGGAACAAAATTTGACTGAATAAAGAAAGCTTGGTTGAAGATAGCCATTTTTACTAAAAACTTATCTTTTCCGTTGCAGCCCATGTTATCGGATCTTAAGCCGCCTACATATATGGCGGAAAATGCTGGCTTATCATTTTTATGACTCTTATTGTGGTCATATTATATTTACAATTAAAGCGTTAAGCATTGTTTGTACCAGGTACTTCTGTAAATTTGGTTTCGACTTGTTCGACGAACTTTATTCCATAATCTTTGCCGTCGTTTTGTCTGCTTCAAGAACGTGAAAGTGCTGAAAAAGGCCCCTAAATGGAGCGTTCCTCCCTACGCAGTGAACCTAAAAACGGGTGCATTGAATACCCGTATGAAAAAGTATCGAGCAGGCGAGGAACTAGATTTTAGTTGGTATTTTTTCACTCTCAAGCCAGTGATATAGTATATAAGTATATCCGAGAGTCATTCGAAGCGTACCGTACCTTGAAAGAATATGAAATTAAAAATGTAAAATATCTTGGTATTCCTTTACTTTAAATATATGTATGTAAATATATTAATGAAAGTTTCACTAAAATACATACATTTTTTTCTATAATTTAAAAAATAAAATTCAGTGTTGAAAAATAGATTGGTGCTGGTGGAAAGTAAACTAGAAATACTTCCGGGGTTAATACAGGAATCATTATATTTTTTGGGCGCTCAAAACCCCTACGACGACGTGCATGGAGAATGTGATGCACCCATAATCAGTGATTGTTTACTGTAGATTTAGGACGAAGGGCATTGAGATTTTTTTTTTTTTGATTTTTCATTGGTGTTTTGTTTTTTGATTTGTTTTTTCGTTTTTTTTTATTTATTTATTTTTTTTTCATTTGCGTTTTTTTCATTTGTTTTTCATTTTTATTTTTTCTTTTTCATTTGAGTTTTTCTTCATTTTTTTCATTTGTTTTTTTTTCATGTGTTTTTTTATTTGTTTTTTGTTTTCATTTTGGGTTTTTCTAGTTTTTTTGTTTATTTTATATTTTTTCATTTGTGTTTTTTTCATTTGTGTTTTTTCTTTTTCGTTTGAGTTTTTCTTTATTTATGTTTTTTTGATTTCTTTTGTGTTTTGTTTTTTCATTTGTATTTTTTTTTTTTGGATTGTTTTTTTTTATTTATATTATATATAATATATGTATGTAATATATATTTTTTTGTTTATTTTTTTTTCATTTGTGTTTTTTTTATTTGCTTTTATTTTTTTCATTGGTTTTTTTTTTTATTAGTTTGTGTTTTTATTTCATTTATGGTTTTGCTATTTGTTTTTGTTTCTTTTACTTGTTTTTTTTCATTTGTGTTTTTTGTTTTTTTTTTTTTTCATTTGTGTTTTTTGTTTTTTTTTTTTTCATTTGTGTTTTTTATCTTATTTTGTAATTTTTTGTTTGTAAACTAGCGCGAAACTGTAATGACGGTTTCTACCTACCGTCTATGGTGCCATATTAACGAATTTTTTTTTGTCCCCCCAAGCTGAGGAATTTGGGGACAATCCATTCGTCATTACCGGAACGCCCCGGATTTATATCCGGCCAAGAACTGTTGTTCCAGCAGAATTCCCTTAATACATATTTATGGAGAATGTTTATGCTGTTTAAGCAACAGCAGCAATAAACTTTGATTTCAACAGAACAACGCTACAGTCAATCTTACCCTCAATCTGTTGTGAACCGAATAATCAATCGAAATGGTGACGTCAATTGGCCGTCTGGAAGCTGCAACTTCAATTTAGAATATTTTGACTTTAGAATATTTTGTGTGGGACGGCTTTGAGGATAAATGCTACGCCACCAGCTTACTAATCAAAGTCAATTTATTAATTGAAAATTGAAGACTTGCGAAAATGTATCGAAAAATTATTTAAAACATCCAGTCTTGTAAGTCATTTGAAATTGCGTATCATGCTTGATAAAATAATAAGTAAAAAATAAAGGAAAATAAAAAAAATGGTCGGGAGGAAAATATGCATGCATCCTTTATGTATTACCGAATTAAACTCCAAATGCGCGATGGGCCACCCTGTATTAACCTGTAATCTTTCATTAATTGTGTTAATCTAATCTCTTGACCATTCAGAAATGAACAAGCACGATAGTGTCGTGCTTTGTTTTTTGCCTTAGTAATTTAAAAGACTAGAATTTTTATTGCAAAGCTAAGTACAAATAAAACCGTCGCCTACTCAATCTTGATAAGGCGCGCTCACTGATAATCATACAGAACAGGTATGCATGTGTGTCTGTATGCAGATTTCACGCGTTACGTACGACACTTTCTACACTTTTACTCGCCATACCGATCTCGAAAATGCTAATCCTGAGCATATAACCACGTAACTTTGTGAAAAATACTTTGCACTGCACTTTAATCGACTGTCTGCACTCAGCGTTTCGAGTATCCATTGCTGTGAAGGGGAAAAATCACTTCAATCGATTGACTTGTTTGGTGTCACTACTTGCATTAGCAATATTAATCACTCAACTACTTGATAAACTTTGTGTTAAACGCATACACACATACATGCACAATACACGTACACAAAGACGAACACGAACGCTTTTTTGCGTTCTCGGCACTGAAATAATCAAATTGTTTTAAATTGAATTAAGCGTGACAGGCTAACAAGGCGAGTCTAGAGTCGGGCAGGAAAGGAATAGCGAAGGAGGAGCGAGGGAGTGATGGGTGTATGTGAGCTTTCAGTTCTTTACGCTTGCTAGTTTTTTTCGTTTCAAGCGCGCAATGGCGTTGTTGTTGGTCCTTCGTCACACACAAGTCGCTAAATTCATCAGTCGCCTACTAATTAAAGTGCATATCTGCAACAAATGCGCGTTTTATTAACGTAATAACATTTATACGATAAGTCATGCTAGATAATCAGGTATAAGTACAGTACCTGTAGGAAAAGCTTTAATATGTAGATGATTATTGATTACTCGTTTGCTCGTTTTTCCAAGAATTGGCTTATTTTTTAATTAGCCGTCAATAAATTGTACTACTTGGCATATAAATAACGGGTTTTAAATAGGCACATAACAACTTTCAATTTAGCTACAAACGTACACTTAATTTCTTCTATGCCCAGTCAATGCCAGAATGTAACTGGAATTCTACAATTCAACGATGGAAGAGGCCGAGGCTCTATGCTCCCGAGAGGAGTGAACAAGGAAAAAAAAACTGACGCGTATCGAAAGTTTCTGTTTAGTAAGTAGCATCTCTTAGACGACGAACACACACGAAATTTCAACCAGATCGGTCTATCTTTTTGTGCTTGGCCTTCGTTTGCATCGAGGAAGTCGAGTGGTTTTCCTTTTCCATAACGACAACGCATCAGCTCACGCCTCAGTAGTTGTGGTCGCAAAATGAATGGAAATAGGGTTCGAAGTCGTTTTACATCCTCTTTATTTTACAGACTCGGCTCCCTCGGATATCTCGGACTACTATTTGTTCCCCAATTTGTAGAAATGTCTGCTGAGAAAAAAATGTTATTCAAACGAGGAGGTGATTGCAGAAATGAAGGGCTATTTTTCAGACTTGGACAAATCCTATTCTTCGAATGGATCAGCAAACTAGGACTGCATTGCAGAAGTGAAAAAATCAGTTAAATGAAGCAATATATAAATTCTGATAGATATCAGTTGTAAACCATGACTATAGGGGCACATTCAGTATGGTGATGCTCTTATGAATATTTATGAATTTTCGTGGAAATGAAAAAATTCAATTTGCATTCTTATTTATTCAATGACACGATCACAAGAGTAATAATCCGCGTATTCTCTCTTTGCCTCTTTTACTCGCGTAAACATGAGTAAAAACTTGCAATCTTTTTCTGTTTTAGGAAATGAGAAGCGGGCCATCTGGCGAATTATTCATAGATAAAGATTTTGACTTAGGCCCCTACAAGATTTAATAAACTGAAGAACTAAAGCTTGTTGTTGTTGTAACAACATATAGGGTTTTTCAGTAAGAGCGCTTCAACTTTTGAACTTTTTTGAATAACACACAAAGTTTGACTTTTTTAACTAATTTTTTTTTGTCATCGAGTTTGAACATATACATTTAAGTATGAAATTCGATTTCTTTTGCATGACCACCGCGTGCACGTTTTACGAAGTCCAGTCGTTGAACCCAATTTTCGACCACTCTTTTGCATAAATCGGCCGAAATTCCAGCAATTTCGCGTTCAATATTGGCTCTGAGCTCACAAATCGTCGCCGGCTTGTTACTGTAGACCAATGACTTCACATAACCCCAAAACGGGACGGCTTGTTAAATGGACCGTAAAATGGCCCTAATGCTCTTAAAGTAGCAGCAACAGAACGATTATTTTCATAAAAAATTTGCACGATTTTCAATCGTTGCTCAAGTGTGTAGCGTTCCATGATGAAATGTATACTAATGAAGTTTACAAATGGCAAGCGAAAAATAAAAAATATTGCGTCGTTCGCCCTCCCTATCGGAAAAAAGTTGGAGCGCACCTATTGAATAACCCTATATAAGTTTCTTATATGTGTTTTGGGAATACTGCGTCTTTGGCCAGATATAAATCCGGGTTGTTCCAGAATCGAAAGGCTTTGAAGCGCTACAACTTCTCCGATTGGGATCTGCAGAAGTTATCTTAAGTGTTTCTGTTTTTTAAACATTATTTTTACTTAAAGCTATTTAATTGATTTAAGAGAAAACAAAGTTATATAAAAAAATATCTTTTGAAATCCCCTATATTTACACCTCATATCAAGTCGGCCGCCGTAACCGCATGAGTTGGTGCGTGATTACTCTTCGGCAGTGCAGAGGTTCGAATCTCCATGCATGAAACAGTAAATTGATAGAAAAAGTTTTTTTCTCATAGCCGTCGCCTCCTGGAATACAATGGCAAACCTCCGAAAAAGTCATGAAGAAACTACTCATAAAAAACCATTTGCCGTTCCGAGTCGGCTTAAAACTTTAGGTCTCGCTATTTGTGGAAAAACGTCAAGACGCACACCAAAAATAGAAGAAGCTCGGCCAAACACCTATTAGAAGTGTACCCGCTAATTATTTATTTTATTTTATTCAAAGCATATTTACAAGGGATCAGCAATTAGAGCAAAACCATAATGTTGTGTATTTTGTTGTTGCTTAAATTCTCTAGAATGTCACAAGATTGCTTAAGTACTGGTTATAAAAATCGCCTTTAGAGGAAATCGTCATGCATCCATTTGCAACTAGTTTAAATTTGGTTATAACAAGTGTTTCTAAGGTAGGTTGAAATAAACCAGTTTGCAACTAGTTGTTTTCAAAGTAGTGAGTAAAATTATAAGGCTAGTTTATTTTGATCGCTTCAGAGAACTAAAGATTTTTTCCATAATATTTGCAGAATTGAAAACTATTTTTTTTTTGCATAAAAAGTGTTTCTGAGGTGGATTAAAATGGCAACTAGTTACTTTGAAAGTAGGTGCTAAGTTAGATTACTCTGTGTCAAATTCATGTTGCATTATGAGTAAAATTATAATTTGATCGATTCAGAGGACTAAACATTTTTTCTATAATATTTCCAGAATTGAAAACGATTTTACTTTTTATAAAAAGTGCTTCTAAAGTAGGTTAAAATGGACAGTTAGCAACTAGTTACCTTAGAAGTAGTTGCTAAGCTAGATTTCTCTTCGTCAAATTCATGTTGGATTGTGAGTAAAATCGTAGGGCTGGATTATTTTAATCGCTTCAGAGGACTAAACATTTTTTTCATAATATTTGCAGAATTGAAAACGATTTTTTTTTTTTTCATAAAAAATGCTTCTAAGGTAGGTTAAAATATACCAGTTAGCAACTTATTAGGTTAAAATGGACCAGTTTGCAACTAGTTACTTTGGAAGTAGTTGCTAAGCTAGATTTCTCTTCGTCAAATTGATGTTAGATTATGAGTAAAATTATTTTAATCGCTACAGAGGACTAAACATTTTTTCTTATAATATTTGCAGAATTGAAACCATTTTGGTTTTTTTTTATTAAAAGTGAAATAATATTGTACAAGTTATGTACTACTACTATGTATATTTATAAGTATGTACACTTGAAATTTTTTCGGCAAAACAAAAAATCAACTCAACGACTTGTTTACAGAAATGAAACATTTTGAAAGCGTAGGTTTCATGCTATACGCCTTTGCGTTTGTCGTTGACGCATGCGCACTTTTTCTATTGCAGCTTTAGTCTCGTTATATAATAACCGAGGTGTGTACGCATATAAAAGTGCTCTACTTTTCGACAACATGATTTTCGACTTGTGCAGTTATTGCTTTAATCACAGCACTTATGCTTTTGATTTGGATTTTGTATCGAAAATGGTGGCACTATGAATTAAAACAAGTCAGAAGTATTTTTGCAAACTCAACTGCTTTGTTGCTACGTGCAAGCATCTAAAGCTGTCGAAATTTGCTACGAAATCCCCAAATCGGTACCCCTGCGATATGTTCATTTATGGCTGCGAGCAGTTGTGAATTGCTCTACATACACTCGTGTGCCGTTAAATCTTGATTGATGAAATTCCAACACACTTTGTCTTCTTTACTGAATTGGCGTATTTATGATGCCTATTGGCAGCGAGAGATTAGAATATATGGGTGTGCAGAATTCTTGATTAGGAGCAATCGCTCGAACGTAAAGCTGCAGGTGGTCTCTGCTTATCTGCGATGCAAAGGAAAAATATAGCAGAAGTACGGAGTCTATTTATTTTCAGTAAAAGTAGCAACAACACTTGAAAATGCCAGTCAATAGCAAATGGTTTGAAATTCTGACCTCTCTTTTGTTTCTCCAAATATTTTATTGATCCTGTGATAACTTTTACTACTTGTACTTACTTTTTGGCCATTATTATAATTTATTGTACGCTGCAATAGCCACACACAAACCCATCCGGCTAAGGCGGTCGAATAATAGGCCAAAAAGATAATTTGTCCCTGTAAATAAAAAAAAACGATTTTTGCCAACTTCGTTGATTTTATATAAGGATGGTAGATTACAAGGTTTGTTCCGCAGGGTGGTGTCCTTTCACCTTTGCTGTTCAACTTCTATATATCGAAGCTCCACCAGCCACCAGAGGGAGTCTCCTTGGTTTCCTACGCTGACGATTGTACGATAATGGCGTCGGGCAATGATGGCCTGTGCGTCAAAGTGAACTATTACCTCACCAATCTTTCTCGCTTTTTCACTGCGTGGAATCTACAACTTTCCCGAACAAAGTCCACGGCGTCCCTCTTTACCACCTGGACAAAAGAGGTCAAATTGCAACTTAAGGTCAGAGTCGATAACACACCAATTCCGACTGTTGACGATCCCAAAATTTTGGATGTAACCTTTGACAGTTTGCTCTCGTTCTCTGCGCACACAACCACAATCGCAACAAGGTCCTCAAATCGCTTGCTGGCAGCTCAAAGAAATGTTGCTGGCGACATTTAAAGCAATTGGCCGCCCGGTTCTAAACTATGCTGCGTCTGTCTGGTCGCCTGGGACTAGTGTGACGCAGTGGACGAAGCTACACAACGTGGCATAGCTGCTTCCTGTAAAGGAGCACAACAAACTCATTAGCAAACAGTTTCTGCTAGGGTGATACCGCAGTTCCCACCCATGCAGATACCTGCTTGAGACGGAGCCGCCGCCCAAGCACGTCAGGAGGCACCTCTTCAACTACGCCTACGAGATCTAGGGCAAAACGAATCCACAACTACTGCACCGTACAGTGTTTAGACAGACAATAAACCACATTCATTGGGATACTCTTACCATCTTTTTAAGCTGCCGACCCCCGCTAGACGAAGACGACCGGTGATTTACAGTGCAATGACAACAACAGCAATAAAAAACGTTTCCGAGATTCGCAATTAGACGACGTCGAAGGCATCACTTAATAAAGACAAACATGAATTGCACTTTATAGAAATAACAATAAGAAGAACAATAGTATGGTGCGTGGTCTACTGTTAGATGAGTTAGACGGTAACGATCGGTGACTACACCGCATTGGCAGTACCTAGTTAACTGCTACAACAACAACAACAATAACAATATGGTGCGTTCGCGCGGTAGTAAGGCTAACGCCACAGGAACAACGCTTATTTATTTATAACCGCCAAAGACTGCCACTTCTGGGCCCGTCACCAAAATTTTATAAAAAATTTCTTACGTTGTTATACTCGTAAAAAACAGCAATCACAATAAGGTACGGAAGCGTCTACTCTAAGCGGATTGCCAAATTATATGCACAATTTTATTGATTATCTGCGCGAGAACGTACGAAAAGTGCCTTTATTAAATTTTTTAAGCGCTATTCCCGATTTTTCCAATTTTTTATTTTATTTTTGTTTAATCAACTGGAGTGTTGATTTAATGCATATATTTTTTAAATTTTAACAAAAAATATCTAAACAAACAAAGTCGTATATACATTTTTGAACTTTATTTTTTATTGAAGCATTTTTTGTTTTCTTTTGTTCACTTTTAGATGGAGCACAAAAAGCGTTATTCCAATGAAGTGGAGGAGCGTTTCCGTCTGAAAATTTTCAATGAGAACAAATTGAAGATCGCCAAACACAATCAATTGTATGCTGCCGGCAAAGTTGCATTCAAAATGGGAGTAAACAAATATTCCGACATGTTGCACACTGAGTTCCGTGAGACCATGAACGGCTTCAACAACACATTGAGAAAGCAGATGCTGTAAGTACAAAGCAGGAGTGTTAAAATCAAAAGACGATTGTGTGCTTGGTAAAATTTTATACAAAAAAAAATTGTCTTTAATAAAAATGCTTGAATTAAGTGCAAATGTCCTGGCATCGTGACATTTCCAAATTATGTAGATATATGTACGATAATAACTTTTTTCTTTTTTTTTATAATTTTGTTTTTTTGTAATTTTTGTTTTTTCTCTTTTTTTATAATTTTTTTTTATATTTATAAATTTTTTCTTTTTTTATAATTTTTTTTTCTTTTCTTATAATTTTGTTTTTCTTTTTGTTATACAATTTTTTTCATTGCTTATTTTTTCCTGTTTTTTATAATCTTTGTTTTTTTTTTTATAATTTTTGTTTCCTTTTTTATTATAAGTGGTTTTTTTTTTATATTTTTGTTATACATTTTTCTCTTTTTTTATAACTTTTGTTTTTCTTTTTTTTTTAATTTTTTTTCTTTTTTTATAATTTTGATTTTCTTTTTATTATACATTTTTTTTCTCTTTTTTAATTTTTTTTTTCCTTTTTTTCTAATTTTTTTTTTTTTGTTATACATTTTTTCTCTTTTTTATAATTTTTGTTTTTTTTTCGTTTTTTATAATTTTTGTTTTTTTTTCTTTTTTTTTCTATTTTTATAATTTTTTTTCTATTTTTATAATTTTTTTTCTATTTTTATAATTTTTTTTATATTTTTTCATTTTTTTATATATTTTTTTTTCTTTTTTTTAATTTTTTTTTCTGTTTTTTTCTATTTGTTTTTTTCTATATATACTATGGAGCAAAAGTGAGCACAAAAAAGATATTTAAAACGATTCAGCAGAAATTTTAATACCGCTTTTAAGTTTTTAGCATTATTTATTTTTTATATTACTATACTTAGGTGTAGGAACTTGTTTACATTATACTTATAAACTTAACATTATATTCTATATTATTAATTAATAAAACCCAAAAAAGGACATGGTTTTCAGTTTTGCACTCGCTTCGAAATTGAAATTTAAATATACATAGTTAAAATTTTAATAACTCGTTATTCCTCCTTTTGCCTTTATTGTTGCACTCACACGTTTCGGCATGCTTGCTATTAAGTTTTGACACGTTTCTACCGGTATTTCTTCCCAACTTATTTGAACTCTTTCCCACAGTTCATGAATGCTATTTGGGGCCTCATCAAAGTTACCTAACCGTAGTTTCACTATAGACCACAAGTATTCTATAGGATTGAGGTCAGGGCTTTGAGATGGCCACTCAATGGTCTCGTAATTCTGGGTTTTTAGAAAATTTCGGACGAGCTTTGAGGAATGCTTGGGGACATTGTCCTGTTGGAAAATTACTTCGTTCTCTAGAAATTCCATTTGACCCAAAGCTACCGGCATATTTTCGTACAGAATTTGATGATACACCTCTTTCGTCATGATTCCTCTAATAAGCTTTAACGGTCCTACTCCGAAATAGGAAAAACATCCCCAGACCATCAGTGATCCGCCACCATGTTTAACCGTTTCTATTACCTGATGACTCTGGGTGGCTCTTCCTGTGTCAGACCAAAAATATCGTATCAGACCATATCACTCGTTTCCAGTCTTCTATAGTCCAATGCTGATGAGCTAAGGCAAATGACATTCGAGCCTTTCTGTTTTTGATAGAAAGTTTTGGCTTTTTGGCGGCAAAACATACAACTTTTTTTAGTGCCCGACGCGCGGTCCAAGCAGTAGCCTTATTTCCTATGCTTTCAGCAGCTTTTTTTGGTGTTTTGGTTTTTCCAGCCATTAAACTTCGGGCCATGTGCCTTGCATCTTGGTCAGATAGGATACGAGGGCGGCCATTTTTTGCACTTGGCCCTTTCAAATTTTTATTATTTTTAATTTTCATCACCATAGCTTGAGATATCCGTAGCTCAGAAGTAATTTGTCTCGTTGATTTGCCTAAAATTAATTCTCCAGCTTTTACCACTTTTTCATTATTAATTTTTCGCATTTTTCACAAAATATAAATTTTACTTACAAAATGAACCTTAACGAATGAAAACCACAACGCAACAGAAAAATAAAGGAAGTAACGAATACAAATCTATCGAAATAAATAAACTTGTTATTGTTATTAACGGTTACTCTTCCAAATCATAAGGGGAAATAGAGTGAGGGCAAAAGTGATTACATGTTGCTCTTAAATGCTCGCTGCTTGCAAATTCTTCTGTTATATTGTACTATAATTCTTGTTTTTGTTTCCTAGTATTTTGTAACACACTAATTCCAAAAAAAGTGGTACCAGCCATGCATAGCGCTGAAATTGATTATAATACAGCTGAATTGTAATTTTGTGATCACTTTTGCTCCATAGTGTACATATTTTTTTTTTTTAACTAAAACCATATAGGTAAATTAAACTTTCAAGCTGTATACAACATTTAGAAAAGTCTAGCAAATTTTCGACTACGCTTTAAGCATTTTAAACTAAAATTTTTGGAAAAATTTCGGGTATGCAGTAACATCGGTTACTAAGGTTAAGGTTAAATAGTAATACTCGTATATATATATCATTACGCTATGAGTTGCCGTTCCTAACTATTTTCTAAACGGAAATTTTTTGCTTTTCTGAAAGTAGCAGAATGGATTATTGAGTGGAGATGGAGCCGGAAACAGATTGGAGTCGTTAGTGCCAGTCAAGCTGGAGAACGCAAAGCAAACCTCAAAGTAAGAAGAAGCTCAATTCTGTTGCAAGACATAAAGAGCGATGGTCAGGTCCAGAACGTTGCACAACTGCAAAGTGTTTTGTGACAAGCTCGAAGCGAAAACTGTCGGACTTTCTTCTAAAACTTGGAAGAAAAGACGTTCGGTTGATGGTCGGTATTATTACAGGAAACAATCCATGGAGTCAGCATATGATCACCATTGGAATCATTAAGGGCCCGATTTGCTCCCTATCTTGCTTAGAGGAGGCGGATGGCACTGATCATTTTCTCTGTGGGTGTCCCGCATTTGCCAGAGCAAGGCTTTGAATTTTGGATTTCGATGTCATGAGAACGAGTAAATTCGTTCTCTCAAACTGGAGGATATTTTTAGATTTACCAAAGCACCTGGAAAATTCTCACGGGTGTAACTACCTCTGTTTCTCTATTCTATCCTATCTTTTTCCATCTCTCTTTTCCCCTTTGACTATCTACTCTTTTACTTTCCAGATCTATAAATGTTAAGGGCCTGAGTGTTTTAGGAGTTACAAAATTTCTCAGTGTTTCTTGGCTCGATTTTTCAAATTTAAATTTCAAGGTTACTGGGTTTGAATTTGGATGAGGTACTGTGACGAGTTGAGGGCTCCATGAAGACCATGAGGTCGAAACAGCACGTTTAGAGGGCCTACCGTTAGATGAGTTAGATGATGACGACCGGCAACTACACCGCACTGCCAGGTCGCAGTTAGCTGCTTCAACAACAACAGTGCGGCCGAAGAGCAAATCCTATTCTCAGACATTCATTCATTCAACATGGGTCATAAAGTGCAAGTTTTAAACCGCTTGAATTTTTGTTGATATTTTTTTCTGATGGATTTGCACACTTCATTCTATATAAAAATGTATTTCTTGTGGAAGATGAATGCGCAAACCGTTTGCAAAAAAATCATTAAGAAGATTCAACTATGAGAAAAAACCGCAAGAGCTGTTACCAAAAAAAAAAACTTGTTTCAAAATCAACACAATTCTTTAGCTGCTTAAAACTTGCTCTTTTTTATAAAACTCTTATAAAACTGCATACTCGATATTATCAAAAAAAAAACGATTAAAAAGTTCAAAATTTAGATACAATTTTTTATAAACTTTGAAAATTTGGTTTATATAGGTAATAAAAAAAAAGTGTATTTAAAAAAAAAATGTAGAAAAATTATTTAAAAAAAAAAATTATTTCGAAATATTTTCGAAAAAAATTAAATATAAAAAAACATCATCGAGCACTCAGTTTTGCTCGTCACTGTACATACGTATGTGTGTTTGTTGTTCTATGGTAATGCTATGGTAATTCACTGCCATGCCATGATGCCAGGCTGTTTGCGCTCAATTATGAACTGCTCTTATATGTATTTTTTGTTTTTTATTTCTTTCAAACGTATTTTTTATAATTTTTAACTTGACTTGCCTAATATTATTATTTTTTTAATTTTTTTTTTTAACAGCGGCATTAGTAAACTCAGCGGCGCCACTTTCATTTCACCTGCCCACGTCACTGTACCTAAATCTGTAGACTGGCGTGATCACGGCGCTGTTACCGATATTAAGGATCAAGGTATTGAAAACTATTTGGCTAAACAAATATTTTTGTTTTTTTCGTTAATGCTAACATACGGACTTTTCAATCCATTAGGTCACTGCGGTTCCTGCTGGGCCTTCTCCACCACTGGCGCACTCGAGGGTCAACACTTCCGCAAAACAAATACGCTGATCTCACTCTCCGAGCAAAATTTGGTCGACTGCTCTAGCAAATATGGTAACAATGGCTGCAATGGTGGTCTGATGGACAACGCTTTCCGCTACATTAAGGACAATGGTGGTATTGATACCGAGAAGTCCTATCCCTATGAGGGCATTGATGACTCCTGCCATTACAATCCATCTACTGTGGGCGCTACCGATCGCGGTTTCGTCGACATACCTGCCGGTGATGAGGAGAAAATGAAGCAAGCTGTTGCCACCATTGGTCCAATTTCGGTAGCCATCGATGCGTCGCATGAGTCATTCCAATTCTATTCGGAGGGTGTTTACGTGGAACCCTTGTGCGATGCAGAGCAATTGGATCATGGTGTGTTGGTGGTTGGCTATGGCACCGATCCCAGCGGTCAGGACTACTGGCTGGTGAAGAATTCTTGGGGCACCACCTGGGGCGACAAGGGTTACATTAAGATGGCGCGAAACAAGAAAAATCAATGCGGTATTGCTTCCGCTTCTAGCTACCCACTGGTTTAGGTCGTAGGCCATCTCCCTCTAACATCACAGGAACCAAATTCAAATTAAATTCTAAAATATATATATATATAAGATTTATAGTATGCTAATTACTTTTTTTTTGTATTCAAAAATGAACTTGTCACTTTTTAAGAGTTTTTATTTTTTGTTGTTGTTTTGAATATGTGGAGTATTTTTTTATATTATTTTTTCTTTTATTTGTATCTATAGCTGATGCGTGAATTTGACATTATTTCGCGTGAACGATTTTCAATTAGAAATATCAAAAAGTTCCGAACGGCATGTAACTTTTATATAACAAAACATACACCACCTTCACCGCCATCAATATAGTATATACGAGTATATGAATGTATGAATCGTACTATATAATAGTTGTGTAAAAATGTATAAATAAAAAATCCAAAAAAAATATTCTTGATTGAGTTTGACTCTTTATAATAAATTTTTAAGTTAACTTATTTATGGGTGCAATTCAAAATTAACACATTCGATACTAACGTTGGCTGAGTGCAATATCGCACGTTTGTAGGCTGACTAGCAGCGGTTGATGAACGGAATAACGTTAGTCATAATGAGGATGGTTACGTCGAAGATTGGACATTGGAAGTACTTGACGAAGAATAATCTAATAAACCAGCTGGAGGCCGGCAATCTAAAATGCCACCTAATTCTACTATTGGCAACCCTACTATAAATATATTAGCACACGAGCCTGAGGATGACGTCGAATCGGCAGACGTCTCCGATCGGCAAATAAAAGACATAAATCTCCATGAACTGCACAACCTAGCGCTGGATAAAATGGGGGAAATAGGGAAACCTTGGCAACCAAATAAAAAATTCGTCAACTAATCGAACAGCATTACCGCTCGAATGGACGCCAAATTGAAAGCTCTGCAGAGAATTCGCTCTCAAAGAGAAAAATATCAAAGAAGGTACATGAATGAAAATCCAGTAACAATTTGCAAATTTTAAGAACAGCTGATTAAATTGTTGGCAGTAAAATCAAAAAAATTAAAAATTTTTTCAGTTGAGCTACCTCGTATTAAATGAAAAAATTAAGCCAATAAGCAGTCTTTTTTTGTAGCTCCATTTTACTATATCGAGTATTGCGCACATTTCGCTTATGCTTTCATTCCTCTTAAGATCTCATAGAGTATGACCGGTTATAGCTCTAAGTGTTCGCATTTTGATAGCTGAGATAAGACGTTCTGTAGCGTGTCTCATTAGTGGTCGAACGCAAGTTTTATAAAACCTAGGTTATGGTGGTAGTCGGTCTGCACGGCCAACTCACTTAGACCTTACAGGTCCGTTGTGATACCACTGTGCTGCACGGGAATCCCATTCCAGGACAAATCTGACAGAAATCTCATATCTGCAACTTCTGCAGTATTCATGGGAGAAAACTCCTAGTATTGAGGAATGCCTGCCAAATAGCCAATGACCGGTTAAACAAGCCACGACCTTCGAGATATTGTCTCTTAAGAGACTAAGCAATTTCTTTGACCTTTTCTTGTTTATTTGCGGCCATAGTAGCCTAGTTGTTACACATGTATCTTCATCTCTTCATGCCCTGTTGGCTGATGCTATTCTTAATTATTAATTTGAACGTGGCCATAGGTAATCCAAAGGTAGGTACTTCTATCACTGAGCAGCTTTACAGTTTTCCTCAATATCTCTGTGATCCGGAACCCAAATAAAGCTGGCCTTGAATACGACACTAATAACATTTAGGGTTGGCCGGCATTCCTGTGCAACCTTCGATCTGAGTATAACCGCATTTATTGATTTGATGGGCGCTTGGTTATCCGAGAATATATTTATAGTCGTTTTTGTTGCGGCATGCGTATTTAGATATGTAGCCACTTATTTAAGGGGTTACATCTAGTTAGAATTTTCAAAAAATCGATTTTTTTTATTTCATTTTTGTAATGTACATATATTTAAGTAAACACTATGAAAATTTCAAGTCATTCCGAAGATTATTTTTGAAGTTATACGCATAAATGTAACGACGCGTCAGAGCACTTTAAATTAGCAGGCCGGCGTTTAACCTTGTTTTTCTCAAAACTGTGTTTTGAAAGTCGGTGACCACGATTTCTCGGAAACGGCTAAACCGGTTAGTCTGAAATTTTTACACCGGCTTCTGAACTATATTTTCTAGTACTTAATCGAAGCTTTTTTAAAACCAATAAACATTTTTTTGTTTATACACAATTTAAGGCCAAAACTATTCCAAAAAATAGATTTTTTTTTTTTTGAGAAGCCGCCATTTTGTCAGTAATTTTTTTTTGCTTATTCCTTCGATTAATTACAAGAATATACAATACTTTAATCAAATCCGTTTGGTTTTTTCATTTCAGATAATCCACTTCGGAGATATAGTGGTCACCGTAAAACGCCTTTTTTTGGAGGGGTTCCTGGAAATCTGCTGTAGCAGCTATAAAAACTGTTATTCTTGCAAATAAAATTTTTTTAAATATTATTCAAAGTTACCATAATATGTGTACAAAGGCTTAAAACAATTAATTCAGAAGTTTTCTCAGGAAAATTTTTTTAAAAACCTCATTTTTCAGGGCTTCTAACTAGATGTAGCCCCTTAACAGCTAGAGCTTCTGCCTGATAAACGCTGCAGTAGTCTGGTAGTCGAAGGGGTAGTTCCAGTCCTAATTCCTTCGAGAAAACTCCATAACCAACCTTATCGTCTAGCTTGGAACCATCTGTATAAAAATTTAATTCCCTATGGTTTAGTATAGGTAGGGCTCCGAACAAGAATGCTAAAATTCTTAATTATGAAAATAATGAATTCAATTTTGTCATTGATCACTCAACCGTTTTTTTTTTTAATTTGCATTTTTATTCAATTCAGGGTTTTGTGAGGGTTTGCGTCAAGGCGAATCTATTGAAGGTGGTAGCAGCAGGGCCAAGGAGGATTTATTAAGGGGTTATATACAGTAAGAATTTTCAAAAACTCGATTTTTTTTTTAATGTACATATATTGAAAAATACACACAGAAAATTTAATATAGGTCCGATGAATATTTTCGAAGTTACCCGCACATTTGAAAAGGCGTTTCAGAGTGTTTGAAAGTATAAGGCAAACTTTAAAATCGTTTTTCTCAAAATGGTGTTTTCAAAGTCGGTGACCAACATTACTCGAAAACGGTTAAACCGATTAGTCTCAAATTTTAACAAGAGCTTCTTAAATGTATTTTTTAGTAATTAATAGAAGATTTTTTCTCATCGCTAAAAATATTTTTTTATAAACAATTTAGGCCGAAATTTTGGTCAAAAATCAATTTTTTTTTTTTTTGAAAAACCACCAATTTGTGAACTAAATTTATTTTGCTTATTCCCTCGATTAATTACTAGATTTAACATTACTTTAACGAAATCTGTTTGGTTTTTTAATTTTAGCGGAGACATAGTGGTCACCGAAAAACGTCTTTTTTGAAAGGAGCTGCCGGAGATCAGCTGTAGCTCCTTTCCAAATAAATATTTTTACTAATACTAAGTCTTAAAATACAGTTAAAAGATAACATAATATTTGCACTAATTTTTAGATCAATAAATTTAAAAGTTTTGTCAGAAAAAATTCTGGAAAATTAGCTTTTTTCCGGCCTTCTAACTGTATATAAACCCTTAATAAATAATAAATTCGCCTTGAGCAGGGCAGCTGATTTGTTTTTTTTTCTTGCGCCGTCTATATTCGGCTGTCAGCACAAAATTCAAATACGAAACGGATTATTTACATTCAAAGGTGTCACAGTTTGCAATGAATTTAAGTTTAAAGGGATTTTTATAAATAAATAAAATAATGCGAGAGTGCGCATTTTGTTTTAAAAAAGACGAGGGCTGGAAAGAACAATTTTTTAAGGTTTTAATGGAGGAATCAGAAAGATTGAAGTGGTCCAAATCATGCCGAACCCAACGTGCCCACGTCAGTCGGTTCTACGTAACTGGAACGACCCGGATTTATATTCGGCCAATGATTGTTACCTCGGCAGCATTCCGCGTATATGTATGGAGAATGTTTATGCTGCTACAACAACATACCGAACACAACTTGAAGGCAATGATTTCATTTACTGTGACCACTTTTCACGTGCAGATGTGGTATGTTCAGGTACAAATCCAAAATTAAGTTTAAAAAGGTTTCTATTTTGCACAATACCCGATCCATAAAGCGGGTGGAAAGAAAGCACGGTGAAGTTAACTATTACCTCACACAGTTTTTGTCCGGATATGGGTCCTTTCGCAAGTATTTGTGGCGAATGGGAAAAGTCAGCCTTCTTTAAATGCGAGAGGTGGAACATAAAGAGAACAGCTCTGCAACGAGCTATTGGTGTATTTACACCTGAAGAAATAATCGAGAAAATGACGATTGAGAAAGATAAATGGAATGCCGTCGCAAATTTCGTGGAGGATATTATCCGAAAAAAGAAGCGTGAAATGGAAACTTATGGGCATAGGTTTCTCACAACAGGCGATCATGGATGCAGGGTTAATAAGTAAGTGCCCTTCTTAGGACGCCGTCTTGGCCCTCTACCTCGAAGCAATGCAAAAGCAGTCCCGGGGTGGAGGGAAAAATACAAGAGAAGAGGAGGGATATTTTTAGTGGAATCACCACACACGACGGTTACTATATAGGCATAGGCGAAGGCATTTTTAACCCAACCTCACCGCCAAAACAAAACAAAAAAAATGTGGATATTTAGAAATTTATTATGAACATTTTAAAATAATTTCAGTACGAGAAATAAATTGGCTGTGGGTTTCTATTTTACCTTCACAAATAAATCCCTCCTTTTTTTCTACTTTGACATGGCATTCTAATGCACAAAATGTTGTTGTTGACATAGTGCCACCACCTTTAATAAACTCGCTTTGGTGGCGTTAAGAATTAGTAGCAGTAGTAATATTGGTGAGACGTATTAGAGTATACGCCTAGCTTCCTTAATTTGTTGACTGTCGGTAAGCATAACCGGATTGCGCCGAGCGTATGCGCATTTCTTTAGCCATACCAGGCCGGGATAAATAGCATGGATGGTATAACTGCAAGGTAAATGTAGTAGATATATTTACCACTCATCTACTATGAACAAGTTTATTCCATGTTTTATTTTGTATATTAACAAATGCGTCATTTATACAAATAGATTTCATAAAATTTTCAATTTTATTTTTATTTTTTTTAAGAATTTAAATATTCATACATGTATACATATTTCAGTAAACTTTTATTAAAAACTACGCGACTAAAACCTCATTTAAATCTAATAGTTTAAGCCAATGGGAATGGGACGATATGTTCTCTGAAACACCATAGTAAATGAAAACTTTTCAGACAATTTAATCAAAACCAATTCTATTCGTAAAAAAGTGACAAAAAAAATATTACTTGGCCATTTCAAATGTGTAGAAAATTCACTATACACTTCAAGGAATCTCAAAGATTTATCTTGCACATCTTCAATTCTAAACTTATTTGCGCTGAAAAGCTCCTTTTTGGCGTTTCATGTACATTTGTACGCAGTCTTGCTAGTCAAATTTCGTTGGAAACGAATTATTTTTAGATACATACATTCACATTATTGTAAGGCCACGCACGTACAATACAGTTTAAAATATAATAAATTAATTAAGATAAACGTAGAAATAATCGCTAATTTGATTAGTCAATTTGATTGATAGGTAATTTTAGTATCAATTGCTTTTTGGTTTAACGGCGCAGCTATGTGTCAAGCGATGTATATATATATATATGTGCCACAAATTGTGCCAATGATGAAATGAAGATGTCAAGTGCCGAGGATATCCGTCACTTAAGCCTTTCAACTACAAAGTTCTATCTGCAATATACAAATACACTGTAATTATGCCTTGTATTATATTTATTATTATTTATGCATGCATTTTTTTACTTACACCCTGTTCACTGCCATCTCATTATTTCCTAGCAGCACGCTTCTTTTTTATTTATACACCTGTTACCTTACGTCCACGGCAGGTTATTGCAAAAGAGCGCTGTGCCAATTAAATAGTAACTGGTGAACCAAACTAGTATGGAGCCGGCTTTCGATCGCAGCTTGATCTGATCAAATGTCTTTGGGAACTGATCGGCTGCAAACCAATAGAGACATGGTGTGGCTGAGCATAATAAGCGCGTTGATACTTGTATATGCACAAAAAAAGTGCAAAACAATGTGAGCAGCAGTGCATGCAGGACGAATGGTAGAGATTTATATTCCTTCAGTAGCTGCACAATAGGGTAATGTGGCAGTAGTGTGCGTAGAAAATGTTTCAAGTATTTAAAGCAGTGGTAGAGCAGGAACGCTAGCACCGGCAACGCCAATAAAAAGTTTGGCAATTGCTTAAGTTCGTAGTATCGTAGGAAACCCACATTCCAGTAGTGTGATTGTATGTACGAGTAGGGGAGTGGAAATGTTTTGTCACACCACGGTGAATTCTCCGCCAATCGATGACCAGATAATACATAATTTTTCTTGCGCGCATAATCCAGCACCGCAGGCATATGAGCTACTGTGCGATCTGGCGTACAGAATTGCTCGAATGCATAGAAGTAGAAGAAGGTGAGTGGCAACAGTGCACCGATTAGACAAAACGATAGCTTCAATGTGGCAAAGCAGCGATGATATGACCTAAGTATGCTGTGGCGGAGCATAAAGTAAATGGGATAGCCTGCGTTCAACAGACCATTCGAACGGCTAACTATTGAAAGTGCAAGGGCAATAGTTGTGCGCACAAAACGAAACTCGGAAACACATTCCAACATCACATGCAACGATAGCCAACAAAAAAGTGCCTCCGAATAGGCGGCCGTAAAGAAAATCGAAGCCGGGTTGAAGCAAAATAGCAATGCCGCATTCCAACTCTTATTCGGATCCTTGAATATACGCTGTGTGAGTGCGTAAAGTGCATTGGCGGCCTTACAGAAACAGAAAACATTGACCAGCACCGCTATCACCAAGCACCAGCTGCGCAACGATACACCCATATTGAGAGCGTAAAGTGCATTTGCACCAGCACGCACTACTAACGGAAAAAGTGGATAAAAGGCGAGCGTATTTTCGTACGAGTATGAGTATTCAGCAATGTGTAGGAAATATTCTCCATCCCAGTGACGCATACCACCAAGGCAGAATTGAAACGTGCGATCAAGCCATGACGTGTTGGTGGCATTAGCTGTGCTAAATTCGTTTGTATCTAGATTTGTTGTATGTTGTAGATTTTGTTGTGCAATCGGTGCACGAAATACATCTGGCTTGTGATCGGGCAGCAGGTGGTTGGCAAGCAGCTGTAGTGCTAAAATAATCACACGGCTAGCTAGAGCTAACTTTGTTATTTTCTCAGTCATACTAGCAATGTGGCCTATTGCTATGATAAAGCGATTACTGTGCGATACTGCTGATGACGTTATTACTTTTTCAGTTCTTCGTTGCGGTTCATTTAAGGTTATGGTCGTTGCGTTGCACTGAGGCCCAAATATATTGAAGCTACTGAAAATGCACAAAATTCGTAGAAATTTAGTATTACAATGAAGCCGGTCAGCTGGTCATGAGGTTTTTTTTCTGGCGATAAGCTGAGAGTACCAGCTTTTGGTAGTGTCGATTAAAGTACATACCTGGCGCTGAACGATTGGCGTTGAAGTGGAGATCCTTATTTGCATCTAACAAGTCTCCGTCGTATATTTAATTAATAATTTACAAATATCCTTTTCATGGATGGTGCCACAACAAATGTCTCAGCCGGTTTTCAGAAAGTGACGTTTACGCCTCACCTCATCCACGAAGAGTTTGGCTTTGCCACCTTATTACATGAAATATTTCAATATTTTTAATATTCCACGGTAATTCCTCCTCTTTTTTGTAAAAATTTTAAATGAAAATGATATAAACTATTTAGAGATTTAAACAAATATTTATTTAAGATATTTTTATTTTCTAGGCTCAATTCCGTCCGTATTAACAACAAAGTAAATTATTGCTTTTATTTATCTGACAAGAGTTCCTGAAGATGCTTTCAAATGTGCAAGATGAGGGTTATATGGAGAGTCAAACTTTCCAGGACCATTATAATGGCACACGATTAAACAGGCGACATTTTTTTCCTTGGGCATACCCGCGGTCTTGTTATTCGAAGCAATAGGTTTAGTAATCAGCTAAATACAAGCGTTTCAAGTGAATCAAAACTGTGTGGGGATTCAGACAAAAAAAGTGCCTTCATAGGAATTGTCAGTGATTGGTTAGTCAAATACAAACAAGTTTTTTCAAAAATGTTTAGTTTATTGCAGTTCTATGGGTCATTCAATTTTCCAGCCATTTGTTAGGCAACCAATATTAAAAAAAAATATTGCTTTGTAAATTGCTGGAACACTCTTTAACGTGTACCTTTATTAATTTCAGATTTGAAACTAATTCAGTAACTGCAACATGAACAAACTAAAAGCTGTATATAGCCTTTTTAACAATGTTTAAAACCCGCTTTAACTACGACTATGGGCCATGATAAATCATCAACCATAGCGCCAGCACCCTTGGTCGCATATCTGCAACCAAAACATATTTTCTTGGACCAAATCTATTTTTTCTCAAAAATTAAGAACACTGTTTTGCAGCATTTTCCATCTATCCATTTTAACGAATCTCCACATGAAACGCCTGCACACAAGCGTCTGCTATCTGTTTATGTATCTTGTTGACCTCTGCTTGCGTCAGAGTGCGCTCCATATGCCTGTAGACAATGCGGAAGCAGACGCTTGATTTACCTGTTTTATTGTTCTTAAAACGGTCGACTAGGCTGATCTAAATAAAATATTTGAATAACTCAATAAAATAAAGTAAACTTCAAACTAAATTCCAGCACTCACTTGTTCAACCACATCACCTGCTACTGAACGCACAAGATCGTAGAAATCGTTGCAAGCGAAACCAGCGTCCACTTCCGTACCCTGTGGCAACCAGAATGACAGATCATTCGTGCACTGCGGGTACACAGAAATAGGCTTGTACTTAGGCAACTTGCACAGATTTTCTTCGTTGAATTGATTTAAAAAACCACTATCATTTGACCAAAACAACCTTATATCGGGTATGTCGAAAAGCACCATTGCCAACCGTTCCAATCCCAATCCGAAGGCATAGCCTATATTATTATGTGCGCCTGATCTCTGCAGAATTTCGTGCCGCATAATGCCGCAACCCAGTACTTCAAGCCATTTACCATTGTGCAGGACTTCCAACTCCCAAGAAGGTTGTGTAAAAGGAAAGTATGTGTCCACCCAACGATATTCTAATTGTGTGCCGAATAAATCGCGGGCAAGTCCCACCAGTACATCTTTCATTTCGTGCTCCATTAATTTTACCGCTTCAAGAGTATGACACGTTTGTTTCGTTTCATCCAAACACTTTGAGGATGTTAATGGTGCCGCAGAGTTTTTATCTTTTAGTTGCCAATCCTTTTCGAAAATATCCAAATCTTGATTACCCCCGAAAAGCGTGCTTTTCGTTACCAGTCGCACAGCATCCAACTGATGGAATACTGGATAGTGTGTCGAATCAATTTCATCACGACGATAAACTTCACCTGCTATCAGAAAGTTATCCAATCCACATGCTATCAACTCCGCTTGATGTGCAGTGGTGTGGGCACGTAGTAGTTGGGTTTGATTGATGTAATAACAATCTGCCTTTGCTCTACTGACGTGATCAGCAGGAAATAGTAGGTTGTCAAAATTTTGTTCCACTGTCACAATAGGACTCAGTCGATCGTATACGGAAAATAGCGGATTGCCGTGAGAGTTTCTGTAGGTGCTATAGAAATAATTAACAATCCTTTGTCGGATAATAGAAAGCGGATGGTTAGTTTGTAAATGTTTGTTAGCACCCAGGTACGAAAGTATTTTTGGCGTCACATTTGTCCAGTTGTCAGTGGGATAAGTTTTGCCGTTGATTTCTATGCCATCTTTAATGTCTGCCGCGCCAATACTGGTGGCTATATGTCGGGTGTGAATATGTCGAGGCCGGCATATGTCAACATTACAGCTGTGTTGACCTGCCGGCATACAAGAGCGTATGCTGGAAACGGCTGAAACTCCTCCATTCACTTGGCGCCATTGGCGTAAAATTAACATAGCGAAAATTACGTACAACGAATTATTATAAAAGAATGAACGCCACTATTCACAAATTATCTTTTTTGTTTTGCTCTGTGTGCCATCTGTTTGACAAGTCTAATCAGCTGTTGCCTGCGATGTACTCAGATGTGAAAGGCATACTGAGGAGTTTTTGAGAGCAAATGAGTGGATTTTAGTAGATGCGTAAATGATTTTGGTAATTCATGGGTACACCAACTTTTAATTCATATTCCGTTATTTTTAATTAAAGAATTTTCAATTTGCCTTAATTAAGTGTAATTTAAATAAAAGTTATTTTACTTATGCCTTCCTTATTTTATGTTGCGGACTAGAATATCGGCATTTATCAGGAAACAATTAATTTCCTCATGAGCTCATAGCGGATATGTTGTCACCGGATAAAGCGCTTAGTAAGAACTTAATCGGTAGATGGTTAAAAAAGTGAATTCTTGCTATAGCAGCAAAACATTCCTCATACATGCATGGGAGTGCTGCTGGAGTGACAGTCCTAGGCCGGCTATATAGTAAAACTGCGTCGTTCTGGTAACGTAGAACCGACTGTTGGGAGGGAACGAAAAAAGTGAATTTTTAATGGTTAACGTACGTTTACTCAGTCAGTCAGTCAGTTAACTTCTTATAAAATGAGCTTCTGGTTATTTGGTAATCAAAATGGAATGAGCTAATCAAAGGAAAATGAGCTGCCGGTTAGTTGCTAATCAAAACAAAAACTGGCTGCTAATAACAACGGGTCTAATAAATAAAGTTTTATTTTCACTTTACAAATTTACAGAGACATGTGCGAGGAACTTTTCTTTCTACCACTGACATTTCTACCTATGAAATGACAGTTCAGATTTACAAATTCGCTATTTGCGCCTGACATTTTTATTTCAACATAGCTTTTTTAACCTCTATCTTGAGTTCTCAACATGCTGACTCATTCAAGGTCAGCCGGACAACTACAGAGAAAATGCTCTGCAAGACAGGATAGGCATATCGGGCTGTCGACGACCCCTATGGCAGCCATATACTGACCACAGGCGTTGTGCCCTGTGATTCCACCCATCATTACTCTCAGGTGCTTTCTGCTGAGTTTTAGGAGGAAGGTCGCTATTTTCCTGTTTGGCTCTTTTACAAAGCACTTGGCTACTCGGCACGAGTTTAACCCAGATCAACGTCCTCTATGGGTAAATCTCATGATGCAGAATTGACACCTAGAAAGGGTTCAGGGCCCAGTGGCATACTTGCAGAGCGTTCATTAGCCAGTTTATCAGCCAACTCGTTCTCTGTAATACCACAATGCCCAGGCAGCCAAATAAGACTAACTTTGTTGTGTTTTACAACACTGTTCAGTTTTGTCTTACATTCGCTGACTTATTTCGAAGAGCAGCGTGGGTTAGCAATGGCTCTTAGTGCAGCTTGACTGTCACTAGAAATTCGATACTACTACCCCGCTACTTTTGATCAATCAGTCAGTATGTAGGCATACACTTCCTGTAAGAATACCGTAGCCATCTGTCTTGTAGTGCAAGAGTACTTGGTGCCTTCATCTAAGTACCATCCAGATCCGCTACCATTACAGGCTTTGGATCCCTCGGTGTAGAAAGTGTGCTGATATCCCGTGAATAGGTTCTCTGGAATTAACCATTGATCTCTATCTGGGCGCAAAATATCATACTTCCTACCGAAGCTAACGATAGGCACCCGATTGCTCCCTTGCGAAAACAGAATGCACCGTTCCGACAACTGGTGGTATATCTGACAGTGGCCAGTGCTTTCTTCATTTCCTCAGACTCCGTTTAACATGAGCCTGTAAGCCGCCTTTATCGCTTCCTTTCGAATTTGAAGATCTAGAGACTGCAAGTTCAGAATGACATTAAGGGCATCTCTGTAGCCTGTTTAGGGGTTTTACTCGGGAATTAACCATTGAAGCCTTCCACCACACTACAGAGGCGTATGTAATAAAGGGTCAAATCAGTACAGCCAGTGTACTATCGCCGGTCTTAGACCCCATGTCTTGCCAAAGGTTATCTAACACTGCCAGAAGACTTTTACTGTTCGAGAGACCTTCTGCTCGACGTGCTTCTTCCAGGTAAGCTTACTATCTAGGATTACTCTTAAGTATTTAACCTCAGAAGACAGTTCCAGTGTTACCCCTTTCAATGTGGGTAGTAACAGGCCTTCCATACTGCGTTTCCTAGTGAAAAGCACTAAGGTACTTTTTATAGGATTCACCGAAAGACTATGCAATTCGCACCAATGCTCAATCTTATTTAGAGCTACCTGCATTTTATTGCATATAACTTCAAGTGATCGTCCTGAGATTAATACGCACACATCGTCTGCGTAGGCTTGGATGCGTCCAATTTCCTGCAGATCATTAAGAAGAGAGTCCACCACGAAGCACCAGAGAAGAGGAGAGAGTACACCGTCTTGTGGGCAACCCCTATTAACCTCAACCCTGACTCCTTCAACGTTTGCTCTATCCATGGTAAGCAGTCTTTTGGGTAACATAGAGTGGATCCATCTGACAATGATTTCTTCTACTCTATAACTTCTGATAGAAGAGCACATAGAGTCAAAGGTAGCATTGTCGAGAACTACTTCAATGTCCACAAACATACCAAGAGTGTACCCTCTTGTTTTCAGCCCTTTCTTGATTATGCTAACGCACTCGTGCAGAGCCGATCCGCAAGATTTCCCACTTTGGTAAGCATTCTGTCTGACGTTGAGAGGGTTTCGACTTAGAACCTTCTTCCTAATGTGTTTCTCCACCGTACGTTCCAGATCCTTAAGCATAAACGATGTCAGGCTTATAGGTGTGAAACTTTTTGGTAAAACGTACCTGTCCTTACCTGGCTTTGGGACGAATACAACTTTCACCAAACGCCACAATTGTGGAACATAAGCGTGCGCAAGACATGCCGTAAAGATTCTTTTCAAAGCCTTCTTTAGTTTTTCTCCGCCCCGCTTGAGCATGATTGGGTAAATGCCATCGGGTCCTGGGGACTTAAAGTTTTCGAATGACAAGAAGACGAACCTTATCGTTAACTATCCTGAATACAATAAACCAATCACGTCTGCTGGTAATTATATTGACATGATCAGATTGATCGATAGAGCTTTGACCAACAACATTCCTGGAGCAAGGGAAATGTGTTGAAAAGAGAACATCGTACACTTCTGATTTTAAATCCGTACAACTTCCATCTGGTTTGAGCAGTGAGTCTAGCCTAGCCGTCCGGTCTCTTTGGAGGGCTTTGCATAGCCTCGCTGAACTTTTCCGTTCCTCCAGTTCACTGCAGAAGGTTCTACAAGATTCCAATTTGGATGATCTAATTTTTTTTTATATTCCTTCCTCAGTTTTCGGTAGGCAGTCCAATCTCCTTCCAACTGAGTTTTAAGAGCTCTGTTAAGAAGTTTCCTGGAAGTTTTCCGGAGTTTCGAGAGTTCGGCGTTTCACCAAGGGACTGTCTTACCCTTTCTTCTCCTACGTTCTGGGCACACCTTATTATAACACTCGATCAAAGTTCGCCCCAATGAGTTTATGGCTTCTTCAATCGCAGTTATTGTTCGGAGTTTCGGAACATCAAAGATTTTCTCTTTAGTGAGATCTTCATATCGTGTCCAATCCGCTTTTCGAGAATTCCGGCCTGCTGGGGTCGAGATTGTCTTAGCCGCAAGCCTGAACTCTATATAACTATGGTCCGACAGGGAATCTTTATTGAGTACTTTCCAACCAGTGATATGATCTGATATTTTATAATGTCATATCAATCACTCCCTGCCTTCTGCTGGTCACAAAAGTCGGGCTGGTGCCAACGTTCTGTATAACCAAGCGAGATGACAGAACGAAGTCCATGAGTTTATGCCACCTGAAGTAACATTTTGTGCTACCGCAGAGTGTATTCTGTGAATTTGCGTCACACCCCACAATTAGACCTAATCCCATGGATTCAGCATATCTTACAACTTCCATAAACTCCCTCGTAAGGGGAGGGAGAATGGAGTCGCAAGGAATATAGGCCGGGACGACAATTGTCTCTACTTCTTTACCCTCTAATCGATGCTTTATTTTGACTGCAACTAAGTGTTGACTTAACAAAGTGCAATCAACTGCTTTCGGCATGATAATACACGTACGCGGACGGACCTCTCCCTCTTTATATAAGAAAGACCCCCACTTTATATCTCCCAAGCCCTGTATTTGTCCTTTAGACACCCACGGTTCTTAAATTAATATTATGTGACGATTTGCGTGCACGTATGCGCCTTCCAAATTGCCTCTCGAATCATACGCTTTTTTTATAGCCGTTAGAGCAATGGTACTTATTGGATTTGCTTCCAAATTAACCAGATTACTTCCGTCCGTAGAGGAAAGCGTCAGAGCACTGAGACGTAAATGAGCTAGTGCTGCCTCCCCAGGATCAGCTAAAGGGTTTGCATATCCATTGCCCTCGCTGGTTCCACTGAGCCAAGCTCATTTTCACCCAGCAACAAGCTCTCTATAGAGCTGCGTATAGAGCCTGACGAGGATGCACCATCCAATAGGTGTCCATCCTCAACCAGTAGCTTGCTTCCTTCTGGGCCTTGATTTTCAGCCCTGGTTGTCTTGGTGGTGAATGAGTTTTGGGCCTGCACATCCGATGCCCAAGCTGCTCGAGAACCAGTGGGACGATTACCACAATTGTGGGTACCCCGTGCAGAGAAGTACTGGTTTGTACTCATTTTCCATTTGTGGAGTGGCCTTAATACTACTCTTCAAGGGAGCCACTGTTGAAGAGAAAACCGTTATCGGCAGTTCATGTCTAGACCGGTAGTGTCAGTTTTAACTCAGTAATCACTTTATTTGTCATCTGACAGTAGCTACTACTGCTACTGAGTTAAGTAGCAAGGTCACCTCGCGCCGGATGTGATTCTTTATCACGCACTAACAGCCTTGGCTTAGTAGAGGCTACGGAGTTGGAAGAACCCTCTGTATTGCGCTTATATACGCCCTGTGCCGTCCTCATAGTAGTCATGGTCAATCCTAAGAAAGACTCATACAGTGAGAACAAACACTTAACCCCCAAAGTAAGGGGACTGAATTGGCCTCAAAGACCTCCTACCCGGTCGTCGGCATCCCCCTGACAGTTGTTAAAGGGCAGAAATTATTTCTTAGGAAAGCGCAGAAAAGATGGAGCTCCATTTCTTCATGTGCTTTTTCGAAAACCTTTTAGCCACAGTACAACAGACGCAGGACTCAGAAAGTATTGGCGACTCCACGCCATTCAAGTATGAGTATTTTCTCTGTAAATGTTCTGGTTTGGTAGCCAGACGATTAAGGTCACTGGGCGCTCGATTATTCGATAGCCTGGGGCAGTGCACCAACCTAAATCCCATCAATCTTCTCTCTTACATCTGTTGATGCCCGGGCTGGCTATAGATATCTGGCTGTTGGAGGTCTCATAATGGTATCAAAATGGCGCTCTAGTGCTACTTAGGCTACTTGGGGCGTGCCAGAGTGGAACTTCAACCATTTCACCTACCTATCTATAGGTTAGGATAGGTAGTATCATAAAAAGGTAGGTAGGTCTGTAAAAAGTTCTCACTTAAACCTCTAGGGTTCATTGTTTTGTCACTGCTATGTAATTGGGGTTCGAAGATATTATTTTATGTAATTCTTATTGCACGTCTTCGCGAGTTTTAATAAGCCGTTCAGTCCTTTTTTGCCTATAGTTCATTGTAAAAATAAAAAAACTTGTAAATAAAATTTCCAAAAGGTACACGAAATTCACAAAAATTTTACACATTAAAAAAAAATTCAACAAATCTTTCAATTTTTCAATCAGATTTTTTAGAAAAATTTGTGGGTAAGCAGTTTTATAGCCTACATTAAAGAAAAAACTGAAAAAAAAACAAATGTGAGATCATTGAAGCTCTCGAACGACAAAGCTTGGAGTTATCTCAAATAGAGTGCAAAAGTACTTGGAAAATTTACTCAATCGTGTAGAAAGGTGCAGCGTGCTTCATAAATTATATATTTTGAACGGCATTATTGTAAATATTTATTTTTACTCGTCTTTCTCAAAACTTCAGAACTTAAATCACGTTTTCTTCAGTCCAAACTAGTAATATTTTATTTACATTATTTGTTGTTTGTATAGATTTCTTCTTCTGTGATTTGTTGTTGTATTTTACACGTGACTAGATTTAATGAAGTTAATTTTACTAATTACTTCATTGATTACCACTTTTACTAATGAGTTTTCCGGCAGCTTTCTCAGAATGCTGCTGATAAGTTACTGAAAGCAGCTCCATTGCAATGAGTGATGTCGCATGTGACACGTTGATTAACATCGTGCAAACTTGGACCCTGGTATATTAAAATCCGCTCAAGTCTTTGGAAAGTAAGCAGATTAACTTTACACCTTAGCAGCGAGGGTTTATTCACGAAAATTAAAAGTTTTAAATTTTACAAAACAAAAAAATGTTGAAAGACGCTTTGTTTGTAGTATTTTTTATGTGTTTTTCATGGCATAATTTACAAGCAGAAAATGACTCCGAAATCTCGAATTCGGATTTAATATTTCCGAACTTCTCCATTCAGGCATTGGATGAGCCCAACTATCGCCGCGCGTTCCCAGCACAACAAAATGAGAAAATGTTCGTAGTGTTGGCTTATACAACAGTGAGTAGTTTGACAACACCATTTGAGTTGTTGTTGTAACAAAAAAGTAAACAAAAAATTTAATCGGGACTTAAAAAAATCCACGCCTTTCTGTGGTCTCTTACTAAAATCGTATATCTTTTCCAGGCTAACTGGTTTAAAGCTCAGGAGATATGTGGCTATCAAGGACTCTCGTTGGCCAGCATAAATTCGAAAGCAGAAAATGATGCGCTGCTAAGTTATTTAACACGAACTGGTAAGAGTTAATTTCTTATGACATTAGATTGTCTTTACTTTGGTTTTGGGAGTGACTTTAATTTGGTAGGACCCGGGCATGTGGACATGAAACACTAAGTGATAGAAAAAGTTTTGTACTAATAGCAGCCCCCTCTCGGCAGGCGACGGCAAACTTTCGAGTACATTTCTGACATGAAAAACCTGCTTATAAAACCCATTTGCCATTCGGAGGTGGTTTAAAATTGTAAGTCCCTTAATTTTTGTCCCTCGTTATACAAGTTTTTTCTTGAAACTATATAAAAAACAATATTTTGAGTGATAAAAATCTTTACGCGCTCCACTGCTTGTTCTTCTTCTTTTAACAAAGTTTAACAACACGCGTTCCTTTCCCGTGCTAACCGGCGGCAGTTGGACATACCAAGTGAATCCCAGTCCTTCTTCGCCTGATCTTTCCAACATAGAGGAGGCCTTCCTCTTCCTTTTCTTCTGCTACCACCAGCTGGTACCGCAACAAATACTTTCAGAGCCGGAGAGTTTGTTTCCATTCGAACGACATGACCCAGCCAACGTAGTCACTGGATCTTTATTCGCTGCGCTATGTCTATGTCGTCGTAAAGCTGATACAGCTCATCGTTCCATCGCCTGTGATATTCACCGTTGCCAACCTGCAAAGGTCCAAAAATCTTGCTCAGAATCTTTCTCTCAAAGACTCCAAGCATCGCTTCATCGGATGTTGTCATCGTCCACGCTTCTGCGCTATACGTTAGGACGGGCATGATGAGAACCTTACAGAGTGTTAGTTTTGTTCGTCGAGAGAGGACTTTACTAGTCATTTGCCTACTTAGTCCAAAGTAGCACTAGTTGCGAAGAGAGATTCCCCGTTGGATTTCTACGCTGACGTTTTTAACGGTGTTAATGCTGGTTCCTAACTAAACGAAGTCTTTTACAACCTCGAAATCATAACTGTCTAGTTCACAGGTGTCAAATATGACTGGCGTACGACAAAGTGATAACTGACGTACGACGCCATTTGCAATAATTATAAACCTTCCGATAGGATGTTTAATTTTACTCCACCTTGTATAAATATATTCTATATATTACCTTCTATACTACATCATTTATTCTTTCTTAACTCTCTTCCAACGTTCAGGTCTCAATGCGAATGGGGAGATCTTTTGGACTGCCGGTTCTAGACTTGGCGATAACAACCATTGGGTTTGGTTTAATACAGGTCGTCCAATCTCCTTTTTTAATTGGCGTATAGGTGAACCTAATAATGCGGGAGGTCAGGAAAACTGTATCACGTTTCAACCCGATGGTCGATGGAATGATAGGAGTTGCACATTCGAAACTTTCTTCATTTGCGAAACGCGCTGTCCATTAACAAGTTATGATTCGTCGATTTATACTTGAAAATGAAGAGTTGGTGATAATACGAGTTTTATACCACGTATTCTTATTTAGGTAAATAGTTGAAGTACTGTTTTATTAATTTGTATCGTAAGCTAAGTTTGAAGTATTAAAGTCATTCAATGAACTAATTAATAAAGTTAATAAATATCGTTTTATAGCCCTAAAGCTCACAATAGATCTAAGCAAATGTTATAATCAGGAAGAACCTATCGAAATTGTGCCTACACGAATTTGGACTCCGAAGGCAACTGAACAAGAAAATCTTTCCCTCTATGGAAAAAAGGAATGTTTCTCAGAAGCTCTCTCCGCATTCTTCTAAGCAGTTGTTCTTTACATCCTTGTTTGCTCCGCTCGGGAGCATATGACCTCAACAAGACTCTTCCATTGTAAGCGGTTCTAGGCTGTTGTTTTTTCGCCGTCCCATGTAATGTCGGCATCTGCTAGCGCGCGCAACATCGACCTTTGCCAAGTGATCTTTGGTCTACCGCGACCTCTGCTCCCTTGCGGGTTCCAGTCCAGTGCCGTTCTCGTGATGCTGTCTGGTGGTTTTCTAAGCGTGAGACCTATCCATTTGCCATAGGATCAGCTCCTCATTCGTTGATCTCCACAGCGCGTCATTGCTGATGGTGTTCGGCCAAAATATTTTACAGATGATGCGGATGCATTTGTTGACGGAAGATTGTAGCCTCTGTGTAATGGTGTTGGAGCCCAGCCATGTTGCACTTCCGTACAACAATACAGACTTCACACCTGAGCTAAATATTCGGTGTTTAGTGCGCCTGGAGATTTTCGAACTCACTCATACCGTATGCATTCACCCGAGCTTGTTTTGTTTAGCCTGCAGTTGACATCTTCATCTGCTCCGCCGCTTGTCGTGATAGTACAGCCGAGCTAGCAGGAGCTTTCGACAAATTCCACCGGACACCCGTCAACTATTATAGGTTTTTTTTATTATGGTCGACTCTCATAGCCTTTGCCTTGGCGATGTTGACCTCCAGTCCGACTAGTCTGTTCGCCTTCGCTTGCATGTCAGTGAGTTTGTGAGAGATGAGGCAAAAGTCCAGGTCCTCAAGATAACGTCTAGGATGATGGCGAAAAAAAGGAGCGACAGGGGACTATCTTGCCTTGCTCTTGCGTTGGTGGTGAATGTGCCGCTGATGCTGCCAGTTCGGAGGTCCCGTAGAGGGCTCTAATGAGGCGGATTATCTTAGCGGGAATTCCCTTTCTAACCAATGTCAGCGCTATTGAGTATCGTTTGATTGTGTCGAATGCCTTCTTGAAGTCGACGAACAGCATGTAAAGCGGGGAGCGCCACTCAACTGATTGTTTGTTCTACTATGATGCGAAGAGTGTTGGCTTCGGTGGAGGCGAAAATTAGCTTGTTCATCCCTTTGGGAGCGTTTGATACATTGGAGTCTGCCTTGTATGAACGTGGCTAGAATTGTGTAGGTGGCGTTGAGCAGGGTTACTACTCGCCAGTTGCCGCAGTCACGCAAAACGCCTTTCCTGTGCAGCTTCACGATGATGCCTTTTGTCCAGGACGAAGGTGCCATGATAACTGTTTGGCTATCCATATTTGTTTTTCTTTGAGCGTTTGCTTAACCCAAACATTTATGCCAAAACATTTTCACTAGGGTTAGCATCAGGCGACTTTCCGGTAAACTTTATTTATCAAAACTGCATTCGAATTTTCGGTAAACACAAATAAATGTAAAATCCCTTTTCGGAGAAGCAGCCAAAAACATGAACCTTAACTGGATGCTTAACAGTTCATTGAAGTTTCCGATTGTCCGTAGTCACCAGGAAGATTCATCCTTGAATCTTACGTTTCTTCAATTCTGTTCTGAATTTGCCTTAGATGCTTTCCATTTCAATTCAACCAGGCTATTCGGGTCATGTTCTTCGATTTCGATTTAACTGAAATATGTTGCTCTCTGGTCAAAATAATGAGACACGTATTTTTTTGTTCGCCCGAAAAAAATTTTTTTCAAGAGTTATCGGCAATTTTGTTTTTCGGCTCAAACTCGATTTTTTTTAATTATATAAGAAATTTTTTTTTTTAAATGCCCATAACTTAGTCAAAAATGAACCGATTTTAATAATTCTGGGTTCAAAATGATCGTAATTACTTACACGAGCGACTTCATGTAGAAACAATTGCAAAAAGGTAGTTGAAATTTTTTTAGTTAGCAAAAAAGAAAAAAAATTGAAATTTTTTCGAAATTCAATATTTCAAAAAGTGTATTTTTTTTTTTTATAACTTTTTCCAAATCAAGAGAACACCTCAAACTTCAATTAAGCTGAATGCCCAGTAGCTAAAATGAGTTGTTTTTGAGTAAAAAACGTTTTTCGCACTTTTTGTTTTTTGCAAAATAAAACATTTTCAACTACTTTTTCGCAATTGTTTCTGCATGAAGTCGCTCGTGTAAGTAATTACGATTATTTTGAACCCAGAATCATTCAAATCGGCTTATTTTTGACTAAGTTATGAGTAATTAAAAAAAAATTTCTTATATAGATTCTTTCCATTTCAATTCAAAAGGGCTATTCGGGACATGTTCTTCGATTTCGATGTAACTCAAATATGTTGCTCTCTGGTCAAAATAATGAGACACGTATTTTTTTGTTCGCCCGAAAAAATTTTTTTTCAAGCTTTATCGGCAATTTTGTTTTTCGGCTCAAACTCGATTTTTTTTTAATTATATAAGAAAATTTTTTTTTAAATGCCCATAACTTAGTCAAAAATTAACCGATTTTAATAATTTTGGGTTCAAAATGATCGCCATTAATTACACGAGCGATTTCATGTAGAAACAGTTGCAAAAGAGTAATTAAACATTTTTTATTTTGCAAAAAACAAGAAGTGTGAAAAAGGGTTTTTACTCAAAAATTCATTACTTAAAAACAACTCATTTTAGCTACTGGGCATTCAGCTTAATTGAAGTTTGAGGTATCCTCTTAATTTGGAAAAAGTTATAAAAAAAAAATACACTTTTTGAAATATTGAATTTCGAAAAAATTTTAATTTTTGCTAAATAAAAAATTTTCAACTACTTTTTTGCAATTGTTTCTACATGAAGTCGCTCGTGTAAGTAATGTCGATCATTTTGAACCCAGAATTATTAAAATCGGTTCATTTTTGACTAAGTTATGGGCATTTAAAAAAAAAATTTTTCTTATATAATTAAAAAAAATCGAGTTTGAGCCGAAAAACAAAATTGCCGATAACTCTTGAAAAAATTTTTTTCGGGCGAACAAAAAAATACGTGATTCATTATTTTGACCAGAGAGCAACATATTTCAGTTAAATCGAAATCGAAGAACATGACCCGAATAGCCCGGTTGAATTGAAATGGAAAGCATCCTTAGCTTATGCAAGTCTTTTTTTAATGTGCTTCGAAATTTGCGGTCTTTTGCAGGTAAACGTCCTCGATTCGTGTTTTTGGATGCATTAACTTCACTCTTCCTTAAAATTGATTCAGCTCCATGTAACGATAAGTCGGCTTTTTCACAAATGAATCAATGACCTTCTTATCTTACTTTGAAGAGGAATTTTCTGATGGCCTGCATCCGAGAAAGTCGTTAAGGTTTTTAACTTCGTTATACCGTTGCATCCCGTTGTGGCCCCCGTAACCAAATGGGTTCGTGTGTGACTACCATTCGGAAGTGCGTAGATTCGAATCTGCGTGCGTGAAACAACAAAATGATATAAAATATTGTTTCTCATAGCCGTCGCCCCTTGGCAGGCAATGGCAAACCTTCGAGTGTATTTCTGCCATGAAAAAGCTCCACGTAAAAAGCCATTTGCCGTTCGGAGTCGGCTTAAAACTGTAGGTCCCTCCATTTGTGGAAAAACATCAAAACGCACACCAATTATTTATATTTATTTATTTGTACCGTCGCATTCATTTATTTAAGAACTCCATCTCCATCGACTTCTTTAAATATTTTGCTGCAGATGAAACTGAAATTTTTGGATCTTTAGGTTGTGTCAAGGGCACAGCTTCAAATCGTGTTTCATACGCGGAACTCATTTTGTAAAAACAACGTACGCTAAAAAATTGCACAACGCGTCTTGCGAAATGGATAAGCAACGTAAGGAATATTTTTTTCCGCTGCCGCTATCAGTCCTAAGTAGCGGAAATATTCACCTGTCGTTGCTTAGGAACAACGCCTTCTTGCTGCTTGGAGTGCCATCTGTGTGTCAAATTTTTCTACCGGAAGGAGCACACAAATGGTTGAGGACTTCGCTAAAGTGATGTGTCGGCGCTATTACCGCGGCTGCCCGCTTCCTCCTGCTGGCGTCACTGATGCAATGTGTAACTGTGTGTTTTTCTTTGTTTGTTTTTTGCTTGTTTATCAGCCACAATGCAAATAATGCGCTGACTAGGACAAGTTTTTGGGTTTAGGGGTTTGAGGAGTGATTGTTTTTTGTTTTTTTTTTTAGAAACAGGGAAAGTAGGTAAATTTGAAAAAGTGCAAGGACCGTGCTTTACGTGGGATTCGAACCCACAACTTCTGGGATGGCAGGCTAGTGCATTTATGCTAGCAGTATTTAATTTTTTTGCACAACGGAACTCTAAGTTTGAATTTTGCTGGTCATGCTTACAGAGACTGTTTATTAAACAATTAATTTATTTACTTTTATATTTTTTGTTTTTTTTTGTTTTTATTGAATTTTTTTCCAGATGTAACCAGAAGTAAATTCTTTTTAAACGTAATTAAGTTTTTATGCACGAAATTCAAATGCATTCGTCCTATCTACATATTTCGGCGTATTGGGGCTGATAAGCTTTCCGAAAACAGTATTTTATTTATGAGCGCTACTCTGATAAGCGCGAGGTGGGACAATTAAATTCCGAGAATTTGTTTTTTTTGGGAAAAAATTTAGGTATTGTAAGAAGACCAGGTGTAGGGAGGGGAAAACTGGCTCTGGAGAAGATCGCTTACTAGATCGCAAGGTGCATTGCAGACGGTGGCATCGATAGTTGTTTAGTTAGCCGAAGAATTTTAATGCTTCAGAGGTTAAATAAATGAGGTTCTGGAATTGATCGATGAGTTTTATAATTTTTCATGGGCTAAGCTGTTTCAATTGCAGGCGAAATGATGCACCTAGAATACTAAAATGGAAGCAAACTGATGCAAGTGTGGCTTTCACAGTTCAAATCTGCTTATCTCTATTATTCCATGAGGAGTGCAAGTTTAGTAAAGATTACGCTGGTATTACCACTCGGTATTTATATTTCAGCGTAAATTAATACACATTTCTACAACATGAAGTATGCATACTCCTGACGGGCTGAGAAAATGCTTTATCTCTTCTGAGAAAATTTCATTTTTATACCCAAACGATTTCATACCTACGAAATTGTTCACATAAACTTTTTAATCGACATAACTGTGTGTAGGCATATACAGGGTGTTAAAACATTTAAGGAAGTAATATTATAAGAACTGACTTGAGACACACATCTCTCGCTGAGGTAGATGTTATAGAGGCATTCCGCCGTTATCACTCATTACGTCAGAATTACTTGTACGAGGAGGGTTCAGTAAGTACCCGCGTTAGAAATGAAAAAAAAGTTTATTTTTATTTCTTAACATAGTCCTCTTTTAGAAAGATACACTTCACCCAAGGCTCCGACCATTTTTTTAATGCCTCCAAAAAATAGGATTTGTCAAACTCTCCATAATACGACTCTGTCTCGGCGACGACTTCCTCGTTCGAATTAATTTTTTCCCGTGAGCTATTTCTTCAAGTTGGGGAACAAGAAAAAGTCCCAGGGACCCAGATCGGGTGAATACGGATGGTGCGGCAGCAATTCATAAGGCAATCCCGGGAGTTTGGCGGCGACAACTCCGGATGAATTTGCTGGTGCGTTATCGCCAAATGCGGCCGTGTCTCGTTCAATTTTTTGTGAAAGCGTTCCAATAACTCACTGTAGTATTGTCCAGTGATCGTTCTTCCTTTTTTTAAAAAATCCATGAGGATGACGCCGTTCGCATCCCAGAAAATCCTCGCCATGACCTTTCCGGCCGATGGCGATGTCTTCGTCTTCTGTGGAGCAGATTCACCGGTGACAACTGACGCAAAAATTACTTCGGATCTCGCTTAAATTGCTCCACACACCGCTTCGAAATTAACAGCCGCATCCGCTTGTTGTTGTTTATGAGCGATAGCGGCACCCATCGGGCCAACAATTTCTTCATCACCAACTTATCATGCACAATGCCGCAATCAAGGAAACAGCTGATTGGCTGCTCATATGCGTACTAACAGTTAAGGAAGTAAATATTTACACCGGCAGCGAAGCGATAATAACGGCCCTCGGGTCAATGACGGTGCATTCGAAACTGGTCAGGGAATGCCGGGCCTCACTTGCGACTGCGTCCGAATTCTTTGACATAAGCCTCACTGGTCTCCTGGTCACAGCGACATTGCCGGAAACTGTAAGGTAGATGAGCTTGCCAGACAAGGGACATGTGAGGTGATTTCCCGCGAAGGGAGGGGATTGGGATCCCCCTGAATACCTGCGGTCTGCTCCTGGAAAGATGGGCTTCGCGCCAACTCGGCGAGCGTTGGGCAAGTACACATACTTGTAAGGTCGCGAAATCCTTCTGGCCAAGTGTAGATCGGGGGCACTCGGTCGAACTTCTGAGGTTGACAAAATATCAGCTCTCGAATCTCGTGGGTTTTCTTACAGTACACTATGCGCGAGGAATGCATGCTGTGAGGCTTCGAATTATCTCGAGTCCCTTTTGCGTATAGAGGATGAGGTGGAATCATCTCAGCACCTTCTCTTTAGCTGCCTTGCTCTGGCGGGGTTATGATCTAGGCATCTTGGCTCTTACATCTTTGCCTGCTGATATAGCTGGCGTTGACATTAAAAATTTGATGAATTTGATCAGCAGCACTAAGCGGTTGACGCAAACGCTGCACAGTCATCATTCATAATCCACCCATCCTCTTAAACATCTCACAACCACCTCTCCCCGCCCGCTGCTTTCATCGCATCGGTTTTCTCTTTCACCTCACCTCTTTCAAATGGTATCACAAAGGACGAATCCGTTTATCTTCGTCCAAGTGTGCTCATTCCTTGGGAAACCATTCCAACCTAACCTATCATGTAATATACATATTAATTGCGTTCCGATCGACACGCCTATGCCCTCTGTTCTTTCGCGCATTTTCGTTCGTCGATCATGTCGTAGATTTTTTGAATGATTTCCTCGGTAACCACGTCTGCCGGGGATCCTGGGCGTTCCTCATCCTCATAGACAGCATCCAACTTTGCTTTTATGTCCTCGCATTTATTCCCATGTAAAAACAAAAAGCGAATTACGGAACGATTTGCTCTTTTCCATCTTAGCGAAAATCACTAAACATGTCTTTCTCGAGTAGCTGCCAAGTCCAAACTAACAAAAAACTTAATCAGTCTGAAATTTGTTTTGCCGTCGTTTGAACGATGACACCACACGATGCCAACACCAACATTCCTCAGGAACGCCCACTGTCCTCAAACTCGGATGCTTATTGAACCGCCCTCGTACTTAAACTAAGTGAGTAACGCCTTAGTTGTGGTATCAGCTTCGTCAATCTTAATCAGTTCCCTGAATGGCATTTCACTAAAACTTGCGCTGGGTATATAAAGTGCATGCCAGCCGTTTTACGCTCGTTATTTGTATTTTACGCGAATTGTGGATTTTGGGGATCTGCCTTTCAGTGGATTACGTAAGGTGGCTGCTTAAATAGCAAATAAACGCAGTGGAATTGAGTACTTGAATTAAGCGGCAGTGCAATGGCGCGACTTAATATTTCTTTGTATATATTTTTCGTAGTAATTTGTTGTTGTAATTGGAGCAATATAATAGTTGGTAAGTTGTGTGCATTTTGAAATTAATAAAACGCGTTAACTGATATAAGAAATACTCCCAAGCTGGCAAGACTCGTTGCAGAACTCCAGCAAGAAAGATCGGCCACTGTGACTTGCTTGAAAACTGTCCTGCGCTACGAGATACTATGTTATATATGGATTTGCTGAATAATCAGGACTGTGCAAATTCGGGACTTGTAAGAAATTTCTTATTTAAAGTTTAAAAGGACTTAATGACTAACTGATAATTTGTTGCATAGATTGGTGTAGTTGTCTGTTGTCCGCGCAGCAAATTTACTGAAAGTAGACGCCGTACAACTACCGGTAGAACTACAACTACACCTACCACTACAACTACAATAACAGCAAAACCAACAGCAGCTGCGTTGCCTTCACGCTTTGGCCTACCCATAGCTGCACCCAATAATCCGAGTTCAGAATTGCTTAATTTGCATCCTGACGGCTTGGCATTACTGAATAAGCAAAAATGTGGAAGAGTCCTGACCGATCGCGTAGCATTTGGCATGAGTGTTATTTTAGATGAATTTCCATGGGTCGCAATGTTACTCTATGCCAACAAGCAACCTCGATGTGGTGGCTCAGTAATAACGGAACGTTTTGTTTTAACTGCCGCGCATTGCATTAAGGATGATCTGTGAGTATTGGCCTTAAAGTTATACAACTCAGTACGAAATAGTAGTCCATAAACATTTTGACTAATTTTGACTATCTTATTTCGTGATTTTTGTGAATATTCATTTTTATATTAAAAGTATGGCAAGTTGTCTAAAAAATCCCATATACATTCTGTCGAAAAAAATTCGGGAATTCTTCATTTAAAAAGCGCGCGTTACACATAAGTCTACATTTTTTTTTGCTGGATGTTGGTACAACTATCCTCATAGTGTCGCAGAGTTTGAGCCTGATCTGTCAACGAGCTTGTTTTTGGCATTTAATTATATCAGTCAACCGTAGGAGTGCTCTGCGATTTTCACTATGGATAAAAATATCGAACAAAGAATTTGTCTTAAATTTTGTGTTTAGAATGGGATTTCGTATGCCGAATCGTTGAAAATGTTGCAGAAAGCCTATGGCGAGTGTGCTTTATCAAAAACAAGGGTCTATGAGTGGTATAAGGCTATTGCTGAGGGCCGAGAAGTCGTGGAAGATTTGCCCCAACCTGGTCGCCCATCAAAGTTTTCAACGGATGAAAACATGGACAAAGTCAAGGAAATGCTGCTGGAAAACCATCACTTAAGTTTGAGTGTCTCACGAATCAACTCGCAACATTTTACACCACCAATTGGGCATGAGACGCGTGGCTGCTCGACTCGTTCCAAGAGAGTTGAATTTCTTTAAAAAAAATTCATCAGAAGAAGGTGGCTGAAGACATGCTTGAGCAAGTAAATTCGGACCGAACGTTTATTCAGCGCATCATAACAGGTGATGAGATATGGGTATATGAGTTTGACATGCAAACCAGTCAAGAGGCGGCTGAATGGCGTTATCCACATGAGCCGCAACCCAAAAAACCACGTCAAAGTCGGTTAAAAGTGAAAGGCATCCTACTCGGTTTCTTTGATTGTCATGGTGTTGTGCCATCGGAAGTCATTCCAAATGGTTCTGCAGTAAATAAAGAATAATACTTGGAAATCACACAACGCTTGAGAGAGAATGTGCGTAGAAAACGGCCCAATTTGTGGAAAGAAAACTCATGGATCTTGCCCCATGATAACGCACCGTCTCACAAGGCATATATAAGCACACTTTTTGACCAAAAACTCGACAAATATCATCGAACAACCACCGTATTCACCGGATTTAGCCACCTGTGACTTTTTCCTTTTCCCGAAACTTAAATTGCCACTCCGCGAATGCCGCTTTGCGTCGATTGAGGCCATTAAGGAGAATTCTCTGAAGGAGCTGAAGAAGATCTCTTCAAACGCGTTTAAAAGGTGCTTTGATGACTGGACTAATCGTTGGCATTTGACGTTGGTTTATTGCTTCGAATAGAGCCTATTTTGAAGGCGACAAAATAAATTTTGATGACTAAACAATTATTTTGCGGTTTATTGAACAATTCCCGGTACTTTTTTTGACAGAATGTAGATATGAAATTGTAAAACTTTTTTTAATGAAGTTAGTTTTATTTAGTTATGTAAATATTCGGCCGCCGTAGCCGAATGGGTTGGTGCGTGATTACCATTCGGAATTCACCGAGAGGTCGTTGGTTCGAATCTCGGTGAAAGCAAAATTAATAAAAACATTTTTCTAATAGCGGTCGCCCCTCGGCAGGCAATGGCAAACCTCCGAGTGTATTTCTGCCATGAAAAAGCTCCTCATAAAAATATCTGCCACTCGGAGTCGGCTTGAAACTGTAGGTCCCTCCATTTGTGGAACAACATCTAGACGCACACCACAAATAGGAGGAGGAGCTCGGCCAAACACCTAACAGAAGTGTAAGCGCCAATTATTTATTTTTTTTTAAATATTAAAAACAAAATTTTAAATTTTCATTCGAAATGGTCACTATCTGATTTTACACAGGCCTTCAAACGATTAGGCCATTCAGCTGCTCGAACCAAAGACTGTTTGAGACTCCCAAATTTCTGTGACGTCTTCGACAGACTTTATCCTCCAATTCTCACGCTTTCTAAGAGATTATCCTGGAACCCTTTTACCTCGGCCTTAATCCCTTTTTCGTAGCAATGAAGAGATGTATTGCCTTTATAAGACACTGCCCACCAAACCCTTACGCAGACTGGATGGTGGCCACCCTGAACCCTTGGAACAAGGGTTTTGGGTTCGTTTTGCTTATTAAAAACTTCTTCAAAAGTGAAAATTTTCTTATCTGTAAAAATCATCGCATCAGAAATATTTTCATAGCCGTTGACCGCGAGTCTAATTTTCTTCACGCGCGTTTTTAAAAGATAATCAGTTGAGCGACGGAAGGTTTTCATATGAAGATCATCTCTAATTAGTCTTGGTATGGATCTGGTCGATACATTCATTTCCCTGGACTAGATTTTCTGTTTTCTAATTCTTTCTCGATCGGCGTTTGTGGCTGCAAAGACTAAGTAAATATGAGAACAATCGCTTCCATTCCGTTCGTGTTTGAGTTGGACTTTTTTCACAGATGACTTTTTTCAATTTGTGAACTAATGAAACTGCCCTATTAAAACTGAGAAGTGCCCTATTAAAAATTGAGAACGCATGAACGGTAAATTTAGATACCTTTGAGAACTAACATTTGAGATTTAAGAAAATGGTTAGTTATCAAATACTTCTCAACTTGCGATCGAACCAAAATGTTTATAGGGAAATTACTTTCTTACCAACACAAAATATTATTAGGTACTCAAAAATGCGTTTATTAACGAGATTTCATTTAATTTAATTTATTTATTTTTTATTTATTAAAATATTTAGACAAATCGTGCGCTTGGGAGAACACACACTGTCCACTGAAAGCGATTGCATAGCGGATGGATTGTGTGTCACATACAAGGAATTTGGCATCGAAAAAGCCTTCAAGCATCCAAACTACAATTATATGGAAAACATCAAAGATATCGCTTTGATCAAACTTAATGGAACTGTTACATTTGCAGGTGAGTAAATTATAAATATCGTACAGTTTAGAAGACTTTAAAATACTTTTGCACAAATTATATTTTTGACTATACTAGGTTAGGTGAGGTTGAAGCGGTTGTCCTGTGGCACACACTCAGGCTCATAACCCATTGTGATGCCACGTGGAGAGCTTGACCCTAACTCTGCTATAACCAGTGTGTGCTTTTCAAAAAGTTTAGAATATCTCTGATTTTTGTAGAACTGAGATCTTCCAACTCATTAAAAAATTGTTTACCCAGAATAGTAAACATACGTCTGGATAGAACAGTACAGTGGCACAGTCGGTGCGAGATTCTCGCTTCCTCGTCCTCATCTAGACAACTTCTGCAGAAGACATATGATTGCACACCCATCTTTTAGGCGTGTCCACCTATTAGGCAGCGCCCCGTTATAATTATAATTATGGCTAAGCAGAAATTCTGTGGGTTTAGCATTTAGAGTCGGCCACAGTTGACGGGCGATTTTGCAGGTGACTTCATTACGCCATCTTTCCTTTGCTTTTCTTACAATTTCTTCAAGAATGAGTAGCTTACATGTTTGTAAGGGTATGCCTATGTCATTGGCTATGTACTCGTCGGTCCATTTGGTGCCGAGTCTCGCTAGTTCATCGGCTCTCCCGTTACCCTCAATGTCGCGATGGCCAGGAATCCATGTTACCTTTAGGTGAAATGACTCAGCCATCTCGTTAAGAGATATGCGGCATTTCGTGGCTGCCTTGGGGGTTGTCGACCGCTCTGTGAGGGGTCTTATCGCCACCTGGCTATCAGTGAAAATGTAGATATCATTTCCGGATATCCCATCACACTGTATCAGTGTCGCAGCTTTCATTATTGCCATCAGTTCAGCCTGACACTACAGTAGACGGGGAGCTGAAAACTGAGGGAGATCCCCAGATGTTTGGAGTATACACCTCCGCCTACCCTGCGCTCGAGCTTTGGGTCATCTGTGTATACATGGATGGACTCGCTCCGTTCCCACTCTTAGCTTGGGGGTAGGAGGGTCGTTAACGCTATAACGGCAAGTATAGGCGGGAGTGCATAGTCCCCCAGTCCTGGAAGCTCCAAAGAGCCAGCCAGGATTTTTCTTTTTTTTGATGATACTAACTCTGATGAAGTTTTAAGTACATGTTTTTGATTTCTATTTAAAAATGCTTTTTTTTTGTCGGGACAACTAGCAAGTGCAGCACTCAGACATAAATTACGTCCATTGTACTACACTTGGATTCCCTTATAATTTTTTTTATATCTACCCGATCTCCGAAAAATCTGAATAAATCTTGTGGTGCCAAGGAGCCACGATGGTCGCTTCATAACACATCAGTGCCAAAGACCTCAAACCTGATTCGCAGAAGGTAGTGGCAAAACGGGCTCTGGGCCAAAGAAGTTGGTCTCAGAGCCCATCTTAGCTAAGGAGTCAGAGGTCTCGTTGCCCACGATACCCACGTGTCTTATTTATTGTCTCTAAACTGTTTTTATATTTTTTATTTTTTGTTTTATTTCCAAAGCTACCGTCAACATCAAACCTATTTGCTTGCCAACGCAACCTGAGGCATTTGCAATACTGCCGAATAGCGATTTAACCATTGCTGGCTGGGGGCTAAAAGAAAACAGTAAGTGTTGCTTGCGTTCCATTGAATATTTTATTTACAATGCACTTCCATTCCATACATACAGATGAATCAGCTGATATTCTACAGAAGGGCCTACTGAAACCCGAGGCCCTGAATGTTTGTAAGGCGATATATTCGAGGTATTCGGTTGATGATTCAAAAATTTGCACCCGTGCCGGTGTAAACAACTCCGTTTCCTGTCGCGGCGATTCTGGTGGTCCACTGTTTTGGAAAGCCCGACAACGCACGATTCGGGGCTATTATAGAGATCGTTACACGCAAATTGGTTTAGTTTCCTTTGGTTATATGCACGAGTGTGGTTCTCTCACTAATGTGCCGTTTATGTTTGAAAGTGTTGCAAACTCCATGGCATGGATAACACACACTATTTTGAACTGAAAGGGGGTTTCGAAAAAGTTTTCCAAAATAAAAATGTTGAAATTTAAAAGTATTTTAGAAAAATAATTTTATAATTTAATAGTATTTTAATAAAATAATTTTCATCATATGTAGCTGCTTCATATTTCTAAAGAAGATGTAAAGAGAATACAAAAATTTATGAAAAGAAAATATTGTTTTCTAAACATATAGACTTTATGATTGCCAATTCTAGATTTATGCTCGGCTTTGTAGTATGGAATTCAGAGGAACTCCTGGATCTTACTACTCTGAAGAATTTGTATTTTTCACTTGTTAGATCAAGCCTCGACTATTGCAGCATTATCTCGGATCCATTCTGCAAGTTTCGGGAATTAGCATTTTTACCGAAGTCTTTTATTTAAACAAAAAACAATAATTATGTCATAACTTAATCGATTATACATATATTCGCCTTTCCTGTTAACAACCTCTTCCCACCTCTCGACCAATTTGCTGATGCCGTTCCGGCAGAAATCGCCTGGTCTGGTGTCAAAGAAGTATTTGATCCAGTTTTTAATAACTTCTTTGTAATCGAAGGTAGCACCCTTCATATGGCTGGACAGGGAGCGGAAAAGATGGTAATCGTCGGTCTAAGGTCCGGAGAATACGGCAGATGCTGAAGCACCTCCCATTTGAGTTCTTAGAGTACAGTTTTGACGTCTTGTGCAATATGGGGCCTGGCATTGTCGTGAAGGAGTATAGTTTGACCATGTCGAGCAGGTCTTTTCAGTTGAATAGCCTCATTGACGCGGTGTAGCTGAACAGAGCTCTTTGATGACCGTGACATTCTTTCCGAGCATTTCTCAGTGCACCATACCCTCCCAGTCCCACCAAACACATCATAATCTTCGGGTGGATGAAGATCCGGTCAACCACTCCTTTCTTTGCTTCATATTGATGTATAGGCAACTTTTCTCATCTCCCCTGACGATTCGGTACAAAAAGTATTGTTTATGACCGCATATTGCTCGATGGCGGGCGAGATGCTGAGAACTAATTCGAAGACGACTTTCTTTGTTTTTTCGTTGAGCTCGTGGGCACCCGGGTCCACTATTTTTCTGTGAGTCCCATTGGATGAAGGTGATTGAAAAATGTTTTATGATAACAGTTCATTTTTTCATTTGGTGACCGTTCACCTTCGAAAGTGATTAGAGACGTTCTTCATCGAATTCAGAAAACCTTCCGCTGAGGGTCGTATCATTGACGTCAAAGTCGTCATTTTCGAACTTTTCAAACCATTTCCATGCTTTAGACTCGCCTATGACACCTTCTCCATACACGTCGCAAATGTCCCGGGCTGCTGCGGCAGCTTTTTGACCTCGTTGGAAAGCAAAGAAGTGTAGATGTCGAAAATGTTGATTTTTGCCTCCTGGGTATTGCATTTCTAAGCCTCAAAACCAATAAAAAATTAAATAACTCAATAATACACTTAACATAGATTTGTGGAGCAGAAAGAGTTCTATCGAACGAATTTTTACACTTTGCCCAACAGCAAAAATATAAAAAGCTATGAACTTATTCCCCAACCGAATATATGGATTTATCATTAAGATTTGGAAAGGTTCAGAAACGTTTCATTAGATTTGCCATTCATTTCCTTTGTTGGCCTTGTAGTTCGCCTGCATATAAAAGTAGATGTCTTTTATTAGCATTGCCAGAAATGGGAAGAATAATTTCATCGGTAAGAGTCATAGTTAGGAATAATATCAAATGTCACTTCTTACTTGAGCTAATACTTTTTAATTCTCCTAATCGTAATCCTGAACTCAACACTGTGTTCTCTTACTAGACCCATCTTCTTTTCCTTATTTTTTAATATTTTATTATAATTTTAGTTGTAATGAACCGCTTACACGTTGTATAAGGCAGTCTAACCAATTTTGTAAATATTTAGACTTATTCTCTAACTCATGATAGACTTTAAGTCAAAACTTAATCTAAAGATACACTTTTTGAATTGTGACCAATGTATCTCACCGTATTGTTTACCATATATTAAGGTTTACCATTAGTAATCTATTTGAGTTGTATTTTAACGGATGAATGAATTAAATAAGGATAAATGTACTCGTATAAAGTAACTGCGGGCAGGCGCGCAATCAGGAATTCATTTTGGGGTGGGCTTTGTATACATTTTTTTCAATGTTCTAAAAAAAGTAGAATAAGACAAAAGAAAAACCTTTTTTTTAATGAAAACAAATTAAATCGAAATCGTAATGGAACAAATAAAGTCATTTAGTCGGATGAAAACATGATGGAAAGAATAATGCAATGGCGCCTATCGTGGTAGCGTTATTTTGCTCTCAGCGAATTTGACAATGAGTTGCGTGGTTTTAGCACCAGTATGGCCAGATTACCCTTTTCGCAACTTGATTTAGCATTTGTTTTTTGTTTTTTTTTTTTGTTATTTAGTCTCGGAGTTTTAGTTCTTTCTTCATGACATTTTTCTAGCCTGTTCTAATTAAAAGTAATGTTTATAATTTTGTACAATATATACTTTTTTTAAATTATTTTTGCTATGAATACACCCCTTAAAATTCAAACGCTTTTTAAAATGTATAAAAAGGTTTTCAATGTTAAGAAGAGTTGAGGGAATAAGATTTAATATTCTTGCATAACCTTAAAAGGAGCAAAAAATTAAGCTTGCACTTTCAAAATATCAAATTTTATAAGAATCAACAAATTTTTATAAGCACAACGGGGGCCGCCGTAGCCGAATGGGTTGGTGCGTGACTACCATTCGGAATTCACAAAGAGAACGTTGGTTCGAATCTCGGTGAAACACCAAAATTAAGGAAAACATTTTTCTAATAGCGGTCGCCCCTCGGCAGGCAATGGCAAACCTTCGAGTGTATTTCTGCCATGAAAAAGCTCCTCATAAAAATATCTGCCGTTCGGAGTCGGCTTGAAACTGTAGGTCCCTCCATTTGTGGAACAACACACCACAAATAGGAGGAGGAGCTCGGCCAAACACCCAAAAAAGGGTGTACGCGCCAATTATATATATATATATAATCTTCTAAGAGTGGCCTTTTTTTTAACCTTCTTTTGTTTAATAATACAGTTCTTTTTTCAACTTACAGTTTCGTAGGTTTGAATTAAAAAAAAGAAACAAACATCCACTTAAAAATTTTCGCATTTTGGGTATAAAACAGCACTAAATTTCTTGCAAGGAGGAACTGGTTGGCAACACTGCACAACTTGCAAACGTGACGTCACGCACTCTCTGATGGGCGCAATCTTGTTTCTATTATTATTGGGATAAAGTTTGACACTCCCTTATAAAGAGTTGCATTTACGAAGTATTGAGGTAGAAGGAAAAAGTTTTTCCCTTCTTGCCTAAAGGTAGTATAAAAGTACTCAAAGGAACTAATTATAACTTCAATCAAAAAAATACATCAAAAATTAAAGAAAATGTAAGTATATACAATAGTTTATTTAATCTACATTAAACAAAAGAACATTTTTTTCTTTTAATACATATAAATGTATTATTTCTTTGAGTTTTTGTTTGACTAAATAAAATTAGGTGAGATAAGGTTAACTTTTTAGTAAATCAAACAGAATTATTTTATGATCAATGCTCTGAAATTTAGAGTGCTACTCATAGCTTAATACACATTGATATTAAAAGCACGAAGAAAAAAAATAATAAAAAAATAAAATAAAAAAAATACTAATATAATATTTATTTAACAGTTTTTTAAATTTTTTTGATGCATATCTAACAACACAAAACCTAAATACATATGTGTTTTAACTTAATTAATAGCTGTAAACAATTTTTTTAAAACTTTGCAATTAGTATTAGGGATTGCTTCCGCATGGAAGGGTGCTGCTAAGCTCATCAAATTTGTAGTTAGAGACGAACAAAAGTCTTATGGCTTTACTGAAAATAGAGTAGAAGAAATGTTTCTAGAGCTGGATCAAACGCTGGCATAAATGTGTTGCAGTTGACGGGGGAGCACTTTGAAGGCGATCAAACAACTTTTGAGGAATAAACTTGTATTTTGAAATTTCTGAGTATATTCCAGGAACTTGTTGATCAAGGTGGTATGTGCTTTTGTATTATTTTTATATTCTCTATTAGTTAAAACTGTAATATAATATATTAAGAAAATTTATTTCGAAGAAACTGTGCAGTTTTCTATAACATTCCAAAAAATTCCTCATAGATCGCAATTTTTTCTCTTCAATGCAAGCGTTACAAGGTGAAGTCCAAAATAAACGAGACTGCCGTCATAAAAAAGTTTTTGATGGTGCCATCTGTTTAATGGGTTAGTGCGTTGGAAGTTACACCCTTAGCTGACTTCCAGTGTAAGTTTGGTGACATTTGGTTCAGTGGAAGTGAAGTTATTGCCTCTAAAGTGTCAGTGTGTTTGTGTCATCGGTACAAAAATGAGATTCGAACAAAGACCTAATACTCGTATCAAATTTTGTTTTAAAATCTGAAACAGTCGAATTGATGCAAAAAGTTTATTGCGATGATTGTCTATCTCGTGCCAGATTTCATGAGTGGTTTACATGCTTCAGAGATGGTTGTGAGGACATAAATGACAATGAACATACGGGCCGCCCAAAATCAGTAATCACCGAAAACTCTATCGAAATTCTTCTGAAAATTATCAAAAATGAACCGAAATCTTTGTTGAAATTCATGGAATTGGCGTTGAATATCTCCAAAACATCGATTTATCCCATTTTAACTCATCATTTGGGGTTGCTAAAGGTCTGTACACGTTTTATTCCGCACAAGTTAACTGAGAACCAAAAGTTGTTCAGAAGTCAACATTCGAAAGGCATCATTAAAGAGGCTAGAAAGACGAGAACTTCATTTGCAACATTTTAACTGGTGATAAAATGATGATGAACCAGAAACTAAGCGTCAAAGTGCCGAATGGAAGGCCCCAGACGAGCCACCACCCCCCCCAAACAATCGCGTTTGGAGAAGTCAAAAATCAAGTCGATGTTTATTTCTTTTTACGATCCCAAGGAAATTGCCTACAAGGAGTTTATGCCAACGGGCCAAACCGTCAATGCAATTTTCTATCTTGGCGTTTTGAAGCGTTTGTTGCACCATCGCATTCGTCGAATTCGCCTTGAATACCACGAAGGAGGCGCTTATTGCATGATAATGTACCATCTCATTGGTCTACTCTTCTGACTGATTTGTTGACTAGAAGTCGGATTTTAACCATCAATCACTCACCGTATTCACCTTATATGGCTCCCTGTGACTTCTACCTATTCGGAAAATTGCATTTGGCCATGAAACGAAAACGTTTTGCGTCCGTAGAGACCATCCAAAAGGCTTGTACCGACATCCTGAGGGACGTTCCGGCCAATGACCTGAAACACTCTTTCAAAAAGTGAATAAATAAACTCGAATTTATCAGAACCTGCCATTTCTATTTTAGCTCAGTCTTGTTTATTTTGGATTTCACCTTGTAGCACCACTGTTTTTATAGACGAGTAAGCAGTTTACTCTCTGTGTTCATTCAGCGCTTTGAAAAAACAAATTAAATTTATTATGTGAGTTTTTGCCACCTCTATTCTAGAGCTTTGATCCTAGGCAAGCTTGATGTGCTGCAGCTATTTGTCTAATGCCGCCTTGTTGCAATTTATTTTTATGTTGGATTGTTGTTGTTTTGATAGGTGAGTAAAAATTTCTCAGAAATGTTCAAATTGAAATGTGGTATTCCGGTATTTTGTAAACGAGCAAATCTTTTACCTCTTAGTTGTCACACTCGATTTTTTGTGTTTTGCTACTGTTGCGTCTAATGCCAGGCTATTATTTAATTATTCATTATGAGATTGTGCCAATTTCAGTGACTTATTACTTGGTATTAATGGGGATTATTTATTTGCTGCACTTGCCACATCTAATAGTTTTTCTGTCTTTGAGTCCATTTTGTCTAAACTCTGCTTGGGCAACATTTCGCTCAGTAGGAAAAAGACTTTGAAAAAGCATAGAAATCTTAAAAATAATTATTTCAAAAAGTTGAAATCCACTAAGAATCATTTGTATTTCGTTAAATATAAACAAACGTTAAAGGATTTCAACGATTTAAATAAATCTCTCTATAATACCTATATTCATAATATGGAAGTGAATAATAAAGCAATTTCTAAAACATTCTGGAAGTACATAAAATCTAGCAGGAGTATGTCAGTGTTTCCACTGGTATCTCTTTAGGCAATAGTCAAGCGCGAAGCTCAAGTGAAGCGGCAAATTTATTTGCTGAGTTTTTGTTAATAAAGCGTTAATAAAGCGTTTATCTTCCGTGCGATTATGCCTTGAACTTTGGAATTCTTTGCCTTTCTCCTGAGGATATTAGTAGTCTTCATCATTGTTGGCTGGACAACCCTGGTCGGGTCTTCGCCTTCTGTAGCATATGCCTCCAATTGTCTCGGTTTCGTGCCTGTGTCCTCCATGCTTGAAATCCCAATAAGCCTGCGTCTTCTTCTACACCGTCTATCCATCTAAGCGGCGGACGGCCCCTTCTTCTCTGTCTGTGGCATTTACCGAAGAGTATTTGTTGCGGTGGGTAATCCGTGTTAGCCCGCAATATGTGACCTGCCCATTCCAATCTGTTGATCATGATTGTGGTTATCACAGATGGGTGCACATATAGTTTTTTCGAGTTCATCATTGCAGCGTTTTCGCCCCTCGCCTTTATCGCATATCGCGCCAGTAGATTTTCGCAGAACTCTCCTTTCGAAAATCAGCAGCTTCTGTTTATCTGCATCTTTGAGTGCCCACGTTTCACTACCGTAAATTATAATTGAGCGATATACTCAAAACTTTGTTTTTCTGTCTAGGAGGCGACTCTTTAGGTGATGACACAACGAGAAATAGCAGCACTTGGCCATAAGGATTCTGTGGCCGATTTCTGCACAAATTTTATTGTCATGATTAATGATAACCCCAAGGTATTTAAATTCCTTCACTACTTTAAAACCATAGTTACCGATTTTTTGTATTTGACCCACATTGTGTCTGACAGAGTCCGATGTAGTTGAAACTAGCGCTTAAGTTTTGGCTTCGTTTATTTCTAAACCCATACATTTTGCTGCTCTCTCAATCCCTGATAACCTTTTCAACGGCAATATTAAAGAGGAGACATGAGAGTCCATCCCCTTGCTGAAGTCCGTTCAAGGTGGCGAACTTTCGCGACAGATTGTTCTGAACTCTTACTACGTTCCTTACATTCTGCATGGTCGAGCGTGTTAAACTTATTAACTTATTGGGAATAGCGAATTTCGCCATCGCAAAGAAGAGCTGGTTCGTAATTATGCTTTCGTAAGCTGCTTTGAAGTCTACGTCGTCATGTCGTAGGTAGGTAGGTGAATTGGTTGAAGTGCCGGTCCGGGACTCCTCAAGTAGCATTAAAGCGCGGTTTTGATACCATTATGAGACTTCCAACAGGCAGATATCTACAACCAGCCAGAGGTGTTGATATAATGGAAGAGATTGATTGGATTTAGGTTGGCGCACTGCCCCAGGCTGTCGAAGTCATTTCGTATTTGCGAGTCTTTTCTAAAATCTGTCTTAGTACGAAAATTTGGTCAATCGGCGGTTTAAGTGTGGCGCTTAGAATATTTGCAAATATTTTGCAGTTGCTGTTGAAAAGAGTAATGGGCCGGTAATTTTCACAGATCAACATGTCTCCTTTTTTATGTAGAGGGCAAATTATTCCAATTTCCCACATCTTTGGCATGCGTTCTTTATTCCAGATTTTGCAAAGCAGCTGATATATGGTAAGGAAGTTTTTATTACTCATATGTTTAAAGAGCTCTGCTGGAATCTCGTCAAAATCACAGGATTTGTTGTTTATTTGAGCTTTGATAGCCGCCATGAACTCCTGGAAAGTAAGTTCTTCCACCATTTCTGAAGACTTTAACTGTGGTTGTTCGGGTTCAATACCTGTAATGTTTATGTTAAGAAGTTTATCAAAATATGTTGCCCATCTTTCGAGGATTTGGTTTTTTTTTCGTTAAGAGTAAAGCATCTTCATTTTCATTAGGATATTAGTAATGCTCTACTTAAATTGAAATTGTCCTCTCAAACTGATGCTGATGGACTTTCAGCAGTTTTGCTAAAAAATTGTCCGACCTTGGAAGCTCTCTTCCAATACGCCCTTCTTTAAGAGTGGCAATAAAAATGACATTAGAAATTATAGGCTTATTTGAAAACTACCGACTGTTGTTGCGAAACTGAGTTTTGCGGTTAAATCTTTAATTAGCCCAAATCAGCATGGGTTTGTAGCCAACAGATCTACAGTATCTAATATGGCTGTGAATAGAGTAGTGATTGGTGAATACTGCATTGATTCTTTCTCGGCTGGTTTCCAGATCGACTGACTTTTCGAAAGCCTTCGGCAAAGTTTCTCATAGAATCTTAATTAAAAAATATAGCTTGTTTTGGTTTTCATTCTGCATTTCTGCAATGGATAAACTCTTATTTGAGCAATAGACGTTGTGTTGTAACAATCAATGGTATTTCATCTACTCTCTTTACTGCCAGCGCTGGTGTTCCGCAAGGAAGTATCTTGGGACCGCTCTTACTTGTGTTATTTATATAATGTTTCATTTTGTTTTTCATTTGATAAATTCTTGCTTTATGCTGACGACCCTAAGATCTTCGCAGCGATCAAGACTCAAGAGTACGCCATTAAGCTTCAAGCCGATATGAATAGGTTTTACTTGTGTTGCCAGAATTCAAGTCTTTCGCTGAGCTTGACCAAGTGTTTTCAAATATCTTACTTGAAAAAATCTAACAATTCGTGTACTAAGAACAGTTTCTCGACTTATGTCTTGCAGGGTGTTAGCGAGTTTAACGACCTTGGCCTTATCTTCCATACCAAATTTTCTTTTAATAACCATATAAATGATATTACTTCAAAATCTTTCTCGATGTTGGACTTCGCCAGAGAGAACGCCGGTCTCATTTAGAATATGCTGTTTTTATTTGCGGACCACGTAGTCATGTAGGCCACCTATAGAACAGAGTGTGTGCGAAAAAAAATTCTCAAGTATGCCCTTCGGTCTCTGAATTTTATTGATTCCTTGCCATCATATTCTGCTCGTCTCATGCTTATAAGTCTCAAGTCCTTAGAAATTCGTAGGTCTATACTGTGTCTGTCTTTTACTCACAATATTATTACTGGAGCCATTGATTGCCCCTATTTGTTGGAAAGAATTCGTTAAGGAATCTTGCCCCTTTATATGGGAAAAACTTAAAAATTTAGTATGCCAGTAATGCTCCCATTATGGGGTTACATACGTCCAGAATTTTCAAAAAATCGATTGTTTTCGATATTTCGAAAGTATAGCATCTTAAGAATATACTGTGACATTTTCATGCCGAAATTCCCTAATAATATAGCTTCTACAGCCCATTAACTAGGTAGAGAGCGGTTCGCGCGCTCCTCCAAACTTTTTCCGGCACGGTCTGCATGATAACTCATACAGTTTTTAATATTATTTCATGCGTTTTTTTGTTTTAGTATTCGAAAGTGTTTTCTCTGTACTTTGTCGAGCCAGATTTTTTATATAGGTATTTATTAAAAAATTTTATAAACATGATTAAATTGTGCCAATAAAATGCCGTAAATTGCAAAATTTTTCGAAATTCAAAAATCCGGCTCGACCGACTACAACTAAAACTATATTTTACAAAAATTTTTTTACTTTTTACAGATCCACCAACATTTCAAGGAGAAATGATGCAGACCGTAGAACAACTTTTTTTCATTGTACTTTGGGTCACGTGATTTTTTATATACTAATTTTTGTAAAGAAAAATTAAAATAAATTTTTTATAATGTTTAAATACTATTAAATAATGTGTACAATTTTTGTATATTTATTTCTATTGTTATCCCTTTTAAAACCCGTTTTTCCTTTAGCGAATTTTTGGCGCTGCTGGATGTATCAAATGTAACCCCTTAATATTGATGTTAAATAAATAACTTTTATATGTTAAATGTATTTGTAGGGGAAAGTGTTAAACATTTTCAAAACTATCAAAACACATCGCCAAATTTGTAATACATGTTTTTTTAGCACATTTTTTTGTGGCACTTTCATGAATTTAATTCTGATTTATAGCATTTGCACAGATTTATAAATTCTCCAAAAAAAATGGAAAATAAATCAACAAAGTTTTTCTTTCATGGCACCAGCGGTCTGGTTTATGAAACACCTATTTTCCAATTCCTTCAAGTGTTCTGCGTTTAGCAGAAAAAAGAAAAAATTGAATAGTACGGAGAGCCTAAAACCTTCAGAGATATGTGATTCAAACTCGTCGTAATGTTGCTCGGTGCAATTAACTAGTCTCGACAAGTATACGATTTACCCAAGGAAATACATGCACATCTTCTTAAATAAAAGCATTTCATTTAATACTTCAAAGAAATGACTATTAAGCTATACAAAAAATATAGTAAGTACAATAACCGATTAATTAAAAAAAAACATGAATATATTATATGAAATGCGGATAGGATAGAGATATTCCTATAGCTCAGAGTTCTCCGAAGTCGCACTGCGTGCACGTACCGCGCTGCGTTCAAAATCATGCTGCCGTGCCATATGATTATTCAGATTGCCCACGCATTGGTACGACTTACCACAAGTGGGGCACGCAAATGGCTTCTCGCCGCTATGCACCAGTAGATGAGAGTTGAGATGGCCTCGTGTGAAGAACGCCTTTGTGCACTGGTCACACTTGAAGGGGCGCTCCTGTGCCGTTACATGTGTGCGCATATGAGTGCGTAATACCGATTTGGTGGGCCAACGCTTGCCACACTCAAGACACTCGAAGTTACGCGGTTTCGCTTCACCAGTGTGGATGCGCAGATGTGAAGAGAGTTGCGTACGTAAAACGAAACGACGATCACAATGCGAACACGCAAATGGACGTTCATCCGAGTGCACGGAACGCTGATGATAGCTTAGACTGTGACGTGACGCGAAAGTCTTGTAACATACGTCGCATTCATACTGCAGACCATCGCCGAGCTTATGAACCGAGATCATGTGCAGTTTGAGTTGGAATTTTCGTGTGAATTTCTTTTCACATTCGGGGCAAGGATGCCGCGATCTGGGTGTATTATCGCGAGCATTCACCGACGAGCAGTCAGTGTTAGAGGCTGAGCTATCGGTGTGAGTGTGTTGGGGACTAGGTGGTTGGCCTTCTTTGTCTGCGCCATTCTCTACAGTGTTTGTGGATGTCTGCAATCTGTCACCTACAGTTTCTGTATCGTTGTTCAGTAGACGCAGATCCTTAACGGTGCGATGTATGAGTGCTTTACTGCCTTGTTTCTTTGTAGAAATTTCACTATCCGGCACATGTTCAAGACTGTACTCTTCCAATTGCAAGATGTCATCCAACATAGCAAGCTCATTTGGACCTGTGATGGTAGTAGTGAAAATTCACTTTTTATCAGGCTTGCGTATTTTCTATTAAAACAATTCCATCTTTAGCTTACCCAATTCGCCAGTCAGCTGCAGACCAACCGCACACCCCAAATCATCCGCTACTTGTTGACCCTTAGTATCGAGCAAATTGACAAGATGTAGTGCTTCTTCGATGGCACGCTCCGTATCTGCGTAACGACGTTTCAGCTCTCGTTCACTCTCCTCGCAACGCCGCCTGAATGCTAAGCTGTCACGCACACGCAAAAAACAATGGTCACAAATCACCTCCGGCAGTCCATCGCCGGGCGCAAGGTGCAGGTTGGGCGCGCAGGTAAGCAAAGCAGCACACAAACTTTCACCAAATTCGAAGACGTCACAGTCATTGTTATCAACACCCAAAACCGTTATTGTATCGAAAATGGCATAGGTGCTAGCGGGATTCTCCCTCAAACAACATCGACAAACTTGAAAATTCGTCATTACGATCGGATTGTTGATTAAATAATTCACCAAAACAAAAAGAAAACAACTTTAGACGTCCGGCAGCCGCCTTTACAAATTCGTTCTTCCACACTTTTGTTGTAAATTTTTTGGTTTCACCCAACTACTAGTCCGTCAAGACATTCTATCCGATACTTTCATCTTCGCTGTCACCGCTGCAATGCCGAATGAAAGCGACTAGCCACGGTCGGTACCCGCTGATCGAAAGCGCTAGCATAATCTAAGGTCCCGGAGCAGTGATAACACAGAAGAAGCTGATGAGCTTACATGTACACAAATATAAAGATTGTTGTTGCTGCTGGTGTTAAGGTTCGCTTGCATCACGGGCAAAATACTCACAATGTTTAGCAAATGTTTGCGAGCGATAGCCCTTGACCCCTTTGCCCGTTGCTGATGCTACGAAAAATCGATAATGCCGGGAGAATCGCAAACCAGTAAAGGCGCATGGGACAGATAAGCCAGTAGGAGAATATTTGATAGTGTTTGGCTTGAAAATGTGTTAATTGATAAAAACAAGTCACTTTTTTTTACAATACTTTCTTTACTATATTTTTAATCCTAATTGTTGCATACATTCAGAAATTCTTCAATGTGTTTTTGTGTTATATTTTCAGCAATTCATGAATCGAAAAAAGTTCATTCCACTACTACCTTCTGAAATTTTCCTCTCGTTTCATTTTACGACACTAATTAGTTGACTCTTAGTTGATAACTCAAGTCCATCTAGAATATTACTTGTTTACATGGGTTGTTTACACTAATTGATTAGTCGTTGATGATTAATCACTAAGCGCTGTATAAGCGACGCCTGGAAACAACATCGATGATATTTATTTGGTGGATTGCCCTCAGATAAGCTAAACCCAATGCGAAATTCAGTCTTGCAGCGCCAAGTAGTTGTCGGCATGGAATATTTTTCGCAGAAAAAGAAGCACTGGCTGGAATTCGTGATCGCATAACTGGTTGCCTAGCCGCATTTACATCTCGAATTGGTTTATGAGGAGATAAGCTCAGACCCTAGATATCCCACGCTTGCTATTCTTAGCTCTTAGACCAACTAGATTTTGGTTCCAAGCGTATAGTTCCACCAACCGATATGAATTCTAGCCCCTACATGGCGCAAAAAGGTGCTTGCACATCAAAAATTCTAAAAAAAACTGATTCCCTCGTGAGTTGGACTACATAAAGCTTGACCAGGAGTCAATTACGTTTAAACATTTTAAATGCTGGAACGAATTATGTTTGGGTTTCTCAAATAAGCGAAACTGAAAACTGATGAAACAGTTTTTAGGGGTTTCATCATTCTCTGCAATGCTGAGGTGCATAGGCCTTAATTAGTTTCTACAAGGATTGTGGCAACACAATTGACTGCTTATAAAGGGGTTTCCAATAACAGGTGTTAGGGGTTAAACAGGAGAGATGATTAACGAATTTTCATGGCTGGAATTGGAAGGTATTGATCTGGACAACGTTTATTTTCAACAAGACGGTGCTACGTGCCACACAAGGAACGAAACCATTGATCTTTTACGGGGAAAGTTTCCCGACCGTGTTATATCTCGAAGACGTGATCACAATTGGCCACCGAGATCTTGTGATTTAACAACTTGTGACTTTTTTCTTTGGGGCCACGCGAAAGAGAAGGTATACCCCAATAGCCCAGGGTCGATTCAAGACCTCAAAGATGGAATTCGTGAGGCTATCGAGGACATAGGGCAGCCACTTTGTAATTCGGTTATGGAAAATTTCATGAAAAGGATATTGTCCTGTAAGCGTGGCACGACCAGTGGTCATTTGCCTGATGTTATTTTCCACTATTAACGGCATACCTTCCTCTGACATCCGATCATTTATATTAAAAAATTGCATTTTTCTTTGAATATCAAAACAACACTTCTGTTTGGAAAACCCTTCACTTACCCAAAAAATCGTGTCAAAATAAATATAAAAATCGAGATTTTATTCACTATTTTCATTGGTTGACATGAAGAGATTTATTTCGAATTACTTCCTTCAGCGCGAAGGGAAAATAAGGACTACGAGATTCGTTTAAAATGTCTGTGCAAAGTCAGAGCGACGGCACTACTGGCTTATGTTTAGTTCTAGTTTAGATTCTTTATGAGGTTTGCACTTCGACCTCATGGCCTTTTGTGCCCTTATGTTTAGTTAGTAGCATCTTTTGGAGGAACATTCACCAAGATTCAGCCCGTTCTGTATATCTTTTTGTGTTTGGCATTCGTTTGAATCGTGGAAGTCGAGTAATTTCCAAAAAAACTCCTTTTCCAACACAACAACGCACCAGCTCACGCGTCAGCAGTTTTGATCGCAAAACTAATGGAAATAGGGTCCCAATACGTTTAACATCCGATCCATTGGATTTCCATTTGTACCCAATTTGAAGAAACGGCTGGCGGGAAGTAGATTTTATTCTAACGAGTAGGTGATTGCAGATACCAATGGCTATTTTTCAGACTTGGACAAATCCTATTATTCGGAAGGATTCAACAAACTAGAACAGCGTTGGACGAAGTGTATAAGCCTAAAAGGAGACTATGTCGAAAAGTAAAAAAAGGTTTATCCCAAACGATTAAGTAGCTTTTACTTTTGCACGGGCTTTTCAAGCTACCCTCGTACTAAGTATAGGAATACTGACGACTGAGTTATGGTGTTCGTTGCCAGAGCCCGGTATTGTGGAGGACCAACTCATGCTTTCTTCACCGGTCCACACAATTCATTATGTTTGGGACTATTTGACTAAAAACCCTAACAGGACCCCTGTAACTTTTTCATATTCCAAGGAATCGCTAGTTAGAGTCGAAGTTTCGGATTCTTGGAAGTTTGGCTACTAAAAACGTTTTTTAAAATGATATAAAACAAAATAACAAAATATAACATTCCTGACGTAATAAAAAAGAAACTAAAACATTAGAGAAAACTAAGAAAAAAATGGCAGACTACAAAATGTAACTAAAGAAATTAAAGAACTATTGAAACATGAAAAAGACAAAACACTAAACAATTACCTTAAAAATATTGACGCAACAAAATCTAAAAACTATTCATTATGGAAGGCGACAAAAAATATGGTCGGACCTACAATACACCTTCCATCAATAGGAACCTCAAACGGAGAATGGGTCCGAAGATTATCGGAAAAAGCGACTTATTTAGCTCAACATTTTAAAAATATATATTTCAGAATGAAAATAACACCGAATTCGATTTGACTCATACAACGAGCAATAAAGACGAGCAAATCATCAAACTCACTAACAGAGATAAAGCAATTAATTTCGACATTGTCTCGGGAAAAATTTTAAAGCATATGCCGACAGAGCAATAATTTCTTTTAAGAACATTTTTAACGTTCCTGTAAAGTTCAAATACTCCCCAAATACTTGGAAAATTGCCGAAATCATTACTATCCCAAAGCCCAATAAAGACGCCACGTTTGTATCATCGTACCGAACAATAAGTCTGCTGCCGAGAATATCAAAAATATTTGAGAAGCTACTCTTCATTCGCATAGAGCCTATCATAACAAAATAAATTTAATTCCCCAACATCAGTTCGGATTTAGGTGAAAACATTCGGTAATCCAACAAGTGCACAGAGTCACTGACAAAATTAATCAAGACTTCAACAATAAACAAGTATGCGTGGCTGTATATCTCGACGTAGCTAAAGCCTTTGACAAAGTATGGCTCCCTAGATTACTGCACAAACTCCAATCTTGGTTGTCATATGACTACTTTCTAATGCTAAAAGGTTACATCCAAGATAGAAAATTTTATGTTAAGTGTAACGACGCATGTTCATACATATATTGAACCTATTGACGCAGGAATTCCCCAAGGCAGTGTGCTAGGGTCCACTCTGTATCTCATCTACACCGCTGACACTGTACTGATGGCATCTCATAGAGACCCGAACATAGCACAAACAATTTTGCAAAACGATCTAAACAAAACTCTGATTGATTGGTTTAAAAAATGGAATATAGAAATTAATGGCGACAAAACAGTTCAAATTAATTACACGAACAGAAAGGTAACCATAGACTTATTAAAGATTGGAAGCTCTGGCGCGAATACTGATACGAGCTAAATGCTTAGGCATTACAATTTATTCTGAACTAAACTGGAAGGACCATATAATAAAAATGAAATAAAAAATCGCTCTCGGCAACTGTACTGGCCGCTAGGACCTTAGTCAAAGCTTTCGCTGCAAAATAAAACCTTAATCCACAAAACGACAATTGCACCAATTTGGAAGTATGGTATAGCAGTTTAAGGCACAGCTTCTAAATCCAATTTGACGATACAAATATTTTACAAAGGAACTACGTGGAACCTAAATGATCCTGACGAGCAATGGCCTTACAGTATCACTTAACTATCGCAAATGTCTTTAAAACAAATTACTTTTTGTTAATATAAACAGGTGTAATATTTTTTGAAGGCAATAATAAAAAAAGATTGAAGAAAGCTTTGGAATATGGTATGCTCGTATACATTGTAGACCATGTAGACTAATTTGAAGGGAATAAATATATACAACAGGCGAAAAAAATCCATAAATGATTTATAACTCCAAACTTTGTATGGAATTCAGAGACATTCATCAAACTTTTATCCAAATTACCAACTTTTTAATTAGATTTTCTACAAGGTTTTTGAGTGAGCGGTTTTATAGTCTATTGTGAATAAAGTGAAAGCTTGAAGTGCGTCAAAAATAGCACTGATTTTGGAAAATTTTTCTTGCTTATGCTGTTGACTTTTCCCATCCCTCTTGGCCCTTAGCTTTTTACTCGCCGCGGTATATAAACATTTTAGTGCATACCTTTTGAAGTACTGTAGGTGAATAAAATAAAATAAATAAATAAGTGTTCTAATTAATGAAATTCAATAATCAAGTAACAGAAGCTTACACCCGCTTGGCGATCGTTTTCACTACAAACAAAATTCCACCAACTATAGCCGATGGCCATGGTTGGTTGGTTGGTTGGTTAGAGTGGTGATTCATCCAGAATCCAACTAGCGCTTTCGCACCATTTTGTTGCCACATCCTCGTTACCAAATTGTTTAACAGTTATTTACAGCAGGACTATATCCAGTCTGTGCGGTTTAGGAACCTTATTAGGTTGTTGACGTCTAATCCACACAGCTGCTCGAGACTCTCGATCATCGGTTTGCCAAGGGTTAATATTCTGTCCTTCCATAGGGCAGGGCATTCACAGAGGAAATGGAAGATTGTTTCTTTTTTCTCCGGTTGTTTACAACTATGGCAGTATGTGTTGTGAGGGATGCCCATTTTGGCGGCTTGTTCTCCGATAGACCAGAAGCCAGTTATGACTGCCGTAAGTCTACAGGTGTCCCGTCGTTTCATGTTGATTTTGCATTTCGTCTGGTCTCTCCATCTACAATCTGCAATTCGAAGGTATTTTAGGGAAATTGCATTCTTGACCGCACCTAGTGGAGTGAATACTGGTACTGCAAGAGCGCTATTCATGGCAGATTCCCCTCTTGCCAGTTCATCAGCTTTTTCGTTACCTTCTATGTTCCGGTGTCCCGGGACCCAAATTAAGGTTACTCTATGGTTTTCACTCAAGTTGATGAGGCTATTCCTACTTTGCTCCACCACTTTAGAGGTTGTTATAGTCGCGTCCAGCGCCTGGATTGCAGCTTGGCTATCCGAAAGAATAGCGATATTGCCCTTGAAAGAGAAATCTGCGATTAGTAACCTACAGGCTTCCCCAATTGCTAGTACTTCCGCTTCGAAGACGCTGCTGGTATTAGGGAGACGCACAGATTTTTCAATTCCAAGTCTCTGAGAATATATACCAGCTCCAACACCACAATCCATTTTACTGCCATCTGTATAGACTGTGGTATCGAAGTTGTTTAGAGAGAATCCCTTATTCCATTCTTTTTTAGATGGAAAGAGTGTGGCAAAATTCCTATTGAACGATACCATCGGGACGATGTAGTCAGTCCTCACCGAGGTTAACTGAGTTTGTCGCGATAATAGACTAGCGTGACCATAAGTTTTTCCTTTCCAGCGAGCCGCTTCATTTAACCTAAATGCACTCATGGTTGCCGTCTTCTTTATATGTAGGTCTATTGGAATAACGTGTGTCAGTGCATTGAGAGCCTCTCTAGGACATGATCTGATTGCACCGACCGTTATTGCACAGGCTGATCTTTGTATTCTGCCGAGTAATTTGGTATTGTACTCTCTCCCTAGAGCTTTCCACCAAACTACCGAACCATACGATAAAATGGATCGTATAACCGCCTTATACAGCCATAATGTATGCTTGGGTTGAAGGCCCCATCTTCTTCCAAGCATACGCTTGCAGACATATAAAGCAATTTCTGCTTTCCTTACCCATTCTTCGACGTTTAACTTCCAGCTAAGTTTGGAGTGCAAAATTACCCCTAAGTACTTTGCACTGGTTGATAAAGACAGAGTTTGTCCGTTGATATTTGGTAGGGTAAAAGTTGCTACCTTGTATCTGGTGGTAAAAAGCATAAGTTCTGTTTTACGCGGGTTTAAACTTAGCCCACATCCTGTGGCCCAAGAGTTAAGCCGATGGCCATAGTGGCCAGCGCTTTAGTTTTTTAAGTGGAAAAACTTACTTATAATTATTACACTTTTTTTTAAGTAAATAAATGAATTTCCAACATCTTGTCATATACGCCATATTGATGAAAATAATCGTGAAAGCACAACTCTTCTAGAACATCGATATACCAATACCATTAGGAATTTCGCCTAAAATACCCAGAAGTAAAATGAGAGGGTGTTCGCGAACATCTGATTAAGGTCGTAAAGTAGTTGCCGCCATCTTGATCTAGATTCTTCGAAACTAATCGTTTTATTTTGTTTTTCGTTCAGAAATTTTACTAACAGACCTGAGAGATGGCACTAATGTAGTGAAGTATGATAACTATAGGAGGTTTTTATAAGAGCTTGAGAACTTAAAGTGATAGTATAAAAGAACAGTATTTTTACTATATTCGGGTAGCTAATTTCATGGCATTTATTTTTTGAATACGATATCCGGCATATTCCCGCCGCGGTTACGAGTAACATGGCCCAATCCATCAGTACAATTTTGACTACTTTTTCCAATAAATCTGAATAATAAATCTAAATGAGCCCAATTAGCAATAATGCAACCCAAATGATGGTCGTTTGACCTCAATTCTTGCACGAGCTGTATTTTATAGACAAGTAAGCCAAAATCCTTTGAAGATTTTTTTTACTTTTACACGTTGATGACGGAGAGTATCGTAGGCGATGGTGCAGTGAGCTGTACGAGCTTTTCGGCGCAGCGAATAAAGATTCAACGGCTTCGTTGGCTGGGTCATATCGTCCGAATGGATACAAACACTCCGGCTCTGGAAATATTTGATGCGGTATCAACTGGTGGAAGGGAAGGTATAGAGAAGAGGAAGGCTTTCTGTTTGTTAAGAGAATCAGGTGTAGAAGGACTTGGCTTCACTTGGTGTGTTCAACTGGCGCCGGTTAGTACAAGAAAGAAACGACTGGCACGCTTTGTTAAATCGCTTAAGCGGTTATTGCGCCAGTCAAGAAGAAGAAGCCAAAAACCTTACGTTAAATTTCCACATAGTAGAAGGATAGAGGCCAGCCTTTGAGAACGACGAAGAAACGATATTTGTGTCCTCAAACTTCGCTCTATGAAGTTCGCGTACAGATCTTTTTTTTTTATTCAAAGTAAATTTTCCCAACTTGCCAAATATTACTGGAAAGAAATATCAGTGTGCCATTTTCAGTTGTCCAACCATAGTTTTCGAACAAACGTTCTTCTGCAGGTTGATTGCAAAATAAAGCAGCTAATATAAAATCTAAAGATTTCGGATTTTTACATTCTTCTGGGGTTCCCGTTGAGCGTTAAAATATTTTGTATAGAATACAATAAAATGCTATTTTCGAAAAAGTTGTGTATTCGCCTTTAAAATAGTTTTAGATTGTTGGTTATGCGTCATTTGCGGATACACACATATTTTTTTCCATATACGTACATATTACAATAATATTACATATAAAACATAGCAATTTCCTACTGGCCATTTTCTTATCTCATTCCTAAAAAAAAAACAATCTATTTGCACCGAAATGTACGTGCAATAAGTCATAATCACAAAGTCAAAAGTCGCTGAACTTGCATTTTCTAATCAAATCAATTTTAACTAACAGTAATAAAAATACTTTTTTAATAATTACAACAAAAATGTCATTCATAATTTTTTATATTATCAGCGTTCAAAATGTACGCTGAAATTTCATATAGCGCTTAAAATCTTTATTCTTTCTACGAAATCAAAGTACGAGTTGTAAAAATGCGAGATAAAATAGAATTGAAGAAAGGCTTGCCTCCCGTCTCGTAGAAGTCAGGCCGTTAGAGGAGTTCACACCAACATGTTGATATTTCCCACTTGCAGTGAGAGCGAAACTAGCGATAGGGAGGTGTGCAATGCAGAAGTAGTCACAATCAGTTGGTTTGTTCGATAAGAAAACAAGAGATCGCCAGCCAGCAAAAAAATTAAACAAAGTAAGCAAGAATCCTCCCTAAAAAGCAAGAATTTCAAAAAATGTCAACGAACGCAAAATTTGCAATCACTGTGAAAAGCAGATAGAAGAAGACTAATCAGTTGGGGTTTATGTTTATTGTTTGTTTTTAAGTGCATAAATTCAAATTGAAAGTGCGCCCATGGAAGGAAACCAATTGTGCGATTCACTAACACATTTTAACGATATTCGCGTTGTTATCTGGCCATAACCACAATTTATACAATTATAACGACAATGGATTAATTAAAGTCAGCTGTTTGGTTAACATGCCGATTATCGCAAACTAAACGACAACAATTTTGTTGTGGTTTAATTAAACGGGAAAACAAAAATTCTACTAATTAAAATTTTTAAATTCCATTAGCAAACACGAGAAAACGCGAATATGTCCTTTGAGTATCTGGTTTATAACTAATCGCATGGAGAAGAAATAGTGAGCCCTCAAATAGTGGATCGATGTTTGCTTCGGGATGTGGACAGTCCTTTCCATTTAGCTGCAGGGAAGTTACAAAAACTATTCCGGTCAACTCCAGACTTGGCTGAGGATCTAATTTCTCAGGTTGACAGTCAAATTAGAGGTTCCAGAATAACACCGATTTCAACTGAAACACAGGTAAATCTTGTAGTCGTCAAGCTAATTTACTTCTAAACTCTGTCTTTATATTACAAGGCTCTAGCTGCACTGCGATTTTTTGCAACTTGTTGCTATCAACGACCCGTAGGTGAGTGAATAGGTAATATCCATGAACCAGTCGTCCGTTAGCCGAAGCATGCATAGTGTGAGGAATGCACTCGACAAAGAATTATTTTATTTTACTTACTTTGTGGAAATATAATTGAAGGAACACTCAAACTCGCAACTACTCGCTCATCTTGATATTTAATTTGATAAAGATGCCACTCTCTATTACTTTGAATAAATAGAAGGAGACAGCTGTTTAGTTAACATACGTTTGTGAATAGCAAAATGTTTAGTGCAAACGGCAAATAGTGCAGACAAAAATAACAATTGCCGAATCGTTAAAAGTTGGTGAATCGCACTACAGAAGTTGGACGTTAATTAGTCAACGGAAAAGTTTCTGAAAGTATAAATTCGCTAATGCTATCGTTTTTGATTTTAAATGGAAAGTTGTAAAGTCTCCCACTAAACCATCGAAAGCACAGAGAAATACAAATTCTATCACCTCCAAACCTGCGACCTTCTTATTAGAATATTATAAGGTAGGGTTCCTGGACATGAGGGATATGAGAGAAATGCAATGGATGATATTCTAGCTAAAAAAGGGGCGAACATGCCTCTACTTAATTCGCCATGAGCCCTCCTTCCATTCCTTCCATTAACAAATTTCTCAGAAATTGGGCGAAATTCTCTCGGTCAGCGACAAGAAGAATTTCCGATAAGCAACTTTCGCTCAGCAAAGTAAACTTAAGACTTGGTTAACTGGTTACTTTACAGGCCACTGTAGCCTGTGCGACTGTTGCAACTCATATTGCAGGGCAAGACTGAAAAAAAGAGGTATCGGGCGTAAGCAGTTTTCTTGGTTGAGGAACATAAGGCATTGGATCGGTATACAACGTGTGGGTCCCCTCTTGGAAGCAGCTAGAAACCACGAATTATTTTCAAATATAGTTCAAATTTTAAATTAAAAACAAAAAGAAAACAAAAATTGTAAAAAAAATGTATTACTTTTGTATAATCGCTTACATCGATACGAGTAGCAAATAAAGAAGAAGTAACCAGAGATATCACTTAAACAAAATTGGTTCCTGTGAGGCCATCATCTGTCAATTCTTTGGAATGGACACTAAAAATTCAAAACCCATTCTTTGTAAATGTCCTGCATTAGGCAGAAAAAGTCTTCCCACCTTGGTTGGTATTTCCGTGCGTTAATATAAATTAGGGAACAATTAACCCCAGAATGTGTTAAAATTTCTGAGAAGTTTTTAAAAATAGTATACCTCAGCAGGTTTTGCACAATAGACCCCTTTTGGTCGCAGGTCGTGATGGACAATTCTTGCTGGCGAAAATGTTTCCAACACAAAGTAATCCTTGCTCTCGCGTTGAACTGCCACTTTGCTTTCTCAATTTTTGATTACTAGCAAATTTGTTGATGTTAACGAGCTCCTGGCCTATTTGTTATAATTTGTAATATTTCATGAGAAAAAAAGATAGATATTATTAGGTGCGCAACTAAGTTCTCGCTGTGTGTCAATAGCAGTGTGTGCTAGTCGATTCTAACATAACCTAAACGTCATAAACTAAGCTTAGACATATGGTAAACAAACTGCTTCGACACATTAGTGATTTTGTTTTCGTACCATATACTTTTGGTTTTGTGAATATGTCTGATTTTGTGCCGAATAATCGTCATTTGCGGGAAAAAGTTTATGGATATGCTGCTTTAAGTGAAACAATGTGCCGAGATTGGTTCCGTCTCTTCAAAGACGGTAATTTTAATGTTGACGTCCGTCCGCGTGAAGGAAGGCCAAATACCTTCGAAGACCCTGAATTGGAGGCATTGCTCAATGAGGATCCATGTCAAACGCAAGAAGAGCTTGCTTCAGTATTAGCAGTTACCAGCCAATCCATTTCCAAGCGATTGCATGTTTTGGGAATGATTCAGAAACAGAGGCTTTGGGTTCCTTATGAGTTAAAACCAAGAGATGTTGAACGTGGTTTTTTCGCCTGTGAACAACTGCTCCGCGGCAAAAAAGGAAGGGGTTTTCTTCATCGCATCGTGACGGGTGATGAAAAATGGATTCATTACAGCAATCCAAAGAAAAGAAAGTCATGGGGACTGCCCGGTCATGCTTCTACGTCGGCGCCTCGGCAGGATATTCACGCTGCGAAGGTTATGCTATATATTTGGTGGGACCAAGTTGGTGTTATTTATTATTAACTGTTAAAACCAAGCGAAACCCTCACTGGGAATCGGTATTGACTTCAATTGATGCGATTGAGCCGAATACTGCGCGAGAAGCGGCCGCAATACGCGGAAAATCATGAAAAAGTTATTCTACAGCATGACAACGCTCGGCCCCACTTTGCCAAACCCTACCACGTTGGAACCTACCTGGAAACACTGAAATCGGAAATCCTATCCGGCCCGCCCTATTCGCCAGATATTCCAACGTCCGATTATCACCTGTTCCGATCGATGGCACATGGTCTAGCTGACCAGCAGTTCCATTCATGTGACGACATCAAAAAATGGCTTGATCCGTGGACGGTATACGAGATCTACCAGAAAGATGAGAAAAGTAATAGCCAGCGATGGGCAATACTTTCAATGATTCACTTGTAACCATTTCTTCAGAATAAAGTTGTATTAACAAGTTCTCAAAAACAGCGAGAACTTAGTTGCGCACCTAATACAAATAATTTGTGATATTTTCTAATATTTATTTAATAAAAATAATAATACTCAAATATTTCAAATTATGGTTAACGACTAGAATTATTGCAGCCTATATACATATCTACGTTAGCTGTTACTTGTAATATTTGGTATGGGAATAATGAACGTGAAAGAAGTAATGACGGATGAACATTTCTAAATCAACCTAATTTTTCATATACAAAAATTCAATTAAAAGGGCAGCCTTAAATTTATTAATATTGACCTGATGTTTTAATTTTTTTAATTTGCCTCTAATTGTTTGAAGTTTATAAATAATTGCTTATTTTTATGCACCTCGAGTTATAACCCTCCTATCCATCATTGTATAAAATGCAGGAGGTTATTATTTACTTATTTTAACTTTTTTTATTATTTACCTTTTAATCTTCACGAAGTGCATGCGCATAAAATATTGTTGTTGTGAAATCGTTCGTGCAAAACAGCAATAACATATTTTTATTATTAAAAAAAATTAAATCAAAGCAGAAAAATGCTTAATGTTCGCATAAAATAAAAAATTAAGGCCATGAACAGATGGGAATAAAATAAAAAAAATGTGTGCATTTAACAGATAAGAATATAAGGAGAAATTAAGTAAGTATTCAAGTGTGCAGGATTAAAAGAAAGAATTTGCAAATTGCAATTAAATAAATAAAGTGCAAAAATGACTTCCATGAAATAAATGAAATAACAAAAGTCAATGAAGCATTTGAACAAAAGTAATAAGTATCTTTAGAAGATTTAAAAGATAAGAAACAATTTGAAATTGGCTAAAAATAAATATGCTCATAGAACACCCTTTTCAGCGATAAGCATTTGTGTTCCTTTAATCATTACATTGCACAAGGCAAGTGTCTGAATTATGTTAGTGTATACCTATGTGCATAAAGTATTTATTAGGTTGGGGGATAAGTTCGTAGCGTTTTTACCGAAGACTTATTTAAACAAAAAACTAATAACTGAATGAATAAGTTAATCAATTATATATGCGCCGTTGCTTTTTACAACCTCTTCTCACCTCTCGAGCAATTTGTTGATGCCGTTCCGTCAGGAATCATGAGCGATTGACATTAACCCTCCATATGGTTGAACAGGGAGCGGAAAAGCTGGTAATCGGTCGGTGCAAGGTCCGGAGAATACGACTAATGCTGAAGGACTTCTCAATCGAGCTCTTACAGTGCAGTTTTGATGACTTGAGCATATGGGGCGTGGCGTTTTCATGAAGGAATATGATTTCACCATCTCGATCAGGTGTTTTCAGTCGAATAGCCTCATTCACGCGATGTAGCGGTGTAGCTGGGCAATGTAGAGCTCCTTGTTGATCGTGACATTATTTCGGAGCATTTCCCAGTGCACCAGTGGTTGAAGATCCGGCTCTGGCGTATCTCCTGGAGCTACCACTCCTTTCTTTGCTTCATATTGATGTAAAGGCACCATTTCTCATCTCCCGTAACGATTCGGTACAAAAAGCGCTTTATGCCCACGTATTGCTCGATGGCGGGCGAGATGCTGAGGCGCAATTTGAAGGCGACTTTCTCTGTTTTTCGATGAGCTCGTGAGGCACCCAGGCTGCCAATTTTTCAGCAAATCCCGTTGAATGAAGGGGATTGAGAATCGTTTTATAATCGCAGCTAATTTTTTCTGCCAATTCACGACTGGTCTGGCGACCATTCACCTTCAAAAGTGATAAGAGACGTTATTCATCGAGTTCTGAGCGCCTTCCGCTGCGTGAGGTATCATCGACGTCAAAGTCGCCATTTTTGAACTTTGCAAACCATTTCCGTGCTGTAGGCTCGCCTATGACACCTTCTCCATACACATCGCAAATGTCCCGGCCTGCTGCAACAGCTTTTCGACCTCGTTGAAAAGCAAAGAAGCGCAAGTTTCGAAAATGTTGATTCTTGCCTCCTGGGTATTGCATTTCTAAGCCTCAAAATCAATAAAAAATTAAATAACTCAATAATGCAATTAACATAGATTTGTGGAGCAGAAAGAGTTCTATCGAATGAATTTTTACACTTTGCCCAACAGCAAATAAATCGTTGTAAAATAAAAGAAGATACAAAAACGCTATAAACTAGCCCCGACCCAATACATTTATTTTAATATTAAATAAACAAGTTCGTATAAAAAATTTCGAAAACCCATATACAAATGGAGCCAACTCTATAGTAAAGTTTTACTTGAAGAAATGAAAATTGGTCTGCTCAACGAAATTTAAAATTTTCGGTAGCCCAGTAAGCCTACTATAAATGAGCGTTACTAGACGACAAATGAGATCAGGCTGCAGCGATTGTCCGTTATGAGATACACTGAAGCTCATAACCCATTCTGATACCGCATGGCGAAATGGCCTTCATCTCCGCAAAGCCAAAGTGAAGTTTTTAAACTCTTCAGACACTCTTCAGTCGTCATTAAAAAATATTTACCTCAAGTGCTGTATCTTCGTAGGGGTAGAGAAGGCCAGTAGAGGATGTGAAATCACCTATTTCGCATTTAGACAGCTTCTGCTGAAGTTCGGTGTCTGCACTCAGCTTCTGAGCATATCTACCTATAAGACTCCATTATAACAGAAATCAGTTTATTAAGGTTGTGCTTTTTTTGGCTTAGCACGGATGCTGCGGTAACATATAGAGTAGGACACAATTGCTGGGTTATTCAGCAGGTGGGTTATCTTGGAGGCTGTCGCTTGCCTTATGAGGGATTTTATTGACACCAGGCTGTAAGTGAAACTGTAGATAACATTTCCTGTTACCGCATTGTCATAAGTTTAGCTTACAAAACACAGAGACAGGATAGATATGACATGGATGGTAAGATTTAAAAATTGGTTTGAGGCTATTTTTCCGCGAATCTTTTTGATTCATTGATGAATCTTATGAGGTTCGGAAGAAGAAGAATATAAACTTTATTCATATTCAGAACATCGCACCCCAATAGCCTAAGTCTGGTTTTAGAAAACGCCAGACAGCTACAGAGAAAATGATCTGCCGTGTTCTCATTCTCATGGCAGGATAGGCATATTGGGTCGTCGATGATTCCCATGGCAGCCATATGTTGACCACAGGCGTTGTGCCCTGTGATTACACCCACATGCCCTTCCTACTAAGTTTCAGGAGAAAGGTCGCACGTTTTCTGTTTGGTTTTTTCACAAAGCGCTTGGCTACTCTGTAGGAGCCCAACTCAGACCAAGGACTCCTATGAGTAGACCTCATGAAGTCGTCAATCTACAGTTGAATCGATGCAGAATTGACACCTAGAAAGGGTTCAGGACCTAGTGGTATGCTTGCAGAGCCTTCATTAGCCAGTTTATCAGAAAACTCGTTCCCTGTAATACCACAATGTCCAGCCAGCCTAATAAGACAAAATTTGTTTTGGTTTGCTACACTGTTTCGTTTTGTCTTACATTCGTCGACTAATTTCGTTCTGTGTGCAGCTTGACTGTCACTACAAATTCTGATACTACCACCCCGCCACTTTTTATCAATTAGCCAGTATGTAGGCATAGACTCCCTTTAAGAATACCGTAGCCATCTGTCCTGTGGCGTAGGAGTACTTAGTGTCTTCATCTAAGTACCATCCAGATCCGCTACCATTACTGGCTTTGGAACCGTCGGTGCAGAAAGTGTGGTGAAATTCCATTAATAGGCAGCCGGTATATCTGACAGTGGCCAGTACTTTCTTTATTTCCCCAGTCTCCGTTTAGTTGAGCCTGTACGCCACCTTCATCGCTTCCTCTCAAATTTGAAGATCGATCTAGAGGCTGCAAGTGCAGGAAGTCATTAAGGGCATTGCCAGATGTCGCACTCATAGCAGCTGAGTTACCCAAGCAGACACTTCACCAGACTACAGAGGCGAATGTAATGATTGGTCTAATTAGGGTGATGTACAACCAGTTTACTATCACCGGTCTTACAGCCCATGTCTGACCAAACGTTCTTTTACACTGTCAGAAGACTTTTAGTGTTCGAGAGACCTTCGGCTCGACGTGCATTTTCCAGGTTATAAATAAGTAATAAATAATAAATTCGTCCCAAGTATGAACTTGTCCGTATATAACGCAAATAAATTGCACAAGTAATTTTGAGCTCAATAATCTGAATCAAACCAACTAAAACTACTATACTTTCACAATATTTCATAAGCCATTCACCCTTTTACTTTATTTTTTTTTTAATTCCTTGCCACCCAGAATCTACATGATAAGAGTGGTCAAGGGCATTGGTATACTTCAAAAATTGCATATAAATACATAAATAATTTTTTTCATATGAAGCAACAATTAATTAAAGCATACGCGTGTTACCTTTTACACTTTGATATTTTTAGCGATAGTTTAGTTTTTGTTTGCTCGTTAAGGGGGAACACCACTGTGAACGGGTGAAAATTAAGTGATTTTCATGAATTTTGTTTATAAGTAGGGATGATTATTAGAAGATCGGACAATTTATAATTTATTGAACATATATACAACTATACTGACACAAATTTTTATTAAAAAATATTAAAAATTACAATTGTTATTAATATTAATGGAATGACGTCATAAAAAACTGATGCACCCTGGTGGCCACGATACAGCGGTGAAAAATCATCTCAAAGCAAAAACCAAAAAAAATTCTTAATCTATACATCAATGGCTATTGGCGTACGTGTCGGTTTTTTTTTTATTTTTTTTGAGAAAATGGTGCAGGTTTGAAAAATTAGTTCGTGTTTTTACCTTTTTTTTTGCTTTCGAGAGGCTTGATCAAATATTTATTTTTTGGAATTTTTAAAAACGGCTATGTACCACTGTTGCCAATACATGTACAAAAATCAAAAAAAAAAAATTAAAATCGGTTCATAAATCTTCGAAAAATCGAGGCCAACGTGTTCAGAAAAGTCGTTTCGAGAAAAACGCGTTTAAAGTTGGGCCGTTGTAACTCACTACCTGCACTTATTGTATTGGGTATAACTTCGTCAATTTTCAAGATTTTAAGGAAACATTTTTTTTAATATATTTTTTAATATATCTACTTTGGGAAAATGCAAAAAAAATTGATGTTTTTGAAAAATGACAGTGGTGTTCCCCCTTAATACACTCACGTTTCGCTTATTCACACACACAAATTATATTCGCAGACTGATAAGCGCCAAAACAAGTGAAATGCATAAACATATGTACGAGTGTATGCAAATAAGTATAGGGATGATGTATAATAATTTTCTGATTCCAGTATATAGAATATTAGCACTACCCAGTGACCGTTGAGGCGCATGCTTTGTCTCTGTGAAATTTATTTATTTGTTTATTCAGTTAATAGTCTTTCAGTATTTCTTACAGACTATAAAAAAAGATGAATGCTAAATAAATTAATCAAAGTACGAGGGGTGCCTTTTATATGTCGGGATTAGAGAACAAAAACAAATTTTAATCATCGAAAATCACTTTATTGTTTTTAAAAAAATATTTTCCATGAAGATCTATACACTTTTGCATGCGTTTGAACCAATTGTCGAAGCACTTTTGCCACTCTGAATGAGGTAGTGCCAAGTCAGGACTATACGGCGGATGACCCATTAATTCGAAGTTTTGGGTGCTCAAATATGCAGTTGTTTGAGCCGATGTGTGAGAGCTCGCATTGTCCTGGTGAAGAGTGATCCGTCTTTGGCGATTGGTTTTCCTAATTTCTTGGAAGACAACTGGCAAACAAATGGTTGTGTACCACTCAGAATTTACTGTTCTGCGTTGTTCTAGTGGTACGGTTGCGACATGTCCAGTTTTTCCGAAAAAACAGGCGACCATTTGCTTGTAAGTGCTTTGTGTGCGAAAAAATTTTGTTGGATTTGGCTCATATTGAAACACCCATACAGTCGACTGCTGTTTACTTTCGGGCTCATACGCGTAAATCCATGATTCATCATCTGTCACGATGTCATAGACGTGTTTCGAAGCCCCGCGATCGTATTTTTTGAGCATTTCCTTGGACCAATCGACACGAGCCTTTTTTTGAGCGATTGACAAATTGTGTGGGATCCAACGCGAACAAATTTTTTTCACAGTCAAATGTTTATGCAATATTGAATGTATACTAGTCCCACTAATGCCTAAGATTGTCTCAATCTCACGATAGGTCACATGACGATCTTGCAATATCAGTTCGCGCACAGCATCAATGGTTTTCGGAACAACAACTGATTTTGGACGACCTTCACGAAATTCGTCTTGGAGTGAACTACGACCACGATTGAATACACCGTACCATCGATAAACACTGGTCCTTGATGGAGCTTCATCTCCAAAAAATGAATTAAGTTCATCCATGCAATGTTGCTGAGTTAATCCACGTCGAAAGTTGTAAAAAATAATCGCACGAAAATGTTCACGATTTAATTCCATTTTTGGACCGAGATGAATCTTTTAAGTTACTGTAAACAACACAAATAGCGCTGGTATTTCAAAACGTTCTGAGTAGGTAAAAGCCAAAAAATGTCAAACTTTGCGATACAGTTGTCAGTTGCCAGATTGCAACACTAGGGTTGCCAAATCCCGAAATATAAAAGGCATCCCTCGTAAAATAACTTATAATTAACTAAAGGGTGATTTTTTAGCTATTATCTTTTTAAACAGTTGGTTTAAACAGCTGACGCATGTTTCGTGTTTTGTTTGACTGTCAGACATCTTCAGTTTGGTCTATAATTTAACCATGAATCGTCTTACAAACGAACAACGCTTGCAAATCATTGAATTTTATTATAAAAATGCGTGTTCTGTTAAGAAAGTTTATCGCGCGCTTCTTCCATTTTATGGCCAGTTTAATCGACCCACTGAAGCGGCTATTCGAGCTATTGAGACTAAATTTAGAACCAAATTTACACTATTGGTCATCAAACCACCAACACGCTTACGTAGAGTGCGAACTGAAGAAATTATGGAAAATTTTGCGAAAGGATTTAGGTGTGAAGCCTTTCAAAATATAGCTGGTGCAAGAATTGAAGCCGAACGACCACCCGCAACGTAGAATTTTTGCTGAATGGGCTCTTGGAAAGTTGGCCGAAGATCAACTTTTTTATCGAAAAATTGTTTTCAGCGACGAAGCTAATTTTGGGATCAATGGGTACGTAAATAAGCAGAATTGTCGATTTTTGAGTGAAGATCAGCCAGGAGAATTGCAAAAGCTACCAATGTATCCAGAAAAGGTCACAGTTTGGTGTGGTTTATGGGTTGGAGGTATCATTTGACCGTACTTCTTCAAAGATGCTGCGAATCGTAACGTAACTGTGAATGGTGAGCGGTACCGTGAAATGATATACAACTTTTTTTTGCCCAAAATGCAAGGGAACTACTCCTCAAAAGAAGCTATAAAAAGGGATATCGAAGCGTATTTTGGCTCCAAGGACAAACAATTTTTTGAGCAGGGAATTAAAAATTTGCCTAAACGTTGGGAAGACATTGTGAATATAGACGAAAAATATATTATTGATTAATAAATACTTTAAACATCCTTTTTATTAATTTTAAAGCCACCTTTAAAAAACGCACGAACTTATGCACTGACCTGATATTAAATTACCCATCTCACTAGTAAATTATCCCCCTCACCAATAACCCACCTCACCTCAACGAAACCAAATTCAACGTTTCTCGTATAAGAGATTTTTAGTAAATCCCTGCGCGAAGTGAATGTGATTACCCAAACTAGAAACTGTGTAGAAAAAAAAATCGAAGGAAATTATTTTAAAAGGTTCAAAAAAAGTGGACTTTGGGAAGCATTTTTATCACCTTATGGGGACCAGGAGGTCTAGAACACGAAAATTGCACCTATTATCACGATTTTTTTTTTTGCCATTAAAAATTAAAAATAAGGTATTTCAACTTTTAGTGCTTATTACTACAACAATTGACCATATATAGGGTGGGCCTTGTAAAATTTGCTTTTTGAATCGACTATAAGAAAAAAAATTATCAATATTTTTTCAAAATTTTTTTTTTTATTTTGAAGATTGAACATTGTCATTTATGAATGAAAAATAATATCGTTCAAATGACTGCCACGACTGGCTTTACAGTAGGCCATTCGATCAACCCAATGTTTAAGCACATTTTCGATTGTTTGGGCTCCAATTTCATGAATGGCAACTTCGATGTCGTGTTTTAAAGCATCAATAGTCTCTGGATGGTTCGCATAACATTTGTCCTTAACGGCTCCCCACAAAAAATAGTCCAACGGGCTTAAATCGTAGCTCCGAGGCGGCCAATTGATATCGGAATTTCGGCTGATAATTCGATTTTCAAAAACGGTTGCCAAAAGTTCGAGTGTAACTTTGGCAGTGTGACAAGTTGCACCGTCCTGTTGAAACCAAATGTCGTCCATGTCATCCTCTTCAATTTTTGGACACAACTCGTTGAGCATGTCACGGTAACGTTCGCCATTTACTGTAACCGCGGCTCCTCGCTCATTTTCGCAAAAAATGGCCCGATGATGCCGCCAGACTAAAAACCGCCCCAACCAGTGACTCGTTGTTGATGCATTTGCTTCTCTACAGTAACGTGTGGATTTTCTGAGCCCCAAATCCTACAATTTTGCTTATTGACGTAGCCACCGATGTGAAAATCATAAAAGAAGAAGAAGACTCACCACTTTGGAAATAGGTTTTCAATATTTCCCAATTTTGTTCAAGCGTATAGCGTCCCATTTCGTAAATGTCAAACCTTTAAGTAAATTATGAACACATTTGGCATGTCATTTGTGTTACCATTCTCAAAAAAATAGGTGGTTCAAAAAGCAAACGCTATATGGCCCAGCCTGTAAAAAAAAACTTTTCCTTTCATTTTAAAAACAATATTTATTATTATAAAAATGTCGCTGAAGATGAAGTGATTTCGTGACTTCTATTCTTCTGAAACAGAAAACGCAAGAAGATTCTTAATCAGAAAGAATGCAGGAACTGGAACAAATCGAAAAAATTAAGAATTGACAAAATGGCGCGCTTTTGAAAAAAAAGTTCGTAAAAACGGGTCTCTTTTCACTAGTTTTTAGTGTAAAAAATAGGAAATCATTTAAATAAAATTATGATTTTAGTTCCAACGATAGCCATACATGTTCTGAGCAACATATTCAAGTTTCAAGTGATCTGGTTGAATATTAGAAAAATTCAAAAAATCGTTACGAGATAAACGAGCTTAAAGTTTGAGGTATAGGAGCGCGCTGACCTAGTTAATTGGCTGTAGAGGCTATAATATTGGGAATTTCCGCATGAAATTCTCAGAGTATATTCTTAAGATACTATAGTTGGTTGGTTGGTTTAAGTGGTGATTCCTCCAGAATCCAACTAGCGCTTCCGCACCATTTTGTTGCCACATCCTCGTTACCAACTTGTTTACCAGTTATTTACAGCAGGACTGCATCCAGTCTGTGCGGATCAGTTTCGAAAAAAAATTTGAAATTTCTAGACCACCGGGTGCCCTTAACATACTTTAGCATAACTTTTGTAAAATAAAAATTGATCTCCGTCATCCCTTAAATCTCTTTTTAATAAAGTTTCTGCTCTAGTATATCTCATTAGTTTTTTTACATTGAATTACAAAAAATGCATACTATCGGTTGATAATTGACACTTTGTATTCTCGCCCAAAATGCACGTATTGCTTGCGTGCCACAGCGAAGGCATGAAAAGAGGAGTGCCAGTAGAATTTCATGTTGGGTGTTTGCAACAATGCAAACTGTCTGGTTCAGTTGATTTAATCACGTTTAAAAGGTGTCTGTGATTGATAATAAAATACATTGTTTTATAAAAATATAGTTTGGAATATAGAAAGACGGCTTATCAATGGTAAAAAGTGAAAATAAGAAAAATAAAGAATGACTTTGAAAATAATTGCAAATTATTTTAAAATATAATTTGAAATCCATAAAAAATAGTACCGAGACATACATCGCACGCTCTTCGAAAACTATATATGAGGTATGGTACGTAAGTAGTAGTGGTATTAGAATAGAATTGATAAGCATTCTACTAAAAATTTACTAGCGATAGCAAATTCGCGCTGTAAACAGAGTCTAAGTCCATCTAGAGAGTGATTTACTATTTATAGAATACAATTTATGTGTTATTATTGTTGCGTCACGATTAAAAGAAAAGAATTCATGTAAAGTATATTAATTTTTTTTGTTTGTTTTTCATTATCGATATTTCTGCCTTAAAGAGAATCTACCATAAAAGCTAAAATGCTGATGAAAGCTTGAGTTTTTGCTATATTAGTTTCATTAAAGATTCTCTTTTTAAGAAATGATTTTTTCTCGCAAAAGGAGTTTATCTTCGATGAATTTGGAAAGGCGATTATTATCACCCACTTGGGTCTGTATTAACGGAACCATCAGGATAAGTATTCGACCATGGACAATAATCTCCAAAAATGTATGATGTAGGTTTCATGAAGTTGCGACAACAAAGACAGGGCATTTGTTTTCCTCCCTTATAAATAAAAGGCAGTTTGGGTATGTTCAGCTACATTTTTCTTTACTACAATCTTACACCCCTCATGCGTAACTGTCTCCTTCTACTCTTCAGTCGCTACTGACTCATCTCGCTCGAACAGCAATAAAACTGAATTTTGGAATAAAATAGTAATTCATTAAGGGCAATATTCAAATCGATGTGTAAACAGGCAGAGCAGGAGAGCGCTCCTGGCTAAAGTTAATGAACCCACACTTATGTGAGATGATTTCCAAGAAGATGGAAATAGTTTCGGAAGAAAAGCGCCATTCGTGTTGCCTGCGCTTTTAGAACGGTCTCATATGAAGCAGTGAGTTATGTCGGACATAATGCGAACTGGGCAGACCATATGACAAAGCCAAAAGTCTAAATATGCGACTTACGGCTGACGAGCGCAAAGAAGAAAGACGAAGGAGCATGGATGAGTGGTAAAATTGCTGGGACTTAGCGAAAAAGAGGGGTGGACACATAGACTTATCGGTAGCGCACAGGCAAGGGTCGAGCGAAGACATGCGGAAACGGAATTCTACCTGACACAATTCATGACGGGACATGGCTGCTTCAGAGAGTACCTTCATAGATTTGGTCATGATCACGCAATGGTGTGCTCCTTCTGCGGTAGCTCCGTTGAGAATATTCCCCATTCTTTTCCTGTTCAAGATATGTGTCCGAAGGGATGACTATAGAAACGATAGTGAAAGAAAGAGTTACGCCATGCAACATAGTAAAGCAATGTTGCAATTGATGTTGGTGTGGGCCAGAAGAAAGACTGGTCCGCGAATGCGCTAGAAGAGCTGCGGAAGAAAGAATGGCAGCGCAGCATAAAAAGTAGACAACTAAGCAATGGAGAGTAGACCAATGTGTATGTGAAGATACATAAATGGTCCAGCTTGGCACTGCGAAGCAATGCCTAACGGCGGTACCGCAGGGCAAAAGCAAAGCTAAACAGGTCGAAGTTAAGGGTTTAATACGTAGGTGTGCTGTTTCGCAAGCCCAGTTTAGTACGATAATACTGCCTGTGCGTGATTCCAAATGAGGTGTACTTTTAGCGAGCAATATGACTCGTGCATGCCGTCTAAAAATCAAGTAGGTACTAATTAGCTCAAAAAGTAATAACCGAATATCGGGAACATCTTACGCGCATTATGAAGATGATGAAAACTCAGCCTTATTTCGTTTATTTTCATCGTTACTTTTCTAAAAGTAAATCACTCGATGGGAAGAGGGTGAGAAAAAGAGAGACTGGGTGGAAGCTATTCTGGCTATTGTAAAAATATATAAAATCTATGCATTTACTACTTTAACTTGGTTCGGCTTCAATAAGAAGTCTAGCTAGAAGAGCTAGGTGTTCTGTGCTTATACTAGGTTGTTCAATAAGTTTTGCGGTTCGATAAGAAAAACACAATTTTATGGTCATTTATGTATCATTCAGTATAGCCTCCTTGAACACCAATACACCTGTTTCAACGAGATTCCAATTTACAAATTCCACACCTAAAGTGAGAATCTGGAAGAGCATGAAAACGCTTTCCTTGCATGAATTTTTTTAGATCTGAAAAAAGATGAAAGTGGCTAGGGGCCAAATCGCTTGATGCTTCAACGGTTCGAACTTAAATTTGTGGATTTTAGTCATTGTGAAAATGCCCTTGTGATACGATGCATTGTTCTGATGAAAAATATTTTTTTCCTTTGCAAACTGGATATTTTTTCACGAATTTTTTCCTGCAGCTGATCTAAAAAGTTACAATAATATTCAGAATTTATTGGTTTACCAGTTTCCAAGTAATCCACAATTCCTTTCGCATCCCAAAAACTGATGCTAACTCCTTCTTGGGCGATTTCTGGACACGAACTCTTTTCAAAGTCGACGAACTCTTTAGCCTCTTCTTTTGATTTGATGATCATGGTGATAGACCCAAGTCTCATCTATAGTTACGAATCGATGCACAAAATCCACTTTATCCTCTCGAAAACGCTCTAAATTTTGTATTCGAATGCGTTTTTGTTCCATTGTTAGCGACAGTGGCACCCATTAAGCACACAGCTTTCTGAAACTCAACACTTCAGTCAAAATATTGCCTAAACTGCTCAAAAAGATGCCTAGGGCTTCTACTAAATCTCCCTTAGGCACCGGACGATTTTCCAATACGATTTCCTGTATTTTCCCATGATTTCTGGTGTTGTGGCTGTTTTGGGACGTACTTGTCGTGGATTGTCTTCAAGGCTTGTACGACCACGTTTGAATTCAGTAACCCATCTTTCTACTGCACTACACTTTCAACATTCGCTCATACTCATATTTGCTTTTAAACCTTCCAAAAGTAAAAACTCAATCACTGCACAATACTTGATTTTTTCCATTGTAGAAAATACTAACAAAAAAATATATAGACTAGTAGCAATGCCCTCTCTTATTGAATAACCCAATAATCACAATTTGCTAGAAAGTTGGAATTTACGTACAGGGTTTGATTGAAAAGTAATGAGCCTTCCCGCGCGGAGCCTCTGCCAAGCGATCAACCGAATCGGCTGGTGGGGAAAATGATCGTTGAACCTTCCACTAGAAACCGGTCCCAGTTCGCTGGGAACAGCGGTGCAGTCAACATCGCTCCGCGCGTGAAAGCTGTTTTAAAAGTGTGTTAGGATTTTGCAGTGGCGAAAATGCAGCGATCGTTGGAGCAACGTTACTCGATCAAATTTTGCGTAAAGCTAAACAAAACGAGTACCGAAACCATTGGGCTACTCAAAGAGGCTTACGGGGACCAATTTCTGTCCAGTGCCCAGGTAAAACGGTGGCACAAGTCGTTCAAGGAAGGCCGGGAGGACGTCGAAGACGAACAGCGATCTGGAAGGCCTTCGACGACGCAAACAGACGAAGATGTGAACCGGGTTCGTGAATTTTTGAACATTGACCGTCGAGCTAGTCTACGTGAGATCAGTGAAGAATTAAATTTAACTTATTACAATGTGCGGGAAATCGTGACCGGAAAACTTGAGATGCGACTCCATCGAGGCGATCCAAAAAACGGTGACAACCGATTCTGGCGGATGAGCTTAAAAAAGGTTTCCTGCAGTGGAAGGAACGCTAGCAGCGGTGTTTTGACGCTCAAGGCTCCTAATTCGAAGAAAATTAGTTGCATAAGCCAAAAGGTTTAATAAAACTGCTTAAAAAAATAAGGCTCATTACATTTCAATCAAACCCTGTACATTGGTTTAAAACTAAATTGCCGACGAATAGGCCAACCGTGGATCAGCGGTGCCCACACAGCAGCCAGAGCCAATAATCGGAATCAGTTCCGCAGGAATCAAGATTATGTAGGCAATCTACATAAAGAGCGATGGTCCGGTCTAGAACGCTGCAGAACTGCAAAGTGTTTTGTGACAAGTCCGAACAGAAAACTGTCAAACTGTCTACTAAAACTTAGAAGGTTCGGTTGATGGTCGGCATCATTACAGGACACAACCCATGGGGTCAGCATATGACCACCATTGGAATCATCGAAGACCCGGTATGCCTGTCATGCTTGGAGGAGGCGAATAGCACTGAGCACTTTCTCTGTGAGTGTCCTGCCCTTGCTAGAGCAAGGCTACGAGTATTGGGTTCCGATGTCATGATAGTGAGTAATATTCGTTCTCTAAAACTGGAGGATATTTACAGATTTGCCAAAGAATCTGGAAAATTCTCACAGGACTAACTATCTCTATTTCTGTCTCTATTTTTTCCTATCTCTTTCTCTGATACTTTTCTCCTTCCCTCCTTGACTATCTACCCCCTTTCCAGAGCTTTAAATACAATGGGCTCTTTAGCCTGAGTGTTTTAGGAGCCACCAAATCTCCTGGTGCTCCTTAGCTCGACCTTTTCAAATTCATTCATTTCAAATTCAAATTCAACTTTGTCAAAGTTCGACTAATTTGGAAGGCAGACATATTAGAGATGCGCAAATATTTAAATTTTTTTATGTGATCCCCGCTTTTTTTAAATTGCACTGGAGCGGTTTTGAGGGAAAATCACGTTTCGTCCGTTATCACGCTTGATTCTTACATATATTATATAAGTCTTATCTACTAGGAATATAAAATCCCATCCCGAAATTTCGGGATTATACACTAATTTTTCAGGATAAGGATTGCCGGACTATAAATTCGGGGCCCGTGTAATGGGCGCGACGGAAAAAATGGAATACAAAGAAATATGGGCGCAGATGCCGCTCTAAATATTTATTAATCCCTTGCTCATTAGTAGTCCTTTTTTACTTGGAGCCCTTGATTTTGTCTCTCTATGACTAAGGCGATAAAATGATGACTTTCTTGGGAAACTTTTAGTTTAGTTTTAATTTTAATTTAGTTTAGTTTTGTAGTTTTCATCAATATCTGTCGAAACATTTGCGAATTATAGAATATAGAAATACTAACGAAAAAAACTATTAAATTTGATTATTAAAATTCTAACAATAAAAAGAGTTATTAATATGAATACAACTGGCGCGCTCATCCTTTGTTGGGTGTTTGACTTCTCCTCCAAATCGTGTTGCTCCACAAATGGAGGGACCTACAGTTTTATGCCACCTTCGAATTGCAGATCGTTTTTTATAAGCAGGTTTTTATAAGCAGAAATTCTTTTGGAAGTTTTCCATTGCCTGCTGAGGTGAGGCCGCTTTTAGAAAAAAACCTTTTCTATCATTTTGGCGTTTCATGCCGACAGTGGGTTTCAAACCAGGGCTCTATCAGTTGGCAGTGGTGCACAAGCCCGCCGCTTTCAATCTTTAATAATTTTTTTTCGGAGATAATGCTCCTAATTAACAAACAGCTTTATGTTTGAGTAATTTTGAGTAAAACAAAATATATTTTTTAGATAAAATTACTTAGATTAAAAAGTATGTTTATTATTTTTCATTAAGTTTGTTATTATTACTTTTTTATTAATTTTCACTAAAATCAATATATTTCTGAAATAAAATTACTTAGATCATAAAGTATCATTTTATATTTTGCAGTCCCGAAAATCCCGTGGATCCACCGGGATCACTATCTCGTCGTTCGTTAATACTCTAAGCGCCAGTTGATTTAGTTATTCTAATTAGCAGCGCTAAATATCAGCCCTATAAAAATGTCAAATTTAATCAAATTTATGCTAATTATGTCTTACTGCGCTTCCTTGCGCATGGCCGCCCACTTAAAAAAATCCACATTTTTATGATCACTGCTGTATGCCAATCCACTGCACTTAAACTAAGAAATTTCACTTCACTTTCTTTCAAGTGCAAAACATCCGAAATTCTTTGATTGTTGTTGTTCTTTTTACGATCGTCTTCATTGCCCATTGTATACATAAAATATTCTAATGGAAGGCCATAGGTATACACTGCAGAGAAGCGTGTAAGTGCCGAACTGGTGCGCGGCTAGTGAATTTGGGACCAGAACTAGTTTTCGTTTATTTATTTTACGCTACAAGCAATTCATAATTTTTACATAGCATTTTTTTACTGCTATTAGCTTATTTCTCTCTGAGAATGATTAATGTACATCCTCGCTCGGTCCGAGCGTGACAGTCCCCATTCGCATTGCCTCAAAGGAAGAGTATACGGGGATCAACATTTGAGGGCAGCTGGTGGATGAAGCTCTTCATAAATGTCTCGAAGTTGGTTGGAAGCGCAGATGAAGAAGCATTCTGTGTGGAGTTTCCCATCAAACTGGCAATTCAGGTTATCATGGACCACTCTAGTAAATTCTGAGCGGAGCTATCCACCATTAAACCAGCAGCTGATTGTTTGCTGACTTGTGTAATAACTTTCAAGGAAGTAAACATCTACTACAACAGCCAAGCGGCAATTAGAGCCTTGGGCTCGATGGTGCTTGAAACTAGTTGGGAAATGCCTAAATTCATTTCTTGGATATTTGGGTCACAGGAACATGGCGGGGAACTGCTGGGCGGTTGAGCTAACTAGTCAGGGAACCCATGAGCCGACATATACAGCGACCACGAGCTAATTAGCGGTGACATCAGGATCAAGCTGAAATGCAGTAAGAAAAAGTACACACCACGCAGCCATAAGCGACGCAGCGTGCAGCTGCTGCGCGATCCCGCGACCAGCTGCCTACTAACCACAACAACATTGATTGGGAAGATACGAACGCCACGCTCAGGCAGATCGCTCAGGAAAAACTTGGCACAATAAAAACCACCAACAGCAAACCATGGATCTCTAACACAACTTGGAAACGAGTTTAAAGGCAACTTATCAACGATGGCTCCCTTCGGCCAGCCTACAGGGAGGTGGCGAAGCAAGTAAAAAAATCGGCCAGAAATGATAGGACAAAATTCGTTGAAGATTTTGCTAGCGATACCGAAGCGGCAGCAGGAGCAAACAACATGAGACAGCTGTACCGCATAGTTGGCCGCCTAAACAATCAGCGGAGTATCAGCTACTAGCCGATCAGAGATCTGAATGTTGCTTTGCTGACTTCCAGCAATGACCAGATCCGCAGATGGAAGGAACACTTTGAAGCAACTAACAACATTGCTCTAGCTTTGAAATGGGCAGCACAGCAACAACCAACAATAAAATAACAACAACCTACCCCAGTCTAGCGGAGATTAAGGATGCAATTAAGAAGCTGAAGCTCAACAAAGCGGCGGGCGAAGATGGCATACAACCTGGTGACAGCCGACCCGCAAATATCAGCGGAAATTCTTCATCCCCACATCACCGCCGTCTGGAGCAATGAAAAGCTGCATCCGTCCTGGACAAAAGATATCATAGTGAAGCTGCCCAAGAAAGGCGACCTGCGTGACTGCGGCAATTGGCGAGGAATAATCCTACTTAACACCATCTACAAAATTGTAGCCGTAATCATACAAAGCAGGCGCAAAGATATCGAACGCTCCTTAAGAGACGAGTAAGCTGGTTTTCGCCCTCACCGAAGCAGTGTTGACCAAGCCAACACACTTCGTATTATAGTAGAACAATCAGTTGAGTGCCGCTCCCCGCTTTACATGCTGTTCGTAGTCTTCAAGAAGGCGTTCAGCACTATCAAACGAGATGCAATATGGCTGGCACTGAGTACAAAGGGAGTTTCCGCCAAGAAAATCCGCCTCATCAATGCCCTCTACGAGAACTCCGTACTGGCAGTGTTTCACAAAGGCGATATGAGCGATCCATTCGCTACCAACAAAGGCGTAAGGTAAGATTGTCTCCTGTCATCCCTTCTCTTCGCCATCGTCCTTGATGACGTCATGAGCCAACTGACCCTGCACAGAAGAGGCCTCGTATGGAGTTTCACCAGACATTTTGAGGACCTGGACTACGCCGATGACATCTGCCTCCTCCCTCACAAACTCTCTGACATGCAAGTGAAGGCGGACAAACTAGTCGCTCTGGCACGCACTGTCGGACTGGAGGTCAACATTGCCAAGGCTATGAGAGATAACCACAATAACGCAAGGCAGATATTGGTTGACGGATGCCCGGTCGTCGAAAGCTTTTGCTACCTCGGCTGCATCATCACGATAGATGGTGGAGCAGATGAATGTGTCAACTGCAGGCTAAACAAAGCAAGGGCGGCATTCGGGCGAATGCATACAGTATGGGGGAGTTCGCAAATCTCCAGGCGCACTAAACTACGAATATTCGGCTCATGCGTAAAGGCCGTATTGTTGTATGATAGCAAAACATGGCTGGTCTCTAACACCATCACACAGAGGCTACAATCCTTCATTAACAAATGCCTCCGCACCATCTGCAGGATATTCGGGCCAAACACCATCAGTACCGACGCACTGTGGAGATTAACGAACGAGGAACCCATCCTATGGAAAATCAGACGCAGAAAGTGGCGATGGATAGGTCACACACCAGATAGCATCTCGAGGATGGCACTGGACCTACAAGGGAGTAGAGGTCGCGGTCGACCAAAAAACTCTTGGAGAAGGTCGATGCTGCGCGAACTAGCAGTTGCCGACATCTCATGGGACGGTGCAGAAACAACAGCACAGAACCCTGTACGATGGAGAAGTCTTGTCGAGGCCATGTGATCCCGAGAGGAGTGAACAAGGAAAAAAATCATTTGTCGCGGACTGTATGTGGGACATGTGAAATGCGCATAATTGAAGTCTTTCATAAATTATGTGCATCTTCGGCAATTTCACTTATTACTTACACATGCGCATACTTACATATATACACTCCCAGCCAAACTAAATCATAAACCAACTCGGCAGAATTATCCGCTGCATTCCCACATAAATACGGAGCTGCAAGAGCATTTCCATTTTTTTTTCTCTCAGCATCGCTTCGACTACAGCCCACTTATGAGGTGATAATTTAATAAAATCTATTTGGTGAGTGTTGAATTGGATAGTTGCAGTGACAACTAGACGACACCAATTTAATGGAAAAATTTATGTCAGAAAAAATGTATTTGTGTTTACTTCAGTTTCACTTGAGAAAAGTGTAGAAGCAATCACCGACTATGCAATAACTTAATTGAAGTTCAGCGCCACGTCTCTATGTAATTAAGCTTGCTTTCTTAGCTAAGTAAGTATGTAGATCTGTTATCAGTTGCTTCTTAATAAGCTTCTACTAAGCCAGCAGTGTTTTTGTTCAACTTCTTCGGGGCGTACTTGCATTCCCATAGCTACCCTGTGGGTCATTTAACTAACCATAATTCTTGGTTATCTTGCTATTTTCTTTATTACTTAAGATTCACTTACTAATGACCTTTTTAAACACTTACTTCATATGTATTTGTATGCATGTAAATATGTACACACACATGCATTTATGTGAGTTATGTGACTGAAAAAATATTTCTGTATGTCAAAGTGCATTGTACTTTCAGTTAATTATGAAGCAAATAAACTTTAGTGACAAAGAAGAGTTACAAGTACAAGTACAACTACATACCACCTTGAGCAAAAAGTTCCCGGAATATGTTCAGAGAGTTTGAAATACAAATTTCTTCCTGAAAAGTGATATTATCGCCTTCAAAGTACTTTCCAATAACTGCAAGCTGCACTTATGCCAGCGTTCGATCTACCTCTGGATACATTTCTCGAACTCTATTTTCGGTACAGCCATTAGACTCGTCTTCGATTTTTAGATTACTTCTTTTCGTTTGTTAAAACGCTTTCTCCGAAATGGGTTTTTGACTCGCTCAAACAGAAAAAAATTGCAGAGAGCCATTTGAGATGTATTCGCTGACTGTTGAATGGTCTTTTTTTCGTTCTTGCTCAAAAATTCACGGAAATTATGGCACTGTGCGACGAAGCGCCTTTATGGTGCAAAATCCACGGGCTGTTTTCACACAAATTATTTCTTTGTTGGCGAATTGCTTCACATAAACGTCTCATAACACTCAAATGGTATCTAATGGTAATGGTTGTACGAGTTAGGCTAAGGCCTTTATGCACTGTGACCAGATTGATCTATCGTACACCCCTAATTACTTATTTAAAATTATTTAGTATATCGAGGAATCGAACCAGCTCCTTAGGTGGGAGCAATTGTAGGTCTTCCTCCTCTAGTAGGTACGAGCCCAGGATTCTGTGTCTCCTGTGGCCTAATGCCTCACAGTTGGTGATTAAGTGTTCTGTAGGCTCTTCTTCAACACAGCAGAGCCTGCGTAATCTTGTACTAGATAACCCTATTATGTTAAAGTGCTTATTACAGGCAAAGTGCCCTAGAAGTGCTCCACAGAGTAATCTGAGGCCCTTCTTATGTACGGTTAGAGCAGATTTTGCTCTGCTGGCATTAAAGTTCAAACACTTTTTGGAGTGATTAAGGTCGCTTGTGCCGTTCCAGTGTTCCCTGATTTTAGTTTGGATTCATTTTTTGGTTCCCTGTTTTATGTAATTTTTGTTAAAGCCGAATAATGGGTTTGGAACAATAAATAGCCCTTTTGCCCCTTTTTTGGCATACAAGTCTGCCTTCTCGTTTCCTTCGTGACCCTCATTTCCTGGTACCCAAATCAGTGAGATTTGATTATGAGTGGCCAGTTTGTTGAGTGCATTGTTAGACTCTATTAGGACTTTTTGACTTGAATGTGAAGCTATTCAAGGCTTTAAGCGATTGGCTGTCCGAAAGTATTCTCGAACCCTCTTTTGGATATGATTTCCACTGTTTCCATTATGGTGAAGAGCTCCGCATGGAAAATTGTGGTATCTATACTTACTGTTAGGGATTTGTGTGCTATAGGACGCACTATTCCTGCTCCTACACCTTGGAGCGTTTTGGAACCATCTGTGTATCATTTTTGTAAGTCATCATTTATCCGTGGTGGGTTTATAATAACGCTCAAATAATAGTCCTTATAACCGTCTGACTTACTGGAAAAAATGCGTGATGTACAATACCTTTGCATTCCATAAAAACCATGGACCTCACTTTTTTTTTTGACTGAAAACGACGTGGTTGTTTTGGTTTTGGTTCATCCGGAGCTCTCCATTCACTCGCTTAATAGCTGGATTGCGTGCCGTACTCATAAACCTCGCGTCTCCAGTAATGCTGTGTTTGATGAGTCTTGGGTTGGATTCAGCCTCGGAAGTCATGGCTTTGGCGATATCAACGCGGCCCCTTTTTTCCATGAAATTTAGGTTTATTGGGCTCAACTTTCCAGCAACACGGCGCAAGTACAAATTATTAATTGCAAAGCCCTGAACGGATTCATAAGAAATTTTCAAGGCCTCTGTCAGCACTCTGATGGTCTGATGGTTAATTTGCGGTCAACTTTCCTTTCACTTTCTTTATGTTTCCATCCCTTCACGATGTCGACGGCCGGCCATTACATTCGTCATCATCGATGGTCTCACCATCTCTTCTGAAACGTTCATGCCACTCATAGACGGCTGCTTTCTTTAGACAATCATTACCGAATCAGTTTCCTAGCATTTCTAATGTTTTCTCACCAATGAATTCAGTAATAACGAAAAATTTATTACAAACTCGTGGTTGCAAATTCATCCATTTTTAAAACTGTAAAAAATCTAAAACAGGTTCAGAAGTAGATTTACTCAAAGGCGGCGTAAATTTAACAAATGTCAAGTAATGGCGATGAATTGACAATACAATTTTAGTAGGAATATTAATGACAGATGTGGCAGCCAAAAAAAAAAAAAACATAACTCAAATCTGTTGACTCATAGCGTCATTTGGTGCTTGACCCGGTAACTTTTTGATCAAGGTGGAATATTCATCAGCCATTTCAAAGTTTTAGTCTTTTTTTACAAAAATACTTTTTAACTCTGAATCAAGATGGTAATATAAATGTTATTTGGTTATCTAGAATTCGGTCAATACGATTAATAATAAAAATCGAAGCAAAACAACTTCACATTTTTATGTGACCTTTTCGCGTTCATAAACCGCCTTGAGAGTGACTTGTTTAACATCAATATGTTCAGGTACTCATGAAAAAATGAAATTTGAATATGTAGGTCGAGCCAAGGAGCACCAAGAAATTTGGGGGCCCCTAAAACACTCAGGCTAAAAAGCCCATTGTATTTAGAGCTTTGGAAAGACGGTAGATGGTCAAGGAGAAAAGGAGAAAAGTATCAGAAAAAGAGATAGGAAAGAACAGAGACAGAGACAAGGGGAGCTAATCCTGTGAAAATTTTCCAGATTCTTTGGTAAATCTGAAAATATCCTCTAGTTTGAGTGAACGAATTTACTCTTCTCTCTTCTCATGACATCGAAATTCAAAATGCGCAGCCTTGCTCTAAGCAAGATAAGATAGGCAGCAAATCGGGTCCTCAATGATTCCAATGGTGGTCATATGCTCACCCCATGGGTTGTGTCCTGTAATAATACCGACATTCAACCGAACGTCTTTTCTTCCAAGTTTTAGTAGAAAGTTTGACAGTTTTCTATTCGGACTTGTCACAAAACACTTTGCAGTTCGGCAGGGTTCCAGACCGGAGCATTGCTCTTTATGTACATTGCATATACAATCGCTGATCCAATTCATGATTCCTGCGGAACTGATTCCGATTATTGGCTCTGGTCTCATTGGGGAAACTGCTAATCCACGGTAGCCCAATTCATCAACAATCTCGTTTCATTGAACGTCGGAGTGTCCTGAAACCCATATAAGTACAATCCTGTTCTGTCTTGCGACAAAATTAAGCTTCTTCTTACATTATTGGACAAATCTTTGAGGTTTGCTTGGTGTTCTCCAGGGCCTTCAGTGAAAATTGAAAGTTCAATCTATTTCCCACTCCATATCTCTCGATTATCCATTCGGCTACTTTCAGGATAGCAAAAATTTCCGTTTGGAAAACAGTTGCCATTTCTCCAGTGGCATAGTGATACTTATTACTATCGTTTAACTACTATCCGGCTCCAGACTCTATTTCATTCTTGCACCCATCGGTAAAGAAAATATCCGTCAAACCTCCCTGAATACATTCTGGATTGTTTCATTGCTCACGCAGTGGAAATCTGGCATCAAATTTCCTTCCAAATGAAACTTTAGGTATTAGGTCGTCTTTAGGTGCCAAAAACAATGGATACTGCTCAGATAGTAACTTAAAGGTTTCTCTGTGTCTCGAAGTTCCGTCTTCGTGTCAGAAACCATGTTTATGGAGTCTACACATTGCTCCCTGTTGTATTTTAAGATTCACAGGCAGCAAATCCAGCACAGCATTTAGAGCATCGCCGGAGGTTGTACTCATGGCACCCGTAATGCATAAACATACAACCTGTATAGTTTCCGCAGTGTGGACTTAACCATGGTCCGTCGCCTTCAGACCACAGAGACGTAAGTGATGATTGGTCTGATAAGTGCTGTGTATATCCATTAGACCACAGCAGATTTCAGACCCAAGGATTTACCAAAGGCTTTACTATTTTTTTACGGTATTACTGAAAACTCAATTATGCGAGATTCACCTTCAGTGAAGCGTGTGTCTGTCAAGTCTGCTTCTTATCCAAGATTACTCCTAGATATTTAACTTTATCGGAAAGAAGTCAGGTACTCATACTTTTTGTGTAAGACAGTATTTAGAAGCCAACGGAATCAGAATAGATGCTCGAAACAGATAGTGTTGTAAGCCCAATACATTTACAGATCATAAAAAAATTTTCTCTTGTTAATAGTTTAAGGCCTAGCCGAATCTACTCTTGAGAATTGTCTCTAGTCTGCTCCTAAATTCACGTAAAATAGCTACCAAAAGCTAGCTAGCATCATACATCCCTCCAGGGAGTAGTGTTGATATTTAGAGAGCTCATACGGATAATATTTCTGCACTGGTCTATAATCATCTAGCAAATATTTATGTGTATTTGGGGATTTTAATCTTCCCAATATTACCTGGTCGAATAATTTGTCTTAACTGGATCTTTTGCCAATGAATGTTAATTCGTAGATCAATTCGAATGCCGTTTATAATATTTTAAGATTTAATTTAGTGCAAATTTCAAAACAAAATCAATAGAATAGATCTTTGTCAGTGACAATATCGATTTTAATATTTCTGAGTGTCTCAATCCATTTTCACCTACATACAAGCACCATATCCATTTGGTATTTAAATTAAATTTTTATGAGTTTTCTACTAGCATTTTAACGAAAAATTAGCCTTTAACTATAATAGTTGTGTATTTTCATGGGCTAATAAATCTGTATTTGAAGTTAACTGGGAAGCAAGGTTTTTCAATTTTTAAGTCTAAAGTGGCTGAGATCTCATTAAGTCAGTAAGAAAAATTGTAATTTAACTTAATTTTATTTTTTTGTTAAATTTACTTTTGTAGTAAGTAGTCAGTAAGAACAATTGTTTATGAATTTCTGAAATTAAATAAACATAATAAACTAGCTTTACACGGCGCGCGTTGCTACGTTTCCTCTGTGTAAAAATACATGCTCATACTAATTTTTATGACAATCGGTTGAACGGGGCAGAAGTTGCTACTCTGCAGCGCTAGCTATTGGCGAGTGGCGTCAATCAGCATATTCTACAAACCTTCTCCGTAGAAAAATACATATATATACCAATTTTTATGTGCATCAACCTAAATCCAATCAATCTTCTCGATTATATCAACAGCTCTGGTTGGCTGTAGATATCTGCCTGCTGGAGGCCTCATAATGGTATCAAAACGGCGCTTTAGTGCTACTTGAGGAGTGCCAAGTGCACTTCAACCATTTCACCTAGCTACCTGCCTACCAATTTTTATGACGCGTTTTTCAGTAAGAGCGCTTCTACTTTTTTTTTGAATAAAACTCAAACGGTTTGACTTTTTTAACTAATTTTTTTTTTATTATCGAGGTTGAACATATACATTTAAGTATGAAATTCGATTTCTTTTGCATGACCACCGCGTGCACGTTTTACGAAGTCCAATCGTTGAACCCAATTTTCGACCACTCTTTTGCATAAATCGGCCGAAATTCCAGCAATTTCGCGTTCAATATTGGCTCTGAGCTCACAAATCGTCGCCGGCTTGTTACTGTAGACCAATGACTTCACATAACCCCAAAGAAAATAGTCTAGAGGCGTCAAATCACACGAGCGCGGCGGCCATTCGACCGGTCCATTTCTGGAAATAATGCGCTCATCGAACTTACTCTTCAACAAATCAATTGTAGCGTGTGCTGTGTGGCTTGTGGCCCCGTCTTGTTGAAACCACATGTCGTCTAAGTCCATACCATTCAATTGCGGCCAAAAATAATCGTTTATCATGTCGCGGTATCGATTTCCATTCACGGTAACGTGGCGATCGTTCTCGTCAACGAAAAAATATGGGCCAATTACGCCGCCGGCATGTAAACCGCACCAAACAGTGATTTTTTCGGTATGCAACGGTGCCTCATGAATCACGTGTGGATTGCTTTCTGCCCAGTAACGCATATTTTGCTTGTTGACAAAGCCATTGAGCCAAAAGTGAGCTTCATCACTGAAGATGATTTTTTGGAACAGAACGATATTTTCATAAAAACAACAGAACGATTATTTTCATAAAAAATTTGCACGATTTGCAATCGTTGTTCAAGTGTGTATCATTCCATGATGAAATGTATACTAATGAAGTTTACAAAAGACAAGCGAAAAATAAAAAATATTGCGTCGTTCGCCCTCCCTATCGGAAAAAAGTTGAAGCGCACCTATTGAAAAACGCTGTAATAATCGGTCCAGTAGTTTTTGAGTTCATCGATGACATACAGACAAACATTCATTTTTATATAAAAGAGATAAAAATCCATTTAAAATTCGGAGCCCCGAAATATGCGTGAAATTTCACAATAATTTCACGGCAAAATTTTACTCTGTTAAGGCTGCGAAAAAATTCGCAACATGTTGCCAACTTGATGTTAAATAACATTTGCTATTTAAAATTTCCTGTAAAGTGAAAGTTATGAAATTTAAAAATTATGTTCATATTGAATTTTAGCAAAAATTTAAAAAACTTGCTTAAAAAAAGGCTTGCTTAAAATATTTTATATATTTATTACAATACTTTGCTTTAATAGTGGAATATGTAAATAATGGAAATGGAATAGAATGGCAAAATCCATACAAATTGCATTGCCGTGAAATATGCGTGAAATTTCATATGTGTCTCACGGCAAATTAGTACTCAGTTGACCCCGTGAAGACACTGCGCAACCTATCAGCCACATTTTTTCATACCTATTTAACATCGAAATGCCATCTAAAATTGAGCGACATTGAAATTGAAATAGAAATTGTTATTTCGTGTTGCGTGTGACGCGCCTGAGTTCGAATACTCCGAAAACATGGAATTTTTAGGCAAGACGTTTTCGCAAGGAGTGTAAATAAGTCTGCTTTATGTTTTTTTATGTCCATGTAAGGACTTCCAATAAGAGGTGTTATTTTGATATTCAAAGAGAAATGTTATTTTCTAATATAAATGATCGGATGCTTATTTCATTATAAAGAGGAAGGTGTGCCGTTAATAGTGGAAAATAACATCAGGCAAACGACCACCACGACCACGCTTACAGAACAATATCCTTTTCATGAAATTTTCCATAACCGAATTGCCAAGTTGCTGCCCTATGTCCTCGATAGCCTCACGAATTCCATCTCTGAGGTCTTGAATCGACCATGGGCTGTTGGTGTAGACATTCTCTTTCACGTAGTCCCAAAGAAAAAAGCCACAAGTTGTTAAATCACAGGATCTCGGTGGCCAATTGTGATCACCTCTTCGAGAGATAACACGGTCCGGAACTTTTCCCGTAAAAGATCAATGATATCGTTGCTTATGTGGCACGTACCGCCGTCTTGTTGAAATCAAACGTTGTCCAGATCAATACCATCCAATTCCGGCCATAAAAAATCGTTAATCATCTCTCAATAGAGCAATCCATAACACCTGTTATTGCGTGTTAATTTGTTTAAAAACACTTTTCCTACCAAGATTTGCCACACAAATTCTATGTTTATTCTAATGTTGCTCATAAAATCGACGTTTCTTCTCATTAGACAATGAATGTTGCTAGCCACATTTCACGGTAAGCCAGTTATACTAGCAGCCTTAATGGAAAACTTAAATAAGAGGAAGAAGATGAAGACAAAATTGCACCCTCTTCAGGCTGTGTCAGGCAAAAAGCTCGCAAGATGTTGCCAATAAGATGCTAGCAACACTTTTTCAACGCTGTTCAAATTGCATTTTCTATTTAAAATTTCGTGAAAAGTGGCAGTAGGTCGAATTTAAAAATTATGTTTAAATTGGAATTCAGCAAAATTGTACAATTCTTTACTTTGATAGAGGAATGCATAAATAACAGTAAGAGAAAGAAGGTGTTCGCCATCATCTCCATGGAGAATGCCACCATTTCTGCACCCACTATGCAAGCAGTTTTTTCCAATAATGAAATAATTTAAAATTTAAAATTCTCGTGTTTTGATTATTTGTATTTTACTTTACTTTTTACTTTGTTTACTTTCGACAGTAGCTGCTGTTAAATGTTGATGTGAAATAAAATAATGTTGTCAGCGAAATGTCACAGCTGTGAACAGACTACCAACCCCATTACTACCTTTAGATCTTGGCAACATGTTGCTGTGGACAAGTTGCGAACGCTGTAAATAGCAGATATACAAATGTATGTACAGTTATGTACAGCGCTGATTGCCTTTTATTAAATTTTTCTCAAAAACTTGCATAAATAGTTTGTGCACATGAATGAATGTGTGTTGTTGTTGTATACTGATTAGTGTATGTGCGCATTTATAATACGAAATTATCGGATAATTCAATTTAAATATGTAAATAGCAGCACTTATGTGTATGTATGCAGCTTATCTCGTACATACTCAAATAATATGTTGCATGCCTTCATTCAGTAGATTGACGATCTCCAGCTCATTCAATTATATTTGGTTTATTTTGGTCGCTTTGGACGTCGGTCATTTTGATTGGCGCATTATCTTTACGGGGGCAGCAGCAGCAGCTGCTATTGCTAATTCTTCGTGCGCTTCTTATTTTCTCGAGTGCGCTTCAAAGTACTGACTTTTATAGGCAACTTGAACATTTTAAAGAAAACGGCGGAAGCAAATACAGACAAGTGTGTTTATATAAATACTTTATAAGTAGCTGTACGAGCCTGAGATTTGAGTAAATTTCGAATTGATTAAGTGCATATTTATATTTAGTATAAACAAGTATGTAGGTGGAAATGTTTATAAGTGTCAACACTTGTTCATAAATAAATTTTTGCAAAAATTTGCAAAGTAAATTTTTCTTGCATTTGAATACCAGCTTTAAGCCGACGTATGTAGAGCCCGAGAAAAAATATAGCCCCTGAACCAACCATTTTGACCAATTTTCTTTATGATCATAGTTTCCTTTATTTGCCATTGGAGCGTAAGGCCTCAATAAAGCGTTTCCACCTGGTCCTGCTTTCGGTTAACATTTTTAATTCGTTCCACGTTTTCCCACATTCAACGTTTTCTTCTTGTAAGAATCTCCTCCATGTGGTTTTAGTGCAGCTCCTCTTGCGTCCCAATCTTGAGGGCTCCAATCAAGAGCTTGTGTGATCAGACTTCCATAGCATCTTTTTGCTGTGCGTGATCTATCTACCGTAGTTTCATAGAGTTGGCTCTTGGTTCCAAGTTGCGCTTTTTATATAAATCATCATTGCTGATGAAGTCTGGCCGTCACACCTTGAGAATACGCCGAAAACATCAGTTTACAAAGCTTTGCATTTTTCCGGTTAGATGGTCGGTTATAAGCCAGATCTCGCATCCATAGAGCAGTGACGTTTGATTTAAATAGGATATTTGATTACTTTTATTCAATATTTTTTAATGCGCATTATTTGTTTATATGAAAGTATAGTTCATTGTTTAATAAAAAAGCATATAAATCAAAATTTTAAACTAAAAATTAGAAAAAATTGCACAAATTTTCATCAAAATTTCAAACTTTTTAGGCAGACTTAAAAAAATCGGGTATACCGTTTTATTACTATAAAATTTTAGTACGAGTATATAATGTGACGGCCGCCGTAGGCGAATGGGTTGGCGCGTGACTACCATTCGGAATTCGAATCTCAGTGAAACACCAAAATGAAGAAAAAGTTTTTTCCAATAGCGGTCGCCCTTCTTCGGCAGGCAATGGCAAACCTGTAAACTGTGAATTCTTTCCATGAAAAAGCTCCTCATAATAAAGAATTTCTGCTGTTCGGAGTCGGCCTAAAACTAAAAGTCCCTTTATTTCATTCAACAATAGCAAGAGGCACACCACAAATGGGAGGAAAAGCTCGGTAAAACTCCCAAAAAGGGTGTAAACGCCAATTATATATATTTATATATATAGAAAAAAGTGAAGTTGCTAGACATTTTAAAAAATTTTTTTTTTGTGTTATTTTTTTTATAATTTTGTTTTTTCGTTTTCTATGAAATTTCGTTGGTTTCTTTTCTTTATTTTTTCCTTGCCGATGTTACGCATTTTCTCTATATAAAAACCACGAAATTTTTATATATATATTTATTTCTTTTAATCCTTAGTGAAGCATAGGCACAATTAATCATAAGGACGCATAAAGACGCAATACCGTTAGGTTATCTGAAGAATTATACCGGGAGTTTTGAGCCGCTTAAAACTTGCTCTCAAATTTCATGTAAAACTGCGTGCCCACATTTTTTTTTGACTCTGATTCAAAATTTTTAAATATTGCAGTTATCTATGGTGCACTGCGCCCTCTGTTGTGGTTTATTGTGCGCGACTGCGACCTTACAATCGGAGGCTTCTAATGAATTCAAGCAATTCGGCAGACTTATTCTCCCATGCCACCAATAGATTTAGAGCCCCATCACATAGTAGGTGTGCCAGTCTTTGTTTTACGGGAACCATACATTCGCCGAGTAGATGATCCGGCATTTAATCGTCCATAGTACTGGACTGTAGGCATGTGCCCACATTTTTTGTTTGTTTGTTTTAAGTAGCAGCTATGACACATTATTTTTTACTATGTAAATACTTATATCATTAATTTTCTATGCAATTGTACGGGATTCGTACAAGTGATTGTTCATAGCGTCATAATAATGGGAATGAAACTTAAGAAAGCAGATTTGTCTCAAATATTATTCTAGAGAAAAATTGCCCTCTGTGGGCTGGGATGAGTATGAATCATTGCCACTTATGTTTTTATGTATGTGGGTATTAGGCATGAATACACACAAACATACATACATATATACGTACATGCATACATACATGCATGCATCAGGTATGAATTAGTGATGCCAATATTTGTGGCGATTGTTGATGCCGGGATTTCATGTTTTTTTCGATGAAATACGGAAATTTTTGGATTCGTACTGGGCTGTACATTTTTTTTTCGATTTCAGTACAAACTCAAAAAGCCTTTTATTAAACTACAACTGTTATAAAATTAGGAGCATTTTGAACATACCAGTTTGCGATATTAAACATATTTTGCTGGAAATTAAAGAAAAATAGATTTTGGATAATTTTTATTTTTATCAGGCACGAGTTGCTTATGTTTTTCAAAAGCAATATAAAATTTATTGAAATCTGCCAACCGATTTTTAAGTTACAGTGATCCCCAATTTAAAAAACATAGTACCGCAAAGAGGCTTTTGAACTGTTACTAGGAATGTCTGTCGTAAATGCCTTTATAATATATAAAAAGGCTACAAACGAACAAATTTCAATAACCAAGTTCCGGCAGGACACTTCAAATGCTTTGTTGGACTTCATGTCTCCAGAACCCATAACAAAAGGAAAACATTTTATAGAAAAAAGAAAGGACGACAACGGAAAAACAATAAGGCGTGCTTGTGTATTGTGTTATGCCATGTCAAAAAAATCTGCTGATAGAGTAACAGCCAGAAAGAGCTTGAAAAGGACTACCACCTACTGCCCAATAAACCGCAACTATGTGTAGAATGTTTTCCTAAATATTCCCACTAGAAAAATTAATTTTTGCACTGATCTCCATTAAAAAATTGAATTTTTAATATTAAGTTTATTGTTTTTCTACTGATTTCCATTTGAATTTACATACATATATATTTTTATATTTGTTTTGTTCATAAATTAATTAATTTTTAAAAGAATTAATAAAAAGACAAATTTTAATTTACAACTTACGAAGAGGTGATCACAATTGGCCACCGAGATCTTGTGACTGTTTTCTGTGGAGCCACGTGAAGGACAAGGTCTACGCCAACAGCCCAGGGTCGATTCAAGACCTCAAATATGGAATTCGTGAGGCTATCGAGGACATAGGGCAGCCATTTTGCAATTCGGTTATAGAAAAGTTGATGAAAAGGATATTGTCCTGTAAGCGAGGTCGTGATGGTCATTTTAGCTTTGGAAGCGCACGAGTACCTTGCAGCCCTTTCAGATTCTCTATTCGGGCATGAAGTTCATAAACTGGAATCTCGTTGGAACTAGTGTGTTGATGTTCAAGGCGAATATACTGAATAATAAAGGACATTTCAAACCATAAAATTGTGTTTTTCTTATTGAATCGCAAAACTTATAGAACAACCTAGTATAATCTTGCTAAGCCGTGTTCTTGCTATGATTTTTTGCACACCAAAAAATTATATATAATTTAGATTAATGACATCTGTCATTCGACATCTTAGCCTGGAAAAGTTAAATGCATTATTCCGGTATTCTTTTTATTCACTTCCGGGATTTAAAGTACTCTCGGGCTCTCATTTACGCCCCTAGTATGAAACGATACCGCAAGATGCCACATTGGCACTCGTAAGGCAATACAAATATTATTATTATTTGTTTTCTTACGCTCCACTTGACTACTCGGAAATCAACGTAAATTCCAAGAATATAACCGTTTTCTTACACCCAACGTTTTTTTATTATTTAATATAATTTTTTTGCGCATTGAAAAAATACTCATTAGCATGCTTGATGATTAACGAATACTTTATGCGTGATCAGAAGCGCACAACAATAACACCAATAAAACGTGCCCCCTTGCCCAAGAAAGTCAAAACCCAATGCACCCGCCACAATCGCACCCGACGCAACTGACGATGATTAACAGCCAACCAACCGCAAAAGGCAAAAGGGATCGCCTATCGATAATAAGCTGACGCTTTTGTTGTTGCTTTTCGCAGTTGGCAAATATAATTCCGACAATTCTGTTTAAGATCTCATTATGTGAATAATGTGCAAAAACAATACGGATGGCTAGCATGAATATCAACGGTGTTCTTTATTAAAAGTTTTGCTTTGTCTTTTCAAGCAGCTGTTCAGCGAGTTGCTTCTTTGTTCGTTGCTTCAGACGGGAAATGCGTTCTTGGTGAGTGTTTAACAGTTTAACAGCTCGCGGCACTGAATTTGAGTGTGAGCAACTTCACTGTGGCACGTGACGTTTATGCGTGGGATAACGGTATTTAGAGGAAATGCGTTTACTTGTGGGAATGCCTGTAAAGGAATGATTTTAGTGATGCTGTCAAGCTGAATTGAATGAAGGGCTTAAGTGCGGCGCAAGTGTTTAACCTAAACTTTAACTCGATTGAGGGTTAAACATTTTTCAGCAGAAAAGATAGGATTCCGTGCACAAAGAGTTGTTTTTTGTTTGAAAAGATTTTGAGATTGTTGTACATTGATTGATAGGGAGCAATAACTGATTCTATGGCGCTGATAACAGAGGCATTGATTTAATTGATATTTTTATTTAGAAAATGCAATTCCCGGAAAATAAAGAGAATTTATTTTTATTTCTGTCTTTAGAAAATATTGAAATTAATTAATAACAAATTTTTACAAATTTTTTTTTGCGTATTGGCACACGCTTTCACATGCACACAAATTTACTGGTCAATTTTAGACCCCATCTACTAAGAAGAAGTGATTATGCCGTGCAAAATTAAAAAAAAAAAAAATTACGAAAGCGCAAATAATCAGCGGCAATGAAAACAAATTAAAGCACCCGTGAAGTGCGAAAATTTATTCGCGTGGCGCGAAATAGCACAAAGAGCTTATGAGATATCAAGACTGAATGTAATCTGAATGCTTCTTGGGTCCCGCTAAGTCGAGTTTTAAAGCGTTCAGGGAGTATTAAGTTCTCTAAAATAAAGCCACCTACAAAACTAACCGCTGGGCGCAAATATTTTTTTTTCTTTCCCCTTTATTTTATACATCTGTCCATTGACATTAAGGGGTTAAGTGGGTTTGAAAATTTCAATAAATCAATTTTTTTTTATCATTAAATAGTACAGTATGCTTAAAATACTCTCCTAAAATTTAAAGTCGATCCGAGTAAAATTTTAAGAGATAGACCCTTCAGAAGTTCCGCCCATTAGCCCACGTCAGTTGAGCGCTTCGTAGGTATACGTGTTTATCTCAAAACGCCATTTTTTAAGTCGGTAGACACGATATCTCGAAAAGTTATGAAGCGATTTAGTTCAAATTTTGTACAAAACTTTAAAATAACATTATCTAGTTATTCAACGAGGGATTTTTTTTTAATTGCAACTATTTTTTTTGAGCCAATGTATGTCGAAAATTTCACTAAAAAATATGTTTTTGGTTCAAAGCCTGTCAAAAACTCAAATTTTGATTTTTTTTCCTTCATACAACAACGAGATTTATCCATGGACTAACGAAATCCGTTTGGTTTTTTTCATTTTAGATGAACCAATAATGAGTTATGCTGTCCACGGCAAGAGCATTTTTTTTTTGAGACGTCAAGGAAGATAAAGTACCAACGGCTGAGTTTTCGAAATTTTTAAATAAAAATTTCACAAAATACTGTTTATATATGTATCTTAGATATAGTGAATTGTTTAAATAAAATATATGATTTTATATACTAAAAAAAAAATAGTCAAAATCTTCTTTTTTTCAACCTCTGAAACCCACCCAACCCCTTAAGTACGTTGTTTAACAATTTGGCCAGGATTTACTTACATCGCTTAATGACCAGTGCCAAAAGCGATACAAATTAAAATAAACCAAATAATATACAATTAAATAATATTCAATACCAGTTTCACTTTACATATTTACAATTGTACAGCAATATAACAGCAATTTAATTATTTTTACATGTTTATTGCTTTCTAGCATTCATTAAGTCGCTTGGTCGAGTTCTCTTTAGATGCCTTTTTTTATTTTTCCCCTTTCCAGAAATTTGTTGATCTCTGCATTATTGTATTCGTGTATTTTTTCAAAGTGCCTTGTTGCTATTTTTTTGATTTCTTCGTCTACTGTTGCTATATTAAAAGTCCTGTGGATGTCATCATTTTTCGTGTACCTGTCAGAAGAGGTCAAAATTCGAAGAATCTTCGATTTGTATCGTTGAATTTTTACTATATATTATATATGAGACTTTCTAGCCATTCCCTACACCTGTAGTTCATCATAGTTTTGTACACTAACAGCCTGTTCCATATAGTAAGTCTGGATTTTGTGCAGACTAACCAGTAAGGTTATCGAAGTTTTTCTTTTATTTGTTTGACCTTTTGCTTTATATGGGGATTCAAATTTAATTTCAAATCCAAGTGAATTCCCAAGTATTTTGTAGTTGGTTTTATTGTAACTGCTTTGCCATTTATTTTAATTGGAACTGCAGTAAACTTTGTTTTGGTAGTACCAGTTATCGAACCATTCCTTAACTGCGTTTGTGATTCGCTGCAGTTTTTCAGTAGCGATAGTTAAGCTTTTGTCCGATGCCAATAGTATTGTGTAGTCTGCGAACGTAGTAATTGATGAATTCGACAAGAAGTGGTAGATATGTCTGCGGTGAATAAAACATATAACAGTGGTCCAAAAACGCATCCTTGCGGAACTCCAGCTGTTATTTGATGAATATCTGAACATTGATTGTCATATTTAATTTATAAAGTTCGGTCGGTTAGGTAGATTTTATGATAAGATAGTAGTCAAAAGGTATTTTATTTTGTGAAGTAAGCCTTTGTGCCACACTTTGTCAAATGCTTTAGCGAAGTCCAAAAATACTGCCGCACAGTAACGATTGCTTTCAAGGTCTTATTGGATTGGATTTGTAATTCTATGGATCTGTTGGATAATCGAATGTTTTTTTCTAAATCCAAATTGATGATCCGGTATTATCAATTTTAGATATTGTCGGTAGTAAGCTTATTGGTCTATAAGATGATGCGGTAGTTGAATCTTTACCGGGTTTTGGCAATGCAATAATCTCTGCCACTTTCCAGAGTTTCAGAAAATATTGTAAAATGAGACGGAAAACGTTCGCTTCTTGTTATTGTATTTGTATAGATTTCTTCTTCTCTTATTTGTTGTTGTATTTTACACATGACTAGATTATATATATATATAATTGGCACGTACACCCTTATTGGGTATTTGGCGGAGCTCCTCCTCCTATTTGTGGTGTGCGTCTTGATGATGTTCAACAAATGGGTATGGTAATAAGTTTCCGTCCTTTCTTAGCGAAAGTTACGAATTATTTAAACAATTAAATAATACAAGAATATTATGAGAAGTATGTGCCCTTGGAAGCTACAACTTTACTTCATCTTTTAGGTAGCATACGGATTCTTCTGACCAAAAATTCAAATTCTTTTGAGTTGGTCCATTCGTTGAGCCAGTTTGCGATGCTCTTCTAAGAAGTGAACCGCTCTCCAATAAGGGCTGACTGCATTGATCGGAACAGATGGTAATCCGAAAACGCAATGGCTGAGGAATACGGCGGGTGGGGCAGGATTTCCCAATTCAGTTCCTCTAAATACTTCTGGACCGATTTAGCAACGTGTGGCCTGGCGTTGTCATGCAGCAAAATTAGTTTATCATGTCTAACGTGCCATTCCGTTCGCTTTTCTTTGAGAGCTCAATGCAAACGCACTAGCTGCAGTCGGTAACGATCGCCAGTGATGGTTTCAGATGGTTTAAGGAGTTCATAATAGATGACATAGATAACACCCTTCTAATCCCACCACAAAACCTTTGAAGCATGAATATTTTTATTCGCTATTGTATTCTTTACTGCATTTAGTCCATAAACAGCAAACACTTGTTTGGCTGCCTGCCTGGGTCACAGTAAAACAAAAAAATTTAGAGAATTTTCTAGTTTGTATGCTCCCTTCTGTTTGTTTTTTTTTTTTGAAGAGTAAAATCACCTTTAAATCGTTGTATGGTAGAAGGTTCCGATGCCTTGTATACACTGAGGGAAATGCCTCATTAACGACGAAAAATGGTTAGTTCTTTTGGCTCCACCTTTTGTTACATAAAAAAGTGGGACTCGATGTAGTTAAGAAATGGATGTTGGAAAATCTATGCAAGCACAGGCAAGTATGCTGATATGATACCTACTTCAGACTCCAGAGTCCTATGACATTTCAAACAAGAAAACTCTCATCACCTCATTTGAAATGGTGGTTTTTGGGTGTTTCTTTAAAAGCCTGTAAAACGGAAATAAAAAAAATTGTTTATTTTTGTTTTGAGTGTTTTGTTTCTTGATCCATTCTTAAAAAATAAAAAAAAAATTTTGCCGATAGATACAAGGTTCGTTCAAAAAGTTGTCAACCTTCAAAAATGGTATTCCAAAATCAGGTATGCCGCTGGTAACACGGATTCCGGGACTTACAGATGTCTGAAATCCAAAAGACTAAAAGGTTTTTGTTCAGTATGAAAGTCGTTAGGGTGTGAACCACGATCTTTAAAAAAAAAAAATTTAAAGATGAAAAACAATTTTTTACTTTACTTTAAAGGTCCGAAAAAATACTACAATTGTTTTTTCGGACTGATTTTTACACGCTTTTAAAGAAATGTCCAAGAGACATAATTTCAAATGAGGCGAGGGCCTTAATTATATGAACGTCCACTAAATTTATAACATTGTAACATACTTACGAGGGTTGCTATTCACATTTCTAGTCTTGCGCAGTTCTAGTGTTGCTAGGAGACACCAGTCTTTCCCATTTGAAAATTTATATTTTATTATATTATATTATTGTATATTTTACCATAAATTCACGCAGAGCGTTTTGAAGTGTGTGCCATATTGGTGTTGTTTACGGTGGCTTTAAAAATTTAGCGCGTCAAAAAAAATGAAATTAAACCGTAAACATTTTCGTGCGATTATTTTTCATAATTTTGGACGTGGATTAACACAGCAGAAATGCATTGATGAGCTAAAATCATTGCGAAATCAGCGAGCAATCACGATTCTTTAGAGCCGCAAAAACCTGATGGATAGGCATTTTCGCGTGGTCGGTGTTCGCTCACTGACGAATTTCGTGAATGTTGTTCGTTTTTGTTCTGTCAGATTCAAAATGATTCAATAAGACTGCCATGTCACATAAACATACCGTGAGATTGGGGCATCTTAGGACATTAGTGCGACGACCATCAATAAGATTGTCCATTATCACCTTATGGTTAAAAAGGTGTGTTTGCGGTGGATCTTACACAATTCCAAAATTTGCGGTGGAAACGCGTCTGGACAAAGTACTTCAAAAATTGGCTCAAACGATTGCAAAGTGTATTGATCAGCGCGTGAAATGTTTTGAGAAACAATAAAACGGTTTCCAATCACCAATGTTCAACTTTCTATTGTAAAGCAAGAAATATAAATGGCAACCCTTGTATTGAGCCAGTTGTGACCGCGCATAATCATCACTGATTGCTCGAGAATCAAGGTAAAAGCTCTCGGAACCCCGCTTTCGAGTTCACAGCGCACCACCATCGCTACACATACGCTCACGATTTCTTCTTCTTTCTCGCTCACGATTTGCCACCCAAAATAACAGCTCACTCGCATGCCACATGATAAAAATGTTGATCAACGCATTCGTACTACGTCGTCGACGAACGCTGGAAATTTTGGCTACTTCTTAAGACTTCACTTGTGATGGATGCCGCCGTATGACTATCACAGTGTGTAGTGCGTAAAGGAGAGCGCGCACAATATAATTTGATTGATTGTATTATACGAGCAAAGGTACGAGTTGTTGCAGCGCTGAGGTTTTTTGGTAACTTTTTGAGTACATTTTTTTGGCAAAGCAAACTTTAGTGCGCACTTGACCACTCTCTTCTGCGCTCACTAGATTGGGCTAACATTCAAATAGTGCCGCTCTCAATAGTAGTGACTGCCGAAAATATTTGACTTTTTAATTCTACTATAAATTGCATATCACTGCCTCAATTTTTCTTGTAGCTACTTGCTAATTGAGTATTACTTACTATTTGTGGGTTCGCTTAAATTTTCATGCTACATACAACATTTTTGAGCTATTTGAGCGTCGTTTCATGCGCTCATCACTCATTCATAAGCGGCCGACTGACCCAAAGCGCATACAACATTTCAATTCAATTTCAGTTTCAGTTCAGTTAGGCAGTTACTATATTTAGTACATACTTACCTCCATTGCAGGCTCAATTCATAACGGTTCCATTTGCTTTTGCGGTTTGACGTTGGATCGTGCGTTCAGTTCTTCGCGATACGTTCGTTGCAGTGGAATGTTTGGTGCGCGGCCCATCTAATACAATTTTGATAGTTTGTTGTACCTTTGTTATTCTTTTAAGTTCGCTGGTTTTGTTTTTGCCTTGCATATTCAAGTTTTCGTGCGTACCGAAAGTGCGAATGACTACTTAACAAGTGCACACATACAAAGTACTCGTATAAGCACCGCTGTTCGTACCTGTTGGGATCATCCGCGCGCTGAGTGCACGATGTGCTTTATTGAAATTTCCGTTACGTAGAGTTGTTTTGTTGGAGTGTTAATCGCGCGCGACAGTTCATTGGCTCGTTACTAGTCGTAATTTTATTAGTTGTTTTTTTTTTCGCTAGTTAGTTGTTTGGTTTAACCGTTGTCGTTGCGTTTGTGTGGCCATACGATATTGTTTGTGCATGAAGGCATTCTATAGAGCGCCAAAGTTGCATTTGCAGCATTCAAATTGAATTCACACCTGCATAAATAGATACGTGTATATGTATTATATATATGTATAGTGCGTGAAAACATATTTACAAAAAAGGCGCTGCTCTGAATGAAGGCATACACCCCGGCGACGATTTAAATTGCTCCAACAAAAGTTTTATCATTGTGTGAGTATCCAGAAAAATCAGAAATAAAAGTTAAAAGTTAAACACAGAATTTTCTATTATAACTTATATATGTACATATGTGTGTATGTCTATATCTATGTATACAAGAATGTGCCGTACATTCCAACATATAGTACCTACATACGTGTGAGATATCCCGCATACAGATTTCTAAAAAATACTGTGATTCTTAAACTTATCATTTGTGTTGTGTTGTTGCTTTCGCTTTTATTGCCTATTGTAGTTTTTGTTATTGCTGTTGTGCTTACTGATGCTGTTGATGACAGTGATTATTCAATTGTGCCGAAACCAGAAGAGTTTTCTGCACTAATTGAACAACAAGGCAGTGCGCGAGTGTATACTCACTCACACACACATACATACAAGTATGCTTCAATATGTACATAAATAACTGAATGGGTATAGAAGTGAAGTGGGGTTGCTCGATCACACTGATCCACCGGTCTGGCGCACGATCGCTTGACGACTCAGCGTCAGCATCAGCAACGTACGTATGTATGTGTGCACGTAGGCTCGCAGTTAGTTAATCTGCATATACATATTAGATTTCATATAGCCATCACTGCCCGGCATCTAAGCGCGCGCATAAATGCAATATTTTGTATGAGTTATTGTAGGCTGTGGCAAATACAGCGATCACATGTATGTGTGTGTAAATGTAAATGTCGCGCAAATTGATATGTTTTTGTGCGGAAAGTGCGAAGTTTCTAAGCACAAATGGGAAAAACAGTACGCACAATAAAATCAAATGGCATAACGTGGGATCACCCGCTCGACAAATGCATAAAAGTGAAATTGGTTTCGATAATAAAAAATAATCAAGTAATTGAATTGCGGTACGCCAGCGTGTAAATTGGATTACATAGTTACGATAGGTTGAGGCTGTGACTATTATTGTAATAATATTATATATTGAACCGGGCAAGTGGAAGATCAGCAATGCTAGTAAAAAAAAATTTAAACACATTTTAGTTAATAATATTTGCTAATGATACTTATAGTCGGTGTTTACATGCACTTATGTGTGGCATAAACAACCGCCACAGCTCTGTGCGCTATAAATAATAGCTTTTGTGATTGTGTGTGCTTTAGAGGGACAGATACCTGTAAAATTTCGAAAAAAAAAACATTTTTTTTTCATTAAATGTTAATATAATCCTTTAAGAATATGTCAAAAAAATGTTTAGAAAGTAAATTAAAGTATTTCTTATATTATAGATCGTCAACCGTGACGACTCTATTCTTTGCGTTCGAGCGCTGGGGGAGGCATAGTTACGTTGTATTCAAACTTTAGACGCGTTTCTCTCAAAATTATATTTTTCGAATTGGCGTAGATGATAACTCGAAAAGTTATTGACCGATCTCCCTGAAATTTTGCACACATCTGTTTTATGATACTACTTTCTATTTACAATTTTTCAAAAAAACAATTTTTTCGAAGCAAAAATAGTAGGAAAATTCGTCCCAAAATTCATTTTTTTTTTGAAGCATTTTATTCCGCGAATTTTTTTTTTCCATCTGCTGTAAATTCATACAGAAATTATGACATTAATAAACAGAAACATTTTTGCTTTTTTGTATTCAAGTCACTGACGCCGATGCTACAATGCCCGCCGATTGAGAAGCCCCGCAGCGAAATTATTAAAATAAAAAAAAAAATTATATTATTTTAATGTATAAATAAACCATATGCCAAATTTAAAAAAAAATATATTGACTTCTTCATTAAAATTTTAAAGAAAATCAGAGAAAATATGCCCGTTTACAGGTATCTGTCCCCTTAAAAACCTCTTCTAATATCTTTTAAATTTTTAACTTTAATTTTTATTGCCAAATTTTTCCTCTCAAAAATGTTTTCGCTACTACAAATATAAGTTGTGCTAAATATTGTCCACCAATATCGTTGTTGGTGGTCTAGCGGTAGCAGTGCTGGCACAATTTGAATTTCGTATGGGTGTTTCTTAGATCCGCGTTCGAAATTCCTCGCATTTTGTTTGAAAAATGCCCAATTGGCCGTACGAAGGGCAAGTTGAGACAAATGGCGCAGCTTCCGAGCACGTCTTTCAGAACGATCAGCTATTGAATCCCCTTCCTCAAAACGGCCGATTGAACTCCCAATTATGGAGGCAGTTTTTGTTTTTTTCTTTTTTGGTGGATGAGGTAGGGGTCGCCTTCGCACTTACAGTGACCGTCGTCTACTGCGTCGAGTAGTGTGGTCACTAAACCAATCCTTCCTCTCCTGTTGGGAAGACACCCTTCTCGGGACTACTTTCTGTATTACTTCGGGAGGGCCCAGAATGGTATCCGTAAAGACCCAATTCTATTCACCCACGTTTGAGTTCACCACGCCTGTAGCCAGCTTTCATGCTATAGGCTCGTCTTCTTGTGTCTCTATCTGTGCGGCTTTGCTTTGTTGTACTGTGCCTATAGAGGTCTATCTTTCTTGTTCGTAGTACGTCCTCGATGTATCTCTTTACCGCGCTCCAGCTGCCCTCAGAGAATTTCTTTCCGCGAGCCATCTGTGATAAGTAAAAAATGTGTGTTCAGCGTCATCGCTCGGCACTTCGCAGTATATGCACATGGAATCGCATACCTTGCCCAAGCGGTATCTGGAAGTATCCGTGACCCGAGAGGAACTGAGTTAAGAAGTAGTTCACTTCCCCGAAGTTCTTTGGATCTATTTGTCAATTGATGGAATAACTTTTGCCGTTCTGCCACTCGATTCAGTGTCCCATCGGCTTTGCCAACGCAGCACGGTTTGGCATCTCCGTTCCACGACGCTTGTTTGTTCTTGAGGTCCCACGCATCCATTCGTTACCGGACCATGAGGTCGACAAAAATTGCTGCACCTGAGACAGTGCGCAAGGCTACTCTGAGCTCCGCTGTTCGTTGTACAGCCTTCAGTGCTTTGCGCTTGACTTTGCAGTTTAGCACATTTCTCCGTACAGGAGAATTGAGTTTGTGGCCGCCATAATTAGCCTTCTTTTGTTCTGTGTTGACCCACCGATGTGTGCCATTAATTTACTTAGCATTCCCATGACCTTTGCTGCTTTGGTAGCCGCATGCCATATCTGGACCCAGTAAGTAAGTCTGCAGTCAAGTTGAATACCTAAGTATTTCACTACTTTTTGGGTCACTAAAAACGTGTCGCCTATTTGCATGCTAACCTCGAGTTGCATAAGATCTCGTGTCTTAAGGATGGCTTCGGTCGTCTGTTTGGCGAGTTCCAGGCCGTGGTCCCCAATCTATATTTACGTCCTTACCATCCTAGCGCCCTCAGTGTCCCGATCATGGAGGCAGGAAAAGCTGGTATTGAATTAAAATAATAATTGATCGTAGACAAGTCTAGGAAAAGAGTATAGTTTTAATAAACTCTTTTGGTGGGGATGGCAAGAATTTAATTATAACCTGCAAAAGAAAATAAACAATTATATTAGAAAGCTATTCGGAGAAGAGCAACCCGAAGCCATTCAAGAACAGCCAGTGAAAACAACCGTTTGGTGCGGCCTATGGGTTGGAATCATCTACCCATATATCTTTAAAGAGGAGGCTGGCGCCAATGTAACAGTGAATGGCGAACGCTTTCGCGCCATGATAAACGACCTTTTGATGTCGAAAATTGAAGGCGTTGATCTCTATTGATCCGATTGATCTCCACGAAATTTGATTCCAACCAAGACGGTGCTACTTGCCATACAGCCCGCGAAACAATGGATGTACTGCGTCGTCGTTTCGATGAGTAATTTACCTTTCGTCTCGGACCAGTGGATTGGCCACCAAGTTCCTTTGGACTTTTATTTGTGAAGATATGTAAATTCTAAATCCTTTGTGTATAAACCAGCTTCGATTGAGGCTTTGGACTCATCATTACAAAGTTATTCATGAAATACCGACCGAAGTCCTCCAGCGATTCATTCGAAATTGGTGCGGATGATCTTTAAAATCAATTTGAATTTTCGTTGTTTTATTTCCTATGGGAAATCAAATGCAGAAAGTGGCGATGGATAAGCACACGCTTAGAAAACTACCAGATAACATCACGAGAATTTTTTTTTTATTATTATTTACATTGTAACTAGTTAATAAATTATAAACTAACGAACAATTTGGATTTAATTTTGTACAATACAACTAAATTTAAAAATACTCTGCATCAGGCTTGCAGGGAAATGGGCTACTGCGTGAGTTGGTGCGGTTTTTTTCGTTTCAGCCTTTCTTTCCATTTAACGGGGTCAATTAGGGCTGAGGCTTCGCTATTTACATGGTGGCGTAGTCTTTCCATATGAGACTTAGCGTTGATGTTGATCGAAGTGGCAACTGATTCGATGCCAAGGTCGCGTTCGATATCGGTGTTACGGACGTACCAAGGTGCATTAACAGCGCATCGTAGTACCTTATTTTGGAATCTTTGTATGGATTTTATGTTGGTTGAGCTTGAGCAGCCCCATAGCTGGATCCCATATGTCCAAATTGGTTTAAGCACCTGCTTATATAAAAGAATTTTATTGTATAGGGATAAGGCTGATTGGTTGCCCATAAGCCAGTACATATTTCTAAATCTGATATCTAACTCTTCTCTTTTCTTTTTAACGTGAGCATTCCATCTAAGCTTGGTATCTAGTGTCATACCTAAGTATTTGGCGGTGTTGTGATGCGGGATTTGTACGCCGTTTATATGTAGTGGCAGATATTTGATTTTCTTCTGTGTGAAGTCTAAATGAACCGATTTTGTTTCGTTTAGTTTTATGCGCCATTTAATGGTCCACTCGGAGATTTTATTTAAATAAGTTTGAAGGTTTTTGATTGAGTCAATCTGAGTTTCTCCTACCGATAAGATGGCTGTGTCGTCAGCAAAAGTTGCTGTGGAGCAATTTATGTCAATAGGTAGATCACACGTAAAAAGAATATAAAGAATGGGCCCCAGCACGCTGCCCTGTGGGACACCAGCTTTAATTTCCTTAAGTTCGGAATATGTGTCTTCGTATTTTATTCGGAAAAAACGATCGGATAAGTACGATTTTAGAACATTAAAATATTGTATTGGTAGAAGCGCATTTATTTTGTTGAGGAGCCCAATGTGGCAAACTTTGTCAAAGGCTTTAGACACGTCGTGAAAGACAGCAGAGCACACCTTTTTTCCTCAAAGGCGTTTTCAATGATGCGAGTAATTCTGTGCACTTGATCGATGGTAGAATGTTTTGTGCGAAAACCAAATTGATGCACTGGTATTATATTTCTTTGCTTAATAATTATGTTGAGACGTTTGGCTAAAAGCTTTTCCATTAGTTTTGATATAATTGGTAGGAGCGAGATAGGCCGATAAGATATGACATCATGCGCTGGCTTCCCTGGTTTATTAAACATAATTATTTCAGCAGTTTTCCAATATATTGAGATATGGTGCAATTTGAATGTGGCGTTCATTATTTCAGTAAACCTAGATATCGTGCATTGAGGAAGTTGTTTTAAAATTTCAGCAGTAATAAGTTCATACCCAGGCGCTTTTTTTGATTTTAGTTTATTTATTTCACCAAGCAATTCGGAATCCGTAACAAGGGGAATTTCGGCATCAGTTTCATAGGTAAGTGGCTGCATTCCGGCTATCCTCGACGTGTCATATGGCTTAAAGATGCCCTCGAGGTACTCAGCAAAAACATTAGCTTTTTCTTTACTGCTTTTGGCCCAAGAACTGTCTTCTTTTTTGATTGGTGGGTACTGTGTTACTGGCTGTGAAAAGTTTTTTGTACATTTCCAGAACGAGTAATCAGTGCTGCGTTCGTTCGATAAGCTCTTTAGATACGTACTCAGAGATCTGTTTTTAAAATCTTTTATTTTCCTGGAAATTTCTTTCGTAATTTTATTTAGTCGTTTTTTGTCGGAGGGAGATCTTGTTTGCTGCCATCGTCTTCGTATTTTGCGTTTTTCTGCGACCATATCTTTAATATCTTTGGTATATTTATGACCTGATGTGACAAACTTTTTTCCGAAGTGCTGCTCCAGGCTGCCAGTTGTATAAGGTTAGATAATCTTAATATTTCATCATCTAAATCGGAAGTGTTGGTAATTTCTGCATTGTGATTATCCGCGGTTAAAACGTTCCTAAAATATTCCCAATCCGTATATTTATTTGTTAGCGTAAATGGCAATTTCTTGATAAGCGCATTTTCATATAATGTTAATAAAATTGGAGAATGATCCGAGTTCATATCCAACCCGCTTTCTATGCTGATATAATTAGCTGATATTTTTTTGGCAATGAAAAAATCGATTAGGTCGGGTATTTTTTGTGAATCCGTTGGCCAGTATGTTGGAGTCCCAGTAGAAAATGTTATACATTCAGTCTGTTGAAGAGCTTTGCATAATTCTCTACCTTTTGTAGTGGTTAATCTCGAGCCCCAGTGTGTGTGCTTCGCATTGAAGTCACCGCCCATTAAAAATCGGTTGTCGTGACTATTAATTAGCTCTATGTATTGGTCGCATTTGATCTGATGTTTTGGGGGACTATAGACTGCAGTGACTGATAAATTCCTATCACTCTCCACTGTTATGGTTATTGCTTGAAATTCAGGTATAGAGATGCTGCCTTCTTCGTAATGCTTTATATTGTTTCTTATAATAATAGCAGCGCCTCCTCGAGCGGCGTTGTTTGGGTGAATTGAATGGTATGTATTGTAGTTTTTGAATTTGATATATGACTGCTTGGTAAAGTGCGTCTCAGATATTAGGCAGATGTCGATTTTTTCGGTTTCTAAAATCATTTCCAGCTCGCTTTGATGTTTAAACAAGCCGTTTGCATTCCATAGCATTATTTTTAAAAATTTAGTCATTTTTATTCAACTAGGTGTAGTGTTTTTTCGATCTTCTGCAATCACGAGAATGGCATTGAATTGGAGCCCGCAATGGAACAGAGGTCGCAGTCGGCCAAAGATCGCTTGACGAAGGTCGATGTTGCGCGAGCTGACAGACGGCGACATTACATGGGATGGCGCAAAAACAACAGCCCAGAACCGTGTACGAGAAAAGAGTCTTGTCGAGGCCCTTTGCTTCCAAGCGGAGTGAACAAGGAAATAAATTAAAATGTAATTTAAAATCCGATACCTCTAAATTTATCACACTTTACTCATGCATATATATAATTGGCGCTTCCACCCTTTCTTGGGTGTTTGACCAAGCTCCTTCTCCGATTTGTGGCGTTTGTCTAGATGTTGTTCCACAAATGGAGGGACCTACAGTTTCAAGCCGACTCTGAACGGCAGATATTTTTATGAGGAGCTTTTTCATGGCAGAAATACAATCGGAGGTTTGCCATTGCCTGCCGAGAGGTAAGCGCTATTAGAAAAAAATAGTTTCTACTGTTTTTATTTCTCAATGGTAGTCCCGAACCAACTCGTTGGCTTATGACCGAAATTTTAAAGAAAAGGGCGGTGAAAAATCGGGGAATTTTTTTTAAATAATTTAGTTGCGAAAATTGCTTTTTCAAGACAGAAATACACTCGGAGGTTTGCCATTGCCTGCCAAAAAGCGATCGCTATTAGAAAAAGTTTTTTTCTATTTTCGCCCTTCCGAATAATACTCACGCAAGCAAGCTCATACTATAGTGTAGGATGGGGGAAAAGTAAACACTGTGAGATTGAAAAGTGCCATAAAAACCACTGAGCAGCTTGAACAAAATTTACTTTACATGAAAGTAAAAGTTTGCCTCGCACCTTATTTTATCTTAGTGCGTTATTCAAATCTCGCTTCTCAACGAGTGCACTCGCTATCATTTTTAGCGGCCCACAGTGCGAGTAATTAAAAATTTCACACTTTATTGTAATTAATATACATTTTTCCTAAAGAAAAAATGAACAAAAATTGTCGGGTTTTTTACTTCAAAGAAAATGAAATTAATGAAACTCCATAACGTTTCATTTGAAACCATAAATACTTAATTTGAATCTAACACCGTGGCTAACTAGCCATTTTGTAACGCTTCGGGCAAAATGCGCTGTAAAGTAACTTTGCTTTCCAACTTTCGTTAGGGATACCTCTCAAATTAGCTATTCATTCAAGTAATCACATGTTTTGACATATCCACTCCATTATCAGTGATTGCATACATGAAACTTATCAAGCAAAGGTACGCCGAATGCGACTCAAATGGCATGGAAATTTAAATAGGTATTTCCAAAATTTAGGTCCAATTAAAAATGTTAAGCAGTACGAAACCAAATTTTATTAGGGTGCGCATTTGGTGAGCGAATCATCTCAAGAAATATGCATGTCAAAGGGATCTCTAGGCCTTACGAACTGACTCATTTGCACTACTTTTGAAAAAAAAGGACAAAAGTGAGTTGGTCAATACTTTACACAGTGGAAATAGTCATATGACCGAATTATTAAAGTAAAAATATTATATTAGGAAGCGAAGTGAAAAGTTCTGAGCGTTTTTCACTTTGACCATGAAATAATAATTTGTTTAATACGAGGTGTGTTCAAAAGGTATTGCGATTTTTTTTTTTTCAAAAATTATTTATTTATTCATTAATATCTATTTTGTCCCCTTCAAAGTAATTTCCATGAGATATGCACTTGTGCCAACGTGTTTTCCAATCTTCGAAGCACTTCAAAAAATCATACTTTTTATCTTGTTCAGCTCCTCCTTCGATGCCGTCTTTATCTCGTCAATCGTAGCGTAGCATCGTCCTTTCATGGGTCTCTTCAGTTTCGCGAACAAGAAAAAGTCACAATCGATGAAAATGGTAAGCAAAACTTTTTCATTCGACCGAACCTGGCGCACATTTTTCGGTCTTGGTTCATGTGGCAGGTCCTATTGAGATGATTGAGCTTTGGTTTCCACGTCATAACCATAAACCCATGATTCGTCACCAGTTATGACTCCCTGGAGCACATTTGGGTCGTCGCGGACAGAGCCAACATCTCATTAGCAATGTTAATGCGATGCTGCTTTTGGTCGAAATTGAGCAGTTTTGGTACGAATTTTGCGGCGGCCCGTCTCATGCCCAAATCATTGAACAAATCGAATGGTACGAGCCAATCGATGTGTCTAGGTCCTCAGCAACTTCTCTAATGGTGATTCGACGATTGTCCAATTTTTTCGTCTGTTGTTGAAGTGCTCGGGCGTCCGGCACGCTTTTCGTCAATCACATCTTCTCGGTCTTCTGACAACATTTTGTACCACCGGTAAACGTTGCTTGGGTCCAAAGTAGCTTCTCCGTATGAGACAGTCAACATTCGGAATGCGACCGCGCACTTAATTTCGTGTTTCACACAAATTTTGAGTAGGTAAAAATCGAAGACGAGCCGAAACACGTGCAAGCAAAGCAGCTGTCAACAATTAACTGAACATTCAAAATGGTCGAACTCGTCGGCATGAGTGAGAGACATGAGTACCAACATATCGCCACAGAAAATCGAAATTCGAATATAGATAACCTGCGAAAATTCAAAATTCGCGATACTTTTTGAACACACCTCGTATAGTTAAAAAAAAAACCATTTCCTTACTGGTACTCACTTCCTTGGCAATGGAATAGGCCAGTCTAACTTCATTATTACCATATTTTTATCGACATTTTTGAGGATTGGCTTGCCAGAGCGTGCCCCAACTTCAGCGTCCATATAACCAGAATGGTGTCATTGGAATCCCTGGGTTTTTAATAAAAGAAAATTTAATTTATCCTTACCGGACATTGTCCGTTAGGTTTCCATGCGGTGAAACTTGGGATTGCCTCAAGTCCTTTCTGCAAAAGCTGTCTAGAGGGCGAGGTGGAATCATCTCAGCACCTTCTTCGCAGCTGCCCTGCTCTCGTCGGGCAAAGATTTAGGTAACTGGGCTCTCATTTATTGCGGATGTATATATCACACACCTGGTGAAATTCATCAGTAGCTTGAAGCGGTTAATGTGAACGTAAATCGTCACCGTTGGTCATCATCCTCTGATCCAAAGCCTCTTTTTCCTGTCTGTTTCCCCTGTCTGTTTACTTCCCTTCTCCTTTCCCCTCCTTTCTCCCTGTTTGGTATCACAACGTACAAATTTTGAATATTTGTCCAAGCCCCCTTTACTTGACTCTGCTCCTGAATTAGAAGATCTAAATGTGAGCTTTGAATCCAATTTTTCATTCAATAGTCGCATTAGCTTTGTTGTATCTACTCCTTACTCAATCTTTGGTTTTACACGACGTAATAGCTCGAAGTTCTTGGACTCTTACAATCTCAAATTTTTACTTCGTTAGTTCACTCCAGATTAGAATATGCAACATTTATTTGAAGGAAGAGATAATTGAACGTGTACAGAAGGTGTTCCTTAACTATGCTCTCCGGTCGTTAAAATTATCAAATCCTATTCCCCTTCGAATAATTCCCGTTTATTAACTTAAGATCTCTAGAGAGTCTATACCCTCACTGTCTTTTGTTTTTAGTGTAATTAAAGGGGAAATTGTTTGTGCTTACCTATTCCGGAGCATTCCCATTCACATCCCCACTATATCTCTATAAAACACTTACTCATTTTATGTTAAATTGCTCAACACGAATTATGCGTTTATTCATTTAACTCTCTGTAGTAACTCTTTCGTTGTATATTCGGAAATTCATCAACAAATGCACAAAAATAGGACCTTATGATTTTTTCTATACCAAAAAAGTTGTTAAAAGAAAAACGTCAGTATTGAAATTTCGCAAATTCGCTTCTTATGTAAAAAGTTCTGAAATGATCTTTCGATCAATTGATTCACAAAATTTAACAATAGAATTTGGCATTTGTGTCTTTACTGCATTTAGTTTAATGCATAATAAAATACAATTTCAGACGTCCAACACCGATGTCAGTGCTCTCGATCGTCGATCAGCACTTTTGATTTCATTAAAACCTTTCGTTTAATTATGCATCCACTTACGTATTTAATTGATATGTACGTGAAACAAATGCCAAAGAAATAAAAATGCTCAAGTAAATGCCACAGAAAAAACACATACAAGCCCACATATTTTAATAGGGAAGTGACAATCGTCAACGCCATACATACTAGAGCGCTAACAAGTGCCATCGTCGCCAATATGACCATGAAACTGCGAAAATGCAAGATTTCCTACATAAAAAAATAAAGCAAACAACAACAAGAAAAACAAACATTAAATAAACTCAAAAGCCGGTAAAAATACCAAGAAAAAGAAAACCTGCAGCCCATACAAATTTCAGCAAAAGCAACAAAATGAACAAAAAAGAAATACAAAAATACAAAAGTGGAAGTAGTTTTTCCGAATTTTCACTGCATTTGTTATTGTTGTTGCTGCTGCACGTGAACTAGTCAAGCAATGTCGCAAGATATTTTCGTAGCAATCACAAGCCACTGAGATGCCATAAAAGAGCGCTAGAGAGTTGATGTGATAAGGTGAGCGTGCTTGTATGTTAGTGCTAAGAGCATAATGAGAAAGCGAGCGTCAGGTAAATGGGGCTACTAGTGAGCGAGCCTAGTGAGATCAGCTGCTAGCAGCGCTGCTGGCGTATCTGTATGTTTGCGCATAGGTGTGTATGCATTGCGCGGCCGCATGGTGAAAATGGGGTAAGCTGGCCCCTCTTTAGTGGGAGCCATTGGCCATGGGGAAAGTATTTCTTGTTCTGTAAGGTGCGCAGCAGCAGCATTTGTTAAAAAACTATATATTGAGTCCTAAACAGAAGACGAATATTCAACTTTTAAAAATAATTTTCATGTTTTCGTACAGAAGGTTTGAAAATGTGGATAAATTAATGTTAACTCAAATAGCTGCATGTTTTCCACGTCTACATCTTTCCACAGTTTTTAAAGATTTTAACCCACTTCGAAGTAGGTTAGGTTGAAGGGGTTGTCCGCTATGGGACACACTCAGGCTCATAGCGCATTGCGATACCACTTTGAAGTATATTTAAATAAAATTATTTTAGATTCGAATTAAATATTTTTACAAATTAATTAACAAAATTTCATAAATATTTACACTATGCAACAAAATTTCAACTAATTTTTTGGATGTCACTAACAAATGATTAAATTGATTGCTTGTGGGTTGCTGACTCCGAATTCGGCTGTCACGTCGGAGTTTTTTGGAAGTTTCGGTACAAAGTGAAAAAAGAATAAAGAAATAAGAATAATAAGAATACAAATAATAGACATAAGAATAAATGAAGCTAAGCTGTTATCAGATAAAGAATCTCTATGCATTCATACGTTTACAAACACTATTTGAAGCTTCACCATTACTATGGTAATATGCAAATTTTCGTAAGTAAATATGTAATTTTGTGATAAAAAATTTATTATTATTTATTAACGAAATAAAGATTTCAATCGGTCAGAGTTATTTTTTTGTTTGTTTTTTGTTTGTTAAAAAAGATCAATTTTGAGCACATTATTGGATGATTTACAATTTTTACTAACAACGTCGTAAGTCAATCATGTTTGACAGTTTTGACTAGACAGCTGCAATATACAAACAGTCAAGCAATGGAGCGCGTAAAGAAAAAAATAAAGATTGCAATCAGTCAAGATTATTATCATCATATTAATTTTTTTTGTTGTTGTTAAAAAGTGATTAAAAAAATGGATGATTAATTTTGCGCCACCTTGTATTGTTACGCAGTTTTCCTTTTTTGATATTATATTTTAATTTATTATTTTGACATTTCGAGTTGAGAAATAGTATTAAAATTTCGAAAAAAATGAATAAATTTAGGTGCACTTGTACACATAATTAAGTCACTTTTTCTTATTAAAATATTTGCAATATTTTTCATGGATATTTTGCGTAAATTTTTTATAAAAATATAGTTTATTGTATAACTAAACATCATAAGTCAAATATCCAAACTTTGTACGAAATTCACAAAAATTAAAAAAAAATATCGTCAAAATTTTCAGCTTTTTTAACAGAACCTTAAGAAAAATTTTTGGTATGCAATTTTATAATTCATTAAATTTTAGTAGAATGAAGTTGAAGCTTCAAGTCGTTGACTTTTGATTTTTTTTACGATTCTCAGAATTTTCTTCCATATAAAACAATATTTTTTAATCTGAAAAGTGTGTGAGATTTGGTGTCGAAAATTCATTCTCAACTTTGCTATTAGAAAAATATATTTGCAGTTAACCAATAACAGCGTAGCTTCCCCCGACTTGCCTAGGACACTCAAAGGAATTATTTTCTACTAAGAAAAACTTGCATTTTGAAATTTTCTTTACTACCACCTCTGCCTGATCACATCTTAAACAATGAAAAAAATTTTATAAATTGATACAAGAAGCGTAAAAAATTATTTTTTTTTATCGGAAGCAAGAAGCAGACTACTGTAGTCTTCTGAATCTTCTTCTAGTGCGGAATCTGAATCTAGGCCCAACAAGACGCAATTTTGATATTTTCCAGTTAAGAAGTGCAAAAAACTCGATTTCTGGTTACAGTTGAGGCTATGTAACCTTATGAAATATTTTTTTAAAGCTCCTGACAGTATCTCAAAATATATCTCCAATTTAAACTCATTCCAAAAGAATCCATTTCATACGTACAAAAAATCTCTATTGGCTTATAAGGTCTTTGCCGTCGCAGCCTGTGTAATTTCAGTCATTTAAGAACCACTGAAAACGTGGTTATTAAAAAAGCATCGTTGTCAAATTTCACTCTATTTCCGATATTAAAAATCAAATTTTTAAAATAAATAAAGTTTTGGTACGCTTTGTGTAATATTTTGAGGGGGAAGAAAGTAGCAGTCAAAGAGTTAAGTTGCGAAAATTATATTCCTTGGAAGATTCTTGACGTGCGCAATCTGAATCTAAGCTCAACACGTCGTAATTTCGATATATTCCGGTTTAAAAGTGCAAAAAACTTGATTTCTGGTTATATTTGAGGTTATGTAACTTTATGAATTTTTTTTAAGAGGTTGGACAGTATCTTAAAGTACATCTCCAATTCGAACCCATCCCAAAATAGTCCATTTCTTTTATAAAAAAATTCTAGTTGCCTCTGACGTTTTTGTATTCGGCAATGGGGTTTAGCAAGTCAAAAGCCTTCGAAAAAGTGCAATCCTATTACGGGTTCAAAATTTCTACAAGCCTGTTTATTTTCTGGTATTTAAAAACCTCTGACAACGTTCACAACGGGTCACAAGGGAAACATTCAAAAAGAATCGTTGCCAAATTTCACTCCATTTTCGCTATCAAGAATTCAATTTTTAAAATAAATAAAATTTTGGTACACCCTGTGCAATATTTTGCAGGGGAAATAGTAGCGGTCAAATAGTCAAGTTTTGAAAATTATGTGCCCTTTTTTCTTTTTTCCGAAACTCGATTTGTTTCTGGTCACTTTTAGGCCCTTGAGCGATATTACAATAATAATAGAAAAAAAAGTTGTGCATTATAGAGTTTTATGTCGCCTCCCAATGGTAAATGGTTTTTTGTGAGAAAATATTAAATATTATATATAAAAAATTGCATTAATTGCTATGATCTGCTTTTAAAAAACAACTTTTCGTATTAGTTTAATACTCAGTGCGTATTTTTTTAAATGTTAAAGCGATCGTGAGAATCCTTTACATTTTTTATGTATTTATGAAACATTTCAATTCAAGCTCTTCAAACCATAAAAAATAAAACTCTGACTGGTGGAACGTTACGCGCAAATCAGTCAACTACGAGTACTTATCAAGAAATATTTTTATCTGCAGATTTTTGTGATTTTAAGTCTTTGCTGTGCCAAATATTTCTTAAACATAAATTTTAAATAAGTATAGAATGGTTTTAGCGCTCATTCTCTGATTCTCAATTCTATGTTTTTTTTTTTGATTTTTTATTTGAAAAAAGCAAAATAAATCTTTGCGCAAAATATGTCACTCTAAATTTAGTCGCTATTTGTTGTAAATTTGCATAAAGCATGTCGTGCATCTGTAAATTCAAATTGTCTGACAAAACGTCATCACTTGGCTGGGGAATGCAAAACAACGCATCGAGCATAAAAAGAAACAAAAAACGATTCCACCGCCACTCAAATTCAATTAAGCCGACCCATCCAATGGCAACAAAGAAACGCCTAGAAAACGCTCAACTCAGCGTCGGCGAAACCCAGCAATTTTTGCAAAATTAAATAAATTTTACTCAATGGCAAATTTGCCAATTTCGCCAACCGCGACGCTAACGGCGACTGTGATGCCGTCGGCGTATGTATGTACGCGGTTAGCGGCAGCCGCGGCGTGCTGCTTTCACGATCGCTATTAGTTACCCAGCTGCTGCTGGATACTTCGATTTTGAGCCAGCGCTTAATTCTTCGGTTGCTGCACTGCAATGCGATCGTCTGTGTGTTTTAGGGCAGAGCCTGTTGCTGTGTTTGTTTGCTGCTTCTCTTTTTGTCGCTTAGCTGGTCGCGTCGAGTTTGTCTTCTTGGTTGTGCCGCTTGGTTGTGGCCCGGCTTCAGCGCTCTATACTTCGCCATATGTGTGCACCAATTGATGGTTGGTTGGTTCGTTGATTTGTATTTTCTCGGCCGCATCGCCAACTCCAAATTCAGTGCAATTTTGTACGCTTCGACGATCAGTCGGTTAAGTCGGTGAACGGCGAACGAAATTTTCGAGGCAAAACAATTGTCAGCTGAAGTGAACGGGTTCGACGAACGGGTTAAACGGGCGGCTATAACCGAACGATCTGGCGTGCAAGTTAACCAGCCAAATCAAATCAAACCAAACAGCGATTCAATAGAAGTGGCGCAAGCGTAGCAAAGAAATTTTTGGAGCTATTGCGAATATTTTGCGTAACATTTTTTACCAATTCGAAAGTAAAACGAAAAAAAAACAAAAACAAAAACGATATTTAATTAAGTGATTTTAGCATAACTCTTTGCGTGAAACAATGTTCTTAAAACTGTTAACCTGACGCAAACCAATAACTGCACTGTTCGTTAGTGTCAGTGGCAGACGTGGGATTTTCTCGAAATAAAATTCGATTTTTCTGCACAAAAATAAAAATTTTGCGATAACGGATAAAATACTGAATAGGTCATTGTGAGTTTACGAAGTTCTGTACTCGTTTATTTAATAGCGGATTTTAAAGCAGTAACAAACTGAAAACATATTTTGTTTTTTTGAAAAAAAAAATAAATAAATAACATACATTTAAATTTTTAAAGGTAAGTGTAAAAGAAAAATATAAAAAATATTTCATTAAGCGCATTTTGGGTTGCAAATCAATTTTTGAGGGAAATTTAATAAAGTACTTTTTTGTACTAAAAATAAAAAAGGTCTTAGAAAATAAAAAATGCTTGAAAAATATGCGTTAAAAATAGTTGCTAATAAAGACAAAAGTAGTTTTGATGAAAAATATAAAAAATATAATATAAAAAAAACTGTTTCTAAAAATAAAAATTGTTTTTGGAAGATAAAAAAATATACTGAAATATTAAAAACATTCTAAAAAAACATAATTTTGAAAGAATCGGTACCAAAATATAACAGTATTTTAAATAACTATAATTTAGCACTAATGGTTTCTAAAAATATATAACAAATATAATAAATACAAAAAATTCTTTCTAAGAAAAAAATATAATTTAAAAATAACTAGTACTAAAATCTAATCTAAATGGTACTAAAAAATAAAAACTACTTAAAAGAATATAATTTAAACATAAAAACAATAACAAAAAACTAAAAATAAAATAAAAACAGCAGTGGATACTAAAAGATAAAAAAAAAACACTCTTGAAATACTGGTAAAAAAATGTGTTTTTACACAAATAAAAAATCCGTGTTAAAAGATTACAGTTAAGAAAGCATTGGTACTAAATCAATTAAAAAAAAAAACATTTTAAGTAACTTGTTACTAAAAATTCAAATTTCAAAAAAAAAATTAATTTAAAAACAATTTATACTAAAATTACAAATAATTTTTTGTAGCGAAACATAATTTAAAAACAACTGATGATAAAAATAAAAATAATTTTTGTTAAAGAAATCAATTAAAAAAACAATTGGTACTAAAAAATAAAAAATTATAGTACTGAAACAGTTCCTACTACAAGAATAGTTTCTTGTAAAAAAATATATGTAAATTAAACTTAACTTAAAGCTAAAAAGAAAGTAAATAGTTTAAAAAGTCATATTTTAAATCAATTTATACTAAAAATAAAAACGGCTGTAAAAAAATGTAACTTAAAAATAACCGGTACTAAAAATAAAATTTTTAAAATATAAAAAAATTAAAAAAAAATTCGTTATCAAAAACATATAGCTTAAAAAATAATTGTTAGTAAAAATCGTTTTGAAAAATTGTAAATTAAAAATTATTGGTATTAAAATAACAGTATAGTAAAAATATTAAAAAAATAATATTTTAAAAACAATTGATTCTAAAAAATGGTAAAAAGCTTCTTAAACTAAAGAAATAATTGGTACAAGAATATAATTAAAAAAATATCATTTAAAAGGAATTGCTGCTAAAAATAAAAAAATTAAAAAAAATTATTGAAAAAAAATTAATACTAAAAATACAAACAGTATCTGGTAAAAAATTTATAGTAAAAAAAAGTAATAAAAATAAAAATACCTCTTATAAAAAACTTAATTAAAAAAAAAAACAATTGGTACTAAAAATTCAAAACATTTTTTGGAACTTAAGAAATAATTGGTACTAATAAATATTTAAAATAAATTAATTAAAATGAGTGAAAATAGATTTTCATAAAAAAAGTTTGATTTAATAACAATTTGTAATAAAAATAAATAGTTAAAAAAATTTCAATTATAAAACAACAACAAATCAGTAAAAAAAAATTATAACATAAACCAAAAATATTTTTGAAACCCTCACAAAGTATTTGGTACTAAAAAATATAATTTAAAATTTAAAATAAAAAAAGTTTTTTTTATAAAAAAATTCAATTCAAAAAAGGTATACCATAAAAAAACAATATCTTAGAGAAACATTTGGTACTAAACAAATTTAATTTAAAAACAATTTGTAATTTGCAACTAAAAAACATTATACACGGTGGGCCATATAGCGTTTGCTTTTTGAACCACCTATTTTTTTGAGAATTGTAACACAAATGACATGTCAAATGTGTTCATAATTTACTTAAATTTACGAAATGGGACGCTATACGCTTGAACAAAATTGGGAAATATTGAAAACCTATTTCCAAAGGGGTGAGTCTTCTTCTTATTTTCTGATTTTCACATCGGTAGCTACGTCAATAAGCAAAATTGTCGGATTTGGGGCTCAGAAACTCCGCACGTTACTGTAGAGAAGCAAATGCATCCACAACGAGTCACTGTTTGGTGCGGTTTTTGGTCTGGCGGCATCATCGGGCCATTTTTTCGAAAATGAGCGAGGAGCCGCGGTTACAGTAAATGGCGAGCGTTACCGTGATATGCTCAACGAGTTTTTGTTTCCAAAAATTGAAGAGGATGCCATGGACGACATTTGGTTTCAACAGGACGGTGCAACCTGTCACACTGCCAAAGTTACACGAACTTTTGGCTACCGTTTTTGAAAACCGAATAATCAGCCGAAATTCTGATATCAATTGGCCGCCTCGGAGCTGTGATTTAAGCCCGTTGGACTATTTTTTGTGGGGAGCCCTTAAGGACAAATGCTATGCGAACCACCCAGAGACGATTGATGCTTTAAAACACGAAATCGAAGTTGCCATTCATAAAATTGGAGCCCAAACAATCGAAAATGTGCTTAAAAATTGGGTTGATCGAATGGCCTACTGTAAAACCAGTCGTGGCAGTCATTTGAACGATATTATTTTTCATTCATAAATAACAATGTTCAATCAAAGTTTGAAAAAATATTGATTCGTTTTTTTTATAGCCGAGTCAAAAAACAAATTTTACATGGCCCTCCCTATACTATAAAAAACAATAAAATTTTAAAAACAATTTATACTAGAAAATAAAAGAAAAATTTTTGAAAAAGAAGAAACTCCCAAACACCGAATTAATAATAAAAAAATAAAAATAAAATAAAATAAAATAAAAGTAGATATTAAACGAATTGAAAAATAGAATTAAAATAATTGGTACTATAAAAAAGTTCTTTGGTAAAACCAAATTTATTAAAAAAGGCAGTTGTTACAAGAAAATAAAATGCCTCAAAAGTGTAATATTTAAAAAAAAACTGATTTCAAATTAAAAAATAACAAAAAGTAAAATACAAAATACAAAAAAAAAACAAAATAAAAAATCAACTGACTAAAAATTAAAAATGAACAAAAAGTAAAATACAAAATATGAAAAAATAAAATTTAACAACGATTAGTTGTCAATAAATACTTCGCAATCACTTGTGCCTAAATTTATGAAAATATGGGCGTTGTAAATCATAAAAATATGTAATAACTTTTTATTATTATACTGCAATGAATTTCTGCCTTGAGCTTAATTAAATTTACTGTTCTGGTGTATTAAAAAACAAGATTGCTTATTCTCAAAAAAATGTGTCTTTAAAGCTAAGCCCACGTGTTGCCTCGGCTGAAGACACTATGAAATTGAAGAAGCTTAAATGTTTAACTGCAAATTGTGTTATTTTAAATAAAATAGGTTTTATTTTGAGTAAAATAGGAATTTCTTGTAGAGGAAATAATATTTATTTTTCACAAAAAATTACTTAGGCAAAAGCTTGCTAATTCGAAAATCATCACTATTAAAAAAAAAAACATTTGGTGACATAAACTGAGCAATAAAAATACAATAATTGATTGCGACAAAATAGAAATCAAAAATATTATTTACAAAAAACTGAGCTAAGAAACGAGTATCCTATTTTAACTAAGCTGAGCTGAAATGCTTTAATTTTATTTATTTTCTACAAAGAGACTTCGCTCCTTCAAATATATGCCGTCAGCTGCAAAATAAAGTGCGCAACCCATATTGACAGGTTTTGACTTTTTATTGATTTATTTTGTAATTTCAATTAATTTTTTTTATTTAAATATAGTTCACACTAGAACAAGAAGCAGTGAAAGTTTCGAACTTTGTATAAGATCTGTGGAAATCTGGTGAATTTTCATTAAACTTTCAAACATTTTACTCAGAATTTTTTAGAAAAATTTGGGTATGCATTTTTATGGATCATTAAATTTTAGATTAATAAAGTGTAAGCTTCAAGTGGTTGAAAAGTCGCGTTGATTTTTGACCATCTTTTCAGTTGAAGGGGTTGTGTGTTTTCTTCCCTATAAAAAAAATGTGGAGTAGGCGTTAAATGGAGAAAATTCACCAGCTGGCTTCTCAAAATTCAGTGCGATTTTCATTCTTAAGCAGATTTTGCATGCTTCAAGCAGATCTCAGGATGAATGCGAAGGACTTGTGCTCTAATATTCTCCAAATCTTTGAAGAGAGATCTGGAATGTGCAGGTCCCAGTGATCCAAACCGAACAATAATAGTAACGAGGTGTTAGTCCACTGCAGCGGCGGAAAAAATGGGCAAGATTTAGATATTTTTTTAGCGGTACAAAGAAATATATCGAAATTCTGAGAAAGATTCGCTATTGCACATGTCGTAAACTGTATACTTTTTCTTATTCAGAGAACACAAGGCAGTTTTTCCGCAACGAAGTATTTTTTGGAGGGATCGCGGCTAGACCAACTGTATCTGAAATGTTAAATTTAGAGTAAAGAAATTTTGTTTCCATATACATAAATGTGAATAACTATAGAAAGGTTTTTAGAAAAATTACTAATTCCAAAAATGCTGCGTTAAAAAAAACCAAATTAAAAAAAAAATTATGAATAAAAAAAAATTTCCGGAAATTTTTTACAAATAAAGCAAATATTTCCATAAATTGTTATAAATAAAAAAATATTTCCGAAATTTTTGTATAAATAAATCAATAAAAATTTCAATTAAATCTGTCAATATTTACAGATTTTTTGATAAACCACTTTTTCCAAAAATGCTGCAATTAAATCAAAAGCAAATTGAAACAAAAAATTTCCAAAAATTAAAAAAAAGTATTTCCGAAAATTTTTTATAAATGAAAAAACACAAATATTTACGAATTTTTTTTGTACATTAAAAAAATTCAGAACATTTTTTATAAATAAATCAATAAAAATTTCAATTAAATCTGTCAATATTTGTACTAGTTATGAGTCCGGCAGACTTGAAAAGTGTAGTTTCGAAAAAACAGCGCTTAAAATTTGCGGCATTGTGCCAGACTCAAGTCTTTAGACATTTTTCCGGCTTACCACGTGACCTCATATCAATTTATGCTGAAAAGATATCAAAATAAGATAATACGAGAGCCTGATAAAAATCAGGAGGTCTACCCTATTTTCCTAAGAAAAATGGGGAATTTTGATTTTTTGAAAAATTTACATTTAATCAACAACAACAATAATAAAAAAATAATAAATAATTGGCGCGTACACTTCTGTTAGGTGTTTGGCCGAGCTCCTCCTCCTATTTGTGGTGTGCGTCTTTGATGTTGTTCCACAAATGGAGGGACCTACAGTTTCAAGCCGACTCCGAACGGCAGATATTTTTATGAGGAGATTTTTCATGGCAGAAATACACTCAGAGGTTTGCCATTGCCTGCCGAGGGGCGACCGCTATTAGAAAAATGTTTTTATTAATTTTGCTTTCACCGAGATTCGAACCAACGACCTCTCTGTGAATTCCGAACGGTAATCACGCACCAACCCATTCGGCTACGGCGGCCTACAATAAAATATGGAAACCAAATATGGCGGAAAAGTGCCACATAAATTCCTGATCATCACGAGTGATGTCACATAAGGGTTAATGCAGCATAAAATTATTGATTTTTTTCTTTTTAACTTCCATTAGTCTTAAACCTTTAAAAAATTCAAAATCAAAAACGCCAATAAATTTACATATAATCTAATGTAAAAACGAATAAAATCAAGCCTGCCAAGAAAGTAAAAAAGAAAACAAACAAAAAAAACAATTATGTGCCCAAAGAAGAAGAAAACTTGTAGGCATTTGAAATTCCTAGAAGAAATTCGAGCTACGGAAAACTCATCACCATTGTGAAGTGCGCTCTGCGCAACTAACTCCACGAAATACATTTGGAAAATGTGTAAATCGCTTCGCTCTGCATGCAAGGCTACAAGCCCTGCTGTGTAATGGGCATCGCTTGTGTTGTGTGTTTCTGCTACCCACCTGCTTGCTGTACGCCTACGCACACACACGGGCCCTTGCCCTGGACTAGTGTGCCATGAATTTCCTACACCAACAAATTTACATACTTTTGCGGGTACATTCGTCACAGCTTAAGGTGATTTTGACTGGAAAACACATCTTCTGCCCTTATTTGAGTTTGTAGCGCAACTGTTTGTTATTGCTTTACTGATGCGTTAGGCGTTATTGTTGTTATTCTTGCTCGTTCGTCGAAGATTTTCTTGAGTGGTACTGTTTACTTTACGGGTTTAGTTACCTGTCGATTGCTTGATGACGTTGAGAAATTCTCCTCTGTTCGTTGGCTCGGAGTCAGCTGAGAAATGCAGCATCCATGAAAGTGTAAGACTTAACATTTGAATGGATTCTTGCGCATTCTTTCATGTCTCTTTTCATATGTACCTTTTTGACGCTTATTACCTGGCAGGGCAGTGTGAAAAGTCTTACCTGGAGTCGTAGCTTAGTTTAGCGCTCATGCGCTGGTATGACTAATTCCGCTTAAGATTTCGTTCAATGTGTGGAAGCAGGCATTAGGTTTACTCACGAAGTGCAGCGTCCTCTGATGCATTTTTGAAGAGCATAATTTTCCTTATTCCATTTGTCAAGATTTGAGGGACTTGCTTTTGTATGTGTTATTAAAATTGCACAGGATTTTTTTATGTATTTCTTAAAAATACAAAAACAAAAACATTTTTTTAATTGTTTTAATTTTTTATATTTTATAGTCCAAGAAGAAAAAATCTCCAAATACGAACGGAATTAGCGCAGAACTGACGTTGAGATATAAGAATTCGATATTTAATGTTTACCTTAAAGTTTAAAAGCTTTAAATCCTACTATAAAGTTAGTAGGCCTCCTTACTGTAGATAATTATCCGTAATGTCAAATAGTTTTGACCTTTAACAGATTCTCAAAAGTAATATTGGGTATATTTTCATCATAATTTCACACGCAGTCAACTCTTTTTATCCTAAAACCCATATAGCACTGTTATTGTACACATCCTTTTTTTTACAAATGTAAATCGGGGGCCTCCAAATGGATTGGTGTGTAACCAACAATCGGGATTGCTTAAGTTTGAATAGCCATACATGAAATAGTAAAATTATAAAAAATTTTTTGACGTGATAACGTCTTATAATTCGATTTAACAGGCTGCACGCACGAAAAAATGTGTCGTTACCTTGCTCATTACTGTTCATATGTAGTTACCTTGCTCATTACTGTTCATGTGTAGTTACCTTGCTCATTACTGTTCATATGTAGTTACCTTGCTCATTACTGTTCATATGTAGTTACCTTGCTCATTACTGTTCATATGTTACCTTGCTCTTTGCCGTTACCTTGCTCATATTAGTGTTACCTTGCTCATATTAGTGTTACCTTGCTCATTGCATTGAATGAACTGCAAGCGAAAGGGCGGAACGAACGACAAAGCAAACAAAGCAAACGAACGGCAACGTTCGATATCTTGCTCTCTCCTACTTAAGTGAGCGTATATATGTATGTATGTATATGCGCAAATGTACATATATAAATTCAATTTGCATATGCCTTCTTATTGATTATTATTAATTTGATTCACTTGAAGAATTTAAAATAAAACCAAGTTTGTTAATAATACCTGTTGTTTTAATGTTATAATTATTAATTTTTTTATTATATATGAAGGAAAAAATGTATGGTAATATTTACCATATACCTTATAAGATATGTTGTCTATACTAATATTATAAAGAGGAAAACTTTGTTTGTTTGTAATGAATAGGCTCAAAACTACTGGACCGATTTTAAAAATTCTTTCACCATTCGAAAGCTACATCATCCACGAGTAACATGGATTATATTTTATTTTGGAAATAGGGCTCGAGATATAGGTCAAAACGTGGACCCGGGTAACCTTCGGATGTGTATGTACAATATGGGTATCAAATGGAAGCTGTTGGTGAATGCTTTAGTCCAGAGTATTTTTCATGCTGCTCCGTGACTAGGGTCTCGAGATAGAGACCAAAACGTGGACCCTAGAATGTGTTTGTACAATATGGATATCAAATTGAAGCTGTTGGTGAATGCTTTAGTACAGAGTATTTTTCATGCCGCTCCGTGACTGGGGTCTCGAGATATAGGTCAAAACGTGGACCCGGGTAACCTTTGGTTGTGTATGTACAATATGGGTATCAAATGAAAGCTGTTGATAAGTGCTTTAATACGGGGTAATTTGTTATGTTATGTTATGTTATGTAATGTAATGTAATGTAATGTAATGTTATGTTATGGTATGTTATGTTATGTTATGTTATGTTATGTTATGTTATGTTATGTTATGTTATGTTATGTTATGTTATGTTATGTTATGTTATGTTATGTTATGTTATGTTATGTTATGTTATGTTATGTTATGTTATGTTATGTTATGTTATGTTATGTTATGTTATGTTATGTTATGTTATGTTATGTTATGTTATGTTATGTTATGTTATGTTATGTTATGTTATGTTATGTTATGTTATGTTATGTTATGTTATGTTATGTTATGTTATGTTATGTTATGTTATGTTATGTTATGTTGTGTTGTGTTGTGTTGTGTTATGTTATGTTATGTTATGTTATGTTATGTTATGTTATGTTAAAGTATATTATGTTATGTTAATGTTAACAAATAAAACAAATAAAATTAAAATTTTCTTTTGAAAATGCAACCATTCAATCAGTATTTTCTTATGACGTTATCACGTTAAGCTATCGTCAGTAAACCGACTTTACAGACAACCTCTTTTTTCTAATAGCGGTCGCCCCTCGGCAGGCAATGGCAAGCCTCCGAGTGTATTTCTGCCTTGAAAAAGTTCCTTGTAAAAAACATTGGTCGTTCGGAGGCGGCATAAAAAATGCAAGTCCCTCCATTTGTGGAAAACATCAGAACGCATACCCGAAATAGGGGGAGTAGCTCAGCCAAACACTTATTAAAGGCGGTTATAAACCTTCTGTCAAAAAAATATCAGGAATTGTTCATTTAAAAAACACGCATTACACAAATGCTTTATCAAAAACACAGATCTGCGAGTGGTATACGACTTTTGCAGAGGGCCAAGATTTCGTGTAAGATTTGCCTCGATCTGGTCGCTCATCAAAGTCTTCAACGGATGAAAACGTCGACAAAGTCATAGAAATGGTGCTGCAAAAATCATTATTTAAATTTGAGGGATGTAGCTCGTTACAGCAACATTTTATACCATCAATTGGGCATCAGACGTATGGCTGCTCGACTCGTTCCAAGAGAAGGAAGAAGGTGGTGGTGGAAAATGAATTCGGACACAACGTTTATCGAGCACATCATCACATCATAACAGATGATAAGACGTAGGTTATATGAGTTTGATATGCAAACCAGTCAACAGGCGGCTGAATGGTGCTATCCGCATGAGTCGAAACTCAAAAAACCACGTCAAAGTCGTTCAAAAGTGAAAGTCATCCTACTCGGTTTCTTTGATTGTCATGGTGTTGTGCCCTCGGAATTCGTTCCAAATGGTTCTACAGTAAATAAAGAATATTACTTTGAAGTTATGCGATGTTTGAGAGAGATTGTGCGTAGAAAACGGCCCAATTTGTGGAAACAAACTCGTGGATCTTGCCCCATAATAACGCACCGTCTCACAAGGCTCATATTGTGAACATTTTTCTGACCAAAAACTCGACAAATATCATCGAACAACCACCGTATTCACCGGATTTAGCCAACTGTGACTTTTTCCTTTTCCCGAAACTTAAATTGCCACTCCGCGGACGCCGATTCGAGTTGATAAGCGCCATTAAGGAGTATTCGCTGAAGGAGCTGAAGAAGATCTCTTCAATCGCATTTAAAAGTTGCTTTGATGACTGGACTAATCGTTGGCATTTGGCGTTGGTTTATTGCTTCGAATGGAATCTATTTTGAAGGCGACAAAATAAATTTTGATGATTAAACAATTATTTTGTGTTTTATTGAACAATTCCCGGTACTTTTTTGACAGAATTTAATTGATGAGCAAATCCTTCGTTGGGTATTTAGCAGTGATTCTTAGTTTAAAATATTATACAAGGGCTCTGCGGTATCGATCAAAATTGACCAATGCCAGAGCAATTCTGCGAATTGGTTAAGCAAAAAATATTAATTACTTCGGCTCCTTGTAGAGGGAAGAATAATATGTGTAGCTATTTATTAATTTTTTTTTTTTTCTCGAAAACTATCAGTTTATATAATATTTAAATTTTTAATTTTTTCTGTTTTTCTTTTTCTCCTTTCAAAAACCATCAGTTCAATTTATATAATATTATTTGAGTCACATTTGAAACGAATAAGTTTAGATCACGTTTTCAGCCATTTTTCTGTGCATGGAAAAAACCGTTTGCTGTTGTCGCTTGACCTTTAAATTATTTACATTTAAACGTTTTTTGAATTTTGCTTCGATATTTTTGTTGTTTTTTTTTTGTAATCTCTTATTCGCGCATTTTTTCAAAGTTTTTGGTTTGAAATTTTGTTAACATATCCATGTACATATATACCTACAATATGTTATATGGGTAATTCCAAATGAATAAATGGCAACCACTAGCAGCTTAGTTATATTATCACAAAAATAAAATATTAAAAATCATTGAAAAGTCGCAGGCGCTCAAATTGAAATTAACTGACCCCGGTTTTGTTGCCAACGAAATCGGTGTATGCACGTAAACAAACACGTAAAGCAGTAAATACGCGTACATGTATGTATGTGTGTGTGCATGCATTTATGTATGTAAGTCATATTAATCATATGTGTAAGTAGATGGGAATACTAGGCGCCCAGATATATGTACTTGTATGTGTGTATAAGCAAGCGGGATTTTCCCTGCGTGTATGTGTATATGTATTTATTTATAAGTAGGAATGCAGTTATGTATTATTTGCCAGATTATATCTGAAATTGACACATGCAATTATTATGTAAAACATTTTTTTGTTTGTTTTTACTTCATTACAAGTTTTTCATTGGCAAATATTTTGCGCTCAGTGCACGAGTTATCCCTTAAATTTATAAAATAATAACACTAATGCGCATCATACAGCAATCACGCGCATAACGGAATGTACATACATATTTATATGTACACTCGCTCATAACAATTTACTGTTATAAATCAGAAGCTAATATGAATTTGTAAACTATTTCCCAAAAACCAAAAAAAACAAAAACTGTTTTTCAATGAAGTTTGATTTGGAAGGTGACTTACACCTAGCAACGAATGGCAACGCAGTTAAAGGCTTAATAACACAAATTTTAATAAATAAAAAAGTGCCTAAGTCCGGCCAAATGCGAGATTTATTTAATTGGTGCTTCTGGTGAATTGTCATACTAAGTTTTGAAAACTCCAGCATAGTGTTAAGTGTGCGATTCACGTGAAATGGCTGTCAAAATACATTGCATTGCCGTGAAATATGCATGAAGTTTCATATGTATTTCACAGCACAGTAGTACTCAGTTCAAGCTTTGATAACCCCGCGCAGCATGCCAGCAGCAGTTTTCCACACTTATTCAAATGCATATGTCATTTAAAATTGAGCGAGAACTGACGGTTCGCTTGCGAGTGAAGTGTCTGAGTTCAAATACTCCGAAGATAAGGCATTTTTAAGCCAAACGTCTGCGCGAAGAGTGTAAGTAAATCTTTTTGTATTTTTTCGATGTGTGCTAATTCGTTTAAAAATACTTTCCGTACTAAAATTTACCATTTGCTTCCGGGGTGCTGCTCATAAATTTGGCTTCCCTTTTGATTTAGCAATCAATGTTGCTGGCGAAATTTCACGGCTGCGAAGTTAGTATTAGCATTTACGGTTAAGGTGGCAAGGATAGTGCTGTACGAAGTTTCGTTAAGATAGAAGGTGACTGATGGGCTTTGTCAAAATGTATCTTCTTCTTCTTGAATTTTCTATCCATTGCTGGATATTTACAGTTGCATAAACTTGCTTTACATCTAAACGAACCTAATATCTTACAAAAATATACCAACAAATTTAACTACTCCGGGTCAAGTTTGGAAAATCTGTTCATATTTTGCATATTGGTAAACAAACAAAAATTAAAAAAAAAATTTAAAACTTCAAAAAAAATGTTTAAATTAATAAAAAATGTATGAAAAAATTAAAAAAAATATTTGATAAAGAAACAAAAAAAAAATTTAAAAACAAAACTTTTAAAAGATTTTTGATAAAAATCAAATTTTTTAAATTTTTTTTTTTGCAAATTTCGATATTTAGGATTTTTTAATTAAATTCGACAGAGAAGTTTTCTTTTAAAATGACACCTAATTTTCATGGAAAGTTAAAACGCCATGATTGAATTTTGAGCTAAACGCACTCTATGACTAGGTTACGGTGCAATTTAGCTACGTATACTTGCTAGAAAAAATTAAGTCGTGTTGTACATTTTTTTTATTATTTTTATGAATGTCTATTATGGAAAAAAAATCTTGTAAAAAATGTTTTTTTTTCTGCTAGACCAACAATGACTTGATATGAATTAAATTGAATTGCACATAAAAAATCAAAATTGTCTACCCTTATACTATAACTAAAATAAATCAAAATTTGTACATCATTTTAATATTGCTTCTTTCATTTCACAAACAAATTTTTTTCGATCTGTCAGTTCACTTTTTGGTTATAATCCAGCCTTGCATGATGCGGTTATGCAAATCTTGGGCTTGGAAGCTTTCTTCAGTTACATATCATAAGGCAATTATTGAGTGAATGTATGAGTGAGATATTGTTTGTTAAGTTTGGTTATTATGGTGAAATTATTGATACCAGCAGAGCCTCTGGGAAATCATTACACGAGTAGTGGAAGATTAGTGAAGGATTACTGGATTAAGTGCTTTGAGGTTGGGTGAGAGATTATTTTGAAGAAGGAAACTAATTTAATATTGCAAATTCAATTAAAATTGCAGTTATTACTTTCTTAATTGTCAACCAGCCTCTGTGATTTCTTTTGCAAGAAGTCGTTCCTATGACACTGGCTATCGTTACGCGAACAGCACTGATTTATATACAGCTACGGATTGTCAATCCAACAGCATTATTCATACCTGTACGGAGAATGCTTGTGCTGTTACAACAACAACAACATTACTTTTGAAAGTAAACTCTTTTCTGTATTCTCATGGACTTGAAATTGAAAAATCTGTGCGTCTGCCTAATACCAGCAGTGTCTTCCAGGCTCAAGTACTGGCAATTGGGGAAGCTTGTAGGCTACTCATCGCAGATTCCTCTTTTAATTGCAATATCGCTATTCTTTCGCATAGCCAGGCTGCAATCTAGGAACTGGATTCGGCTACAACAACCTCTAAAGTGGTGGAATAAAGTAGGTACCACCTCGAGCGAAAACCATAAAGTTGCCTTAATCTGGGTCCCGGTACACCGGAACATTGAAGGTAGCGAAAAATCAGATGAACTGGGAAGAGGGGGATCTGCCACGAATAACGCTCTTGCAGAACCGTTATTCACACCGTTACGTGAAGTCAAGAGTGCAATCTCCCTAAAATACCTCCGAATGGCAGATTGTAGATGGAGAGACCAGACGAATTGCAAAATTAGCAGGACGATATGGCCCACCTACAACCTCAAGCAATCATCAATATTGTTAAACATGAAACGACGAGACGCCTGAAGACTAACGCCAGTCATAACTGGCTTTTGGTCTATCAGAGAACAAGCCGCTAAAATGGGCATTTCTCACAACACATACAGTCACAGTTGTAAACAACCGGAGAAAAAGGAAACAATCTTCCATTTCCACTGTGAATGCCCTGCCCTATGGAAGGACAGAATGTTAACCCTGGGCAAACCGCTGTTCGAGAGTCTCGAGCAACTGTCTGGCTTAGACGTCAACAGCCTAATACGGTTCCTAAGCCGCACATAGTGGATATGGTCTTACTGTTAAACAAGTTGGTAACGAGGATGTAGCAACAAATTGGTGCGGAAGCGTGTGGTTGGATTCTGGATGAGTTACCACTCTAATCAACCAACTAAACTCGTTTCGCATTGAGAGTTTATTTAGAACTGTATTTTGCAACTGTGAAGTCTTACAGCTCAAAATGGTTTTCAATTTAAAGTCCTGAAAAAAATAGTAAGAGAAAATTTGAGCTAAAAATCTCAAATTTGTATATAAGCTGACTGAAAAACACATATCATCTACATACAAATGGTTTAATTGTAGTTGATGTAAATTTTTGTCACTGCAGTACTTTTGGCTTTGACTCATAGCACGTTAAAGGTTAAAGTTACGATGTTTTTTATTTTTATGTTATTTATTTGTGTTTTTTATCTTTTGTATTACGTCTAAGTTGTTACGGGAATCTATAAAAAGATAAAAAGCAATCGTACCAAAATTTGAATTGCGCAATCTTCAGTTTCGTATTGAAGCAAAATGTTGGTTGACTCCTCAAAAATCCCCAATTCAAAGGAAATTGCATAAAAACGAAAAAGATGTAGAAAAGTGTAAGGGGAAAGCAAAAACTTAAATTCCAAAAATACAGGCCCATATCTTCAATATTTTTACTTACATAAAAAGTTTAATTTCGTACTCCCAAAAACGATTGTGGAAATCCCCAGCGGGAGCAAAAAAGAAACTCAATGTGGAAAAATGTCCATCAATCTCCTTTTTCGCGTGAAAAAAAACTCTCCATACTTGAATATACTTTTGGAAATGTGACTGGCATACAAACATAAACTCATCTGTACAACATAAGTCCAGCATTGGCAGCTGGACGTGTAAACTGTGGTGCATATAACCACACATAATTAACTATGTAGCTCTGCTCCTGTCTACCGCCTTCACTTTTTATTCTCCCTACCACTCTGCTTCACTCCATCAGGCGCCTGCTCACTATGCTTCACTTGCGTTTACTCACTTTGTGTGACTCGTAAGCGCAGCGCCAAAATTGCGTAGCTGTTTATGTTGCTCCAGCAGACTGCCATGAACCGCTTTCAACTAGCAGACGGATTACATAAAATTGAAATTAAGGAAAAATAAAAAAATAAAATAAAGCAAAGAAATTAAATGCATAAACAAGAAGCACAGCACACAAACAAATATTTAAATGCAAAAAGGAATTGAAATAAAAATTAAAACTAAATTTAAATGGTTTGTGTTGCGCGCGATTGCTTGCAGGCCATCACCAACGAAGTTACCAAAGATTGTGGCAGAAAAAATACCAGCTCCAAATACACAAATGCAGACATACGGAGTGAGACGATCCGGTTTTGTTTTTACAGTAATCTCAAATGAATGGCACTAGTCTTATATACTTATGTATATGCATATGTATGTATGTGTGTATGTATGAAAGTATTTATGTTTATACAAATTTGATGTTGTTATGAAAATATGATCGTTAAAAATAAAAACAGTAATCATGAACAGCATCTTTAAAGAGTTCGTAAATGAGCGCAACGTGCAAGAAGGGCCACCAGCGCGCACAAGTTCGGCGCTTAAGTCTTTTGATTGCTTGCGTGATCGTTGAAGTTTTAGTGCAATGCTACACACGCTAAATGGTTTTAGTTGATGCTTTATGTTGTCATTGATGGTTCGTTATGTATGGCAAACTATTTGGAATTAATATTTCATTAACAAATTGAGTCTAAATTTCAATGAAGAGATACGTGCATGTAGCTGATGTGGATAGCGCGCGTTTGCTGGAAGAATGTCATAACTAAAAAAATTTAAATTTCGGGAAGGAAGGCTACAAAACTTTGAATTTCCAATTTGCTATGCCTCTCCTGGTATAAGTACTGACAAATTTCATCTAATGAGGTGCTCTTGATATGAGAGTTATTCAATAACTCCTCAGAAAATCAAGAGTTAGCGCTCGTTGCATCAATAGCTGCCAAAGTTTCTGTTATATCGATCACATGGCTTTATTTTTGGCTTTGTCGATTGTATCAGAAAACTTTTACTTATTTCGAAGAAAGCAAAAAAGTGAGTGTCGAGTAGTGGTTAAATACAGTTTTCCAAATTCAATGTAGAAAATTATAAAACTAAAATGTGAATTATTACAACATTTCCCATATTCTCCGGTTTTTGGTCGCTAGTAACTTATTTTATTTCCAAACTAAAAAAAAACGGCTCACGTGAAATGAGGAGGGCATCACTCAAACAGATAATAGATTTAAGGACCTTCTGAAATCTTATTTTTTAGACGGCTTGAAAAATTTGGAAAAATGTATAGAGCTAAATAAAAGAAAATAATACAAAAATATCTAAAATAACATATTTTCCTATTATTATTATTTTTTTTTTTTGATAAAGACTTATTGAACGACCCTCGTAGACATCTCCATTATGTTTGTTTCATATAGCTTAAAGCAAGAGCTGAAAGCCCTTTCTGCGTGCTTATCTAAAACAACTTTTTTTTCTTCTGGGTTGCAACATTTTTCTGACAAAGGCCAAGCAGGCTTTCGATTACCTTAAAAAAACTGGTGCTCGTCTATAAAACAAACGAATAACCAAGATAAAAATTTTCAATTCAAGCATCAGCTCAGTTCTACTGTATGACTACAAAACTTGGAAATTTGCAGCTACAGATATCTAACGCCTACAAGTCTATATAAAACCGCTGTCTGGAGACCAAACAGCAACCTGTGGAGTAGCACCAACCAAACTCAAATACAAACGGAAGTCCTGGAAAGGAAATGGAGCTGGCTTGGCCACATTCTTAGGTCAACTTTTTTATACGCGACAGAACCGGTGCAAAAAGTGTAAGTTTCAATTATATCAAAGACCAAACTGATTCTTACGAATTTTGTTTGGACGCGGTGCGCATTTTTTTACCTGAAAGAAAACACCTAACACCGTCAGCATAAAAAATTGTCAAAAATCAACGTAATTTTTGAATCTGTTGAAACTTGCACTTTGTTATATCAAAATTCAATGGCCTTTAAAACCGCATACGTGGAATTTTTCTAAAAAATTCTGGGCAAAAAGTATGTAGTTTTGATGAAAACTTGCCGATTTTTTACAAATTTTATACAAAGTACGAAACTTTGCTTTATATGGCCATGATCTATAACTTAAAAAAAAATTAATTAAAATTATAAAATAAAAAGTGCGAGTAAGGAACACATAACAGAAGTGAAACTTTTAAGACAGACAAAGAAAGAGGGAGAGACCTGAGAGAGGATGAGAGAGAGTGAGACAGAGAGACAGAGAGAAAGAATATATATATCCAAATAAATTCACAACCTTTGCAGAGAATACAAATAGAAATTTACAAAAAACGGAGAAGGGTCGACCGGTGTAGGTAAAAGCCGGACACAAACCGTGGCAACAACGCGCACTACTCCGAGCATTTATCACCCGCACAAGCGCAGCGACTCCAGGACCACAGCAACGGCACAAATTACCGCAAGGCAATACAAATACATCCGACGCCGGAATGGATAGCACTTTATAGTATGCACAAGCACTAGCCAGGAAACGGAAATAAGCGCCAAAAAGTATACACAAAAAAAGTCAAAAAAATTGGGACAAAAAATGCTCCAAACAGTAGGCACCAAGGAAATATAGCGCCAAAAAGTAGGCACCACAAATATATTTCCTACAAGTTTGCACCAACAAACAAGCGCCAAAAAGTAGGCAGTGTTATTTCTCACTAGAAATTAGCAACCACAAAGAAAAACTCAGGAGAAATAGCCTAAAGTATATCTAAGATATATATCTCTCTCCTTTTCCTCTACGTTATATCTTTTTCTCTCTCGCGGAACGAAAATGCCCAAAACGTTGCATGGCCTTGAAATTTTACTCTCCATGCTCGCTCGTCCATCGACGCCTAAGAAGTTTCATTTCAGAAACATTGTCGAAACTTATCGATATGCGGCATCCACTTTATTTTGATGCTGATGGTACATATAATTTGTTGTACAATGTAATGAATGACATGATATACTTAGTTAACTTATTTTGATCGCTGCGACCCAGCATCCAGGTATTTTCAACTTATCGTCAAACTTAATAGAATGCAACAATACAATAAAATTGAGGTTTGCGCTCCACCTTAGAATCCAGTTTCCTCACTAAACCTAGGAGCGACTTGCGCTGGCTTGAGCGCATGCGTGTTTCGCATGATCTTACCAAGAAGTTTACTGCTTCTTCTCACTAATGCAATGCATTTGAGCAGTAAGTGTGATGGTGTTTCGGGAGATGAGATGCAAAATCAAGAGGAGTCGTTAAACGATATCTCGAGCTGCGCAGTTTGCACGGGCCAATGGGAATACTATATTAGTAAAAATTCTCAGCTTGTTCTTGGCGATTTTTATGAGATGTTTAAGTTTCTCTCTTGATTATATCCTTCCAGTAGGGGCTTAGCCTGGCGTTCTTAGCCAGTTTTAAAATTTAATAAATATTCTACATTTCTAGGTTTAATCATCTGCACTTCTTTCTCCTTCCTAATTGGCGCGATAACCGATTACGCGATTTTGGCCGAGTTCAACAAAGCGCGCCAGTCGTTTCTTTCTCGGGCTAACCGGTGCCAATTGGACACACCAAGTGACGCCAACTCCTCCTCCACCTGATCTTTCCAACGCAGAAGAGACCTTCCTCTACTACCACCAGCTGGTACCGCACTGGCTGAACTTCTTTCAGCATACCCGAAAATGCATTCAATGCTAAAATTTGTTACAGTGATTGGTCTTGTGTCAATAGTGAAATTGCCAAAAAAATTTCAACTGCATTCTTAGATAATTTGCATAGCTCTGGTGCTCTTTCTTCTACTAATTTATGTTTATTAATTAAGCTTTTCAGTCAAAATTATATTGTAATTATAGTCGGTGAAATTGCTTGTTGGCAAGTCATTACAATGTAAAGTGTTTTAGTATGGGCATTTTCAAGCGCCTTTCTAAGCGACTAATGAGGCGCAGTAGCAGAAATTAATCGCTTTTCTCCGCAAGCGAAATATAGCAAACAAGCATGTGCATGCATGTACATTTAACATGTATGTGTGTATGTATGTATATATGGATATATGTATCATATTTCATAGACAGCTAAATGATATAGCTGAGTTGCGCGCATTCGTACAAAATATCTGCATATGCATCGTAATTTTCCATATGTATTTGAGACATCATCGTGCGAGTATGCGTGGTCGGTACATTACTGCCGTGCTGGTCTACAGGTAATATCTATTATTCAATTAAGCACTTAATTGCTCTAATTTCAACTTCATCATCATAAGATTACTAAACTTTTATGTTATGTAAAACGAAAGTTTGTCTGGCAGTAGTTGAGTTAAATTGTTTTTTTTTTCACTTTTTTCTAAAATATTTTTTACATAATTTTCCTCTCAGTTATTAAGACTGTATTGTTATGCGAGAGAGCTATTCAATTAAAGCGATATGGCTTTTCTTCGCCGGTATCATTTGGAAAATTACAAGCACAAAAAAAAAAAAACAAAATGCAATTAAATTTGCTTGAGTGCAATAAACACTGACCGTTTTTGATGCCAGTGTTTTTCAAAGTAATGAACTCTAACAAGTTGTAATTGCTAACAGAAATTGTGTAAGATCATTAAATGTTTAAATAGAAACATTGACTTCTATTTTTTTCGAGGAAAGTAGTCGAAGCATATCCACATTTATTTGGTTTAATTATAATGCCTTTATAACAACTCGTAATGCGCAATAGGGCAATTTTGCTTAATGTAAGGGACCTGCTAGACGAGGAAGTCTTTGGATGTTTTCTTCCACATAAAAAAATTTTGAACATTTGTTGTTTCTTTGCATTCTATAAAATATTTTGCGCTCCCAACAAAAGACTTCCGCGTCTAACAGGCTTCCGTCAGCAAAAAAATTATCAAAAATCAACGTGATTTTTCAGCCGCTTCAAGCTGGCACTTTATTATATCGAAATTCAATGTGCTAAAAAACTGCATACGCGAAGTTTTCCTACAAATTTGGATTAAAAAATTTCAAATACTTATGAAAATTTATTAATTTTTTTTATTTTTATTTTTTTATTTTTTTTTTATTGTTTTTTTTTATTTTATTTTTTAATTTGGTCAAAGGTTGAAACTTGGATTTATTTTACAGGATATTGAAAAATATTTTCAATAAAAAATTATTAAAATTAAATAAGAAAAATATAAATTGTCGAAAATTGCCAGTGAGTCGATTTGCTATAATTATTTAATGCATTATGGTATAATAGTTCGGGGAAAAAGAATTCCATTACTTTCTCGGTAGCTGGCCTCAGTGATCGTTAGTATCCCTTAGCTAGAGCTAAGGGAGGTTTGCTGGCACCAAACCATGTGGCTACGCCAGGCGAAATTCGTACTAGGAGGGTACAACCAAAAGAGGTTTAAAAAACTCATAAGCCTCCCCTGATAATCTGAGAATGCTCACGGGAATCCTCACATACCACTGCAGACTGCGAAGTCATCTGCACACGATCGGGATTTGGTCTTCGGACTCTTGTCGTTTCTGCGACCAATCTCAGACTCAGACTCCAATGCACCTTCTCCTAGAATGCAGCGCTATAGCGCGTAGAAATTTGAGATATCTTGGCCAACTGCAGCCAGAGGAGAGGCACATATGCTCAATCCAACCCAGCTCTATTCTGGGCTTAATAAGGGAACTGGGCTTGAATGAGGTACTGTGATGAGTGGAAGGCACAAAAGACCATGAGGTCAAAGTGCAAACCTCATTCATACATCTAATCTAATCTAATCTCATCTCTCCAACGCAAAGGAGACCTTTCGTTTCTACTACCATCAAATACTTTCAGAGCCGGAGCGTTTGTAGCCATTCAGACGACATGACCCAGACAATGTAGCCGCTGAATCTGTATTCGCTGCGCTATGTCTATGCCGTCGTGTAGCTCGTACAGCTCATTGTTGTGTCACCGCCAATTACTCTAATAATTACTTATACATATCGCACCCTAAATACAAAGGGGCCACAACTCAAAATTTTCCGCACTCGAGCTTGACTTGTTTACAGTAGCACAGAAAACAAACTATGTGACATATCACGCTGAAATTTGCCATGTAAGCTTATAACAGTCCTACCAAAAAACAAAAAATTTATTTTTGCCATATGTCATCCGCGGACCGTTTTATTGATAACATCTCGTTCATATTTGAGCAGAAGTACATTTTGAGTTGTGACCCTTTTGTATTTAGGGTGCGATGTGTATAACGAAATTTGGAAAACCCGTGATTATTGCATGATGCATTGATATATTAGGCATCTGTGCCAAGTCCCATTACCGTAAGTGGTTTCGAAACTGTGCAATAATAAATATTTGCTTTATATGGAGGTTGTCTCGCCTCCATTACCAATGCCGCCCACTTTTCTGAACTGTTAAGGTATTGATATTTTATGTGCTTGTACCAAATTTCAGTATTCAGGCACAAATGGTTCAGAAAATATGTTGTATTAAAAATTGGTTTGTATGGAAGGTGTCACGCCCCTTATGTAGGTAGGTAGGTAGGTGAAATGGTTGAAGTGCCGGTTTGGCACTCCTCAAGTAGCACTAAAGCGCCGTTTTGATACCATTATGAGACTTCCAACAGGCAGATATCTATAGCCAGCCAGAGCTGTTGATATAACGGAGGAGATTGATTTACGCACGTCACAAATAGAAGGAGGAGTTCGCCCAAACACATAATAGTGTACGCGCCAATTATTTATTTGTTTTTTATATCCTTCCGGTAGTTGCAAGCAATAAGTTGACGAAGTTCTATTACAACCCGATGCTTTGTTTGGTACCTTTCAAAATCTCTGCCAGCCACGCACAGAAACTAAACATTTAAGGGGACAGATACCTGTAAACGGCCATATTTTCCCTGATTTTCATTAAAATTATTTAAAATGAAGAAGCCAATATATTTTTTTTCAAAATTCGCATACAGTTTATTTATACATTAAAATAATATAAACATTTTTTTTTTTCATTTTAATCATTTGAATGGCGGATGTAGTGTACAATTCTTCCAGGAAGGTCACTGCGGGGCTTCTCAATCGGCGGGCATTGTACCATCGGCATCAGTGACCTGAATACAAAAAACCAAAAATCTTTTTCTTTATTAATGTCATAATTTCTATATGAATTAAAAAAATGGAAAAAAGAAAAAAATTCGCGGATTAAAATGCTGAAAAAAAATGAATTTCGGGGCGAGTTTTGCCACTACTTTTGCATCGAAAAAATTATTTTTGCGAAAAATTTTCGAAAACTTGTAAATTCACATAGAAAGTAATGTCATAAAAAAGATGTGTGCAAAATTTCAGGGAGATCGATTAATAACATTTGAGTTATCGTACACGCCAAATCGAAAACTATATAGTTTTGAGAAAAACGCGTCTAAAGTCGGCAACGTAACTAGTATACCTCTCCCAGCGCTCGAAAGCTAAGAATAGAGTCGTCACAGTTGACGATCTATAATATAAGAAATACTTAAATTCACGCTCTAAAATTTTTTTTGGCATATTCTTAAAGGATTATATTAACATTTTATGAAAAAAAAAAAATGTTTTTCGAAATTTTACAGATATCTGTCCCCTTAAAGTGATGATTTCTTTCAGTTTCTCTCAGTGAGTTTAGCTGCATTTGAAGCTTCAATTTTTTAACATTTGGTGTTGAGCAACTCTGCAAGAGAAAAACTTTCTTTCTTCCTTTTTTTGAAACCTAATTCAACCAGTTAGCGGTATTACACCTTTCAAATTTTGGTTTTCTTAACGCGATTCAGGCGCATTTTTGCGCTGCTTCTGTAAAATTGGGCACTGAGCGTTGCTATAAATTTATTTTCTAATATTTCTCCTTAAACCCATAAATTTCGCATCTTTTGCTATCCATTTTGGCAATTATTTATTATATATTTTCTCAGTTTTGTAGGTTGCATGCAACAAGCTCTCAACAGCATCTCTTCACGTCTTAATCCGTCGCCTTAAGCTCAACTACTCGCTGTCTACATTTCACTTCAAAGCCATTGCCGCTTCTGCTTCTGCTTCTACATATACACACGCATATAGGTACGTTTTCATGCATCACCTTCATCACCACAAGCACAACTACTTCATTAACCGCTACTTTGCGGCTACACTGGCATTCACTTAAATAAACAGGCCGAGAGTAAAAGTGTATTAATTTCAACTGCAACTTAACGAAATCCAAATAACCGAATAACTTGCAACCCGCACATAAATTTTCTGCTAATGCAGCAGCACAGACAAGTGTTTGTTGTTACTTACTTATTTATTTATATATAAATTTTTTACTATGTTTTGTGGTTGCTGCATCCGCCCGTGCACTTGAATTCCCATTGTAAAGGTGCTACATAGCCACGCAGTCACTTTCATTTTAAAATTTTCTCCAATTTTCTTTCCGCTTTTCGGCATACGCTTGGAATTTTTATATGCCTCCAAACTGGTTCTAAACCACATTTTTTCGACAAAGTCAAATAACTGATTGATCTTTTTAAGCGCTTCTTTAATTTAGCTACACACCTGCCGGCTGCTAAGCTTTGAGTCGGTGAAAAGTATTGAAAATATTTCTCATTGGTTATCAAACTGTCAGTGACTAATAAAAATTTGAAGCGAGTTTTCTTCAGGTTAATCATCACACAAAGACACATAAAATTTGTGCCGTAGCATCTGCGTTTTTTTCTTACTCACTTTCAGTTATGCATCTCATTTCCAAATATCAATTTGCATAAATTGTATTTGTATTTGTGTTTTGTGAAAATTAATTTTCATTACATTTGTTTGCATTTGGCAGCGTTCAATTTCAATTATCAGCACCGAGACTTTGTTGCGTTCGATGCACTTCAAATGAAAGTTAGCTTCAGATTTAATGCGGATTGACTGTAATTATTGATTGATGTTCGTTAAGCTTGACGATAAAGCAGATCTAAACCAAATTGTATCGTAGATAAAAGTAACAATAACACCAATTAATAAAGTGTCGGTTAGTGAAAGTGAGAAGCTTCAAATTAAATTGTAATTAGCTAAATTGTTGATATCCATTGAAGTAATATAAACATGAGGCATAGGATGGATGATTAAGTTTGTGATGCCCGCCGTAGTAGTGCGTGCTTTAACATGACATTACGACCATAGACCATAACCAAGACCTACTGGTATCGATTCTCACTTTGAATATAAGAACCTATGACACACAGATTTTTCGAACAGCGGCCGCTTTTCCTACACTCAGAAACTAAAACAGCTGCTAGTTTAAAAGTTGGATTTTGCAGGTGTAGCTGCATTCGGATCTGGTCGAGCCTTATGTGTGAAATCATACTTAAAAACTAATGGCACTCAATTATTTCTTCCTCAATTTTATTACAATAAAGTGAAAGTTCGTAGTCACTTAAAAATCGTGTTGCTTTTTGATAATATGTCTCCTTTTTTTCCCGTACAGACTAACAAGTAAAGCACTCAGACAACATTATATCCATTGTACTGCACTCGGGTTCCCTTTTTAATTTTCTTTAGGTCTACTCGATCTCCAAAGAAATCTAAGTAGATCTACTAGTGGTGCCAAGGAGCTAAAGAGGTTGCTTCTTAACACATCAGTGCCAAACGCCTCAAGACTGATTCGAGTGAAGGCCGGGCAGATGCACAGAGAGTGATCCGCCGTCTCATCCTCCTCTCCACATGCTGTGCAGAGTGCACTGCCTTACATGCCTGCCTTTTCCATGTGCTTTGCCCACAGAATGTGGCCCGTCATCAGTACAACCAGCTGACTACAGTCTGACAGGAGGATCTGCGACAGTCGGTCGGGCATGGCAGGTAACATCAGTTTTGTCCATCTGTATCCTCTCTCAGCCTGCCAAGTTTGTGGGTTAAAGTAACCCGTTTGCTAACCGTGGCTTTGATGGCTACAGAAGGGAGTGGCAGAACGGGCCAAAGAAGTTAGCCTCAGATCCCCTCTTAGTTTAAGAATTAGAGGTCACGTTAGCCGCGATATCCACGTATCCCGGGACTCTAGTTAGCAACACGATATAATGTCTACCGACATAGTTCAGCCTGTATTTATAAGACTCTACTACCTTTCAAGTGCTTGGAGGGCGGTATAATGCCATGAGCGTAGCTTTGCTGCCGCTGCAAACACATACAGATCTGTCTCTCCATCTGTTTTTTACAACAAAGTTCAACGCTTCTTGAATAGTATACACCTCCGCTTGAAGCACAGATGCGCGCGTTCCAAGAGCAAAGTGTAGTTTTGTCCCACTGAATTCCATGTAGACACCAGAGTCGGACCCGTCTCGGTCGCGCAACTATCCGTGAAAATGCGAAAACAGTGTGGTGCCGGGCTCTTTTTCAGAGTTTGCCCACAATTGAGCCTTTGGCAGCACCACACTATATCTCTTTTCAAGTACGACTCCTGATAGCATGGACTTAAAGGGTATAGAGAGGATCGTTGTCTCTCTGTTGTCCAATGCCGGACAGGGGCCGTACCAATTCCCATTGTGTTTCAGCCTGCAGATGGCCTTCAAGCCCTCTCCTTGGATGAAAGCATCAATTGGTGGTAGACCAACGCGAGCATCTAATGTCGAGCTGGAAGTAGTTGAAAAAGCTCCGCTGCAACAGATGGTCACAGTGCGTTGTAGTCTCTATGAGGTCCTCCTGACTCCCACGAGAGAGATACAGACCAGAATACAGACCACTATTGTAATAGGTGATAATAGGTGTTATCATAGCCGTATATATCTATAGGATGTTGCTAGGAGAAAGACCCCACGTTTTCCAAAGACACCTTTGCACTGCCAGAAGGCTGTCAGTGCTTTGGATGTCTTTGTTTCAACGTGTGACTTCCAAAGGAGTTTACTATCGAGCACTACTCCAATATATTCGATTTATTTGATTAGCTCTATTGTGACTCCCTTTAGCTTAGGCAGAACGAGTCCATCAAGCAGTGCTGCTCATTTATAAGTACAAGGTGGCGCAGAATTAATCAGCCTATCGGAAGATTTATAATTTTTGCAAATGCGTCGTACATCAATTAATGCGAACTAGACTAGCTGATGTATAGAAAGAGACAAGCAATGTAGCGCATGAAATAAAGACTTCCATCTCTCACAATGATATTTTTTATTTAGTAAAAGAGTTATTCAAAAACAAAAGTGGATGATTAATTACATCGTACATCCATGCATCACTCACCATTGGTCAATCTGCTCGTCAATTCACAGCTCAAATCGTTATTCTTCAGAACGACCTGAAATTGAGTAAAAGTAAATAGGTGCCTACTCTATCATAAGCGTCCAGGTTTTATGATTTTATTCGTATATAGAATGCCAATGATCTCTTAAAGATAGTTTTTTCTGATTCTCACTAAATACAATTGAATAATCTACTGATTCTCACTAAATACAATTGAATAATCTACTAAAATAGGGAGGATATGAGAAAAATTATGAGCAAGCCATAATCCAGTAATTGTGAAGTAAAATGCTTTGCTAAAATATTTCAACTCCTATATATAATATGATTTACCTTCACAATAAAAAATATTTTATGTATTTACAATAATAATAACTAAAAAAAAAACATAGTTTAAGTTCCAACGACGTTTCTCATAATATCGAGAAATTCGAAAAATATTATAGTTATTTAATAAACCCGGCCAAACATCAAAGCATTTGCTGCAAGCACATAAAAGATATTTCTAAAAACCTGCTAAGCTTCGAAAAAATCTCTAACAATTCAATTATTTCATATCATTCAAAATACAATTTGAATAAAATGTAGAAAATTATGCCAAGCAACTGTAAAAAGATATGTGGGCAAATCAACAAAAGCCTCAAGCAAGGCCAAGCATTCTGCGCAAAGCTATGAAAGAAATGTAAAATGTAGATGGTTAGAAAGTAAGTTTTGTGCCAATGTCACTCAACTCAACTCAACTCAACTCTAAATGCAGCACGACTTGGATAGGTGCGCATGCGCGCTCACGACAAATTTAATGTGACATACAGAAATACTAACATACATACATACGTAGATTTATACACATAATAGCACTCATACTATGCTTTGTTTGCAATCTGCGGTGAGACGTGGCCGTTTTGAAGTCAACCAAGGCGTGTAATACGTCATATTTGGGTTGCTCAACCGTAGCTGGAAGTTTGCATAGTTGAATGAATTTTATATCTTTTTTTATTTTTAAGCATTGTTGATCCGTTTTCTGTGAATAATAATTTTTGATAAAATTTCGTTTCGTTTTGCATGCTAATATTTATTAGTATAAAGTTTGCAACACTTTGAGGCCAACTTGTGATTTTAGTAACTCATCTATATATTTCTTCGATTTTTATTAAAAACCAAAAAAATTAATAAAATTTTTAAACATTTTCTTATGTTCCATTCCATTTAATTCCATTTCCATTCCCTTGCCATTCCTTTTCATTCTATTCCATTTTATTTCACTTCATCATATTTAGTTCCATTCTATTCCATTTTCTTGCACCATATTTAATTAATTTAATATCATTCATTTTCATTTCTTTTTTTCTTTTTAAATTAATTAATTTCATTCCTTTCCAACTTAAGGGAATATCATCATTGTAAAATGTATTACAAAAGCCCCAAAACTGGTTGTTTAGCTGGTTATTAATATAAAAAATGTGTCACTGGCCCAAAAAAGAACACAAGAAATTTTAAAGTCTCCCGCTATTTAGAAGGGTTCCTCCCATTGCTCTGGAAACACCGATTTTTAGACGTGTAGACAATTTTTTTTTATAAAAATTTTAAGTTTCAAAAACATTTTTCCGAAAGCATCGATTTTTTAGGCGTATAGAAATCCGGCCAAACAGCAAAGCAAGCACATAAAATATACTTATTTCTAGCGTAGAATAATTTTTACACGTATAGAATAATTTTACAAAAAAAAGAAAAAAACATTATTTTTGAAGGATTTTCAAATTAACATTTTGAGAAGTCGTACTTTTGGGATTTTCGTTGTACAAATATTAATTGAAACGCTTTTAGTACATTTCATTAATTTTGTTTTTTGAAATTTCACTTTTTACTCAATATTAATTAACCACACAAAAATACTGTTTGTTTTTATATCTTTAGTTTATATGTATTTAACTTCCATTCCCAAGCAATCCATCTTAAAAAAATTAAAAAACACAAAGACGAAACCGTAATTTCAAGATTGACAAGTACAATCTGAGTGCACTTCAATAAGAGCTGACTTTCATTCTGAGGAGGCTTACAACTGTAGCTTAGCTTCAATTTTCTCAAAGAGAACACTAAATTATAATCCTCAGTATAAGCGAATCAATTACTTTAATTCCATTTTATTATGCTCCATTTTCATTCCCCTTTGTTCTGTTTTCCAAGAACAAGATTCTAGAATCCCAACCCTGTTCTGCTTACAAAACTAGGCTGGATATTTCTTCAAAAATAAAACACAGCAGGAATTAAGTAGAATCACCTTAGGTGCATTTAATTGTTGTGGTAAAACTTTAGAGCCAATAGAGCCATCATAAAATTTTCTTTCATCATATTTCATTTTATTTCATTCTATATATTTTAGTTTTTTTTTTCATTTTTTTTATACAATTTTCTTTCCCCATATTTAAATTACTTTTATCTTATTCCATTCCATTGGCATTCCTTTCCATTATTTCACTCTCTCTCTCTCTCTCTCTCTCTCTCTTTCTTAGCTTCATCGGCTGTGGTGGATCCTAGCTTCTTCAACAATCCTCCTCTAATTCAGTATCTCTCTTGCCTCATTTCTCCAATTACGAAAGTTCATCGCTTTTAAGTCTGCTTCGACGTCATCAAGCCATCTCTTTCTTGTTTGGCCTCTCTTTCTTCCTCCAATTGGATGCAAAGTAAAAACCCTTTTTTGAATTCTTTCGTTGCGCATTCTTATGATGTGGCAAATCCATCTAATCCGCTGCGCTTTAATAAAACGTATTACATTTTCACCACCAATAAGGTTTTCAATTTCATTGTTGTAACGGATGCGATACCGTTTTCAAGCCGAATGCGACTGTAGATTTTTCTCTTACGGTGTCTTCAAATCGCAATAGCTGGTTTATTTTATTAACTTTCAGTGTCCAGATCTCAGCACCATAAGTAATTCTTTCCTTTCCACTCTATTTCATTTAATATCTTTTTATTCCATTCCATTAAATTTAATTTCGTTTATTTTCATTTCATTCCATTCTGTTCCATTTAATTTCATCATATTTCATTTTACTTCATTAAATATTTTTAATTCCTTTCCATTTCATTTCAAATAATTATCTTTCATCAAATTTCATTTCACTCCGTTCCATTTTATATCATTTCCATTATATTTCACTTAATTTCTTGGCATTCCATTCCATTATATTTCATTCCATTCCATTTAATATTATTTCTTTTAACTTCATTTTATCAGATTTCATATCATTCCACTTTCCTTCATCATATTTCACTCCGGTTTTTTAACCTATTTCCATTTCATTTCAAATAATTTTCTTTCATAATGCTTTATTTCACTCCACCCTATCTTATATCATTTTTATTATTAATTATTTTATTTCCCTTTATTCCATTCAATTCTATTTCTTGCAATCGCCTATCAATCCATTTCATTTTTTCTTACTTTTTATTTAATTTCATCAGATTCCATTTCCTAGCATTCCATTTCATTAGATCGTATTTTATTTCACTTCACTAGTTCCACTTCCTTTCATTTCATTCCATTTGATTTAGAATGCAAAAAATGTATTTTTCTTTAGAGAACATCTAAAACTGAGAAGCTGCAATTCCCGCCCAGCTTCCTTGCTAAAACTTGCCAATCAAATTGAAACCAATCAATATTTTCATTTCTACCAATTTCTTTCCACTTCACTCCATTCCATTGCATACAATTACACTCCATTCTTTCCCATTCCATTTCTTTTCACATCATAAAATTTCTTTTAAATTTAACTCTGCTTAATTTAATTGGTTTTCCATTCAAATTATGTAAATATGATGTATTTTCCTATCAGGACTGGTCGATCTTGGCGGGCTACGTTACCAAGTAAAGCCGCGGCACCCATTTTAACGATGTCATTTTTCACGCATAATTTCTTTAGAGGGCTTTTCATTTAACATTTAACGTCAGCCGCTAATATTGAAAAGCTCTTTAACTCTTCACTCTTGTCTTCTCTCGGTTTCCCCCACTCCTCTCTTTCTTCAGCGCTAATTCCCGTTTTTTGCGTACATACTTTGCGTATACTTTTCACTTTTAACGACACTTGTCATCGCTAACTTGCCATTGGCATCACTCTTTATGAAAAACTAAAACAAAAACAATTTCCTTTTTTGCTATTCTACGAAGATGCGATTTACATTTTTCAGTTTAGTTACTAATTTTCTCAACATTCGCACCTGCTCAATGACCCATCAGCTAATGGCTTCTGTTGTTTGATCACTCATTCATACTTTTTTACATTCGATAATTTTTAATTTTCTTTTGACTCATTTATTGCTATATTAATCGCACTTTTTTGCTAATATTTTTTGTAGTTAATATTTCATGGATCGCTTCGTTGTCAATGTTGATTTTCTTTTTACTAAGCAGCGCTTTTTAATTCATGATGGACTCCAATTCTTAATAAAATGAAAAAAGTGCAGTTTCTTTTGATATTTTCCGAACTTTTTTACGCATTTGCTATATACAAATTTAGCTTTCCCTTCGTGAATTTTCGTTTTTTCGTTGCTTAGAAACTTGGATTACAGTCTTTACGCGCATTTACTTTTTATTTAACACTTCGCTTCACTGGTCCGAGCTGGCCGCTACTTCCTCGTTTGCTTAATCTTAATTATTTATTGTTAATTACAGCGCCTTTTTTACTATTTTTGTTATATTCATATCTGTATTAGACTTTTATTGCCTTTTTACTCTGACACCTATTTTCTTAAGTTAACCCTTTTTATATTAAGTGCCTATATAATTTAACTTTATTGCGCTTTTTTGTGCGTTTAATAAAATTTCCTGATGTGAGCTTCTTTTATTGTAGTCAGTAAAAATTTTATTTCAGTTTTTTATTGTTTTGTGGGCTGTTTGGTGCCAATAAACTCAGAGTTCATTGATTTAGTGATAAGTGCTTAGTGTTGGAATTAATGGGAGTTTCAGAAATTTTGTGAGGAAAGGTTGCTTAGATAATTTCTTTTTTGAAAACTTAATTTTTTCCTGTTGGAATAAAAAAACGAACGTTTTCTAACTCAACCTTAGCAAAAGGAAAATTAAGTTTTTTAATTTTTGTTCTATAAATAGTTAGAAAAGTAGGGTTTTCCCCTGAAAAAAGATTGTATAGAGTAAAAAAATAACATTGAAATTCTCAAATTTATTAGAAACAAAATTTTTATTTTTTCATAATTTTTCGCTTACATTGGTGTTGTTGGCTTTTTTCCAAAAAATAAATTTCCAACAATTTGAAAGAACAATAAATATAAATACCATGTTTGATTTTTTTGATTTATCAAAATTTTACTAAATTCAAATTTTTAATTTTTTAAATTTTTTTGCCTCCGTTGATATAGTGAATTTCTCAAAAAGAAAAACGAAAAAAAAGATGTTCAGAAAAATGTTGAAAACAATAAAAAATTGAAACTTGTAAGTGTTTTTTTGAATACATCAATTTTTTTTTTAGCTTTCGCTTATGTGGGTGTTGTTCGCTCTTCCTAAAATGGGAAATTCAAAAAAAATTAAGAAATAAATAAAAAATTCTAACTGGGAATTTTTTTTAGTTGATCAAATTTTTTCACAAAAGTATTGCGCTTACGTTGTTTTTTGATTAATGGAAATTTAAAAAGAATTAAGCAAGTAATTTAAACTCCTAATTTCTTTTTAATTTACGCCAAAAATTCCAAGCTTTGCCAAATTTCTCGCCTACGTTGGTATTGTTGGCTTTTAAAAAAAAAAAAAGTTAGTTGAAGAAATTAAGAAAAAATGTAAACTCTGAAGCATTTTTTAATTTATCAAACTTTTTCCTAATTTCTCGGTTATGTTTGTATATTTGGTCGTTTCTAAAAAAGGAAATTTCAAAAAATAACAAATTTTTCCCGTTAGTATTTTTGACAACGAAAATTTGAAAAAATTAAAAAAAAATTTAAACTCCTAATATTTTTTTAATTTATCTCAAACATTTTTAGGATTTTTCTAATTGGAAAAATTTGAAAAATTAAGAACAAGTCTCAAAATATAAATTTCTGAGTTTTTTTCTTGTTGAACAGATTTTTCGCTTACGTTTGCATTTTTGTCTTTGAAAAAATGTAGAAGGTAATCTAAACTCCTATTTTTTATAGTTCATTACAACAAATTTTTAAATTTTCCCAATTTTTGGCTCAAGTTAGTATAGCTGGATTTTCCAAAAAAAAATTATAATTTGAAAAAAAGCTCTAACTTCCAATTTTTTTCTCTTTGTAATTTACAAAAAAGTTCTACATTTTCCAAATTTTTCGCTCAAGTTTATGGGATTTTCCAAAAAAGAAAGACAAAAGAATTTGAAAAAAATTATTTTTAGTTTTGTGAATTAAATTTCTAGCTCTAAATTTTCTAATTAAAGAATGCTAGGCTTTTCCTAAAAACATAATTTGAAAAAAAAGAAAAGAAACCAAAAAGTTCTTTATTTTTTCAAATTTTTGTTTTCGTTAGTGCTGCTGACTATTTTCCAAAAAAACAACAACGTGTGGAAGATACAAAAGAGGAAAGTTTTAATTTTCAATTTTTTTTTTTTCGTTTATCACCAAAAAAACTACTTAATTTTAACAAAAATGTATATTACATTTTTATACCAAATCTTCATTTGTTTAACCTTTCTTAGTCTTACTATATTCTATTCCCAAAACTCAAGAGATCACTCCGGGGAACGCGTTTCGAGTCAATTGTGGAGATAAAAGCTGAATCGAAGAAGGTGCTGATGGCTATACCGGAAATGGACTATTTGGCATGTTTCGGGGATTGGAAAAATCGTTGGCATAAGTGTATTTCATAGAGAGGGGATTATTTTGAAGGGGCTGAAACTGGTTTACAAGAATAAATAAAGATTTTTCATTTTACAACCAAATTCACCTTACTTTTGCCCACAGTAGTATTCTTAAATTTTCCAAATTTTTTTTAAGAAATTGTTAAGTGCATAATTTTTCACAAAAAGGTTATTTATTTTTGCGAATTTTTTTCCAAAAAACAACAAAACGTTTTGAAAATTTATTACTTCCATTTCTTTTCTTAATTTCTCACAAAAAAGCTACTACTTTTGTCAAATTTTTCCAAAAAATGCAACAACGTTGGGAAGCATCAAAAGAGGAAAAAGTAAATTTTCAAGTTTTGTTTCTTTTCTATTTATCACCAAAACAATATTTTATTTAAAAAAATATGTTATTAAATTTGTATACCAAATCTTCCTCTACTTAACTTTTTTTTATCTGAAGTTTTTCAATTTTTTTCTTTAAGCAATTGTTAAATGTACATAAAAGAGTATGCCATCAACTTTCAAACTTAGTACTAAGACTATTAACTGTTTAAAAGAAAGATCGTCAAGAAAAAAAAATTGCCTCGCACTAGGAATTTATTATAGGCCCCTAAATAGGTCATCGAAATACCATATTATCATTTACAAACATCTGTGCGCATATTCATGTACATTTCTTTTGTGTTATGCATAAATATTTACCTGCATATGTCTGTAGGAGTGTATATGCGAACCAGTTTGCTTGCCAAATTAATATTATCGCTGTACCAATCCATCTCATTTCCAATGAAAAGTGAATGAGTTGCATAAAGTGTGTTGTAGCAGGTGCAGGTTGGCACACAATAAAACCAGAGAAATGTAAAAAACCTCAAAAAGGCAATTAAGGTATGCAAGAGATAAGTATGGCACATTTTACGCAGCTGTAAATATTTATTCATACATTTTTATACGCAGTTATGTGTAAATAGTTACATATGTGGAATTTTATACGCATAGATGCGTTCAACTTAGCGGCAGTCGATCAGTCAAGGGCATCAATCAATTCTGTGCAATACTTTTATGCCTATTACTGAGGCCTATTATGAGTACTGTATGTAGTAATACACATATATGCGTAGCTCAAATACAAAGCAAAATAAATACCATAAAGCGTATTATTAACAAAAATAATATTTTCAACCACAAAATCGAGATACGAACATGGATGATGTAGCCGTCAAAACCACTTGACTAAAATCAAAAAATATGTACCAACTTTTGAACTCGAAGCACTTCTGTCTTTAGTTGCAGTTGAAGAAGTGGGATTACCAAATATCATTGCGCATTAAATGTGATTTCAAGCAAGCATTTCAGTATCGTGCGTTACATATTTAAAAGTACTTTGATAATTTACAATAACAACAATGTAGCGCAAAAATGTTGTGCCGGTGTATGCTACATATTTATGCACTTTAGTTGCAATGTACTGATAGGTAACTAAGCAATTTATACGTATGTCTATATGTGGTAACTATTTATATTTTATCAGCAGTAAACTCTGTGAGCAGACACTTCAATGGGCACTTCATTAATTTTACACCTCAGCCGAAGTGAGTGTGAAGTAATCGATGATAGCGTTGAGGAATAATGCAGTGAGGGATTTTTAAAATTTTTTTTCAAAATATATCTCAATATGTTGCAAGAAAAAATACCAAAGCACACATTTCGATTTTAATTTAAATTATAGTTAAAAAAAATGCATTCCATATGAAGGAAAAGAACGAATAAAAATTATAAAAACGAGTAGAGAAGAGTGCTTGTAATTTATTTTATTTTATTTTATTTTATTTTATTTTATTTTTTAAATTCATTTCTTTATTACGATCTGTTTTAAGCATTAAGCAATATTTTTATTATTTATTTATATTACTTAAACCTATTTAATTTATTTAAGAGAAAAAAGTGGCTTGAGAAGATTTTGCTTCGTTGATTTAATGCGCCACTCTTTCAACCAATGAGCTATTTTATCACGTCGTGTAGTTTTTCTGAGGCCACATGTGGGTGGAAGTCAATTATGAGTACGACAGTGTTATCCGCGAACGTTCCGACTAGTGTTTCTTCAAAAGCTGGTAGAACATATGCGTATAGCAAGTATAAGATGGGTCCAATAATATTGCCTTGGGGTACACCAGCTGAACTTTCACATAGTTCAGAGTGTTCTTCGCCTTGTTTGACAAAGAAATATCGTTTTTCGAGGTAGGTCCTAATAGATATGTAATAATTTATTGGTAGAGTGTCTTTTATTTTACAGAGTAAGCCACCATGCCAAAGGCTACCAAAGGCTCGAGATATGTCGAGAAAAACCGCTTTGCAATATTTTTTTATACAAATGTTTTGTTGTGCTTTTTATAAGTCTATGGACTTGTACGATGGTACTGCGATTTTTCCGGAAACCGAATCGGTGATTTGGAACTATATTTCGGTCTTCAATTATGGGCATCATTCTTTTGAGAAACAGATATTCCATTACCTTAGGGGCAACAGGCAATAAGCTGATGCGCAGATGGGTTGAAATGATTCGACTTCTTCAGCGCTTTTTAATTTTTAATTGAGCTAATTTCTATTGAGTGGGCACGAAAGTAGATAATGTAAAGAAAAGTGGGTTCTTCTGCTGCGAGTTGTTTCAGTACTTCTCCTGTTATGAGGTCATTTCCAGGGGCATGCTTTTTTTAAGTCTTTTTATTACTTCTTAATTCTTCCCTATTTTTTTTATGGGTCAGTCCATTTGGTACGCGTATTCTAGGGTATCTTTTATTTTTTCAGCAGTGCTTGTACTTGTAATTTAAAGCAAAATATGTAAGTAAATTAAACGGTGTCGAATAATATTCATTTAACCACTGCATTGGGACGTTTTAAAGAAAACACTCAGATAGTTTTTCAACGTGCAGTAGCCATTCGAATTTGCTACAGTCTTAACAACCAACCCACAGATGATGCAGATGGCGGCCAACAAAATTTGATTCACAGTTAAAGATCGAATGGTATCAATATTTTCTATTTACAAGACCGGAAGTCAAGTAATTTTTTTTTGATTTATTATTTTAATAAAGTAAGTAACAATTTTTCGTACAAAAAAATAAATTCCTTCCCAATCAAATTTTTAATAATAAATATTTTATGTATATTTCGTCAAAAAAATTCAGTTAATCCATAATTACCTAACGACGAAGTTGATTCACAAACCAAAAATCGTTTCAGTAAGTAAAAAATTGCAAAGTCAATGAAGTGAGCAACCTAAAATGAAAAAGTAAATTAATATGAAATTATTTTATTTTGCATAAAAATACCAGCAGCCAAATCAGTTGAACAAAAACAAAAAACAAGCAGCGCATTTTGCTTTACTTACTTTGCCGTACGTTTGTACGCTCGGTGTTCGAAAATTTTTTGTTTTTGTTTTTGTTTTATTAGCAATACCTTTTTAGACGATTTGCTATTCGCAGCCGCCTGCTCATAACTATGCCCTCCGCTACTTACACACACATACACATATATAGTATATACCTACAATATTATATTCGTGTATGTAGAGTTACAGCATGAGGAGCTGACTGGGCGCGTTGTGCGCTTGCGCATTAAACTTTCACTTCTGTAAAAGTAAACACACGAATGTCAGGCAAGCATTTTTCGTTTTTTTTCCTCTTTTTGTTTTGTGAAGAAATCGAAAAAAGCGCCTTTTTGCTGGAAAAGTAGTAAGCGCAACGTCACAAATGAGCGCAAATATTTGCACGAATGATTAAGCGGCAGCGGAGCAGCTAAATCGTATTGGGAGAATGACTGAACTGCGCTAAAAAACGAACTGCAATTCATTTGAAGATGCAGAAATTAATATATTTTCTGTACATATACACATGTAAATATTTATGTATGACAATTGCAAAATTTGTTTGTTGAACGGCGCACAATTACATAAAAAAGTGATGAGTCTAATTTGTGAAAAATTGAGGAAGATCGCTGATGAGGTGTGAATTTGACGGGTGATTTGTTAAATAAAAACACATTTTTTTCAACTCATGCAGCGCAATTATGTTTGGTTAGTAGCCGTAGATGTTATATGAAGAAAGTAAGTTTTTTTTTTTTGTTTTTTTTATTTTAAAGTGCTAAGTTAACATCTAAACTTTTTTTTAGACATTAAGCGCTTTAAAGAAATTGTGTATCAAAAACTGGGGAAAATTTATTTTATGTATTATTTGAAATTTTTGTTTTTGGAAATTTTATAAAATTTATGAAGTATTATATTGTAAATTTATTTACAAGAAACTAAAAACGTGAAAAAAGCTTAATTGGACTTCTAAAGCGTGCGAATGAAAGAATATGTGCAAATAGTTTCATAAAACAAACAAAAAATTAAAAAAAAAATCTATCAAAAAACAATAAAAAAAATGAAATACTGTAAATTTGATAACCAAGCAAAAAAAAAAATTTTTTTAACTGTACGTTTTTGTAAACTTGTTTTTTTTTTAAATAGTTTCATAAAACAAACAGAATATAAAAATTAAACACAAAATTATAAAACAAAAAATTGTTAAAAAATATATTAAAAAATATGAATTACTGTAAATGTAATTACCACACAAAAAATTTTTTTTAATTATAAAGTTTTGAAAAATTTTTTTTTAAATAGTTCCTTAAAGCAAAGAGAACATACAAAAACATTAAATAGAAAAATAATATAAAAGTTGTAAAAATATGAAATAGTGTAAATTAAATTACCAAGAAAAAAAAAATTTTTTTTTCACTGCACATTTTCTGTAAAATTTTTTGTTTTTGTTAATAGGTTCATAAAACAAAGAGAACATAAAAAAAGAAAAAGAAAATAATACAAAAAAATGTTAATAAAAAAAATATTAAACAAATATGGAATACTGCAAATTTAATTACCAAAAAAATTTGTTTAATTGTAAATTGTTTTTTTAAATAATTCCATAGCAAAGAGAACATACAAAAAACATTAAAAAGAAAAGTAAAATAATAAATATGTATTAAAAAAATGTATTTAAAAAAATATGAAATACTGTAAATTTAATTACCAAGCAAAAAAAAATTTTTTGAACTGCACATTTTTTTTTAATTTTTTTTGTTAATAGTATCATAAAACAAAGAGAACATAAAAAAAAATAAAAAGAAAATAATGAAAAAAATTGTATTAAAAAAATTATTAAAAAATATGGAATACTGCAAATTTAATTACCAAAAAAAATGTTTTTTTAATTGTAAATTTATTATTATTTAATACCAAAAAAATTTTTTTTTTTTTGTTTAATTGTAAAATCTTTTTTTTTATATGTACAGTATTTCATATTTTTAAAAACTTTTGTTTTTATTATGTTTTTTTTAATTCTTTGTGTTTTTTTATATTCTCTTTGTTTTATAACACTATTTACAAAAAATCAAATACAAATTTTGTTGATAATAAATTTACAGTACCTATATTTGTTTTATTTAATAATTTTTTTTTTTATTTTTATTTTATTTTTATTTTTCCTTCTCTTTGTTTTATGAAACTATTAGCACACATTCTTTCATTCGCACGCTTTAGAAGTCCAATTAAGCTTTTTTCACGTTTTGAGTTTGCACAAATTTCACACCCATTTGAATGAGCTAACAATTTGCGCCTAGATAATTAGTATAATATTTGCTTTGGCAGTTAAAAGTATTCATTTTTTCACAAACATAGCAAATGCGTGTGAATTGGACACATTCACTATTTCTTCTTCTTCCCTAGCTACTAAAGGATGTTTTTTAAGAGCTTGAGAACGTGCAATAATAATACAAAATAGAAATTTGGTTTAAATGAATTTTATTATTATAATCTGGTAGGTCATATAATGTCATATAGGTCAATAAGTGTCATTTATTTTTTCAAAATAAAATCTGGCATAAATCCGCCACTGCTATGAGTTACATGAGCCATTCGAGCAGTTCAACTTTTGATTCCTTTTTCCAGTAAATCCAAATAATAAATCTAAATGAGCCCAATTAGCAACAATTCGATGCAAACGAAAGTAATTATGCTTCAATTCTTGCACGAGCTGTATTTTATATTCACGTACGAGTAAGCTAAGATTCTGTAGAGATTAGGAAGAGGAAGAAACAGTTGATCACTTCCTCTACATTTGCCCAGCCTTATCTAAAATCCGAGCTGGTTTTCTAGGTAGATATTTTTCAATTCTTTTACGGAACTGTCCGGCGTGGAGATTGGACCAATCCTGCGCTTCATAAGAGCCACAAAATGGTTTCATGGAAATAAATAAATGAGGTTCCAGTGTCGCACAGTGGTATCCTATAGATCTGTAAGGTCTATGTGAGTTGGTCGCACAAACCGACTACCAGCATAACCTAACCTAAGCCAAGCCAGTATCCTTGCGTAAAATTTTCTACGTAATCGAAGGGAAACAACTAACAAATTGAGAACGGTGAGAAATCGGCATTTCAGCGGCTTCTTCAACACTTCACTCGATGAATTTCGCGAACAGATTTAAACCAATTTTTTTTTTTTTTTTTCAAAGTAAATTTCCACAATTAGGAAGCGTATAATTCTGGCGTTAAACGATTCATGATGACTTATAAAACCTTACTGAACAGACAAGAGAAATGCCCACACAGTTTGCCATTCTCCGCCGTCAAATCATAGTTATCAGAACAGGAGAATAGTCCTATCTTTGTCTTTCATTATTGACTTAACCCGTAGCGCCGATTTTCTTTCATATTCCGCCCCGAACTCGTAGCTCGGAGTTCTTCTATGTTGGTCTCTCAAAATCTCTTTGTGTTCAAAATAATCCTATTACTAGTGCCTTAATTGAGTTTAATAAAATCTCTAAATTTGTTAAGATAGGATTTTCATTTTCAAAAGATATCCTATAAAAATTTTTGAATATTTATTGTAAATAGTTTAATTGTACTTTCTTTTTTGAATGCCTATTAACTTTTAACTATGTCCACTTAGTCTATATGAATCTGTTATATTCATTGGCTTAATAAATAAATAAATATCGCTTGTTGTCATGCAACTAAAAAACACCCGATAAAATGTCTATTGTCTATGGCAAGCACAGATAAACTATTTGCAGCTGTTTGGTTTTGTTGTTGTTTTAACAATAACTGCTCATTCATGCAGTTTCATTAATTTACGTATAATTAGCAAAAATTTCGGTAATTATTATTCTTTTTTTATTGGAAATAATTTATTTGACACCAGTGTTTGAATTTCAGAATTCAGTTATTTGGGTTTTATTTTTTTTTTTATTAATTTTTTATTTTTATTTATTTTATTTTTATTTTTTTTTTCTATTATTTGTTATTGTTTTCTTTATTCAAAAATATTTTATAGCACTTTCCGTATTCAAATCATTTAAATTACAAAAATTTTGTGTGCGCCCCCGGGTGGGCTCGAACCACCAACCTTTCGGTTAACAGCCGAACGCGCTAGCCAATTGCGCCACGGAGGCTACTTGAAGAACACCGACGCCATATGTATTGTCAGTGACCCAACAGCAGTAGCTCACAACTACTCTGATGTTAACCAGCAATGATGACTTCTTTTATTGTTTCCAATTCTAATTTGTAGATTAATAATCAGGCGCACCCATATTGGGGAAGCAGTATATCCAAAAGATAGTTGTAAATCTTAGCTGTATATAAATGCCCATCAATCCATTATATTTATCAAACATTGTTTAGTCATGCACACAAATTGTATCAGTACTCATTTTTAGTAGACAATTCCATCCTAAAGAAGTCAAAATACATTTTTATTGCTTTTACACTTTCATTACTTCTTTTTTTTTTGTTTTTGTTTTTGTAACTAGTTTAGAGCAAAGAACAGAAAGGTGCCACATTCACGCATGAAAGAGGCATGAACTTTCGAGAGATTGTCAGATAAGACTAGAGAGTCTAGATGCTAGACTACATATGTCTCTCTCAATTCACTCAATCTAGGAATCAAGATTAATTGAATTTCATGTTGAAATATCTGTCACTACAAGTCTTTAGTACCAAGGACACTTCCTATTTCATTGCAGTAGCCTTCACGCTTGCGTAAAATGCTGTAAACTCATACTAACAGACTTAAAAGTGTATTCAAGTCTGGATATGTGGCACTCGCCCATACAAAGTGATGCAAGTTGATAAAGACCCTCCTACAGCAACAATTAGCAGAGAACCGCCTCGTAGGGGCCAGTAACCGTAGGAGTAATAAAAAATATAAATAATGTCTAGTAAAAACCGCCAAACTTGAAATATATAATTTTAATTTGAAATTCATCAAAAGCAATTAAAGCAGAGTTTGCAATCGCTCACCTTGACGTTTATGTCAACTACTATAAACCCCACTAAGACACTGAACTCGCGCTGCTAGAGCGATTGGCAGTGCGTTATGAGCAAGAGCACGTATATGTATGTAAATATGTGCATGTGTGTTGGCAGCCATTCGAAAAAGCTCAAATGTGCCGCCTCAACGAAAAAAATCCATATATACAAATTGCAAATTGCATTAAAAACAACTTCAGATTGAAGAGCACAAATTTGCAAATGCGTGTTTGAATGACCACAGATGCGCGTCAGTCGGCTGTAAATAATTTCGTGCAAAGCAAAAGCAAAAAACAAACACACAAAAACGGATGCAATCAAAAAAAGTTGCAAATCTTCTTCAGCCGTGAGCGTGCCAATTTAATTGAAATAAAATTTTAATCAACGCCATTAAATGCAGTCAATGTTAGATTGAGTGTTCGCAAGCGACTCATTAGCTGTGTTTCTTTTTTTTTTTTATTTGCTTTTTTTTTGCTTAGATTTTATCTCTCGTTTGTCTTGCCTAATTTGCATAAAGAGTTGTTGCCAAAACAGCTACAAATCAAAGTGGGTCAAATATTTGCATGCGGACATGCATAAATAAATGCGATAAAAATTCTCTGAATAACTTAATCCGGCGGCCGGTTGGCTTTCTGGTTTCTACGATTTGCTAATATTTATTTAGAGGTGAGATGAAAAAGCGAAAGCGCCAGCGCAATTGGTTGGCTGGCAGTGAATGAAATTTTTGGAGAGTTGGCTAACAAAAAATGTATTTACTTTTTTTTCAAATAAAAATGTTGTTTGAAAAAATTATAAATTATAAAAACATTGTTTTTTTCAAAATAAAAGCGTTGTTTGAAAACATTATAAATTATAAAAACAATTTTCTTTTCCTAAATAAAAAGATTGTAAAAATTATAAGTTATAAATTTTTTTTTCTACGAAAACATTGTTTGAAAATATTATAAATTATAAAAAAATATATTTTTCAAAATCAAAACGTTGTTTAAAAATATTATAAGCTACAAAAACATTGTTTTGCTTTTTTTTCAAAATAAATTTTTTTTTCTAAATAAAAACTTTGTTTAAAAAAATTATAAATAATAAAAAGTAATTTTTTCAAAAACAGTTTTGTTTGTTTAAAAAAATTATAAATTATAAAAATATTTGGTGAAAAATAATGTTTTTTAGGATATTAAAAAACTGTAGATAAGTAAATAAGGTAAGGAAATATAAGACACAAGTACGTAGAAGCTCTAAAGTTGAGAAGATCTTTTGTACACTAAAATCACGACCTAACATTCAACGTAGACCGCCGTAGCCAAATAAGTTGCTGTTGTTGAAGTGGTTGAGTATTTCTACTAAAATAATCCTAATTAGCAACCAGCACCGTTTTACTACCACTGTTCTCGTGTTTTTTTTTTGTTTTGTGTTTAAGTCAGATCCATTTAGTGCGTGACTATCATTCGAAGTAGGTGCGAATCTCCGCGAATGATATATTAAAATTAAGAAAATCATTTTTCTAATAGCGGTAGCAACTCGGCGGGCAAGAGCAAAACTCCGAGTGTATTTCTGCCATGAAACTTACAAAATGTTACTAGGTAAGGTCGGTCATACACACTAAATATATTGGGAAATCCGTTTCGTCGCCATCCAGATACAGTCGGCTTGCTGTCTCAGTAGACGGACCCGTGCAATGCAGTCGCGAATGGAGTCGATTATAACACTTGAGGTCATCTCTGAGTAGTCTTTAGTTTTGCTCAGCTTACTCAGGTTTACGTTATTTTTACTACTCTCATATAGTTTGAAAGAAAATAAGTTTTTCCAATAAAAATTTTCAAATACCTTTCATATTACATTTTTTTATACTTTAATACAATTTTCCAATTTTTTTTATAAAACATTTATAATTCTGTTTTCTTTGTTTTATCGAATGTTTTATTATTGAAATATGAACATATGTTTTTTTAATACATTTAAAATTTTTTTTTTTGTAAAATATTTGTAACTTTGAATTTTTTTATTTTATAAAATTTGTTTTTTTTTTCTTTTAGACTGTGCATAGGGTTTTTGCAATAAAAAAAATTAATTATTTTTCCAATCGTTTTATAAAATATTTAAAATTTTGTATTTTTCACAATTTGTTTTTATATATTTACCCTATTTTTATCATTTTTTATTTTTTCGCTTTTTTCATTTTTGAAATATATGCATATGTTAATTTTTTATAAAATATTTGAAGTTCTGATTTTTATATTTGATCAAAAGTTTATTTTTTAAATATGTTTTTCTTAATAAATTTTTAAATTTCTTTCTATATTTTTCTACTTTTTTTATAAAATTAATATATTTTTTCCAATTTTTTTCTGTTTTAGTTTTGAAACATGTGCATAATTTGTTTTTCACTAAAATTTTTTATATATTTTTTTATGAAATATTTTTAATTGTGATTTTTTTTATTTTATGCTTTTTTTCTTTTTTTTAAAATTATGTATATGTTTTTTAAATTAAAATTTTCAAGGTATTGTGCTGTGGTGGAGCGTAGTCCAAGTGCTACGCCCATGCGATTACTATTGCTTAAATATTTAAAAATCTACGAACTATTGTCCAGTATGGTCGACTTCTGCATGTCTTCTAAAAGGTGTTGGCGGTCATACTTCTTCAAATGTTTGATTAAATGCTTAGGCACTAATCCAGTGGACGATATAATTATTGGAATTATTTTCACCTTCCTCGCTTTGTACATCCGTTTTAGTTCTATGGCCAAAGCTGCATACTTCGATATTTTAGTTGAGTATGTGCTTTGGATGTTTCGATTAAGTGACATCGCTATATCAATTACCTCGATTGCTTTATTTGTCTTATCGAACAATATAATGTCAGGTTTGTTGGCAGCAGCGGAAATAAATCTGTCCCAGTAGAGTTTAAAAATTGCATTTTCAAAAGTGCATTTGGTTCATTTTTTAAAATACAAGACTTCTTCTTGTAAGAAACCGTGCTTTATCGCAAGTTGTTGGTGGATGATCTTTGCTATATTGTTATGTCTCATGACATATTCACGGGGGGCAAGTACGTTACATCCAGCAATTACATGGTGAATTGTTTCACCATAAATGCAGCACTTTCGGCCTCTATCTTGTATTGCCTCGCCGTGTATCGACCTTTGGAAATTACTTGTTGGAATAACTCGGTCCTGGATAGTGATTGCGAAACCTTCTGTTTCAGAAAATAATTCTTCCTTTTCAACCATAAATTGGATGATTGTGCGTCCATGCATTCCACTTCGAGATTATCGGGATGGGCATCGTGTTTTGTTTTTGCCAGCGATGTTCTTTCCACAGTGCTTTGTGGGTAATGGCTTTCGAACTTAGTAAATGTGGTGCGTATCAGCGTTTCAATCCGAAGGATATCTGTTTGAGACCATTTTATTACTCCAAACGAGTAAGTCAAAAGAGGTATGGCCCAGGTATTAACTGCTTTGCATTTATTTCCACTGTGCAGCCTAGCATCTTTCTAAATATTTCTAAACGCATTCCTAATTTTAATAACCTTAAATATTATGTGCGTTTTTTACTGTTTTTTAATAATTTAAAAAAATTCTCATATAAATGTTAGCAAATTCTTTAAGCTTGAATTTGCTTTTGGCAAAACTCATTTGTTGATATCTCTCAAGCTAATTGAAAGAAAAGAAGTAGAATTATTTATTTCACATAACAACAAAAATTGTTTTTTTCTTTTTCTATGTAACATAATTTATTTCCATTTAGAATATTTTAACTCTAAGAAAATTTTAGGGCTTGCTTTTGTGTTAAAAAAAAATTTAGATCCTTGCGCGACATTTTAACAGTTAATTTTAAAAAGTATTGCATAATTTTCCAAAATTAAAAAATGCAAAAAATACAATTCTTCTGAGAAAGCTTTATTTTTCATTTAACCATTGGAGAATTCATTGTAAATAAACGTGGAGATATAGCGATATTAACCTCTGGTAGACTTCAAGGCAATAAATTATCGGTATTTTACTCCAAGAACAAAAAAGGAATAAGTCGAAATATGAACATTAAAAAAATTAAAATATATTACTTATTACCTAATTTGTTTCTCTCACTTCACCCACCTTTCTTCAGCATTTCATAAAGAAGGAACCAAAAAATTGGCACGTGCATTCAATTACAGTTGTATAAGTAAGTATGCGTGTATGTTTAAAGTCTCAGGGAATTAAAAATAACAAAAGCTGCATATATTCCTTTCAATGTTAATTTTTATTGCCTGCCACTCACTTTTTTTATTATGCACGCTAACAAAATTTAACATCAATGCATTCGCGCTATACTTCTCTTCTCAAAAATGAGGTTTGTCGCTTAAGTCTTTCGTTGGTTGTGATTCGTTTTGGTTGCTGTGCGACTGCCACAGTTTCTTGGCTTGGTTGGCACTTCAATGGCCTTTGTACCAAGCGGCGAGCCATGACATTGTTGTTTATGGTAGTGCAAAGTATTTCGCCAGTTGTTGTTAGTGTGAGAGTATTATTGGTGCAATAAGCCATATGATTATTTCTACCACAGCTGCCGGAATTTTATTAGTAGTAGCAGGAGTATTTATAACAGAAACCAAAACATTGTTCGATGTAACTGTTATAATTAACATCTTTTAGTTATTTTTTTAATAAAATCTTTGGCGACGATTTTTTTGTGAATTCTTTAATACGCCATTCAGTTTTGAGTTTACCATATTTTCACTCACACAATATTAGAATTGCTATAATTTTCAGGTATTTGTTGGTTTTTGTCACATTTGGTGGCAGCCTTTTCTGTTTATTTATTATTTTTTATTTGTATATTCGTTTTATGTTCATATTTATACATATTTCGAACACCCTTTCTCTTCTACCTTGCCACTTTCTTTGCCTTCTTCTCACCTTAAAATTACCGTCATAATTTGCATTTTTATTACATTCTTGAGCATGTCCAATGAACTGTTTGCGTCATTTTCTTTTTAATGTGAGTAGATGAATAGTATTCATATTTATTATTATTTTTTTATCTACTGTTTCACAGCTATTTTAGTGGCAATTTTTGATACCTAATGCGCCATAATTTAAGTTGATTTTCCTTGCGTTAGATCATTGGCCCAGAAATGCAAATTTTCGTGACTTTCTTTGTGAGACAGAGTGAAAAGTTGTGCATACACACATACATGTGCATACGTGAGCAGTTCAATAAGCTCATTATTATTTACACATCTGTGACCATATCAGGGAATTTTGAAAATGGACAGGGTTTTTAGTGATTCATTTATGGAGCAAATATTATAGATTTCTACTATATACTTTATATTTATGTTTAACGGGTAATTTTTAGCTCTAGTTGAGTTAGCAGCGTCGCAACAAATTTCTTTTATTTAACTCCTTTTTATTCGAATTTCATTTTATTTTAGGTAAAAATCGAAGCAATTTCAAGAAGCATGGATATGTAGTAGTAAGCATACCCGTCTTCTCTTAACAAATGTCGCCTTTCCATCGGCATATATTACGAATATCGAGACTGGCCAACTTTTTTCTAGGCCATGAACTATTCAGAGTGGATTTCCAGAATTCCGCTATTTCTATATAATTTTTTAATTAAGAAGAGTACATTTTTTGTTACTGCACCTTTGCCTCATTTTTACAAAACAATCTAATTTTCAAAAAAAAAAATCATTTACAAAATGTCTAATTTTTATTACACACAAAATTCAAACTGAAAGTTATCCAAATTTAAATAAAAATTATACCTTTCACCGGCAGTAAGATTCGAGTTATCTGCAAAATGTGTAGGCAACCGATTTTTAATTCAAATTATGGCATCCAAAATCTGATAAAACTTCGAACGGGTAGTCCCAATAAGGCATATATGCAAGGAAAGCTACGAGATGCCGGAATGAATTTTTGTAACAGACATAACTCGGGACATTTCGAAGAATCCCAAAATGCGGTAGCGTCTTTTAGAAACCCCGAAATTTCGGGACGTTTTAAATGATTTGGTAGGGATTTAAAATAAAATTTTTGCAGCGGAAAAAATTGAAGCACAGTCTTTTTAAATTCCCGATTTTTTGAGGTGTACGAAATGACTGGTGATCGATCACAAATGAAATTCTTGAAAAATAATTGAATATTCATTCTAAAATCCCGAAATTTCGGGACGCACAAAGTGATCCAGAATGAACCCAAATGGGATTTTTGCAACTACAATAACATTAATGCTATATACCAAAAAATCCCGCGATTCGGGATTTGTTATATTGTGCTAAATCCAGAACTCTCGGGACGCACAAAATAGTTCGTGATTGATTGCAAAATCAATTTTTGAAACTTGGATTTACCTTAATGCTTTATCGGGGAAAATCCCGAGATGCAGGAATTGCCTTTTTAAAATTTAAAAATTTTTTGCAATAGTCATTCTAAAATCCTGAAATTCCGGGACGCTCAAAGTGATCCGTATTTGAATGCAATTTAAGCTTTTGCAGCAGGAATAACACTAATGCTATATACCGAATATTTTCAGGGACAAGTTTCGTAATTTTAAAACTCTGAAATTTCACAAAATTATCCGTAATTAAATGTCTTAATCTCAGCTGAATTTACTGAGTAAAAATATTTCCAACATCACCAGTTTATTTTAAAATTTTCCGATTTAAAAATATTACCTCTAAATAAACATTAATATTCTAGTCTCCATTTCAAGTTTCAACGAATTTTGAATTGGTTACAATGTTACTTTGTAGCAATGCACGAAGTTTTTACACAATTCGGCCGCCAAGTAGCCAAAAATTGAAAATAGTTGATCGAAAAATATAGCGAAGCAGATTAGATACGTAAAACAAATCAAACAGAAGGCGAAAAAAACTAAAAACCAAAAACAAAGAAAAAAGACAAAGAGTGCAAATTGTGGTCTACCAAAAGCCATTGGCGATATATTGAGCTTGATTCGAGGAGGTTATTAAAAGAAACAAAAGCAGAAAGCATGGTCAAGTGACACTTACGAGTAAGTGGGTACACCATACTCTTATACGTGGGGGTATATAGTTTATTTTACTTTTTATAGCTGCACTGCTTTTTGCTGGATCAATTTAAGACGTTAGCAAAAATCCATTAACCTAAAGTGACTTTGGTGAGCTACTACAAAACCAATTCTTCGGTGGCGACAAACTCTGTATTAAAGCTTTTTACAGTTATCTGGCTCCAGCTGTATTTTTGGAACTGAGATCTATTCAATTGACAATTTGGACAATTTTGTTAAACTGGATGAGATTCAATTTTTCAATACTCGTTGTCTGATAGATAGCCAGTCTCTGCGAGAGCACAGCTTTAGTCTGTAACAGATGCAGTGGAAGTAAGGAAATAGTTGAGTGCGTGAGGAAAGGGTCTAAGGCAGAGCAGGGTTAATCAAATCCGAGTTGAGACAAGGGCTAGAGCAGCTACTAACACTATGAAGTAGACAAATCTGGTCAGCTGTAGAGTATCAGGTACATTTTGATCAAATACTCGTCTAACCTAACCAGACCTGGTTAGAATTATCCAGCCTAATCAGACCTGGTTACAATTATTCTCTCTTTCTGATGCCGAGGAAATATCTACTCGCAGCAGCCGCAGATATAAATTGTTTTATCTTAGATTTTAAGAGAACTCCAGTCATCAAAGCGAAACACATAGCAAGTATCGTTTACCCTCTAAGCAATCACAGCTGTGGCGTTATGTAAAATATTTAATTATTTATTTTGAATGTAAATATTTCCGCGCTAGAGAGAAGGTAGTGTTGAGCCACATTGATTCCAATGGGAGCAATTCTCTTCCATCTCTTGAGCTGTTTATGCACAGTAAACTTTTCCGAGTAGCTCCACCAGACAAGGCCAGCACACAGCAACAACAACGTGATAGCTGGTTCATATAGCGAATAAATTGTTACTGTAAATATGTGTTAATTGGTTTTTTATTTCTTAATTGATTCCAATTTTTTTCTGTTTTTTTTTTGTTTTTTGCTAAAAAGATTTCTTCATTTTGCGCCGCAATGCATGCTAATAGACCGCATTAATGTCAACTACCAACAACGTTGCGAATTACAATTTTAATTCGAAAAAAAAAAACGAAATAAAATTCAAATGCAAAATACAATACTAAAACAAAAGTAAGCCCATTTCGAGGCTACTTAGGGGGCGAGGAACAAAATCCATTCAGTTACAAAGCTGCAAATCAAATAGTGCATTTGTGTACTATGAATGTAAATAGTTAATAAATTTTTATTGAAAAGAGTTGAGCGTACATAATTGGCAGACTATATACAAATCTACACGTGTGTAGCCAAATATGGATGTATGGGTTTACATACACGAAAACATAAATATGATTATTATATGTAATTATATACGTCTGTGTTCACAATAAGAGCAGTGCGACATATTTAATTTGTTTGTTTTTACTATAAATAATATGAAATAGAGTTCAAATTACAACAAAAGCCATAACGCAAATTTGCAACCTTATACAACATTTTAACAAATTCCACAAATTTCCATCGCATTTTCAAATTTTTTTAAGCATAACTTAATTTTTTTTTTGTAAATTCTGGGTGCGCAGTTTTATAGCCTATTCAATTTTGGTATAATGAAGTGCCAGTTAAGAGAAGCTCAAAATTCCCGTTGATTTTTGAGAATTTTTTTTGTTGACGGTGCTAAAAATTTTCTTCCACGTTTTTTTTTTTAAATAGAGAAAATCCACAAGATAATCACAAAAAATGTTTCAAAAATCTATGCGGTTTCTTAGCTACTTTAAGTTTACAAACTTTTTAAACATAATTTTTAATTTTTTTTATAAATTCTAGGTACTCAGTTTTGTAGCCCATTAAATTGTGCTATAATAAGTTGCCAGTTTAGAATAGCTTGAAATTCGCGTTGATTTTTGATAATTTTTTTTTTGTTGACGATATTATGCATTTTCTTCCATAATACGATTCTTTTTACTTGGAGAAAATCCACAAGATCGCCAGCAACAAAATTTTCAAAAATGTATGCGACTCTTTAGCTACTTTAAACTTCCACTTTCTGCTGTCAAAATTCAATGGGTTACAAAACTGCAACCTGATAATTAAAAAACGAATCATTTAAATTATTATAATAAAAATTTCATTTAAAATTCTATAGAAATCAATGACCTACAAAACTGGGTATTCCATATTTTTATGGGATTTTTTGTTTTAAGTTTGAAATTTTTTTAATTTTTTTTTATATATTTTTTTAATTGTATGCAGACTTTTAATTTTAAATTGAGTTGTTTTTATTGTTTGTTTTTGTAAAAAAAATACAGAAAACAAGGAAAGGTAAAAATTTTGTAATATGTAGTGCTGCTATTAATTTGAATGCAGCTGTATTGTTAAGAAGAAAAAACACCTATTCGATTTTTTAGCTGCTTTAAGCTTCCACTTTATTATATCGAAATTCAATGGGTTAAAAAACTGCAAACTCATAGTAAAAACAAAACATTATTTAAATTCTATTCAAAAATTTTAAAACTACAATGGAAATAAATGAGCTACAAAACTACGTACTCTAAATTTTTATAGAAATTCTGTTTAAAACGCTTGAAAATTTTATGAAAATTTTTTGATTTTTTGTTTTTAATGTTATACAAAGTTTTACATTTTAAGTTAAATTTTATTTCATACAATCTAAACTATATTTTTATACAAAAATACAAAAAATAATAATAATCAATATGCTTGCGCTGCTATTAATTTGCACACCGGTGTATGTATATATTATTATTGTTAAAATAAAAAGAAAATTAAAAAGAAAGTCAAAATTTTGCAATATGTTGCGCTGCTATTAATTTCCGCATCGGTGCATGCATGTGTTTTTATTGTTAAAATAAAAAAGATAAACTAGAAAAAAATAAAAGTCAAAATTTTGCAACATTAATATTATTATTTGCACACAGGTGTTAAAATAAAAAAAGATTAAGTAAAAAAAAACTATCAAAATTTCGCAATATGCCTGGCTACTATTAATTTGCACACAGATGTATGTATATGTTTTTATTGTTAAAATAAAATAAAGATTAAATAAAAATATAAAAATTTGCAATATGTCGCGCTGCTATTAATTTGCACACAGCTGTATGCATATTTTTTTATTGTTAAAATAAATAAAAAAATAAATAAATAGTAAAATTTTTTTTATTTTTATTTCAAACATTTTTTTTTACTTTTTTTAATGTTTTTTTAGTTAAAAAGTATGTCGCACTGCTAATATTGTGTACATAGGTGCTTATAAGTATGTGTGTTTGCATCTAACTAAAGGTACAAATAATAAGCCGGCATTCTCTGTATATGGCCAACGAAAATAAAACAAAAGCAAAGTAAAAAATCGCAAAGCGAATTAGTTACAAATTAACTATTTGCGTACAAAAAAGCGATTAGAGACACAAACATTTTTTTTAATTAAACAAAATAACTTAACGATACAAATGAATATGAAAAATAAAAAGGACAGTTTTAATTTTTTAACTTTTCTTAATTTTTAACTTTTACATATGTATGTATGTATATAATTTCCCTTAGGCATAAAATTCAATTTGTTATGTGCCGATGTAGCAATGCGATTTTATTGCTTTGCTTGTTTTTTCTTTTCTACTAAAAATTTTTTCTAACTGGCACAAATATCTACTTTCTACTTATGCCACACACACACGCATACATATAAAACAATATATATACACTTGATAGATATCTACGCATGTAAACTATGTGTTTGAATGCTCAACAGCTTAAGCATTTGCTTGCATACTTGGCCAACAAGCCTTATGTCCGCCTATCGATCTAGCAAACGCTCGGCCGCCTGGCTGCCTGGCCGCTTAGCTACCTGCTTGACCACTCGCCTGTATGCATTTCTTGCTACCGCTTCATTTAAATATGGTAACGACCATAAACAAAAAGCAAAAACACTACATGCGTATAAATGTTAACATCAACAACAACAGCAACAACACAATAGCGGCAATATGTGAAACCAATCGGCAATCGATTAATGTTGCACTAAATAAAATAAAACCGCTCTTCGCTGAAATTAGGCCAAAGTTTAAAAAGTAAAAAATACACCCAGTTTACTGTGATTTTGATTTCATTTCAATATTGCGCTGTTTTGTTATACCGTTGTTTGTGTTATTGCTATGACCCTGTTGTTGTTGTTGTTGTTTTCATAACCTGCTAACACGCTTGCATTGTGACGCCTAAAGACCCGCTATTTACTGTTTATTGAATTCGCGCTATGTTTATTCGATATTCATTTATGTAAATGCTTTTTCTCAATATTTGTTTGGTCACAAGCAAGTCATGATTGCAGATTTTTTCGTTTTATTTGCTTTGTTGTTGTTTGTTTTTTTGCAAAGAATTTACCTATGCGCGCTTATTATGAATGAAGTTGAGTCACCTGAAAAGTGCTATGAGTAAGTAAAAAAATTGTTGTGTATGTGTGTATGTATGTCGGCCCAGTTTGGGAAATAGTATTCGTGCTGATACTCAACCAACTGTGCAATAGGCAAATACTGAGCCTAAGAAATTGAAGGAAATAAAACGTTTATTAGGCGATTCAAGGCAAGATATTTTTAATCATATTTTCATTACTTTAGAATGCAGTCACGTTTGTGGTTTCAGGGCAAACAAACCTTGCTCACAAGAGGGGTAATGTTAGGATAGGTGGCCGCGGTGTTTTGCTACTCACCATGACGATGCAGAGAGGCCCATTGCGACACCGCTAGTTTGGCCTCGAATTCCCCCTCTAATTCTCAATACGAATAAGAGATGAAATACGTTGAATGGCTGCGGATTCTAAGTCTATCAGACATCTAAGGAAGTAAGAATTTAAACAGCGATGTCGCTATAAGTAATAACTTTTCGATTTTCAATCCTCTACACTTAAAACATGAATCGGCCGGCTGCCCAAAAGAAACACACAGGTCATTAAGAATCCACTCTTAAACTTTATTAACAACAGAAGTCTTAAGCCCAATTCTGTTTTCCAGCCCATCACAAACTCGACTGCCTAATCATTGTGGCCGTTGGTTGCTTGCCACATTCGTTCGCCGGCAGTGGCGCAATTCTTAGACAACCCGTTTACAACCTGTTGCCTGAGACCGTCCTTGGCTTTAACTTCCCCCAGTTGCAGTATATAACGCAGTTGTCAATGTCTTCCATTGCATTATGTGATAAAATTAAATGTCTCCCGTTACACTATACGAAGAAATTAGAATGTGCTGACACTGCGACACGTGTAACGGATAACCGTGGAAGCGTCGCAGCAAATGTGACCGGTGCGCGTTAACTTGTATAATGTGTATTCCATCAGGAGTACTAAGAACGCATTCGATTTTTTTTATCAAATGATGACTGCTGTTTTATCAGTATCATTGTTGTATCTCTCTGTCCTATACCCTTCTGTGTGCGCACCTCCTTAGCAAAGTAGATTAATCTCGATCCGTTCACGAGTACTGCAATGATTTAGAGATCTCTTCGGAGCCGCTCACCGGGAGCTTTATAACTCTCACTGTATTGATGTCATTATTTTAATAAAAAAATCTCAATTTAGAGAATCGCGGAAGGCATACGAAATACGGTGATGTAGTAAGTCTTTCTTCCCTTATAATTCTATCATCAAATTTCAATTTTTTGACTTAACTCTCCTAGAAAATGTCATAGACCGCAATGTTTTTGTCTTTTTTAACCTGTCTTATATTTTCTGGGGTCACTGTAATTCAAGCCAAATAATAGAGCAGCATTTTCCGTGGTTCGTGGTTGTTGTAGCAGCATAAACAATTCCCCATAGAAATACGGTAAATGCTGCTGGAGTTATAGTTGTTGGCCGGATATAAATATGGATCGTTCCGGTATCGTAGAACCAACCGCCGTTTGAACGAGAGCATTTACGTCTTCGGCTCGAGCTGCCAGTATTCACCTTTATACGACCTCAAAGGGTAGGGCATGTGACAATAGTCTCGCTTATTCTCACCAGAATTCTAAACTTACAGACTAGAATCAAAATTGCACATATAAGACTGAAAGGGTTTGGTAGAGAGATATGAGATTTCAGAATAGAATTAGATTAGGTTAGGTTATAATGGTTGTCCAGAAAGTGGACCAACTTGGTTGAAGAAGTTTAGTACATCCTTTTTGATGTCATTGCAAGGAAATGGTTGATAGATTTAGGTTAATCGCATGAACAAGTTTTCGGGATACACTTTTGAGCTCTAAGGCTCCTGAGTTACTGCAGACTGCTTTTCAGATACTTTTTATAGATGGCAATGTGCTCCCAAATTACCAGTTTGTATGCAACATATTAATGACTGAAATTCACTTTGCTCTCAGGGAGTATTCAATCAGACATTGACGATGCTCGAAATAGAAATGGGCACCTGAGATAGCGGAAAAGGCGAACAGTTCTAAGTGGGTAGTTTTTACGGAAGCATAAAAAGCGATGAGGATGTAGGTAGGTAGGTAGGGTGGTTGTCATAAAGACACACTTAGACCTTTCACAGGTCCATTGTGATACTACTAGAGCTTATGAAGATGTCAAGTTAATACAAATTGTGAAGAACAGCATCTCAAGTTTTATGCTTAACTTCTCTAAATAACTTCTATCAGTACCGGAAGCGTGCCATGGATACATACCCGGTTATCAGTTTGGCTAAGCTACTTCTCCAATTTTTAGAATGCATTCTTTTGTTGTTGTTGACTATGCCATTTGCAGTAAGCGGTTTAGTTCAGATCAAAATCTCACGCTGTAGTTTTTGCTGCCTCCTTCTCGCATAATTAGCATGAGTTGAGTTTATAGAAGACAAAATATAAAAAATATACACATGATTTCATTCACTAAATATCATTTAGCTATCACTAATTTAACATCTTATAATTATACTTCATTACTATTTTTGTATATTTTTCTTATAACTTTGCTTACTTGCTATTTCGTTAGTCAAAATTACACAACGGTTCAATGGTTCATGAGCGCTGATAGTGCGTTAATAGTGCAGCCAATTTTTTCGTTTATTTGTTTTTGCCCATTCATTTGTTTATTTTTTTTATTTGGAGTAATAAAAACCTTAACGCACGATTAGTGTTTAGGATCAGGGTCAGCCTCCAGCAAGTGAAGGCCCATTTTCATATAGGATGTATATGTATGAATGTATGCACTTTGGTATTAATAGGCGTTGCAAAGATAATATAAAATGATTTTACGTAATTCTTTCCGAATTGGCGAACTATTAAATTAATTTGTATTTATTATATATTTGTTGATACTTCATTGCCTTCTGCAGCAAATATGCCTTTCCCGCTAATTATTTTAGTTGGTCGTAAGACACTTTTCACATGCATAGCAAAATAGTGCCCAAGGGCAGAAACTGACCCGATTGGCTGATCAATTCGAAGGGCTAACTGAAATGCGCTTCAACTGAGCATAATTTTACTTAAAAATTTAGTACTTTTGATCTTCTTCAGCAAGTTGGTAGAGTGTAAGTCCTACTTCGTACTTCACAAGTTTTCGTAGTTTAAGGAGTATGCGCAATCAGATTGAAAAAAAAAATTAAAAATTTTAATAGAAAAATATGTAAGAATTTTTCGGAAAAGCGAATTAAATTGTTTAACTTAAAAATTGTGGTGTATGCATGTTTATTGTTTTAACCTATTACTTCAATTCGCTTGAAAATGAGAATAAGCTACCTGATCTTCGAAAAATTCTCAGCATTTTAATGTCAGTATGATACCTCTGGAGTGGATCAAAAACTAGACAAGATTTTGTTAATATAGCGAAGTGCTAATAAGGAAGTGTCGCATTCTGCCGGGGCCGAACTTTAAATACCCACACACAGACGGAGGAACAAAAGTTTGATCTTAATATATAAAAAGTAAAGTTACTCCCAGAAAAACTGTTCCTAGATAAAATACATTTTTCTTTTTAATTTTATGTATGCAAATAAAATATAAGTAATCATTTTTTTTTGGTTTTGGTTTTTGGCCAATCTCATTAATATTTAGTGGAAAGAATTATATATCACCGCCCATTTTACAAAATTTAACTTCCGTCGAATTTCTGCTTCTGGATTCATCACTTTTTACCAAATTCGAATCATTTTTCAGTTGTCGCAAATTTTTCTGAAAATTGATTTATTTTTAGATTTAAGCATAAAAGAAAGTAAATTGAAAATTTGTGTAATATTTTTGCGATTTATTCAATGCTGAAAATTTTACTATACAGTTTTTTAAAATAAAATATGTTCGTACCTTTTTAACTTTAAACATAGTTTAAAAAACAAAATTTAGTTTTGAAGAAAACTTTGAGTACCCCCTTATGATATATGATTATATTATGAAAATTTCAGGGAATACTACGCAAAGTCTCAGCTATTAATAAAAAAATATAAGCAAATCTGAATGACCGTGTTTTTCAAAAAATGGCAAAAAAATTATTTGCCAGAGTTTTGAATAAAATAGATAATAAAACTTTTTCCTAGCAAAAATTTTTTCTTCAGATTTTTTTCCAGAACAATTTTTTTAATAAAAACAAGATTTTTTCCAGAAAAACTCTTTTTAAATTTTATTTTAGTTAAAGAAATAGCAAAAAATTTTGAAAAGAACCGAGGATTTTGACTATGACAAGAATTAGTAACAAAAATTGTTTCTCGAAAAATTTTTCCAAAAACAGATTTTTTTCCAGAAAAATTTTTTCATAAAAAAATATTTGTTCTATATTATTTAAAAAAATAGTAAAAATGTGTATACTTATATTATATATTATATATAAAATTGACTATGCCAACAAAAATGGTTTCTCAAAAAATTGTTTATTAAAAAATTTCAAGAAAAAAAATTTTTTTTTCCATTTTATTCAAAACAATAGTAAACAAATTTAAAAAGAACAGAGAATTTTGACCTTGTCACACCCGTACCAAAATTTTCAACATTATATTTTCTCTCAAAAAGTTTTACCAAAAAACAACGATTTTTTTTCCAAAAAACGTCTTGTAAATTATATTTTACTTAAAAACTTGTTAAGGATTAATAAAAATGAGGATTTTGCCAAGCCCACACCAAAATTTTTATCATTTTTTTCCAAAAATTTTAACATAAAAAAATTTAAAAAAAATTTTAATTATATTTTATTTTAAAAAGAACCGAGGATTTTGACTAATCCAACCCATACGGAAATTTTCAACATTCCTTTTTTTCTCAAAAAATTTTAACAAAAAAAAATTTTCCCAAAAACAAATTTTTTTATTTATATTTTATATAAGAAAAAGTAACATATTTTAAAATGAACTGACTGTGCCAAACCTATACCAACATTTCCAATATTTCCTTTTTTCCCAAAAAATTTTAACAAAAACAATTAAAAAAAAAAAAGATTTTTTCCAAAATAAAATTTTTTAATTACATTTCATTCTAAAAAATAGAAATATATAACAATTTTAAAAAGAACCGAGGGTTTTGAATATGCCAAACCCATTCAGAAATTTTCCACATTACTTTTTTTTCTCAAAAAGTTTTAGAACAAAAAAAAAACAGATTTAAAAAAAGATTTTTTTTTCCAAAAAAAAAAATGTTTTTAATTATATTTTGTTTGAAAAAAGTAACTAATTTTAAAAAGAACCGAGGATTTTGACTATGCCAAGCCGTGCAAAAATTTTCAACATTAAATAAATCTCAAAATTACAAAATTTGGTTCCACATTTTTCAGTTTATCTTTAATTGTATCCCAGCCTAAAAATAAATCAATTTTCCATCCCAAATGCTTGCCTCAAAATACATATGCACTTGGCTCGCCGTATATTCAAATTCACCATTTTCATAACTCGCCAACAAAAGACTTAAGACACAAACCTGCAATACGCTGTTACGTTTACACTCCGACTTTTGCAATAATTTTGTGTTTATCGTATTTTTTTTTTTTCTTTCCTAATACTTGCACTTAATTTTTTGGCATTTAACATGTACAAATATTACAACAGAAAGAAACAAAAGTAAGAAATCATATTACAGTGTTTGCCATACGAACATGTGGCAAGTAGCGATGTCAAGTGTCAGCTGCTGCCAACTAATTGCCCAGCTGGTGAGCTGGTGAGCCGATGTCGTGCGAGTTCATTAACGAAAATGAATTTCAAAAATACCAAACTCTAAAGCAACCAGTAGTGAATTTTGTAAACATAAACATTTAACATTTTTTAAAAGAAAAAAATTAAATTTCAATATTTCAAGAGGCAACAAATCAACGGAAAGGCTTAACAAATAATCAAAAACTAAATGCGTCATTTAAAGTGGTTAACTACGAGAGCATCGTGCGCTAAAAATTTAGGTAAACACATACGCATATATGCGTCCGTATGTTGGCAATGTGTCCACGCATAAATCTGTGCATAATTTATGCCTATGATGATGCATTTTTGTTGCCTGCATATGAGATTTTAATTTTTAGGTCAAAATGTCAAAGTGATTACGGTGAATAATAAAAACACTACCGCCTAGTAACCGACGTAAAAAAACACTTCGAAAGAAGCTGATAGCTGGCCAATGAAACGAGCGCCCTACTAGCGGTAAATGCTTCGTATTCACTGTTATTGTAGTGTTTGCTATGGCAGTTTGATTGCTTTTGCATTTAAATTTTTAAACTTTTTCATCACCTGTCTACTTTGTTTGTTTGCCAATTGTAGAGCAGTCGCTCTCACACATTCAAATGCCAAATACTTAGGCTCACCAGTACTTGGTTTCACTTATTTGCGCATAAACTTATCTGCTTTGTGGAAATGTGTGTCAATATTTATTCATGCTGAGCTTTGGCTGTATGCGTGTGTTATAAATAAATCGGTTATAGCCTATTTACTTTCGGCTGAACTTTTTTCTACTCGAACGAAATTCAATTAAAATGTTTGCGTTTACTTTTATTAGCTATTTACTCTATTTGTTTGGCCAAATAAAAAAAATGCCATGCAATAACCACTTAAATGGCGTAAAACAAATAAGCGTAGCAAGTGCCCATTTAGTGTTTGAATTGTAACAAAAGCAAAAAATATGACTTTAGAAAAACTGGAAATAGGCGTAGAAAAAACAGGCAGCTAACCGAACTTTTAAGTCATAATTTTTATGCATATCAACGAAAAAAAAAAACAAATCTCAAATAGCGTGCCATATTTGTATGCAATTTTACTTAAAAAATGCATTTGCAATTAACGCTCATTACCGTTGAAAATCTAAAATGATACGAATGGGCACTCAAGCACATACATACATACACGTACTTGGACATACATACATTCCATGTAAATGGTACATGCGGTGGCGAAGGACCACCAATTCAATTAGATCTGCAAATAAGTTGATGTCACAACTCGCTTTATAAGATTAAAAAGAGAAGAGTAAAAGGGGTATGGCAACAGCCCGAATGGAAGCCGAAGCCGTTGAATTTAGAATTCTAAGCAAAATCATTGAGTAAACATTGTTCAGCTTTGACAGTTTACCAAATAAGGTTTGTTCAAATATCTCAATGCTGGGAAACTGCACAGGAAATTCCTGAACTTCTTGCAGTACTCTGCGAAAACAGCAGCAGTTAGTCTAGATAAATCTTGTAAATTCACTTCAATAATGGTCATTTGACCGATCATGTGACGCAGTCAAAAAGCTACAAGCTTTTTTAGAACTGTAGTTCATGTCATCTGCAAGTCGCCAAGCATATTCAGTGATAAGATATCCAATTCTTGATAAAACTCAGGACCAAAAGTAGATATTTTTTCTTTGTACATGACAATCATCAGTTGATCGCTTCCTCTACATTTGTCCAGCCTTAGTAGATATATTTCAATTCTCTTCCGGAACTAACCGGCGTAGGGATTCGACCCATCCTGCGCTTCATAAGAGCCACAAAATGGTTTCATGACGTGAAGATAAATAAATGAGGTTCCCGCGTCGCACAGTGATGCCTAATGGATCCATAAGGTCTAAGTGAGTTGGTCGTATAGACCGACTACCAGCATAACCTAACCTAACCTAAGCCAAGATTCATATAGTCGTCAAATTTTCCATGTAGTCAAAGGACAAAGACCAACAAATTGAGAACGACATTTCGGCGTCCTCTTCACCACTTCGCGAAAAGATTTGATTTTTTTTTAAATAAATTTGCATAATTCGGTAGCGTTGTCCTGGTGTTAAATGAGTCATGATGACTTTTGCCAAACCTTACTGAATAAAATGTCTAGACAGTTTGCCATACTCAGCTTCCAAGCCACAGTTATCAATACTTTTTATGCAGCTAAAAACCCAGCCGATATATAGATGCGCCTTTATGCCTATGTCCTTTTGAGTGATCTTGGATGAATGTGCTTTTTTTTTTAAATGTTCCCCTTATCTCTCTCTCAAACAGCTTCCCAGCTAAGCTTATTTATCTAGCCAAGGCAAGTTAAAAGCACAGAAAGTACTCCACCATTTTATACTCTTCAAGGCAAATGGTTCTGTTGCTCAGTTTCCCCATTCAGGTTGATGAACCGCTGAAGTCACTTTACTATATTTCAAGAAAAAAGTTTTCAAAAACAATGCCAATTATTTTAGCTAATATTGCAGAAATGGCAAATTTTTTAATATCAAATGTGACAATCTTTGAAGGCATTTAAATGCACATATACTACAACTATTGTTTTTATGTTCTTAAATTATTTAGCTCATAAAAAGTAGGAAGCAAACATCTCACTTAGTCCATTTTAATTCACTTGCGCTAATTTGCTTGACCGCCAAAAGCCAATAAAAAAGAGCGAACGACATTGTCTATTTACTATTGCGATTAAAAATATAATTACGCTTACATATTTTAAATAAAAGGTTGTTTTTGTTGTTGTACTGCTATGTGTCTATTCAAGCGCCAAATGTTGGTGATTTTCGTGCAACTTACAGCTTTCAGTCGCTCATTTCCGTTGCGAATTTTCATTTACTGTCACTCATACGCGCTGGTGACCGGGCACACCTTGAAATAAACTGATTAACGCTTATTAAGCAAAACATTGAAATACCCATGCAATTACTTTGATGTACACAATTATAGTTCTTAATGCATTTGATGAGCTTTAATGGTGCACCGCTGAAGACTTTTAGGGTAAATATAAAATACTTTACATAAATTATGACACCGGGTGTGTGTAAAAAAAACGTTTGCGGCAGCATTCAAATTTTTATTGATACTTTTGTGTAATGGCAAGACTTCGCTGACACTGGCACGTACATAATGAATTTTTAAATAGTTTGAAGTAGAACGCAGTTAATTACTGCAATTTCTGCGCTAAGATTTTATTTAATAATCAGGTTTTATTAGTAGAAGGCGGGAATATTATTGAAGTGGGCATCTGCAAGAATATATTTTATTTTTATTTTTATTGACGATGTCATTTAAAACACTTTTAAAACACTTGATACTATAATTTTTCACCTGATGCTAATGTTCGTGCAATAAACTGGAAAATAATAATAATAAGCGAGCTTGACTGCAATAAATTAAATGAGTTTTTGCCACAACTTTGTTAGATGGAGACTTATAAATAGACACACCTCACAACAAAATGAGAGCACATGAACATTTTCACCAATTTTGACAAATTTTTTTATTTTTTTTACTTCTTTTATTTTTTTTATATTTTTTTTGAAGGCTCATTTTATTTGAATAAAAGTAAAGGTTACTGGCTAGCAAAAATTATCTGAAATACCTTTTTTAAATTTTATGCAAAAATTACAAAAATTCGACAAAGTTTTCAACGCAATCCCCGGTTTTTATTTTATCTTCTAGAAGGATTTTTGGTATGCAGTTTAATAGCTTATTAAATTATAGTCTAGCAAAGTGCCAGCGTGAAGTTGCTAAAAAATTTGCTTCCAATTTTTGTATTTGCATTTACAATTTCTTTGCACAACAAATACGCAACACTTTTTTTGTATGGACGAAATACGCAGGACCGTCAGGAAAAAACAGTATAACACATCAGGGGGATTTATTAGCAACTTTAAACTTGCACTTTATTAGAATAAAATTTTATAAATTATAAAACTGCATGCCAAAAATCTTTCTGGAAATTCTAATAAAAAAGCAAAATTAATTTCGTATAAAAAATTTGTGAAATTTTACTAATTTTTGCATAAGATTTGAGAATTTCATTAAATGCTTTTTATTAGGGGGTAGCTATGATTTTATACAAATACAATGAACACTGAAAAAGAGAAGGAAAAAAAACAAAATTGTTCAAAATATTAATATGTCGCAAAAAAAAATGCATTCCTCAACCCCAAAAACTTATCCTTTCCATTCTTACTCCCGCTCAATAGTCAGCGCATTATTTGCATTATGACTGCAAAAGCAAGCAAAATTAGTGGCTTTTCATCAGTGGCGCCAGCAAGATAAAACGGGCGATCGTGGTAATAGCGTAGACACATGAAATTTAGCGAAGTCCTTAACCATCTGTGTGATCCTTCTGCCAGAAAAATATGAAACACAGATGGCGCTTCAAGCAGTAAGAAGGCGTTGTTCGTAAGCAACGGCAGGTGGGCATTCCCACTACTTAGGACTGGTAGCGGCAGGCTAATCACCTACCCTGCCAGAAATCAAATATATTAACGAAACCAACGCAAGACTTAGTCTTGTCGAGCCTCTATGATCCCGAGAGGAGTGAACAAGGAAAAAAAACATATTTTGTGGCGGTGTGAAAGTAACTAGGAATGGAAGAAGCAGAAGAGTGTGCGAGGAGGGGTCTGAGATTAAACTATGTTATAAGAATCGAATTCAAGCGTGCAAACTTCGTTCAATTTCCTATTCTCCAGATTAAAGAGAACGCAAGGCGCTCTAAAACAGAAATTTAATATTCATTTCCTGCAAATATCAATTAATTTAAAAAAAAGAAACACTGAATTGGCAATAAATATTTTAAGAAAAAAATTTGCAAAATTGAAATATTTTCATATATTTTTTCCACTAACTTCACATTTACACAACTGAAATCGCTTTATAATTGTTTTCCATTAACCTCTCATTGGTGATTGATATGAACGTAAGCTATCGGAAGTAATAAAATTGATATCTCAAAACATTTTTTTTTCACTAGCAAAAAATTGAATTTGACGTCTTAATAAAAACCACTTAGCGGCAGCGTGACATATTGAACGTTTTCATGTATAGGTAGCAGTAAAAATACACGTTCGTACGCAAATTAGTGTTTTTAAAATGAAATTTTGACGTTTTCTCTTTCAGGGTCTCTCTAACAAGGAATTTATAGCAAAATGGGATTTTATTTAATAAATCTTCATCCATTGGGAATTTTTGTATGTGACTGAAAGCTTACATCCATAATCCCTATTTTTAAAAATGGCAAGAAGAAGTTTTGGAACTTACAGACCGCTCGCAAAGCTTTCGAACATTTCAAACACGCTTGAGCACGTCGTTAGTGCCAAGTTAAATTTTGTTGTTAAAACCATAATCTGACTTTACCACGGGTTTGTTGCCGATAGATCGCCAATTTCCAATCATGAGGTATTTAGTAAATATAGTTTTGACCGTTTTTTTGTCGGATTAAAAAAAACATTCGACAGAATCCTTCACAGAATCTTAAGTATTAAACTTGCTTCTTTCGGCTTTAATTCGGCATTTCTGCATTGGATTATCTTATATTTGTGTAATAAACTTTATGTTGTTACAAAAGATAGAGAGTGAAGTCGTCCACTTTCGTAGCTTATCTCTTTCCTAGAGTACCACAAGACAGTGTTCTAGGAGCGCTTCTTTCATACTTTTTATAATTGATATCAATACCTATTTTTCTCTGACGAGATGCCTACTTTACGCAAGTGACTTAAAGGCCGTTTGGATGTTATTATTGGTGTTTGGAATAATGGGTGCTTACGCGCTTTACAATTGGACACATACTTCACACAATTTTAACAAATTTACTGAGGAAAGTAGTTTTGAATATCTGAAATTGATTATGCATTAAAAAATTCAGAGAAAAACTTCATTAAAAAAATTTTAAATTTAAAGCCTTATAAGGCATCCAGTTATAGGAATTTTCATAACAAAATTTATCTTGGTTTAGCATTTTCAGCCTCCCTTTTGAAAAGTAAAAGGAGTTGGAGAAAAAATTTCATGAAAAAATATTATAAATTTAAAGCTTTTTAATATTTTTTCATAACGAAATTTATCTAGGTTTAGCATTTTCAGCCCCCATTTCCATTACAAAAAATTTTAAATTTGAAGCCTAATAAGGCTTCCAGTTAGAGGATTTTTCATAACAAAATTTATCTTGATTTAGCATTTTCATCCCCCATTTAGAAGGTAAAACGTGTTCAGAGAAAAATTTCATTAAAAAAAATATAAATTTAAAACTTTACTATAGGATTTTCAGTTAACAGATTTTTCACGGCAGAACTTACCTAGGATTTTCAGCCCCCATCGAAGAAGAAAGTGTTAAGAGATGGCGCAAAAAGTGTCATTTCTTTCATTGAAATTCTAAAAGTCAGTTTAAAAATATTATTTATTTAAGACATATGTTTATTTGAAGCCATAAAATTTTACTTTTTTCATATTTTAATGATATCTGTCATATTACAATAGCCGCCAAATGAAGCGGTTTTAGCATTTTCAAGTATGGCGATATTTATTATACATGAGTCACCTTGTACCATGCAAATAATATGGGCAGAATAAATACTAAATTCACTTAAATATCAGAATAGACAATTGAAACCCAATTCTTTTTTTTAATTTCAGGAAATACATCTATAGGTAAAGGCACACAATATTAATTAGCAAAGATCAAATTAATCCAATTGGGCATAAAATGGCTTTTAGAGGTCATTTGTACAAAATTATACAACGAGAAAACGAGGCATTTTTTTACAGCGATAACCGAACGCCTATACGCATTGAATTGCCATTTCTAAAACAAATTTTTAAACTTAGTTTTAATTTCATTTTTTTTTTGTTAATAATTTTAATTTTTTTATTTTAAATTTTATTTTTTATCTTTTTTATTTCAAAACCATTAGTGCGCTTGTAAATTCGCGCAAACGTATCTTAAATAACGCAAAATTAGTAAATTCACAACGTACAAGTATATATGCATGACTGCATATACATACTTATGCATATGTACACATATATATCTACATGTACATACATAAGTGCACGCATTTCTATAAGATGAATGAAAACGAAATTACTTAGCATGCTTGGCTGACCGATAAAATGAGTATTCCCATTATTTAAAAGGGTGTTCAAGTACGTAGGCACGTGCAGGTTAAAAGCGCAAACAAAGCCTAAAAATAACAGCGTATACCGATTAGCAATTAGAAAAACTGAGCTGATTTTTCTAGAGAAGCAAACTAGTCTGAAAGCGACTAGATTACTACCAGTCGAAGAGATGGTAGAAAAAACTATCAATTGCCATAGAGGGCAGAGAATCGTAGAGTTATGAAAAACTAACTGTTTAAGCCTTTCAAATTTATCTACATTCAAAACCCTACCCAATGATAGCTTGAACACATTTTTATCGGTATTTTGACAGTACATAAGAATTACTTAAAGGAAGAATGTTTGTGCGTGGTCTGGATCAGGCGCTATAAGTGAGTGAGTAATGTGCACTACGCGCCAAAAATTAATAGTTTTGGAGTTATAGAGTAATTATAGTTCTGAATAATTAGATGAATATTGGATCGTTTTCAGGCCATTTTTTGATCTTTTAAATCAATTTAGCATTATTATTTTCCACTAAATTGCATTTTTCCAAAATTATTTGCCGGTGCGGATCTTAATTTCAAAACACCCTATCTGAAAATGGGCATGAAGCCAAAAAAAAAAATACTTTTGCACGTTCAATATATTTGAGTTTCACACTGGAACTCTAGGGATTTATAATTATGATATATTTGATGGACCCTTCCTTCTTATAGGTATTTGAAAATTTCATTGTTTTTCATGATGATTTGAGCTTTAAGTTTCCAATGAAGAGCAAAAGTATTATTCATCTGATGATAGAGTAGATATGCGGGTCTAAAAATTCATATAAATCGTGTAGGAAATACTAGAGCTCAATCAATCAAGCATTAGCTCAACATTTTATTTTTTTTAAATGGGCAACATAAACTGCTGTAGAAATATTTTACAGAGAAACACAAAATCTGCACCTCCTCTGCCGTAGCAGGTGGATTCGCCACATTTCTGTGTGTACCACTTGACGACTGTATTCCACACGTGGCTAAATTCATGTTTTTATATCTGTAACTCGAAAAAAGTGGAGCAGGTCCATAAATTACAAGCCTAAGGAAGATCTGGTATGATCCATGGGTAAGCTGACCAGATGCACAATAACATGAGGCTCTTTCTAATCCAAAGAACAAACGCCTTTTGCAGCCGCGCGCTCAGTGACCGACGCTGGGAACTTCACGAAGCCTTTAAAATGTATATGTTAATATAGCACCCCCCCTCTCTCCCCAAATCTTCCCTTCTTCTTAGTCCTGAGTATGTCTCTCACGCGGCTTGGTTAGCTGGTATTCAGGTATGGTTGCTCAGGTTACCAGGTTGCACCACGTGGAGGTGAGAGTAGGAATTAAGGTTATAAAATGTTGAAAGCTGCTACCTCAGATTTCTAAAACTCCCTTACACCGCAAGCAGAAGATTATAAGCTGTGGTGTTTTAGATAAAACTAATGAAAAATATCTTTCTGCGAAGGCAAAAGATCTTTCACGGGTACGCCAGATAGGTACGTCTCAGGGACTTGTATCAACCAAGTTGCAAGAGCTTGGGTTTTTATTTTTTTATTTACTTATACATTTATCATGAGTGAATAAAAAAAATTCTTACTGGCTACAGTAAAACTAACTAATCATCATCAACTCCTTTTGTCCTGAATGGAACATAGAGCCTCAAAACTAATTAATAGTTACTTTTGAAGTAATTTAAGAGAATCTTATTTAATGTTTGTTTCCAGTGTTATTAAGGGTGACATTGATTACCCATTTCTGCTTCAAAGTATTAATTTTCTTACACTTCCGAGAATTCTTCGTAATGCAAATTATGCTCCAAGTGCTTCTATTTATTTCGATTGCTCCTCGTCATTTTAATGAAATCGCCAGATTTAACTTCCTAGATTCAGTTTCTCTTAGCTTAGTTATTTATTTGTTTGTAATTGAATTAGTTATATATTTGCATTATTTAGATTTAGTAGTCAGTTTGAAATAAAATTTTTTCTTGGCTTCTTGAAGTAAATAAATAAATAATAAAATACCAGAAAATCCACAAAATGAGATTTGAACGTCAACATTTTAATCAAGTTTTTTAAGAGCTCGACTTAAAGTCATGGCATAACTTGATTTGGCAACGAATAAGTCAGGGTGGCACAAGTTCCTAGTAGGGAAGGAGTCTACTTAGAATATCAGGACAATCTATAGCTCCAGTTACTACTTTTGAAATAAATTAACAGGCGAGATATTACATATTTTCTTCCATTCTCAAGTGGTTCTAAACAGTGAGAAATTTAAAGATCGCAATGGAAGTCTTATAAAAATATTTTGGATGCGCTCTATTCTATTTATATATGATGCATACTCCAAAAGAGACCTCACAAAAGCAATAAATAATTTCTTATGTGCAAACGCATCCAAAAAATCTGTTGTATAAGTTTGCGATTTCATGGGCTTTGCATCTAAAAGTACTCCTAAATCTTTATCCGTGTCAACAAACTTCAGTTGAGAAGGGGCATTTTATAAGTTATGCAGCATTAAACTTTCTGCAATAAATGCAATGACAACATTTATTTATGTATTGGGTTTCATAAGAAAAATAAATTAATAAAACAAATAAAAAAGGGGATGCAGCAGAGAGACTTAGAATACTTTCACAGACTTCAGCGTAAAAACAATTAACAAATGTTGGTCGAAGCCGATCATATTTGTATTTCGCATACAGTTTTCAATACCCGCAGCATACAACTTTCCATATTCTAATGAGAGAAGAATTTATAAGGAGTGTCACAATCTTGGTAAGCAGTGAGAAGTCCTCGGCTGCACTTTTGTCAAGAAAAAGGCTTCTCATAAAAAATCTAGCTTTCGGTGTCAAATAATTCTGGTTTTCCTTATTTGTAAGACAACATTAATATTCACGTCAAAAATAGGTGAAATTATAGCTCGAACAACATACCATACAAGCGTACATAGCACAGAGAAGGCTTAGATACAAGCAATAATTCCCACTACAATAAAATCTAGCAGTTCGAAACCAGTGCATTCCCCTGCTGGGTATATAAAAATGTATCACATCACACATCAACAATAAAATAGGAATCACTTAGTAGCAATTTTCGACGACAATATTTTAAGTAGCTGCGAGAAATAAGATGCAGTCAACGTACCTGAACTTGTGTTTCACAAACAAAGCTCTAAATGCACGCTCATTAACCTCTAAACAACTCTCATCATTACATTAAAAATGTCCTTGCGTTGATATAAAATTAAAACATAAATAATGTTGTATGCACGGAGGCATTCGAAGGCGCTACTCATACGCAGCTGAAGTGTCGAATGCTTTCGTGCATCACTCCCAGTGCTTGGCACACACGTCGCACTTAAGGGCATACAGCGCAATCTTAACTTGCAAGCATTTTGTAGCTCTGAATTAAGGCGCTTGTTTTTTTTTTTTGTGTAATCATAAAGCGACCTAACAATGTCGTTATGTCGGAGAGGTTTGTGCAAATGCATGCAATGCGATTACATCCGGAATCATAAGCCATTTGCGTTTTAATAAGCAAATTATCTACAGAGGTGCGTGCAATCGAACTGGCAGCCTGTAAGGTAAAAATACTTTTGAATAAAAATAGAGAAGGCATCACAAATCAAGTTCAATGAATTTTCAAACAAATAACAGATAATTTGAATTGATATTGAAATATTGAAAGACAGGTTTCAATCAATTTTAGGTAATTCAATCAAGACAAAGTGATTACTTTTGATGATTTTTTTTTAACTATGCGTAAATGATAAAACTACTATTAGTAGTAGTTTGTCAAAAAAAAAAAAACAAATAAATCAAATTTTAATATAAAAAAAGAAAATAATTCTAAAGTAATATTTTTTTATTTTTATTTAGTATTTTTTACATAAAAAAATTAACATTTTAAGTAGCTTCAGTAGAGAGCGGAACAAAATGAAAAACTTGTAAATAACAAAAATTATTAACATAAGCTAAGAAACAATCAAACCAATGAAAAAGAGAGAATATCCTCTAATTTTTCTATTTTTTTTGGAAAATATGTGTAAAAATATAATTTTATTAGAATCAGAAACTCACCAAGGGACTAAAGTGTGCACTAAACATTTTCATAAATATATTTTTTTGTAAATGTTATACTTCTTCTTCTTAATTGGTGCGATAACCGCTTACTGGGGTTGAGCAACATCATCTTGCAAAGCCATATTAGTTTTGCGGGGATATCAAATTCAGACATCGCGGCAACTCCTTTTAGTGCTCTCGAATGCAGCTTTGAAATCGACGAAAAGATGGTGTATGTCGATTCTCCTTTCATGGGTCTTTTCCAAGATTTGACGTATTGTGAATATCTGATCGATGGTGGATTTTCCAGGTATAAAGCCTGGACCTTATCCAATCAGTTGGTTGCTGGTGGGCTTCAGCCTTTCACACAATACGCTCGCTAGAACCTTATAGGCGATATTTAGAAGACTAATCCCACGAAAATTGGCACAGATTGCAGGATCACCCTTCTTGTGGATTGGGCAAATGACGCTTAAGTTCCAATCGGCAGGCATGCCTTCTTCCGGCCATATTTTGCATAGAAGCTGCATGCACCTTACCAGCTCCTCGCCGGCTTTGTTGTTCTTTAGCCGCGTTATTGCTATTCTCACCTCGTCATGGTCGGGTAACGGAACGCCGATTCCGTCGTCAACGATTGGGGCATCGGGATCTTCACATTCTCGGTGACATGCGCAGCTGTCACTTTTTAACAGGTTCGAGAAGTGTTCCCTCCATAACTTAAGTATGCTCTGGATGTCAGTCACCAGAATAACGTCTTTGTTCTTACATGGAATTCATTCATTGAGTTTAAAGACCATTCCCGGTCAAAAATAATCCAAACAAAAAGTTTAGCCACGAAAAAATTAAAGTTAAAAAAAATTTAGAATTAAGTACTTCGTAGCACCTCCTGCTTGTTTTGTAACTACCTTTGATTCATATAATTGACTAAATTTGCATATTTATCAGGAAAAATATAATACTTTTTTAAAAGACTTTAAAATTTGAGTTCACACTTATTTGGTATTTCTGGCTTTAAAAAGTCCGTCAGTCTTTTTCAGTTCTACCCAAAGATGCCCAATTGGGTTAAAGTCAATAGACTGCGACGCCATTTTGAAACATTCACTTTTTCTTTTTTAACCAACTGCTTTGCTAATTTGGAAGAGCGCTTACGATCGTTATCCGGCATGAACTCCCATTTTAAGCGCATTTCTTTTCTTGCAAAGGGAATCATAACTCTATGCAATACTCTCACATAGTCCAAATAGTACACATTTTATCTTATGTCCAAAATATTGGACCTCTTCTTTCTTCTGAAGAACATTCCCACACTATTATTGATTTGCCACCGTGTTTTTTGTGTATCATCGGTCATCGATCATATATTGTTTTCCGTCAGACCCAAAATATATTTATTTTTGTTTAATCCGTTCATAGCACATTTTTTCAGTTTCGACAGAAAAGTTGTATTCTTACAAATCGAAGCCTTCTAGCTTTGTTCTGTAAACTCAACAACGGCACTTCTCTGGATGTTCTTACTATTAATCTGGTTTCTACCAGTATATAACTGTCCGCCTTGTAACTTGCAAGTTTAGCTCAGTTTTAAGCTCGTTTCATGACAAAAAAGGTTTAACGGTGCGATAATTTATGCTTTCTCTTCACAGAATTTTACATTTTCTTCCTCGAGTTTCCGCTTTTGGTGCGTCATGAATACCATTAAAAATTGCTTGCTTTATGCATTTCCCTAATTCTGCTTTTTCGCCATGGTTTTTTCTAGTTTTGCTAGATTTTTCATTAATATGACTTGTATATTTTGAGGGAAAAAATTTAAATTATTAAATCATCATCATCAATAGCACTACATTCTTTTGCGGACCATTGCTTTCACAACTACGGTTCTCCACTCCGATCGATTCTCTGCTACGCCTTTCCAGTTTGCGATCCCTATTTTCTGCAAGTCGGCTGTGACCTCATCAATCCAGCGTTTGTTTGGGCTACCTCGACCTCTACGTCCAACCACTTGCCTATGGTACGCTATACTGGCAGCTCTCTATCTGGGCATTGTGCACATGTACCCCAGCCAACTGATTCGTTGATTTTTGATAAAGCGAATTGCGTTTCCATTTTGAATCAAGGCACCGAGTTCGTGATTGTATTTTATCCGATATGTTCCGTCCCCTCGGCAAAGGGACCATATATTTTTCGCAGTATCTTTCTTTCGAACTTCAGTGTTTGTTCGATGTCTGTTGTAATGTCTTTAAGTAGCCGTTGCCATCTTTTGAGCTTTTGATAGCAATCGAGACTATAATTTCATGTGTGCAAAGAATGCTTGATTTGCCGTGCTTACTCGGTCATTTATTGCCACGGCAGTGCCAGAATTACCTCTGATGAGGAGACTTAAGTATTTATTAAAGAATAATTATAATATTTTTTTTTTTAAACTTAAAACATAATAAGCATTATGAAGAAAAAAATATTTAAATTATCATACTAAGTCGCTAAAAAATAGTGCTGTAATTATTATAAAATAAAGCAATCTAACCAGAAACTAATTTCCCTTCAAATATCGCATTGTTTTATTTTTGCTAGCTTACTTTTCAAGCAACCTGTTTTGAAATTTTCAACTTGATTTTTTTTCTAATTTTCTTATTTCTTTTCTATTCTCGTTTTTCAACAGATGAGGTGTGCCTGCATATATTGGGTGGATAAAATGCTAAATAAATCCTTCTACCATTTGGGTGTTTTAATAGCGAAACATCCTGGCTATTTCATTATAATACCGGTGCTGCTAACGATGCTCTGCATGACTGGGTAAGTGTTTTTTACTCCCAACTAATTATACTCAAATATACAAGGTGGCGCAAAATGCATCTCCCTATTTATTTAAAAAAAATGTATCTCCCGTTTTTGGAAACGACGTCGTGCGGCAATAATTTTTCGCACGTTTAGACTAGACAGACAAGCAATTCAGCGTGTAAAGGTTGAAATAAAGGTTTGTAATACTTAAGGGGGTCCTCTAGTTTCTTGGGTCGAAAATATCGAATTTTTTTTTTTCATAAATCACATTTACAACATGTGTTAAAAGTATGTGCTGAAGGATTTTTCGATATTCGAAGTGGCTCACAAGTTACGGCCTTGAACGGAGCAGGTATACTTAGCGCGCTCAACGCTGCGCGAACTTTGAAACGCGTTTTTCTCGAAACACTATTTTTCAAAATAGTGACCACGATATTTCAAAAACTACTGAACCGATCTTGTTCAAATATATACCTCATCTTTAATATATTATAAGCCAGCGATTGAACTAGGATTATCATGATTGCTTCGATAGTTTTTTTCCTATGAGCGAAAAAATTAAGAAAAAATAAGTAAAAAATAGAATTTAATTTTCAAAAGTGTATACAAAAATTAATTTTTGTAATTAAGAATTCATTCTAGTTCAATCGCTAGTCTTAAATATGAAGATTAAAATGTCGTTTGGTTTTTCGATTTCAGATAAGCCAAACAGCCGCAATCTTGGTATATATATTTGTCTTCAAAAAATTTGTAAAGCTCATTTAAATGTTACTAAAGATTATGTGAACACAATGAGATTTATTATTTTGATCGTTTGCCCGTTAAAAATTATTGAAAAACCCGAAAAAAAACAGACGAGAAACTAGAGGACCCCCTTAAAATCGTTTTTTTTTATTTAGCAAAACGGTTGCTCAAAAACGAAATTGGATGATTAATATTGCGCCACCTTGTGTATACATATATTTATGTATATATTTCTGTGGACTTTCATCGAGACAATAATACTCGACATAATAGTAGCAGCTTTCTTTGAAAAGTTAATGAAAGACAGCTAATAAAATTATAACAAAGAGAAAAAATGTATTCCTATTAAGTGCTATGAGAATGGTTACTCTAAATTCATGCAGTAAAAGTAGAGTTCCCAAGATAATTTTATATATTGTAATATCTAAATACACCATTTCCAAGCTATGTATTTTTTTCGATAAATTATAAGTGGAAGATATATTCTTGTGAATGGTTGCGTTCGTTTTTTCCATTTAGGAGTTAAATAGGTATGCTTTATGGCACTTCCTCAAATTGTCGTAGGTAGGTTGGTAAGTTAGATGGCAAGCGTACTACGAGTACACTACAAATGGCACTAGATGCGGTTTTAATACCACAATGCGATGCCACTACCTGCGAAAAATTTCAAAACTTGAAGGAAGAAAAACATTTACGGTATTGGATGCTGGTAGTTGGAGTAGTTGCTTTGGTGGAATAGAGAAAAAGGATCTAGGCTGGAGAATTGCCTCAGACTTTCCCCGAAAGGCACACTAAGGAACCTCAAATGCCTAGATGCCAGACCCCTTATTTGCAAAGAAAGTGTTCAACATTCTCTTTCCCCGCAGGATTTCCACAGCTTCTGCAATGAGGGTTGTACGCAGGTCCAAGCTTCTTCGCATGAGTTCCGATCACCCGGTGACCGACGACTACCACTCCTCCTTACAGGAGTTGACCAGAAGAGAGCTGCAACAAGGCGGCGATAGGGCTTTGATCGCAGTTTGACTATTGGAAAAATTGTTTATGTCTAAATCTAAAGTCTTGAAAAAATGGTAGCACAAAAAACTTTATATTATTTTTCTAATCTACTCCATAGATTTAGATACAAATATTTTTAGTTAAAATATTTTACTTTCCAGATTTTAATTTCTTTTATTTCGATTTCTATTTTCTTTTCCAGCTACCAACAATTAAAATATCAAATCGATCCCGAATATTTATTTTCACCTATCAATGGAGAGGGCAAGGCTGAACGCGCTGTCGTTGAAACATTTTTCAAAGTGAACTACACGCATCGATTCAATGTGGGGCGCATAACAAGACCTGGTGAGTCGAAAAAGGCTAAGAGATAAGTGTTCAATGATAAGCGATAAGTGTTCAGCAAGCCTAGTGTTCACAGCTTTTCAACGAATTATAGAAGCCATAGAATGGCTGAGTCACGGAAGAATATTTGCCTAGCAATAAATTTCTCACCACTCAATAATGTAAGAAGAATGCGTGTCTACACTTTATTGCGCATTCAAAACAGCTGTTGAAGGAGCGAAGCTCAAAGACTATTTTAAGTATCCAGAATATTACCAATGGAATATTCACTAACTGTTTGTTTCAGAGTCTCAGCTATGTGTGGGGATATTTATTTAATTTCTTTTTAATTTAGTGAGTTCAGTTTAATTTTTACTGTTTTAGTTAGGTGAAAATGTGCTTACCGGAAAAAATCACGCAATGCGAGAAATTTACTTCTTACCACTTTTACAGGTTGTTCAACTGCGCATCGCCCCATGACTAAGTTTATCAAAGTCTGCAGTACCAATTTTCCAAAAAAAAACTTAAAAGAAATATATATTAACATATCACAAATATTGTTGTCAACAATCTGCATCCCCGCATTTTGCGTTTGATTTCAGATTCTTCCTTACCATAAATTTGCACTTTTTTCGCATAACTTTCGTTCATTTTATTATTCTGTCCATAACCTGCGCAAAATATGATGCAATGACGTACAATACACTCGGTGTGTTTAATAAACAAGTCTTAATGCAGGCAGTTTTATTACTCAACAATTACAAGTTGTAAACGAAACGATTATCGTGGCAAACCATATGTCACATTAAGGCAGCAGTCACTAGTGGGGTTATTCACGCCTGCTTATAAAGGCCGATTTAATCTAAATGATGAATGGGTAAGCGTAGTGAATCAAATAATTCAGCAAAGTAATAAATAATCTACAAATCTTTGGCGGAATTACGAAGCAATAGTAAAGAAAATAATATAAAACAAAATAAAATTCAAACAGAAATTATATTAAAATAAAAATAATTATATGGTAATTAAACTAAATTAACGCAAACAAATAAAATAATGAAACCAAATAAAAAAATAAAAAAAAGGAAAATGAAATGAAAGAAAGAATTAATTAAAAAAGAAAACAAATTTAATTAAAAAAAGTCTAGCCACAAGAAAATCGAATAAAGTATTATAAATTGGCATACAATGAATTTAAATAAAAAACTTCAATTAAGAAAATAATAACAAGAATTAAATTAAATTGAATTAAAATCATCAAATTGAAATAAACTAGTTCGAAAAACAAAAATAACAAAATAATTCACTCAAAAAACACTAAAATAAAAAATTACTAAAAAACATAATTAATGAAACATGAAAACGAATTCAACAGAAAAATCGAGACAAGAAAAAATTAAAAATTATTAAACTAAAATAAATTTATCTAAAAAAATAAATCAACATAATTAAATAAAAAATAATTATTACAAAAAAATTAAGTAAAATAGAAAATAAAAATAAATAAAAAGAGTAATTAACTAAAAATCCAAAACGAATTTAATTAAAAAACAAATAAATTAAAATATAAAGTAAAACAGAACGAAATAAAATACATAAAGACAAACACGATAAATATAAATTATACTATATAAAAAAATAATAATAAAATAATTCAAGTAAAATAAATAAACTAAATAAATAAAAATAAATAACAAAATAAATAAACTAAAATTAACTTAAATTTAATTAACATAAAATAAAAATCAATTAAAATTTTTTATATTTATATTATAAAAAAAATGTACTTATTTAAATTAAATTGACTTAAATATAACAAAATAATTAATTCAAAAGTTCAGTACAAAGAATAAATAAATTTAAAAAATTAAATTATATAAAATGCAATAAGATAACTCAAAATAAAATAAAGTGAAATAAAAGAAAATATTATAAATAAGAACAACCTGAATTAAAAAACGAACACAAAAACTAAGTTAAGGGGTTAGGGGTAGTCGGAGGTCCGAAAAAATGATGATTTTAACGAATTTTTTTTTGCTACTTAATTAATTTATTTAACAAAAATAAAAACATAGCATAAAAACATCATGTTTTAACTTGACTTCCCCAAAATTTCAAAAAAAAAATTAAAAATTGCAAAAGTTATCGCTGTTTATGTGAAGCCCGTTTCTCCAGAAGTCCCTTGCGGTGAACATCACCAATCGGACAGGAAAAATTAGTTTTATTAATAGATAATCTTGTGCCTGATCGAAGCTTTTTTTTTTCAAAATGAACAAAATGGCGGCCTCAGAAAATTTTTTCCAGATTTTAGAAAAAAAACCAACAGTTAATTGTTAAAAAAAAATCGAAATTTTTGAAAAAAAAATCCTTCGATCAGGCACAAGTTTTTTATGTTTTTCAAAAGCTGTATACATTTTATTGAAATCTACGTAGCGGTTTTTAAGTTACAGTGTTCACCAGTTTGAAAAACATAGTTTTGAGAAAAACACATTTAAAGTTTTGCTATCGGCTCCGGAACGGCCGAGCGCCCTTTGTTAATTATTGAATAACTTGAAAAGTATTTGTTGGATTCACTTCAAATTTTTACTGAATATTTTTAAAACATTATACTTTAAGAAAATGCAAAAAAAAATCGATTTTTGGAAAATTCTGACTACCTCTAACCCCTTAAAGGAAATAAAATAATATAATTAACTAAAAAAATGCATGTAAAAAAAATCATATAAAAAAGTTAATTAATTAAAAATTAAATAAATTATAAAAATAAATTAAAATTTAATGGGCTATAATGAAAAGAAATACAATAAGATAAAATTAAATAAAACTAAATAAAATAGACTAAAATAAAATGCCGTAAAATAATACAAAACGGATAAATAAAATAAAGTTCAATTTACAAAGCAAGCACACAACTTAATTGGAATAAAAGAATTTAATTAACGAAAATGACATAAAATGATTAAATTAAAAAATTGATTCGCTGAAAAACAATTAAAAAATATATTACAGTAAAATGTTATAAAATGAAATGAAACGAAATAAAGTAGTTAAACATATAAAAAATGTAATTAAATACTAAATAAATTTAACTTAAATAAAATAAAATGAGATACAATACAATGAAATTAAATAAAACAATATAAATTTAAATTATAAAATTAAATTCATAAAATGAAAGCCAAATTAAATAAAATAGATCAAAATTAAAATAAAATAATATAATAAAGTAAAAAAATAAAAAGAGTAAATAAAAAATTAATGAATTAATCTTAAAAAAATAAAGGAATAAATTGAACAAAAATGTTTTAAAATAAAATTAATTGGGGTAAAGTAGTTAAGTAAACAAAAAACATAAAACCAAAATGAAAAAATGAGAAAACAAAAATAAATAAATAAATAAAACCTAAAATTAAATAAAGAAATTAATTTAAAAAAAAGAATAAAACCAAAATGAAAAAATTAAAAAAACAACAAAAATATATAAAAAAATAATAAATAAAATAAAAAATTAAATAGAGATAAAAAATTAATTACTTTACATTAAATACTTTAAAAAAGTAAATGAAATTAATTATAATCCAAATAAAATAAAAAATACAATTAGAAAAACTTCAAATTAAAAAACAAAAAAAAATAATATAACAAAATTAAAAAAAAATGTAATAAAATATTACCTAATCAATATATAAACATTAAAGAAATAAATTGAAGTAAAATTTTCTAAAATAAACTTAAGCTAAATAAAGTTATAAATTAAGAAAGCATAAAACAAAATATAAATAAATTAAAAATCCAAATAAAGTAAATAAAAATATTAAAAACTAAAGTAAAAATAAACAAAAAAATATAAAAAATAACAAACAAAATTAATTAACAACAAAAAACAAAATAAAAAATTAAATATAATAAAAAAATAATCATCACAAAAAAAATTAAATAGAATAAAAAATTAAAGAATTACTTAATAAAAAAGTTACAGAAATTAAAAAAAAAATATTTAATTACCAAATAAAATAAAAATGCAATTAAACCAAATAAAAAATTTCCCATACCGGGAATCGAACCCGGGCCTTCTGGGTGAAAGCCAGATATCCTAGCCACTAGACCATATGGGAGAGGTAGTAAATGCGTTCACCATGCGAGTTTTGTTACTTGGCGCTGCTTGTTTCTCAATGCATATAAAAGAATAAATTTGATACAGTTAATTTTAGATGATTGTCATAAACAACATCAAAACTTATTTATATCCATGTTCATTCAATACCACAACACCCTTGTCATTGCCAATGATTTTTGAAGCCATAACCAAAGGATGTTATTTGGGCAACTGTCGATAATTACAACATATTATTCGTGGGTAGATCAAAAATATCAAATATAGCTTTTCATGGACATACCAATGGAGCGTTGGGGGACTATTTACCTTAAGGTTGACAGTTGTGAAAATTTAAGAAGGGATACAGTCCATTCGTAACAAGGCTGATAGATTACCAGATTGCTATGGAGAAAAATGAAATTGAGCGAAAGATTTACAAGGTCTCGCCAATAACTATGGTATAAACGAAAATTGTCAAATTGCCAGCCGAATTCCACACGATACTTTCACATGTATTCACACACTCGTCCACTCAGGCGTTATTCAGACGGCGACTAAGCAACATGAACGAGGACTATGTTCGTATATCGCCAGCACAATCTCAATTTTCTTGTAAATAAACCGTTGTCATGACCCATATGACGTCAGCCAATCAGTTGTTTCTTTCAAACTCGCTAACAGCCGATTAACAGCCTGATATTGGCCACATTTTCGGAATTTTTTCACCATGCATTTCGCACTACCTACATGAATGCCCCTTACTTCGAATGCGTCTTAGGTTTCAAGGCTCTACCTCCCGCTGAAAAGCTGATTTAATTGGCCGAAACATTGCATAGTTCAAAGGCAAGCAGAACTGGAAAATCTTTTCTGTAGTCATCGAATGAACTCTTCTTTTTTTAAGAGAAGGCCAAATAACTTCACCTAAAGAATCCTTCACTAATTTATATTAAAATGAAATGAGATATTCAATTTTTTTTTTTAATTTTTAGTGTTTTTGAAATCATGCAAAGTTGTCGATAAATCGCGAAATAGAACTACTATCCAGCAATCCGGTAAGAAATTCTTGCCTGCATATTGAAATTCAACTTGGTTTAGTAATTTGAAAGGAAATGTGAAATTAGATTAGTGCACTTTTACCCATCTCAGAAACCGAAATTTAGCCATATTCTAGTATCTCAAAATTGATTACACTTTTGTATATAAAAATTCACATAAAATTGATGTATCATTGATGCCGTGTCTGTTTTTCAAAGGCCTTGAAAATTCCGTATAAGTCTAACAAATTCTGCAACAATCAAATTTTGGAACGTAAAAATTCACTTTACACCTTTGCCATGAAAAACCACAAGAGGCATCATACGTTCGGCGTTACGGTATCGAAATTGTGTAAGCCACACAAATCGTGTTGGTTTAATGTACATACAAAATGAATCATCCAATGTTGTTTTTAAATATCTATTTGTTCCAAATAAAAACGCAATGACTTTGAATGAAGGAAATCTTCATATTGGCCTTTACGCGCGCCATTCCTTGCCTGTTTATATACTGCAGCTGTCTAGTTCACAAGTGTCAAATGTGAGTGACGTAAATAATAAATCCAAAATTCCAAAAATTAGAAATCTTCCGATAGAGTGATTAATTTTGAGCCACCTTGGATATTCAAAGGTATTAAAAGTGATTAAAAAACATTTGAAAATTATGTAGAGGAAACTGGAAACCCGCCAAGTGTTTTCCTTACCCCTGACACTCGCATAAATCTATGAAATTCTGTGTCACATGTAATTAAGTGCCATGTAAATACTGATTAATCTCCTCTCTAAGTGGTGCATAGTTAACTTATAATTGTTTCCGCCCTTTTACAAACACCATCACAATGGCTATTGTACCAGCTATTTCGCCTCCTATTCATATTTCTGTTTAGCTGTCTCATAAATAAGCAAAAATAAAATAAAAAAATAATCACCAGCAGTGTTGGATAATAGGGCAAAGTTATCATAATCGCTTAATCGAAGTATATTTTTTATGTAATTTATATAATTTCAACTAACTTGATTTTATAATAGCTTTTTTCTCGAATTCCATTACATGCAGTTTTTTGTGGCTTGCGCAAGAAATTGTTCAAATGACTTCCTGTAAATGCTTATGAATTGGAAAAAAACTTACTTTCTGACTTGCTTGCGTATTTCTGAGCACGGCACGGCAGTGATGCAAGTGATATAATTTAAAGATAAGTAAAAATTTAGAAATTCAAATTCAATCAAGATCGGTTGAAAAGGAAATTTCGAGTATTTTGATAAATGTTGCGGCCTTCATTCAAAAAGTGCATGCATCATATTTTAAGGTAGCGTATACGCGCACCAACCGTTGCCTCAACATAGACGCATGTATGTATTGGGTATGGCTTCACAATCAATTTTCAATTTGTAATCGGATAATTTTAGTCATTCAACACATTGTTAAACGTGCTGAACTAACGGTTGAAATGTGTGAACCTTACATTAAAAATTATTCAAATGATAAGAAAAATAAACAGCAATATAACTTTCCTATTGAGACAGTGGATGGAATAGCTAAAGAAAGCGCAAAACTGGGGATCAAATAAGTCAGATACTTAAACCCCTGCACACACTCCAAAAAGAACTGGAGGAACGCATGCTAAGAAAGGCAGATGGCTTAGCCTAACTAATTACAAAGTTGCCAGGATCATGTGTAAACAAGCATATGATGACAAGTATACTAAATCGGTTATATCGTTCGATAGAAGAAACTGTAGAATTTTAGTTGGCCTAATTTCGGCGCTTGCAGGAAATGTAATGCGCCGGGTACAAAAGAAACCTTGGGGCATATTCTATGTTACTGTCCGGCTCTCTCGAACACTAGACTATGCTGCCTGGGTGCTTACAGCTTTAAAAGGCTAGAATCTTTCCCTGAACTGGAGCTCTAGTGACTCCTAAAATTCGCGAACAGTGATGCAAGTGAATGAATGATGCATATTTCCGCTGAATAGGACTCTGATCTGGTATCGCTATGGACCAAAATGGTATCTGCGTGGCTACGGTCAACCAATATAACCTAACCTAGTAAAATAGTTATTCAAAAACAAAACTGAATGATTAATTTTGCACCGCCCTGTGTTTTTCATAAATTTTTGCAAATTTTGTAATTTTTTTTTTTAATGTGCACTTTTTGCAATGAATTGAATTTTTTCACTAAGTTTTCAACTAAGCATTTTTTCAATTTGTGAGTATAGCTGCATGTTTTTATTTTTTGCAAATGCGTAATCAGTGAGGCTAAGAACTTCCGCATACCGAATTTCGATGTAATCGGATAATTTTTCTATTTGCGTGGGTTGCTATTTACGCTTCTAGGTTTGAGTATTGTACAGCTTAAGTGAGATTTTATTTATTTTGGAAATACTTGAAAATATAGGGCAACTCTATTCGAATATACTCCTTTCTTTATCTCCTTTTAACATACATATTTCGTATGTTAGGAGGGTTGGCTTTATTGTGGCTCTCTATTTATTTTGGAAATAATTGGCATCTCCTTTATCTCCTGTTAACATATTTTGATTGTTACGATTTGATTCAATTTATATCTTTCGAATGAGTTCAGATAATTCTGAAATTTTGAAATAATTAAGATATCACTAAAATATATTCGAGAAAAATGTGTTGCTGTTGTTTTATGTACTTTATTTCATATTAAATTTAAATAATTACAATGGCATAATCGGACAACTATAACATAAGTTGTCAGTAGGGGATATAACAAATTAAAAGATTATTTTGGCACATAGTTCATTTTTGTTGTTGTTGTTTTTTCTTTGTTAATGTTGTTTTTTTGTTTTGTAAGTAATGTTGAAATACTTATTCAAAAGCTAATCCTCAAATGAAAATATAAATTAATCAGTACACAGCAAATAACAAGCAATAATTACGAGAATTCATTAAGGGGTCCCGGTGGTCTAGAAGGTATTTTCAGGTATTTTAGGCTGTTTATTTAACTTATTTTACATACAAAAATGAAAAAAAAAAAATCTTTTTTAATTTTAATAATTTAAAAAATGACGCTGAAGTTGACCCTCCCGAAAAATTGGACCTGGACGGTGTTGTCCATTTTGGCTCTTCTATTTATCTGAAACGCAAAATCTAAAAAAATATATTAATCGGTATGAACGTAGCTATCTTGCGCTACTAGAATAAAAAAGAGGTTTAAGGTTTTTAATAAAAAAAGAAAAAACGAAACAATTGAAATATGATTCTAGTACGAGCGCTTGCCCTTGATGTTGTGAACACCATATTAAAATTTCAGACGATTCGGTTGAATAGTTTTTTTTTGTTTTGACAACACCGGACCGAAATGAGTTTAAAGCTTGAGGTGCAGGAGCGCACGGACCGCTCTCTACCTAGTTAGTGGGCTGTAGAAGCTATAATATTGGGAATTTCCGCATGAAAATTTCACAGTATATTCTTAAAATACTATACTTTCGAAATATTGAAAAAACAAAAAAAACGATTTTTTGAAATTTCTAAGAATCAGCTCCCTGTATTTGAGGCAACTAGAACAGAATTTATACAGAGCTTTATAATCACTACCGTTCAAAATCATGTTTATGTGTAAGAGATGCAATAACTTTTCACCAAAATGTTCACAACGAAAATTTGTATAGACGAGACAGGTACCAATGACGTGCTGAATATTTTCTGGGACATCCAAGTTACCAACTGGACAAGCGGTAGACCTTACTTTTTTAAAAGGCTTTGCATTTAGATTAAGAAGCCCTCCCCTTGCACGAGAGTTCAAACTTATAGCATACTCGTATGCAGACAAATCGTCACTGAAATTGTTGATGTTTGTAAAACTGGTCTATCAAATCGGTCAAATCGGTAGATGTAGATTTTTTCACTGAGTTTAAAAGTACCGAGAATTCTTTGACATTTAGTTTTTCTATAAACTGCCTTCAAGGAAGCAGGAGTTTAAATCTTTCCATTTCTTAACACTTAGGCACACAGTCTCGTTAGCAAGGATATGCGGAAGTCTGTCAAAAAGAGTCCAAAACATAATACAATTGAGCTCTAAGAGTATCCAAATATTGCGCAAGCAGATTTGTTTCAATGAGGATCATGTATAGTGATTCGGCGTATTTGCTGCAAAAATATCAGTTTTTTTTAAATAAAGAAACGATAAAGTCTCTCTACTGGCTCGTATTTATCTACACCCCAAACCTGTGCATCATAAAACGTAATTGATCTTGGACGCACATCAAAGTTTTTTAGTTTTAGAAATGATAATCTGAGGGTTATTTATATATTTTAGCTATGTAGCTTTTATTATTGTTTTAGAGTCGGCAAGCTTTAACTCCAAATGCTTGGTGTAAGACAGTTTGTAGTTAAGGAATGCACAAAATATTTATATTCATTGCCAGTCTCTATATTTTCATCGCCAAACTTCCAACTCTACTAAGCAGGAATTCTTGTGCACTCCCTAAAATCCAAACATTTAGACTTAGATAAATCAACTCTAAGGCCCCATTGAAAGCTATAATTTCGTATTGCATCGACCATATCCTGTAGGTCAGTCGGAGACTCGTCAAGAAGCACTAAGTCGTCAGCGTACATTAGAACCTTAATGCAACGGTTAGCCTCATTTATTCCACCCGGTAGAAATTTGTTGAAGTCATTTTAGTATAAGGAAAACAAGATCGGACTTAACATACAACCTGGTCTAGCTTCTTGATTTACAATCTAGTTTGTGGTTTCGAGAAAAATTTCAAAAAAAAAATTAGAAATATTTGTATTGCATGTAAATGATTTTAAGCGGTATGCCACTGTAAAAATCTGAGACGTGCGGGAGCCATAGACCATAACTTTGTTCTACAAAAATGTTCTACTCATGATGCACTTTCCCGATTATTTGCTCGCATTTCTGTTCCAATCACAAACATTTAAATTTGTTGTGCTGTATTATTTGCTTTTAATTTTTTGCATATCTTTCAATTGCTTAAAAACAACTCAACTCTGCCCATTTTGATTGCGAAAATTCGTTATTTGCCAAAAGCAATTTGTCTATCAAAGCACTTGAAATTTTTAGACTAACTAGCAGGTGTGAGCCAGAAAACTATACACATTAGGGTGCATCAATGGCGATACAAAAAAATAATACTGTTTTTGACTAGTAATGACAAATTTATTTATTTTTTATTTTATTTAAAAAAAATGTTTTTTTTTTTAATTTAACTAAGGAACTTTCTACAATATATACATATGTAGTTATGCACTTAGAAATATAATCTATGAGTTTGTATATGACTTAGGACTAGGTTTTTCAATGCCGCTCCAATAAATGACAAGTCGATATCTTTGATATCGTTGAGTTTCTTGTATTTAAAGTCTTCTGCCAAAATATTTCGGAAAAGTATGAAGATTTACGTGAAATAGACTCTCAGTGGAAGTACGAGTACTTCCGAAAATCTCATTATTTTTATTTCGCCAATAAAGTTTAAAAAAAAAGTTCGTTTGTCTTTTAAGCCTAAACTCTTCTATCATTTGAAAAAAATTTTTTTTTTTGTGAAAAAAATATTTAAAAAAAATTTTTTTTTTTTTAAAAAAATATTTTTCAAAATTTATTTTATTTGTAGAAACAACTTCAATTTCTTTAGCCGAAACCAGAATAATGAGATTTTTGGAAATGTTTTCAACTCGATACCCTCACATAAATGTTAATTTTTTTCCAAATATTTTTGTAGATATCTCAAAATACAATTAATATTATTATTTCGAAACTTTTTTTTCGTGAAGCATTAATTCGGAACTAAATCTGTTTACTACATTTTAAAACTTCCGCCAAAATAATTCGAAAAATTATTAAGATATACATACGTGAGCTGAACTAATTTCTGAGCTGAAATCAATTACAAAAATCTCATTATTTTCATTTCGTAGATAAAATTTTGAAAAAAATTGTCTGCAGATCTTTTAAGCTTAACTCTCTGAAGTTTTTTTTTTTTGTGAAAAAAAATATTTTTCAAAATTTATTTTATTTGTAAAACAACTCAATTTCTATGAACATTTTCAAATCGATCGGCATTATAACCTCACATAAGTCTTAATAATTTTCCAAATATTTTTGCAGAAATCTCAAAATACAATAAATTTTATTATTTCCAAACCCTTTTTTTGTGAAGCGTCAATTCGGAACTAAATCTATTTATTATATTATATTTTAAAACCTTCGCCAAAATATTTCGAAAATCATTTCCAAAAATTTCATTACTTTGATTTCGTGGATAAAATTTTCAAAAATTTGTCTTTCAGATCTCTTAAGCTTAAACTCTTTTGAAGTTTATTTTTTCTTTAAAAAAATTATTTGTAAAGAAACCTGAATGCTTCAGCTATTTTCAAATTGATAACCTCACAAAAAATCTCATTATTTTGATTTCGTGGAAAAAAAATGTATCAATTTATCTGCAGATCTTTTAAGCTTAAACTCTTCTGAAGTTTTTTTTACCATTTATTTTATTTGTAAAAAAAAAAACGAATTTGTTTTAGACATTTTCGAATCGATCGGTATAACCTCAAATAAATCTTAATATTTTTCCAAATATTTTTGCAGAAATTATTTTATTTAAAAACCAAACTCAATATTTTTCGGAATTTTCAAATCGCTTTATTTCATTGTCTGACATAAATGTTGATATTTTTCCGAATATTTTGCAAAAATCTTAAAATACCACAGATTTCATAATTTCAAAACTTTTTTTGGACGAAGCTCCCTAATGTGCAAATTAAATATTAAGTACGAACAACAGATTTTTATCTTCTGTCAACTATCTTCCAAACAATCGTCTAACATTAATTATGTAAGAAACACTACAAACAACTTAAGACCGACCACAAATTGAATACCAGCCAACGGCGTTGCGTGCAACAACTTCCTGACCAAGTCAAGCTACAAGCGCATTGGCCAACAACAGCAACAATTGAAATGGCGCACAGTTTTCTTTATGAACACATGCAAATTAAAGAAAAAAAGTTGTGCAATTTTTGTGCAACTTGTTGCAATTATAATAAATATGCCTTGTCATTTTTTTCGCTTGCGCCCGGTGACTAATGTCTGCAACTGTGCGAAACTGAGATTTCTTGATTTGTTGCACTACTTACTTTTGCTCATAGTACAACGTTCTGTGAATAGATTACCAGCAATTGAGTGTAAATCAAGTAAATTTACAATAATCACAAGTTAAATGACGCGAGTCAAGTCAACAATAACAACAACAAATATGGCGAGCGATAGATTTGAATAAGTCATGTAAATATATGCGGCAACAAAGCAATCAAAAATTTCCAACTCTCGCATATCATCCAATTGCGGGCCCGTCACTTTAATTGCTAAAACGCAATTGAAGGATTTGTTTATAAAAATAACAACAACAAAAAATTGAAAATGTGTTCCTTTGCATCAAATGGTCACCTATTGCCTTAGGCAGCAGTAGAAAGAATTCGCCAGCGAATTCACAAATCATTCATTCACGTTCCTTCAGTTTTAGAAAATGAAAAAAAAAATACGAAAATGTTTGCTCATTTCTCTTCACATTTGATTTATGGCATACATTATTTTCTTTCACGCTTTGAACGTCCCATAGGCAACGCCAATTCATATCTCAACACTCCTTAGGCTGTTCAACCGACCATGCATTGTTACAGCCAACCACTTGAACCAAATATTAAAGTATTTACAATCGTACAGTACAGTTGCTCGAATATTTTCTACCATCTTCACGCCCAGTTTCAGATTATTTAATAGGTATACACAAAAGTTGCATTGCATTCAATTGATGTGTAGTGAAACTTATTTTATTTTTTAATTGCATAGATTATTCTCGTGGTTTTCGATGCAGTCTGCTGTAGTGTTCTTTGACGTTACTTGTTTTTGGTTTTTATACTGACTGCGCATTGGTGCTGTCGTGCCACTTTTCCACTTTCATTGGTGCTAAATGAATGGGAGTAGACCATTTACTGGAATCACGTTTTCAGCGCATACAACAATGCATTAATATATTCAGATGTAAGGCTGGCTTTCTTCGGTAATAAAGTGGTCACATGCGGAATTACTCATACTATTGAATTGAAGGAACTATTGTACTTAGGCGTGGGAAGCCTGTGGACCAACTCTGTACAATGTTATTCGTAGTAACTGGTCATAATGGCAATCAAAATTAATTATTTTACATGAAATAGGAAAAAAAAAATTTATCTGGGAACAGTTTTTAGAGTGAGCGGTCAATCAGGACTAAATTAATGAAGTAGGAACAGTTTTTAGAGGGAGCAATCAAAAATATTACATATTGCAAATAAAATTGAATAAAAATATTTTACCTGGGAACAGTTTTTAAACTGAACAATTGGTCCTAATTAAATATTTCAAATAAAATTAAAAAAAGTTGTACGAATATTTTTCAGTGGGAATAGTAAATAAAGACTAAATATTTATTACACGATTCAAAAAAAAAATGTATCTAGCAGCAGTTGTTAGAGAGAACAATCAATCAATATTAAATATTTTAAATAAAATTATATAAAAATATTTTATCTGGGAACAGTTTTTAAAGGGAAGAATTGATCACGATTAAATTTTTTAAATGAAACTAAAAAACCAATGACCAATTTTCAGTGGAAAGAATTAAGACTAAATATTTTATATAAAAGTAAATGAAAATGTTTTATCTGAGAACAGTTTTTACAGTGAAAAGTCAATGAAAACTAGATATTTCATACAAAGTTTAAAAAAATTTATCTAGGAACAGTTGTTATTTTGTATAAAATTTTAAATAATTCATCTCCGAACAATTTTCAGTGGTAACAGTCAATCAAGAGTAAAAATGTTAAATAAAATTAAAAAAAATTTGATCTAGGAACATTTGTTTGAGGAAAACGTCAGTTAATATTAAATACTTTATATAAAACTAAAAAAAATTATTTCATCTGGGAACAGTTTTTAGAGTGAAAAGTCAATTAAGTCTAAATACTTTAAATAAAATTAAAAAATAAAATTGATCTAGAAATACTAGGGGCATTATTCAATCAATAGTAAATATTGTCTGTAGTATTTAAAAACAATCATATTTTGTCTAGGAGCAGTTTTAACAGTGAAAAGTCAATTATGGTAAGTCTAAATACTTTAAACAAAATTTAAAAAATGTATGTAAGAACAGTTGATAGAGGGGACAATCAACAAGATTGAATATTTTGAATAATTTAAAAAATTTATCTACGAAAAATTTCAGAATAGTAAATCCAGACTAAATATTTTTCATAAAATTTGTTGAATGAAATACCCGGAAGAATAAAAAGCCGGCCGATCAATATTTACAGTTTGACAATTTGTTAGCGATTCATTTCAAATTTTACTAAGTTTACTAAGTACTAACATAAAAAGTACTAAATTAGAAAGTTGAAAATATATAAGAGTTGCCATACTTTCTTGTGCATATTTAACAAAATAAAAAAAAAACAGATTTTACCGGCAAACAGCTTTTAGGGGGAGCCGTCAATCACCATTAAATGTTTTACGTAAAATTAAATAAAAATATTTTATATAAGAACAGTTTTTAGTGGGAATGGTCAAAAACTAAATATTTTATATAAAATTAAAAAAAAAAATTATATGAACAGTGTTTAGAAAAACTCAATCAAAATTAAATGTTTTACGTTAAATTAAATAAAAATATTTTATCTAGGAATTTGCTTTTGGTGGGACCAGTTCATCAAAAATGACTACATACATTTTATTTACAAAACAAAAATAAAACAATATTTTAACTAGGAACAGCTTATTCATAAAACATTGGAATAATCGTTGTTGGGAGCAGCACCTAATTTACATGACATAATTTAAGTATAGGGTTAATTGTATAGTTTTTATTTAATAATTTAGTATTGTAGTCTAACTTATAAGATTGTAATATTTTTAACTCGTAACACCTGGTCACCCTATCCCTTGTACTTGTCCTTGAATTATATTAATACACATTATCCTATATTTGTCATTTTCCTAACGTTCGTATCAACGCATTCTTATGTGCATACATTATATATAAGCTGTGCTAAGCAAATATTTCGAGACTTGAAGCTCGACATCAGCTGAGGCCGGTGAACTTAAATATTGTAAAGGGATAACAAACACACGAACGCGTAAATTTTTAAGTGCGAAAAATAAATTATAAAGTTTTGTGAAAATTAAAGTGTTTAATTTGAAAACTATTAGCTGCCAAAAAAGCTTGGTGGTTTAACAATCGTACTTTCGTTGTGTAAAGCAGAACTCTATATCCCATAAAGAACGACTTTCTATAGAAACAATTAAGAAAAATTACCTTTAGTTGCGACTTCCAATATGAAAAATATGTAAAATGAGATCTGCTTAAAATATTCAGCTTTCAAAGTGCGAGAGCAATTACCCATAAATTTTCTTAAATAACAAAATCATAACTTCTGAAAAATTGTGAATAGTTTTCCTAAAAGGTATTATTTGCTTTACAGAAAAAGAAAAAGTATTTTCCAGTCGGAAGTATTTAATTTATTAACATTTTTAGTGTTGAAAATCACTAGGATTGAAAAATTGCTGATTGCTCTTACTTAGACTATAATTACACAATTTTCAAATAATGGGAACAGTTTATGCTTTCCAGAGAGAAAATAAATTAAAAAAATCAAAATGACTACCAAAATGATCTATCTTCAAAAAATGAATGCAGCTACCTACCATTTATCTTAAATTTTAATTTCATGATATTTTCTAAAACATGGGAATAGTTATTCTCAAAAGGTAAAAATTTCATTGTACAAAAATATTTGCGCAGTACGTAATATGGCTCGAATTAGTTTACCTAGTACCTATACTAGGAACAGTTTTGTACTATCATACAAATCAGAATTACATGGACTACAAAGAAGGATTAGTGCCAATATCTGTGAAAATGCTTGGCAAACCTGGCCAAGGCTAAATTTACGTATGTCCAAGAGTATTATAAAATTGAGTATACTTCAAATTAAGACCCTAGTAGGGTCTCTCACAGGACATTGTCTCATAGGAAATTACGCAAGGAGATGAGGCGTTTACATGCATGATTTCTTTCGAAGGAATGAGGAGAAATCGGAAATAATTTAACACCCTTTCTGCACATGCCCGGCTCTAGCTAGAAGCAGGAACCGATATTTAAGATTCTACTTTTTAAGGAATATAGATAATCTTTACACCTTAGGTATCAACAACATTTTACGCTTTATCCAAAGCTCAGGATGGTTCAATCTGGAAGGGGAATATAGCCCAGCCCCTGCGGCTCAAAACGGACCCATTTCGTGGTCTAATTGGCATCGCTGTTTCTATGGGCGATGCAGCTGCCAAATCTACCTACATAACTAAATTACAAAATAGGAATAGTTTTTTTTCTATGAGATGATATATTCAATACAGATAATTCATTAGCATGCATCAAACTCTATCAAAGAGCTGAGCTTTCCCCATATGAGAATAGTTACTCATAATTTTCCTCAGACTACGATTGATTAACTTAAGAAAAAATAGAGTTTTCATCAGGAGAAATTAAAAAACAAAATTTGAAATATGCTTTCAAAAAGATCTTCAACAAGTAGCTATTTATTGTGTTACCCCGAAAAGAAAGCAACTCCAGCGATTTGCTGGTTAGCTAGAAAGTTGTCGCTCATTACAACTCTCTTGAATTTCAAAAGAAGATATTGCTAACTTTAACTCGTCGTTTTCGAGATAACATCAGCATCAAGGGCAAAGGTCAACGCTTCTGCTAGAGTTCTTCGTCAGCGAAACCACGTTTCAATGCGGTATGAAGGAATGTAGGGCCCAAAAAAACTTATACTCATCAGTACTAAATCTTCCATCGTCCTATTCTTAACATGAAAAAGCGTGGTCTTTAAGCTACGCAATTTCGAGGACTCAAGCTCTTGGAATGAATTGGATGATGCTACAAATCTATGTATGGATACAAAGTCATATCACTAGAGCAAAATTACTTAGTGAGACATTTATTATCATTGCAAATGGAGAAAAAAATCAAGAAATTTCCGCTTAACTTCAACTGCTGAGAATTTGTTAGCATTCGAGATGCTTTCGGAAATGTTCGCAAAATATCTCAGTGAGCTCATTGGTGTGGTGTGAACAGTACTGCAACTACATCTAATTCACATTTTCCAAATAAACACCTCCTAAATGGAGTCATTGGAGGCCAACCATCGACTATAGCTGCCTAATGTGAGAGCTTTGACACCAAAACATTCTTCGAATATAAATACGCATACTTGCACATAGTCCATAGTCCAGTGAGTAAGTCCAATAGTATTCGTATATTTTGAATCTTTAATTTCAGGCATTAAGAAATGCCATTAGACACGTATGCCATGTGCCAGCTTAAACAGATGACTAGCCATAAGTGACGTCAACAAATGTTAAAAAAAAATTTAAATGAGATTTTGACTTTGAGAAAAAGGTAAATCCACAACTGTTTTCTTAGCCATCGTTAACGTAAAACAAAATAACGATTTCGCAACCGAACTCCTTAAAGCGATTTAAGCCAAAATGTACCAACCAACAGCGAAATTTTATTACAACAATTCTAACATTTCCCTCGCTTGCAATGTTCTCAAGTCCCTGCTTCCATACTTACATTATATTGAAAAGTAAAATATAATTGCTTTCGGTGTTCTCAGCGCAGCAGATAAGTGACCAGAGTGCGGGTGAGTTAATGCAATTTGAAATTATTGTCACGTCGCAGTTTGCGTTCGTGCTATTGTGGAAAGTTCAATTTGGTCATTCAACGCAGCATAGAATTGTTTTCAATTTAAATTTATTTGTAGTTATTATTTGAAGCGCTCAATTGTTTAATTTTTGGTTTGTTTTCACAATGATAATAAAAATAACAACAGCTCGCGTTGTGAACCAAATTGGGTTGATTTTTAGTTGAAGGTAGAGAGAGAGCAATTGGCGGCGAGAACTGTAAAGAAGGTTTTTAAAAGCAATAGAGATGATGTTAGATAGTTGCAGTGTAAATTTTATCTTTCGTATTGTTTGCAGCTAATTGCAAAACTTCTATTTATAAATAAAAAGTGAATATAAATTATGTATTTTTAATAATGCTTCCACAATATAATATGGGTATGTACTGAAATGCGTACAATTACAATGACATGTTCGTAGTTGCCTCTCAGTATCAATACAAATACTTGCGGTTTTTTAATATATTAAAATGTTTACGAGTGGGAACAGTTTTTTAGACACTGTTCTCAGTTATTATACCTAGTTGTATTGTACGAAATACAAATACATGTACGTGGTGTAACTTTTCCAAGTGAGAACAGTTTTTATTTAAACTGTTCCCAGGCCAAATTATGTTCAAATTGTATTGTGAATGCTTAGTGCCACACACGCATTGTACACTTAAAGATGTTTTCAACCAGTTTGTGTGTCGATTACTCAAAAACGAGTGTTATATAGTTAAAAATAATCGGAACAAAGCTCTGTTCAAATTGTACTCAATTTTTGTTCACAGAAATTTATTTGTATAAATCTTTAATATTTATGCGCAATCCTCTAATTGCCTTACTGTGCCATGCTATGCAAATTGTATTCATAAATTATTTTTCTTCTCCTTGCTCTTTCAGGTCGTTTCGGACGTGTCATTGTTATACCCAAAGATGGCAATGATAATATGTTGCGTCGTGAAATCTTCCAAGAATTGCGACATCTGGATGAACTGATACAGAATGCAACCGTCGAGTATGAGGGTGAATTATTCACGTACAAGGATGCCTGTGCGCGCTGGGAGAATGAATGCTTTCAAAATGATATATTGAATTTAGATTTCATAATGGATGATGTAAGTAAAAAAAATGTAAAACCAAAAAAAAAATATAAAAACATTTGCGATACAAACACTTTTTTCAAAATATCTTACCCCCTTTACGCTTGACTCTTTCAGATTGAATCCGGTGAACTGAATCTCACTTTTCCCATCATGTTCAATCCAGTCACTTGGGACGCGCATGCTTTTCCCGTCTTCTTTGGCGGGACAAAGTTGACGGAGGATAATATAATTGTTAGCGTACCGGCGATACAGTTGGTATATTTCGTGACTGCGGACACTAAGCGGCAAGATGCAAAGTGGGTTCTAAAATAAAATAAGCTAAATTTGTTTTTTGATTTTCTATGTAATATCTTTACTGCAGAGGTGCCGAATGGGAAGAGACTTTCTTGAAAGTTGTGGGAAAAGCAGAGAATTCTGGGCTCTTCAAACACATTTCAGTATCATATTTCGCCTCACGTACTTTGGATCATGAGCTAGAGAAGAATACGCGTACTGTGGTGCCATATTTTAGTTCAACATTTGCTCTAATGGCGCTTTTTAGGTATGTAAAAATTAATTTACTACAATTTTGAGGAAAAGCGGCATAATTTAACAATTTAATTAATTAGAAATTTGAAATACCGATGAAGTGGTCAAGCAAGTTCAAGTAACTGGGAAGAGTCTCCTGAACTATTCCCAACCAGACTGTTAATGTTGTTAGCTAAAATCGTATGAATTCATGTTGATTGCGTGATTTTCTCAAGTGGAAACAGATGTTAACAAAACTGTTCCCAATCTAAATTTTAGTTTAGCTTGCGCCATAAACTATTTTTAATTATTTCGAAGGATTTTGTCAAGTGGGAACAGTTTTGTTAACATTTTAGTTTTTTGTGCCATAAACTATTTTAATAATTATTTCGATGGATTTTCTCACCTGGGAACAGTTGTTAACAGTTTTGGCAAAAATTTGGCTTGAGAACAGTTTTGTTAACATCTGTTTCCACTTGAGAAACCCGTTAACAACTGTTCCCAATCTAAATTTTAGTTTCACGTGTACTATAATACATAAGAATTGTTTCGAATCTTAAAAACACATCTTGAAAAATGCTAACTTTACATGGAATTTTCCACTGAAAACAGTTATTTATTAATTTGATTTGAATTTAGAGCAAAGTAGGATCGAACGAGCGAAAGCGAGATTATGAGTTTCGAATTTGGAATAATCAAAACTATAATTACCTATTACGCAAGCGTTTATTAAAGAGAATTTTTGCTTTAAACTCGAAAATAATTTTTATTAAACTTAATACCAATAAAATATTTTTTAACTTTTCGGGACCCAAGGTCGATAGTTGATATGCTTTATCTGATTTTTGAAAGTTTTTTACTGGTAGGTTTGAATTTTTTTCGTACCTGGGAACAGTTCATACCCTTTTAGTTTCCAATAGTTACTTTTGTCAATTATTATTCCTCATTTCTTCAAATCAAGAAACAGTTTAATTTTTTTTTTTTTTTTTTTTTGGAACAATTTTTTTTTTTTAATGCGCCCATCCCATTTACTATTAATTTCATTAATGCACTTATAAATTTGTTATATTTAATTCATATTTTAGTATTATCACCTGCATGATGGGCGATGCCGTACGCTCAAAACCATGGCTCGGTCTGATGGGCAACATATCGGCAATCATGGCCACTTGCGCGGCCTTTGGACTGGCCATGTACTGTGGCATTGAATTTATTGGTATCAATTTGGCGGCGCCCTTCTTAATGATAGGTAACTAATAAAACATAATTTTCATTCAACACACACAAGAGTTCGCATGCACATACAAATATAATTCATACATCTTTTTCTCTTTCCTCCCCTACTTCAAGGTATTGGTATCGACGACACATTCGTCATGTTGGCCGGCTGGCGTCGCACACCAGCCAAAATGCCAGTTGCAGAGCGTATGGGTCACATGATGTCCGAAGCGGCCGTCTCCATCACCATTACCTCACTCACCGATCTGTTCTCATTTTGGATTGGCATCATTAGTCCATTCCGTTCGGTACAGATTTTTTGCACCTATTCGGTATTTGCGGTCGTTTTCACTTTCATTTGGCACATCACTTTCTTCGCCGGCTGCATGGCAATATCTGGCTACAGGGAACGGCACAATTTGCACGCGCTCTTCGGTTGTAAAGTACAGGCGATGTCGGTAGCCATTAAAGGTGAGCTAATTTGGAGTTGTGAGAAGTCAAAATATTGCAAGAAAAACTTAATTAATTAAATAGTTTTGTTGCGGCTTTGTTGGGTGGAGTTAGTTGCTGTTATTTCCAATGTTATAATTTTTATTTTTATCTACTGCATTTTATTATTATTTTCGACTGCCAACACGCGACCCAAACTTTCACAATCCGCTGAAATTTCATATAGGCACAGGTTATCTTATTGTATATTTGTATATATAAATTTGTTGTTGTATAGGTATTAAGTTTTAAAATTTTTGTATATTTGTGTGTCTTACAAGCACAACAAATAATTGTTTCCGTTCATTACCGCGCCAGCGCCGCCAACAGTTAAATTGTCGAGACATGTTTTCGCCATTTTCATGGTTCATTAAGTTGTCGCTTCGGTCGGCTGGCATTTCGTCTGCGAAACTCACTTTTATTTTTATTTATTTTTTCTTCACTTGCTTTTGTCTTCGTATTATATTTTGTTAACCTGCATTCACGTCGTGAATATTTTGATTTGATATTTCTCTTTGTGGCACCTGCAATCGAAGACGGCGGTTTGCTGTTTCTCGGACTTTGCCTTTGAGTATAGTTTTTGTCTTTGGACTTGCTTTTTCGACCTTTTTATGCATTTGTGTATTGTCTTCTTCCGGCGTGTTTTTTATGCTTGCGGTGCGCAATTGCATTGTGTCTACATTGATTGCCTGCTCCTCAGCAGATAATTACAGCACATGGCAGCTACCCTAGTAGCGCTTGAATGGCATTTGATTGAGTGATTTTGCCACTGTTGGTAAATAAAATAAAGTAAATTGAAATGGAATTAAATAAAATCAAATGAATTAAATTAAATGTAACTAAAATAATTTAAATAAAAACATGAAATACAATTAACGTTAAAATTGATATAAAATAAAAAACCAAATTAAACAAAATAAAATAAATTAAATTAAATTTAAAATATAATAAAAAGTAAAATAGAATAAATTAAAATTAAAAAATAATTTAAAAAAAATAAATAAAATATAATAAAATTCAATTATTCAAAACTGACAAGTAATGAAAAAAAAAATGAAATGAGTCCAAATAAACTAATATAATAAAAAAATTAAATTAAATTAAATTAAATTTAAATTAAAGTTCAAATACATCAAAACATGGAAAATAAAACCAACTAAACTATGAATTAATGTAAAGTAAAATAAAATAAATTTAATTAAAAATTAGAATTAAAATATAATACATTTTTTTATTTGGTGATAAGAACACTTTCCTTGAAGTAGATCGCCTAAAAGATAAAATCAATTCAACGTTCATTTTTGTGGATTACGAACGGTGACTAATTTGCGTTAATGCTGCTGATGAAGTTCGTCAGATGTTTAATTTTTAAGTGACTTATTCCCGGCTAAGGGGAAGGTGCTGAAATGATTTCGTCTCATCATCCATACAGTTGACGCAAAAATCCCTCGCGGATAGGGCCTGTGAGGTTCTGTCATCCTCAGAATATTCTTCGAATGCCGACCCACACGTAGACAAAAGGATTTCGCAACCTTACAACTTTGTGTACTTGCCTATCGTTCCAGGCGTAGAGCACAGGTTATCAAGGGTATCCCGTTCCTCTCCTTTCCCGGAAAAACTACCACACAGGTCCGTTGTTTGGCCCGCTTAGCGGTTTCCCGCAATGTCGCTGTGACCAGATACCCGAATTAGCCTTATGTCAAAGAATTCGCCTGCAATTGAAAGTGCAACCAGGCATTCCCTGATCATTTTTGGGAAGACCCTAATTGTCTCTTTGCTAGCAGAGTAAATATTTACTTTCTTAATGGCTATTACGCAAATGAATAGCCAATCTGCAGCTTCTTTGATTGCGGCTACCTCTGCTTGAAACGCACAGCAGTGATCCGGTAACCTGAATTTGAGTCTGATGGGAAGCTCTTCGCAGAATACTCCTCCGCCAATCCATCCGTCCAACTTCGAGCCATTCGTGAACAGGTTCACCAAGCTCGGTCTGCAGTCTACTCCTCCCATGATGGAATATGGGCAGAGAAAGTTCCGCTTTAACTAAGCGAGGGTATACACAGATCCGTTGTCAGCGGGATAAACCCAAAGTTTTTGAGGGTACTTGAGTATTCGTAAGTGAGTTCGAGCCTAAGGCTCGAACCTCTCAGCCTGATTTTGATACGTGCAGCGGCAGTCTACAAGTATCACATTTAACATTACATTAAGCGCTACGGTAGGAGTGGTTCGGAGCGCCCCACTGATTTCAATGAGTGCAGTCCTCTGAACTCTCCCCAGCTTCTTTACCGATGTCATCCTCTCCAGTAAGTTCCCCCACACAATGACTCCATATAACAGAATTGGCTTTTTCTTTTGCCAATAGCGCATTTTTAACTCAATGTTAGGCTTACTGTCAAGAATTAAGCTTAGGTACTTCACCTTGTCAGAAAGCACCGACGGAGTGCCACCTAATGAGAGGAGTGAAGCTCGGGGTATTTTATATTTCCTCGTAAATAGACCGAGCTCCACTTTAAGGGGATTCATCGACAAGCTGCAGTCTGCTACCCTTCGAACAACTACGTTCAGATATCCCTGCATCAAATCGTACAAGGAATCTACAAACTTTCCTCTAACAATTAGTGTCATGTCGTCCGCGTAGGCAGTCACCCTGCAGTCTCCTCTCATCAGCTCCCCCAGTAAGTCATTGCTTACGGTAACCCAGAGAAATGGTGAGAGAACACCGCCTTGCGGAGTGCCCTTACTCACATGTCGACGGAGAGAGACGTCGCTCCATTCTGCCTCTACCGTTCTCTAGCGAAGCATTCTGTAGATAAATCTGGTAAAGTCGGCTCCAACCCCCAGTTTACCCAGAGATATAGAGATTGCCCCCGGACGGACGTTATCAAAAGCCCCCTCAATGTCGAGGAAGGCGCCAACTGCAAGTTCTTTCTGATATAGAGATTCCTCAATATTTTTAACGATTGTATCCAGAGCATATGGAAGCATGTTGAGTATGCGACAAACGCCCCGAGGAATTTCGCTTCTTATATGCAGATCAATCAGTCTCTCAAGAGTTTTCAGCCAGAAAGACGCAAGACAGATTGGCCTGAAATCCTTAGGGGAGACTGTAGCTCCGGCTAACTATTTTCTCGTTTCAAAACTCAAACGACTGCTTCTCGTTAGAGAACATAAAATTCAATGTGTGGCGTAAATTGAAGTCACATCCGGAAAATGTGCTTAGGAAATGTGTTGATTATTGGATTATTTGTTGACAGGTGTGCTATTATATTCCTGAGGGTGGCCTACTTTCAAAGCAATACAATAAATTTTAATGAAAATCTAATATCTTCTGTCTTGCTGACCATTTCACCACACTTTCCGTACAGAATATGTATGTACGTGCTTACGTTTTCTGCTATAGGTAAAGTCACTCCTACTTTCCAATCAGGCTACCATTGATCTTACCTCATCACTTGTATTTCATCCAATTTATGCTGGCGCGCAGCGACAGCAGACAACCTATTTCTTTTTGTCTACACTTTGCTGCCACAGAACTCCATAGCCATTTGAAAAACTCAATTAACCTCAACATAATAAACTTGTTTACACTAAAGCCTAGTGATCTTGAATGGCTAAGTTGTCTGATTATAAGCGTATCTTGATCAGACAACAGTTTCGTGCGCGGTTGATGGTTGGCAAGCTGATTCGCGTATAGGAAGAAAAAGTGGGAGCGCATGTAAGCAATGCACCTGTGCAACAATGAGAACAACAAAAACAAGTAACTAATAATGTTATTAGAGCAGCAATGATCGACGGATGGTAAGCAGCAGCACATGTCGGAGCCAACAACGCAGTGGCATAGTAGTAGATTCAGTGAACTCAATGCAGTGCACATTTTTTCTAGGTCAATGTTAGCAATAATGGCAAAAACAAAAGAAATAGAAATATAAATAATTACGTTTAGGAGAATTGCAATAATAATTGCCACGCGTAAATTGTGGCAACATGCCAGTGATCGTGTCTTTTTGCGCAACCGAAGCGCAGTAAATGCTGGCCTTCTTGTAGGAAATTTTTTAATTCAACGTTTATTTCAAACAAACTTTTATTGTAATACTTCGTTTTTACTTCCACTGATTTGTGTTTTTTTTTCGTCTTACTTAACAATTTCTTTCCACACAGAAAAGCGCAACTTTTTGTATAAAGCCATCATGGCCGGTGGCATCAATCGCGACGATCCCGATAATCCAATCGATAACAAAGATCACATGTTAATGGCCTTCTTCAAGGACCACCTATCCGCCGTGATCAATAATAAATGGTGCAAAATGTTGATCATACTGATCTTTGCGGGATATTTAGCTGGCGCTTGCTTTGGACTCACACAGATAAAGGAGGGTTTGGAGCGGCGTAAATTGTCAAAGGCTGATTCGTACTCGGTGGAGTTTTTCGATCGTGAGGATGAATATTATCGCGAGTTTCCATATCGCATGCAGGTAAGTCTAACGCTCTTGCTCGCCTAACTAATTTTCCATTTTAGCTCTTCCATTAAACGCTTTTCTGCTTCTCTTCACTTCTCGCACACACAGGTCATCATCACTGGCGATCTGAACTACTCCGATCCCATTGTGCAAGATCAAATTGAGGAGCTGACACGCACACTTGAGAATACTTCGTATGTAACTTCTTCGCTCTACACGGAATCGTGGATACGTTCGTTCCGCTCGTTTGTCGATCGCAACAATGACTATCTGAATCTTACCATCGACGATGAGCAATCGTTTATAGATGCGGTGAAAGAGCATTGGCTTTTCCCAGGCAATCCCTTCTCACTCGATGTCAAATTCAACGAGGATGAGACGCGTATTATCGCCTCACGTTTTCTCATACAAGCCGTGAATATCACCGACACAAATCACGAAAAGGAAATGGTGCGTGATTTGCGTCAAATTTGTAAAGCCTCGCCGCTGAATGCGTCAATATTTCATCCTTACTTTGTATTCTTCGATCAATTCGAACTTGTGCGTCCGACCTCATTGCAGTCAATGATCGTTGGCGCGATCATTATGATGATCATCTCTTTCATATTCATACCCAATATACTCTGCTCACTTTGGGTTGCCTTTTCAATTATTTCGATTGAGTTGGGCGTTGCCGGTTATATGGCTTTGTGGGATGTAAATCTCGATTCGATTTCCATGATCAATCTGATTATGTGCATTGGTTTCTCGGTGGACTTTACGGCGCACATTTGCTACACTTATATGTCGTCGAAGAAGCGCAGTCCGAAAGCGCGCGTGCGTGAGGCACTGCACTCACTCGGATTACCGATTGTGCAGGGCTCCAGCTCAACAATACTCGGCATTATCGCATTGCTGCTGGCACAGAGCTACATCTTCCTAGTTTTCTTCAAAATGGTATTTCTGGTGATATTCTTCGGCGCCATGCATGGCCTCTTCCTGTTGCCCGTGCTCTTGTCGCTCTTCGGACCGGGCTCATGGCAGACATGGTCCGGCAAAGACTTGGATGATGACAACGATGAAATTACGGATATTGAAAGCCCTATGAAGTTGTCCAGCATAGACAAGTTGAGCTCCTACTACCTGCAACAGCACACCCCATTAGGGCTGCCTGGCCCCTACGGCACGGGAAAAGGTTTTCTTGGCGCACCTTACAAAGCCTACGGTGATGAAAAAGATTTGGGTATAGGTACTTCAGGTGAGGACTCATCTGAAAGCAGTTCAAGTCGCTCACAGCGCCGTCAGGCACTCGAAGACGAGCACACGCGCCGTCGCTACGAGGAAGGTTGGCGTCGCTCGTCCTACCACAACCTCTACACCAACTCACAATCACAATTCCAGCCACACACCGACCTCTACGGCCAACAAGTGACCGCGCAAGAGTGGCGCGCACGCCTCGACGAAGAGCAAGAACAACGTAAACGTAGCGCCGTAGGTATGCGCGCCTACGACAATTTCGCTGCTGACATCGTACACATGCAGCGACGCCATCCCGCATTCGGTGATGATATGGTTGATGCGCCAGTGGCGCGTGTTGCCGCCGGGCACTACACGCCCACCTCCTCGCTGGATGAACGTTCGCGTCGCAAATATCGACCCTCTGTAGCGGCGGCGACGGGCACACAAAGCGCCGGCAGTGGCGATGACAGTAGCTATCATCAGCAGCTGAGCGCTGCACAACCCACAGCGAACACCTCCGTGAAACGTTACCATCGTCGACGCTCGTCCGAAGACTCTACACGCCATTACCAACGTTGGCCGCCATCTAATATTGAGGAGCGTTGTGCACGCCGCTTTGCCACCACTACACGCGATGATACCGCGGCTTATGTGCCGGCGCATGCCAATTCCTCCTCTACCGCAGCTGCAGCCGCCGCCCCCAATGCCTACCGCCAACATCCGCCAATGCGCTCCTCATCACATCACAATTTGTATTATCCCAATGGCACGCAGCATCCGCCAACGTATCAGTATGGCGGCCATTACTACAAGTGATATGGACGAGTTGGCGTTAGACCTAAATCTGTGTGAAAAGGAAAATAAATGGCCGACATTAGTCAAAGTATGGACGCAAAAAATGAAGCGAGGTCGCAAACCTCAAGCGCACGCAATTGAACTATGCACTTTGCCGGTACCGAATTAGGTGTTATTGAAAAACTAATTGTATGTAGTAGTTTTTTTTTAATAAATTTAGTGTTGTGTTGGTTTTTATTTTCATATGTTTTGTGCAAACAAGCCACTATAGTTTCTTTTTGTTTTAATTACAATTTTTTTATACATAGTTAGTTTTATACAAACACAATTCTAGTTAATGCGTAAATACCAGAAATAGAAAATGTATACAATTAGCGTAAATAACAAATGAAACTAAATACTTTTAAGTGCAAAACTTTATTTATAAATGCTGAAAGATATAGGCAAAAAAAGAGTTTCAGTTTTATTTTGATGCATTAAAAAAATCTTAGTGTTTTTTCTTCAGTTTTATTTTGTCTTAAAAAATATTTGTTTTCATTTTTTCCCTTCAAAAACACAAATTTTCTAAAATTTGGAGTTTTGAAAATTAATTATCTTCAAAAAAAAATCAAAAACAAAAAAATCGTATTAGTATGACAGGAAGCTTTTGCGCGCTCTTCAGGCGCTCTGTACAAATTATGAATTTCTATGCCATTTTTGTTTGTTATAGGTTTTTCATTAAACATATTTTAAATAATATAAAAAACAACATTTGAGGGATGCAGACTTCCTGGCGATCGTTCAATATTTCTAGCTGATTTTCCAAATGGCGCATTTTTAATTTTTTTTTATTTTTAAATTTTTAATTTTTTTATTAAATTTTTTTTTATATTTTTAAATTAAAATTTTTTTTATTTTTATTTTTTATATTGTTTTTTTTTTTTTTAGTTTTAAAATTTAAAATTTTCAATTTCTTAATTTCAAAATTTTTTATATTTTTAAATTTTAAATTTTTTTTAATTTTAAATTTAAAATTTTTTTATTTTTATTTTTTATGTATCTATTTTTTTTTTTATTTTAAAATTTTTAATTTTTTAATTTCAAATTTTTTTATATTTTTAAATTTTTAATTTTAATTTTTCGGTCCCTTTACATTGCAAATTGCCGAGATAACGGCTTCTAAATACAAAACACAAAATAAAATAATACAAATTTTATAATAGTGAAGATAAGCTGAAAGTGCCTTTCTGTGGTTAAAAAACAAAAATATTTTCTAACTCTGAAAAATACTCATTTTCCACATAAAAATATTTAAGCATCATTCGCAATTATTTATAAACGCGCTTTAGCATTCATTTGCATTTTTCATTTGTTTTTGATTTTACATTTACTTGCACTGTTTTATAATTGTACCATAATTTTTGATTTATATCTATTAGAGTTAACTTAGAATAAATAATAATTGTTCATATCTAGCCTAAGTTGGATTTTTGAATAAATACAATTTTTATTTCTACAGAACTTGGTTGGACTTTATTTTTTTCATCATTATAAAAACTAAGTAGTATCCAAGCTACACCCGCGAAAAATCATTTCCATTAACTTAACCAACAGTTATTATTTTGGGGAAAAAAATCCATTAATGACTGGCGAAGCGCGCGTTAAACTCGGCCAAAGACACAAGAGACTAAAAAATTCACCCTCGCTGGAACCGTCTCCCTCGCTGGAACCGTCTCCCTCTCTGGAACCACTTTCGCATTCCTTCAGAGTGGCATTCCATCTTCCTCATTACCTATGCGCCTACGTCCAGGTCCCGCTTTTTTATACGGAGAATTATTTCCGCGAAACTATTGATGGTCTCCCACGTTTCCTCGCTACTTAGCATCTTATCGATTACATTTTTAGTGGTTATGTGACCGACTGCATTCTCCAGCGTTCGACGTTCTTGTTGCATGCGCTGGGATGCATTGGAAGAATGCGTGTTCAACGTCATCTTCGGCGGCTTCCCCGTATATCCACGTGTGGTTTTTGTTTTTCTCTGTTTTGAACAGGTATTTCTGGAAACACCCGTGCCCCGAAAGTATTTGGATTGTATAAAAATTGACCTCAGCGAAGTTCCTGCTGTTCCATGTGGGGACGTCTTTAATGAGTCTAGCCGTGCATTTGCCGCGTGTTTCATTAATCCAGCGGTCTTGCCATAGCCTTAGCGCTTCAACCTTTATTTCACGCGCTGAATGTTAGCTTACTCTTCCATCCTCTCGTTCTTTAATGCCCACAACTTTGTCCTCTCAAACCCTAGTAAACCTATCGGCATTGAACCTCTTGTCCATTGAACAGCTGGCCCTGATACTGTGCGGTAGGCGGACACAACTCTCAGGACTGGCGTTCGTTGTACCGATGATAGGAGCTTGCATTGATGCTTTACCTTGCACATCGATGCCCAGTTGCCTACAGCTCAGCTCCGTTTAAGAGAACGGAGGGCATGGTAGCCATCATTATTTCCCGTTTCGTTTGGGTTGAACCCCTTACGTTTGCCATCAGCTTACTGCGTAAGTAAGTCATCCTAATGGCTTTCTTTTGCTGCATACTTTATTTGGGCCCAGAAGGTTAGTCTTGAGTCCAGTCGTATGCTTAAATACTTTAGAACGTTTTTAGTGGTTAGCGTATTTGAGCAACTTTGCATGCTAACTTCTAACGGGATGCGCAACTTGGTTAGCTCCGTTTTGTCCTTGGCTAATTTAAGACCAATCTAGCCCCATTTGTGTCCTAATCATAATTTGGTTAAGTTTTCTATGAGCTTCTTCAAAGTTTCGTGCTGTGATGACAGCTGCGATACCGTCTGCGTATCCGATTAGAATCGTACTATCGGGCATTTCTATATTGAATACCTCGTCATAACTAATGCTCCACAACTCGGAACCGAGATTTGATCTTTGTGCCGCTCCCGATCTGACGTCTATACAACGAGAACCCTCTGGGGTTTGATAGACGAGTTTGCAGTCTCGTAAGTAATTTCTCGTTATGCACTGTAGATATGACGGAATTTTAAACCTTAGCTCTAAGGCGGCTAGTATGTCCGCCCATCTTACGCTATTGAAAGCATTCCTCACATCTAAGGTGGCAAGGAGAACTATACTTCTGGATTGTATACTGCCCTGTTGTGCTGCTCCTACGCTATTTATGACAGTTTCAATTACCCCTACTGTAGATATTCCGCGACCAGTCGAGGCTTGATCAATCGTTTATGGAGCTTGCCCGCTGTGTGATCATACATAATGGCCGACATCCTCTCATAAACAGGCATTTTAAATGTCTAGTTAGACTTGTGGTCGCATTTTTGCGATCTCCTTCAGGACTTCGGCGGGTACTCCATCTGGTCCTGGTGAGCTTGCTCGCAGCTAACTGGTGAATATTGGAGGCTCTTTCACGTTTTTTTGACATTCAATGCCTTCTGTGGATTAGTAACTTGGAAATAATACATTAACAATGTAGTCTATCGGTTTAGGTATCCTGACTCCCAGTTTCTTCACCACAATCTTGTACCCAAGTCCCCAGGGATCCCTATTTAGGTCTGCTCGGTGTTCCCCCCATTTTTCTTTCTTGCTATTTGCAATAGCGGCCTTTAGCTGTTTTTTTTCCACTCTTGTACGCTTCTGCGTCCACAGTGGCTTACCCGTTTCGCCTGACTCTAGTGTACTTTTATGTTTTTTATTCGTCAGTGTCGGCATCGATTTACGACAAGCTTGTTTGATGCGAAGCATTTCAGCTCTCACCACTTCTGTAGCCTGCTATTAGCACTTCACGGCCAAGCTTTGATGCCCTCCACTTCTCCACGGTTGTTCCCTTAAGTTCTACTCTGAACAAAATATACTGGTGGTCGCTGCCTGTGAAGTCCTCGAAGTCCTGCCATGTTTTACTAGTCCAGCAATGCGATCAGATACGAGCTTGCAATCAAATACGAGCAACACCAAATTGTTTCTTCGCAACCGGGTCTTCTAAATGTGGTTACTCCTCCTGTATACATGATTATCAATCCGCGCTTGGCCGCCATAGCCAGAACCCTCCTGTCTCTTGAATTCGTAGTTGGCATACCCCACTCGAAGGCTTTGGAGTTGAATTAAGCGGTTATCACGAAGAAGGAGTTATACAGTCTGTGTCAGAAAAAAGGAACCGCGGCTATTCATGAAGTATAAAACATATATATTTAAAATTTTTTTTACATGAAAGTAGATACAAAACTACGAGTCACAATTACTTAATAAGCCCTGTAGTCTTCATCGTTGTAGAGTATAGCCTGGCATCTTCTTGGCATATTTTGAACTAGCTTTTCTGAATATCTCGTCGACAAAGAGGACCAGATTTTGCGAACTTGACGCATGAGCCTTAAATCGTGGATTAGCTTTCCGGCAAGATGCGTTTTCATGATTCGCCACACATTTTAAATGGGGTTGGCGTCTGGGGTCTAGAAAGGCCAGTCCATTACTGTGACGCCGTTTTCTTGTTTTGTTGTTTCTAAATGGGTTTTTCTGAGAGCTGTGGTTTTGACGGTGTTGGACGGTAGAACATGTTCGTCTCCTTCAGTCGTTGTTCGATGATGTTGATACTCACATCTATTCCCTATTTAGCAAGAATTGTGCGTGTTTGGCGTAGTCGCAAAGAAGGGTTCCGTTTGAAAAGTTGGACGATCACTTTATCCTGCTTTTTTGTCGTCACTCGCTTCAAGCCGCGCTTGAAGTCATCAACATTTTTGTACACTTTATATTGCTAATTCCACATCACAACAAACTTTTTGATTTTTTAATTACTTTTGAAGCGGCGGCGTAAGATAATTCGAACGGGTGCATAAAAATATCGCCTCAAAACTCTTCGCATATTTCTTACACATTTTTGTTTGGTTGCGTTTACGGGAAAGTTTCGAACGACACTAACCTGAGTTAGCACTGGCATCGTAGCCCTTGAGTGGGACTATTACAAAGCAAAAAGCAGAACGAAATATATCTTGATGTTATAAGAAAAAACCGGTTCTTTTCTTCTAGCATAGGCTGTAGTTGCAGCACAGAGCAAAGGCACAGAGAGGTGTGCAGTTGAGTTTGTTTTCGTTTGTTTTTAACACAATGCAATGCCTCAGTTATTATTATGTTGAGGATGCACTGCAGAGACTAACCTTTAAAATTGTTTGAATCAGCCGTAGAAAATATGTTTCTAGCTTAAGTCAATCACTTTATTTAATACTGGATTTTATGAATTAATTTGTAATTTTTAACAAACTTTCTGATAGTTTTTTGTTGAGTATTTTTTTAATTTTCAAACGCAGTTTCTGCAATGGGTCTTCAACATAATAATTACTAAGCTGCCGCTCTGTGCTTATAGCTAAATATCACACAAAGTCCTTTCCCATCCAACTCACACACCTTCCCAAAAATACGCAGCCCATTCCATTAATTTCTTCGCCCTATCCACAAAGTGAAATCTCTGTAAAATTACACATTGCACAGCGATTTAATTTCATAAAATTTCACATTTGCATTCTACTATGAAAATCATTAAAGATGGTAGCACGATAAAAGAATATTGTATGCACCCACACATACCTACATACCTATGACACACACAGATATAGCGTAAAGAAAATATACTAGACAAGAATAAAGTAAAATGCAACGCCATTGGCTGGAGTATGAAATGCATTGAAACGCATTAGGGACGCACCCTAAATTGTGCCAACCAAACCGAATGGATGAAGATTTACTCAAGGATATCGAGCGGTCGAAGAAGAAAGCAAAGTGAAGTAAAGCTCGTTGCAAATTTACAATATTATGCAATGGAAAAAATTTAATGCACACCGGATGACGACAAAGTTTTCATAAATTAATTAAAAGAGAAAAAGAAAATATATCAGCGCTTGCAAGAAGCAGTGGATGCGACATGTAGGAAATTGGTAAAGAGAAGTGAGTTACTGAAAAAGAGGCGAGAGTTGGACAGTGGATGAAGTGCTTAGTTTGTAGTGCAAATACACACATATACATATTTCTTAGGGGGAAGGAATGAAGGGAGAGGAAACAATTTCTGGAAGTGTGAAAGCAGCTCTAAATTAAAGTGGGGAGATGGTTGTGTTGCTGGCAAATAAATAACAAACTGACCGTTTCTAGAGAATTTTGTTTTCGCTTCGAAACTGCAAAGTGGACTGAGTGGCCATACTTACATACATATATTATACATGCAAGTAAAAGTGTATATTTGGCCATAAATAAATGCTACGCTAAACCCTTCTGCTTCATATTTTCTGATTATCGCAATACGCAACAAATTTGCTATTTGTAAATGTGATAGATGGAATGAAATAAAAATTGTAATCCCAAATAGGAGGGGCAAAATATTCCACAAGTCATTGTTCGTTTGATTTTACTATTCCAAGGGAATTGTCCACAATGAGTTCTTGCCAACGGGCCAAACCGTCAATGGAATTTTCTATCTTGGCGTTTTGCAGCGTTTGTTGCATCGCATTCGTCGAATTCGCCCTGAATACCGCGAAGGAGGAAGCTGGCGCTTATGGTAGTAGCTCGGTGTGACGGGTTCAAAAAATCGAATTTTTTTTCACATTTTTCGAAAGAAAAACATCTTAAAAATATACTAAAAAAATATATAAATATATAAAAATATATATATTTTTACAATTATAGCTAAAATAAGAGAGCGCGCCGTAGTGTGTATGAAAGCGTGTGACACGCCAGCAGCAGCTGTTGTCGAAACTTTAAACGCGTTTTTCTCAAAACCATGTTTCGAAATTTCGGGGAATCACTGACTCAAAACTATTCAACCGATTTGGCTAAAAATTTAACCCGCTATTCCAAACATACATATCTAGATCCCGGACCTTTAAAACATTTAATTTTTTAATAATAAACAATTTAATTTAAACAATTTATGAAGAAAAAAAATTAGATTTTGAGAACTTTTTCACAAGTCCGCCATTTTGTTTTTGTTTTTTTATTTTTATTTCAGATGACTTTGGAAGGTTGTGTGTTTCCCCGAAGCAACTCATCTTTTTTTTAAGGATTCCTCTTTGACGTTAAACAAATTAATATAAAATTAACTTTAAACAATTTTTTTTTATATACTTCAAAACACCAATAAAAACATGTAAAAACTTTTAAAACGATGAAAAACGAAGAATGAAAAAACGTCGAAGTTTCGGTCGTTACACCGGACTACTACCTTATTGCATGATAATGCACCATCTCATCGTCCACTCTTGTGACTGATTTTTTGACTACAAATCGCATTTTAACCATCAATCACTTTCCGCATTCGCCTGATATGGCCCCTGTGACTTCTGCCTATTCGGAAAATTGTACTTGGCCATAAAAGAGAAACGTTTTGCGTCCGTAGAGGCCATCTAAAAGACTTGTACCGACATCCTGACGGTCATTCAGGTAAATGACCTAAAACACTCTTTCGAAAAGCTTTTAGATCGCACAAAGCAGTTTATCGAGGCCAGAGTGGACTATTTTGAATAAATAAACTCGAAGTTATCAGAACAAAGTACTTGTTGCTTCTACTTTATCTCAGTCTTGTTTATTTGGACTTCACCTTGTAGGAAAACCCAGAAAGAAACGTTTAGAAAACTTTATTTGGCAGTGGTTGAACTAAAAGATGGTGGCCACATTTACTGAACAGTATTCTATTCATGCAGAAGTTTTTGCCATCCTGAAAGTAGCCGAATGGATAATCGAGAGGAGATGGAGCGGGAAATAGATTGAAGTCTTCACTGACAGTCGGGCTGCATTGAAGGCCCTGGAGATCGCGAAGCAAACCTCAAAGATGGTTCAAGAATGTAAGAAGAAGCTTAATTCTTTCGCAAGACAAAACAGGCTTGTACTTATATGGGTTCCGAGACACTCCGATGTTCAAGGAAACGAAATTGCCGACGAATTGGCCAACCGTGGATCAGCGGTGCCCCCACAGGGGCAGAGCCAATAATCGGAATCAGTTCGGCAGGAATCAAAAATTGGATCAGCGATTATGTAGGCAATCTACATAAAGAGCGATGGTCCGGTCTAGAACGCTGCAGAACTGCAAAGTATTTTGTGACAAGTCCGAACAGAAAACTGTCAAACTTTCTACTAAAACTTAGAAGGAAAGACATTCGGTTGATGGTCGGCATCATTACAGGACACAACGCATTGGGTCAGCATATGACCACCATTGGAATCAACGAGGACCCGGTATGCTTAGAGGAGGCGGTCATCCTTAGAGGAGGCGGATAGCACTGAGCACTTTCTCTGTGAGTGTCCTGCCTCTGCTAGGGCACGGCTACGAGTATTGGGTTCCGATGTCATGAGAATGAGTAATATTCGTTCTCTAAAACTGGAGAATATTTACAGATTTGCCAAAGAATCTGGAAAATTCTCACAGGACTAACTATCTCTATCTCTGTCTCTATTCTTTCCTATCTCTTTCTCTGATACTTTTCTCCTTCCCTCCTTGACTATCTACCCCCTTTCCAGAGCTTTAAATACAATGGGCTCTTTAGCCTGAGTGTTTTAGGAGCCACCAAATCTCCTGGTGCTCCTTGGCTCGACCTTTTCAAATTTCATAATTATCGATCAATTAGATATTCGCCGTTGCTGTTTACAACCTCTTCGCACCAACTTCTCGATGACGTTCCACCAACAATCGCTTGGTCTGGTGTCAAAGAAGTTGACGAACCATTTTTTAAGGTTCTCTTTGTTATCGAAGATAACGCCCTTCATATGGTTTAACAGGGAGCGGAAAAGATGGTAACAGGGTCAGGGCAAGGTCCGTAGAATACGATTAATGCTGAAGGACCTCACATTCGAGCTCTTGGAGGGCGGTTTTGACAACTTGTGCACTATGGGGCTCCCAATCCCAACAAGCACATATCATGGTATTCTTTGGATGAAGATCCGGCATGGTTTGAGCATGTCGATAACGCCTTTTTAGTCCCATAGCCTCACGCGGTGTAAATGGACAAGATAGAACTCTTTATTGACCGTAGCATTCTGTTCGAGCATCTTCCAGTGCACCATACCCTCCCATTCTCACCAAACACGTATCCTGATCTTGTTTGGATGAAGATCCGACTTGACTCTCGGCTTTGGCGTATCTCTTGAAGTCACCCGCTCCTTTCTTTCTTTGCTTCATATTGCCGTATAGGCACCGTTTCTCATCTCTCGTGACGATTCGGTACAAAAAGCGCTGTTTATGACCGCATTTTGCCGCGATGGCGAGCGAGATGCTGAGAAGCAATTCGAAGGCGACTTTCTTTGTTTTTTTCGTTGAGCTCGTGCGGCACACAGGCTCCCAAGATTTCGGTAAATTGGTAAATCCCATTGAATAAAGGTGATTGAGAATCGTTTTATGATCGCAGTTCATTTTTTCCGCGAATTCACGACTGGTTTGGTGGCCGTTTCCCTTCAAAAGTGTTTAGAGACTTTCTGCATCGAATACAGAAGGCCTCCCCTGCGGGACGTGTCGCCATTTTTGAACTTTGCAAACCATTTCCGTGCAGTAGACTCACCTACAACACCTTCTCCATACACGTCGCAAATGTCCCGGCTGCTTCGGAAGCTTTTTGACCTCGATAAAAAGCAAAGAAGTTCAGATGTCGAATATGTTGATTTTTGCCTCCTGGGTATTGCATTTCTAAGCCTCAAAACTAATAGAAAATTAAATAACTCAAAAATACAAATAACATAGTTTTGTAGAACAGAAAGAGTTCTATCGAATGAATATTTACGCTTTGCCAAACAGCAAACAAATCGTTGTAAAATAAAAGAAAAAATAAAATATATAAAACTGCTATGAACTTAGTCCCCAAGCCTATATGTATGTATGTATGCAGTGTTATCAAACTCTGTTTCACAAAATTAAATTTTTTTATAACTAAAAAGAGGGACACCTTTGTAAATAGATACTTTTTCAGTTCGATATTCTTATCCAATTTTTTATGCAAAATTAGGAGATACATTTTTCATTTCACGAAGACAATTTTAAGCCGCAGTTAATGTCTAAAATTCCTTCATTCTCCACAAAAATATGGTATAATCGCAACTATTTCTAACTACGTAACGTAAATCTCTACTTTATTCGCAATTTTTAACCCCCAAACTTCCCACTTCTAAGAAATCATTTCAATGCAGCGCTAAGTATGCGTTAAGTTTTCACTTAAGTCCAGTAAACGTCAAACGATGTTTGCGTAATCGTTTCGTTGCTTTGTCTATTTAATATAATGTAAGTGGATGGCATTGTCCTTGCACTGCTTGGCAGAAGAAAGCATAAAAAATATATAAGGAAAGGACATAAAAAAAAGAAAACGAGACTAAATTGCAATACTACGAAGCACTCGTACATGTGTATGCACGCACAAGCTGTCGGAAAATGTACAACAATTTTATTAAGTGCATGTAACCAACTTGAACAAATGGCTGTCATCAAGCGAGTCTCATGCAAGAGTATATATGTATATAAGTTCATATAAAAAAGCGGAATAAGGAGTTAGCATATTAATTTAATATCCACCTACAGATTCAAATAGATCATAGGTGGGTGTCTTGGTATTAACTTCATTGGAATGTTTATTTCATACCCGAATAAGTGAATGAAAAGAAGTATTGCACTTCGCGCTTAAGATCTCTTGTACCCCTTTAACTAACTAAACCCAGAATTAAGCTGAGTTGAGCTCAGTGCATGTGCCTCTCTTCTGGCCGTACCAAGCCGAGAAGTCTTTTCCTTCATCTCGTTATGGTTTTGAACTTGCTGCGACCTGTGAGAATGCAAGCGAGTGTTCTAAGAGCCGCAAATTTTAGAAGAAATTTTGCATCCCTACATCAGCGCCGTCTGGGATAATGAAAAGCTGCCTTAGACGTGGACAAAAGGCATCATCGCTAAGGTGCCCATGAAAGGCGATTTGTGTGACTGCGGCAACTGGCGAGCATTAACCCTGGTCAACGCCACCTACACAATTCTAGCCACGTTCATACAAGACAGACTCCAATATATCGAACGCTCCCTAAGGGATGAACAAGTTGGTTTTAGCCCTCACCGAAGCTGTGTTGACCAAGCCAACACTCTTCGCATCATAGTAGAACAAACAATCAGTTGAGTGGCGCTCCCCGCTTTACATGCTGTTCGTCGACTTCAAGAAGGCATTCGACACAATCAAACGAGACTCAATACCGCTGAGATTGAGTAGAAAGGGAATTCCCGCTAAGATAATCCGCCTCATTAGAGCCCTCTACGGGACCTCCAAACTGGCAGCATCAGCGACACATTCACCACCAGCGCAAGCGTAAAGTAAGATAGTCCCCTGTCGCCCCTTCTTTTCGCCGTCATCCTAGACGACATTATGAGCCAATTGACCCTGCACAAAGAAGCATCGTAAGGAGTTTCACCAGACATCTGGAGGACCTGGACTTTTGCCTCATCTCTCACAAACTCACTGGCATACAAGCGAAGGCGAACAGACTAGTCGGACTGGAGGTCAATATCGCCAAGACAAAGGCTATGAGAGTCAACGACAATAAAACAAAACCTATAATAATTTACGGGTGTCCGGTGAAATTTCTCGGAAGCTTCTACTAGCTCGGCTGCACTATCACGCCAAGCGGCGGAGCAGATGAAGATGTCAACTGCAGGCTAAGCAAAACAAGTTCGGGTGAATGCATACGGTATGAGTGAGTTCGAAAATCTCCAGGCGCACTTAACACCGAATATTCAGCTCAGGTGTGAAATCTGTATTGTTGTACGGAAGTGAAACATGGCTGGTTTCCAACACCATCGCACAGAGGCTACAATCTTTTGTCAACAAATGCCTCCGCATCATCTGTAAAATATTCTGGCCGAACACCATCAGCAATGACGCGCTGTGGAGATCCTATGGCAAATGGATAGGTCACACGCTTAGAAACCCACCAGATAGCATCACGAGAACGGCACGGGACTGAAACCTGCAAAGGAGCAGAGGTCGCGGTTGGCCAAAGATCACTTGGCGAAGGTCGATGTTGTGCGCGTTAGCAGATGCCGACATTACATGGAACGGCGAAAAAAACAACAGCGCAGAAACCCCTACGATGAAAGAGACTTGTTGCAGCCATATGCTCCCGAGCGCAGCAAACATGGATGTAAAGAAAAACAGCTTAGAAGAACACACACCTTCATCCGATGGTCCAAATTTTCGATGACGCTAATTGAGCTTCTATGCCGTTAATGTGCCGAATTATCTCATCCTTTAGCTCTTGAATTGTTGCTGGCTTATCGACGAACACCTTTTTTTCAAATAACGCCAAAGAAAGAAGTCCAACGGTATGGTTGACGTCTAGATGTAGTTCGCATTCAACATCGGTCCTTAATATTTAACAACCTTTTAAAACGATATTTTTTAACTTTATTAATTAGTTCAGCAAAACTTCCCAAAATCAGAAACTTCATTGAATGTCTTTAATACTTCGAACTTAGCTTCGGATACAAATTAATATAAAAGTACTTCAACTATTTATATAAGAATACGTGGTATAAAACTCGTATTATCACCACCTCTTTATTTTCGAGTATAAATCGGCGAATCATAACTTGTCAATGGACAACGCGTTTCGCAAATGAAGTAAAGATCGCCTGTGCAACCCCAATCATGCCAACGCCCATCGGATGATAATGAGATACAGTTTTCCGGACCTGCCGCATTATTAGGTTCACCTATATGCCAATTAAAATAGGAGATTGGACGACCTGTATTGAACCAAACCCAACGGTTGTTATCGGCAAGTCTAGAACCGGCAGTCCAAAAGATCTCATCGTTCGCATTGAGCCCTGAACGTTGGAAGAAAAATAAGAAAGAATAAATGATGTAGTATAGAAGGTATTGTAATATATAGAATATATTTATACAGGGTGGAGTAAAATTAAACACCCTATCGGAAGGTTTATAATTATTGCAAATGGCGTTGTACGCCAGTCATATTCGACACCTGGGAACTAGACAGCTATGATTTCGAGGTTGTAAAAGACTTCGTTTAGTTAGGAACAAGCATTTACACCGATAGCAATGTCAGCGTAGAAATCCAACGGGGAATCTCTCTTGCCAGCAAGTGCAACCTTGGACTAAGTAGGCAAATGAGTAGTAAAGTTCTCTCTCGACGAATCACATTAACATTCTATAAGGCTCTCATCATGCCCGTCCTAACGTATGGCGCAGAAGCGTGGGAAATGTCTCGTGGAGTGTTTGAGCGAAAGATTCTGCGGAAGATTTTTGGACTTTTGCACGTTGGTGACGACGAGTATCGCAAGCGATGTTACGATGAGCTGTAAGAGCTTTACGACGACATAGACATAACGCAGCGAATAAAGATCCAGTGGCTACGTTGGCTGGATCATGTCTTTCGAATGGAAACAAACGCTCCGGCTCTGAAAGTATTGCATGTGGTACGAACTGGAAGTAGCAGGAAGGGGAAGGCCTCCTCTATGTTGAAAAGATCAGGTGGAGAAGGACTTGGCTTCACTTGGTGTGTCCAACTGGCGCCGGTTAGGACGAGAAAGGAACGGCTGACGCACTTTGTTGAGCTCGGCCAAAATCGTGTTAGTATCACGCCAAGAAGAAGAAGAAGAAGAACTATACAGTTGCAGTACACAAACGGACAAGCAGTGGACCGCGTAAAGATTAAAATAAGGATCTCCATCACTCAAAAAATATTTTTTTTTTATAGTTTCAAGAAAAAACTTGCATAACAAGCTCCTATTCAAACATGGAGGGACTTACAATTTCAGACCACATCTATGGCAAATGGGTTTTTTCTTTCTCTGGTTTTATGAGGAGCTTTTTCATCTCAGAAATACACTCGAAAGTTTGTCGTCGCCTGCCGAGAAAACCTTTCCTATCACTTAGTGTTTTATATCCACACGCCCGGGTCCTACCAAATTATAGTCACTCGCAAACCGATCCAACTACGAAAAAATAAAGATAGTCGAATGGCATAAAACATTAACTCTTACCAGTTCGTGTTAAATAACTTAGCAGCGCATCATTTTCTTCTTTCGAATTTATGCTAGCCAACGAGAGTCCTTGAAAGCCACATATCTCCTGAGCTTTAAACCAGTTAGCCTTGAAAAGATATACGATTTAAGTAAGAGACCACAGAAAGGCGTGGATTTTTTTATGTCCCGATTGAATTTCTTTTCCCTTTTTTGTTACAACAACAACTCAAATGGTGTTCAAAAACTACTCACTTTTGAATAAGCCAACACTACGAACATTTTCTCATTTTGTTGTGCTGGGAACGCGCGATAGTTGGGCTCATCCAATGCCTGAATGGAGATGTTCGGAAATATTAAATCCGAATTCGAGATTTCGGAGTCACTTTCTGCTTGTAAATTATGCCATGTGAAACACATAAAACACACTACAAGCAAAACGTATTTGAACATTTTTTTTGTTTTGTAAAATTTTCGTGAATAAACTCTCGCTGCTAAGGTGTAAAGTTTAACTGCTTACCTTCCAAAGACTTGAGCGGGTTTTAATATACCAGGGTCCAAGTTTACACGTTGTTAATCAACGTGCCACATGCGACATCAATCATTGCAATGGAGCTGCTTTCAGTTACTTATCAGCAGCATTTAGAGAAAGCTGCCGGAAAACTCATTAGTAAAAGTGGTAATCAATGAAATAATTAGTAAAATTAACTTCATTAAACCTAGTCACGTGTAAAATACAAAAACAAATGACAGAAGAAGAAATCTATACAAACAACAAATAATTTAAACAAAATATTACTAGTTTGGACTGAAGAAAAGGTGATTTAAGTTCTGAAGTTTTGAGAAAGACGAGTAAAATAAAAATTTATGATAAGGAAATGGCCTTAATGCAGTTCAAAATATATAATTTATGAAGCTCGCTGCACCTTTGCACTCTATTTGAGATAACTCCAAAATTTTTGGTTTGAAATCTTGAATGATCTCACATTTGTTTTTTTTTTTAGTTTTTCTTTAATTAAGAAAGATTTTTTCAATTTCCTTTTTAAAGTGTTAAACGTTTGTGAATTTTTTGTAACGTATGGAAATTTGATTAACAAGATTTTTGTTTTACAATGAACTATAAGGAAAAACGGGCTGCGCAGCTTATTAAAACTCGCGAAGACGAACATTGAGAATTACAATACATAAAATAATATCTTCGACCACAAGTACTACATAGCAGTGACAAAACAATGGACCCTAGAGGTTTAAGTGAGATCTTTTTACAGATCAGCCCACACTACCTAACCTACCTAACCTGCCTAACCTAGGTATAGATTGCTAAGTAAAATGGTTGAAGTACCAATCTAGCACTCTCCAAGTAGCCCAAGTAGCACTAAAGCGCCGTTTTGATACCATTATGAGACCTCTAACAGGCAGATATCTATAGCCAGCCCGGGCGAAGAATCGAGCACCCAGAGACCTTAACCGTCTAGCTGCCCAGCCAGAACATTTACAGGAAAAATGCGTAAGAGTCTCCTTCTCTGAAAGGATCCCACAGCTTCTGCAATGTGGATTAAATGGTAAACCTAGCTTTTCCGCGTGTCTGCCGATCGTTCAATGACCAGTAAACACAGCTACCAGCTTGGAAATCACCAAGACTTTCTGAGCCCGGCGTCTGTTGTATTGTGGCTAAAAGGTTTTCGAAAAAGCACATGAAGAAATGGAGCTCCATCTTTTTTGCGCTTTCCTGAGAAATAAGTTGTGCAATTTCCCTTTAACAACAGTCAGAGAGATAACGATGACCCGGTAGGAGGTCTCTGAGACAAATTAAGTTTCTGGCAAGCTCATCAGCAACTTCATTGCCCTCCCTGTTCCTTCGTTCTGGAACCCAGATCAAAGAAATATTACCTGTATACCCAGTGATTTGATCTCTGCCAGTAGACTAGTTTGGATTTCCACCATGGATTCGTTAGAGTCATGATCGCGGCTTGACTATCGAAAAAAATGTTAATATCTCCCTCGACTCCTCGTTCCCGAAGCACTTTGCACGCCTGCAGAGTCGCAATGACTTCTGCCTGAACTCTATTTTTATCGAAAATTAACGAAAAAAATTTACTTGGAAGAAACGAAAAAAATTTACTAGCGCCGGAGAGAATGAAGAAATTCGTTAAAAGAAGTCACCAGAATGACTCGTGGAATTGGCCATGTTGGAAAAACCCACCATATTTAGACTGTCAGGAAGACCTTCTAGAAGATGGCATGAATGTTGGGCATCAAACTCAAGTAATAATATTGGCTATATTATAAAACTTATATTTATATTATATATAAGTACGAGGGTCATTTGGAAAGTACATGAAAAGTCAGAGAGATGGCACTACAGGCGCGTATCGAGGTTATGTTTAGTTGGTAGCATCTCTTGGAAGAACACACGACCAATTTCAACCATATCGGTTTTTTATATATTTCTTTGTGTATTACATCCTCATCATGTTGGGCTCCTTGCCGCGGGGATGAGGTTTAAGTGGTGGTTTGACCCCCATGGGGACCAACCCAACACGAACTACCATACGAACAACTCATACGAAACCATCCGCTTTACGGCAAAACTCCAATCACTATATGAAGATCACCGTACCGATGAAGATCCCCTGTTAATCCTAAACTCTCATCATCGCATCATTTCCTCTCCTCGCTTCGGAGATCAACTGATCTTTATAAAATAGCCATTTCAAGGATCGGCGAAGTATGGCCGGGGTCTAAACTCGAGGTAGTTTCAAGGGATGACATCCCTGGTTTACCAAGAGTTAGGGCCTGGTTACCAGCGGACCCTCAAAGGATCCTTGAAATGCTTCGGCTATGTAATCCGGAGCTTTCTACATCGTCTTGGAAGACCACAAAGCTGGACGATCCCAAAGGTGAGTACCGAAGCTAATTATTGGTGCGGATGTAAATGTGCATCACGAGATATGGGGCAGTATTGATACTAACGCTAGAGGTGAGAGTCTCTTTGATTATCTGATAGGTACTAAACTACAGATTTGCAATAAAGGTAATAATCCTACTTTTGTCATTAGTAATAGACAGGAAGTGTTAGACGCTACTTTTGCTTTTAACTCCGCTATTAACACAATCAGAAACTGGAAAGTTTTGGAAGAACATTCCTTCTCTGCTCACAGATATATCTCTTTCGAGGTTAGTAAAAATCTACCGAAACCTAAGCCTGGTAGAAACATCAGGAAAACGGACGGGGAAAGGTATGTAGATTGTATCGGGGTTACCCTAGGAACATGTCCATCTGTGGGACCACAAAGCATAGAAGGACTACAAAATTTGGTTGACAAGATTACCTACAACATGAATACTGCCTTAGCGGAAGCCTGTCCCATAAGAAGACTGAGGGGTAAACCCAAGCCTAAGTGGTGGGCGGATGAACTAAGCAAGCTTCAAAAAACAAGCAGAAGCGCTTTTAATGAGGCAAAGAAAACACGCCTCGCAGAAAATTGAAAAGGCTATAAAGATGCTCTGAAAATCTACAAGAAGGAAATCAGAAATGCCCAAAGACAATCTTGGAAATCCTTTTGTGAAGGGGTTGAGGGGGCAACCGAGACCTCCAGACTTCGTAAGACTTTAGCGGGAAGTCCTGAAAATTGGGAACTGCTACAGAAAAGTGATGGCTCTTTCACTACAACCAGTAAAGAGTCTTTCGAACTTTTACTCGACACTCATTTTCCAGGCTGCTCAGACATTACCGGGCATGACATGGAAGATACAGTACACTGTCGTGAAGTCAGAATAGACGCTATATCTGAGAATCGGCTCTTATGGGCGATTGAAAGTTTTAAACCCTTTAAATCACCGGGCCCAGATGGTATTTACCCAGTGGAACTGCAAAAGGCCGCCGGATATCTAACACACTGGCTGCTAGCAATCTTCAAAGGTTGCTTTCTTTACGGTCATATACCTCTTAAGTGGAGACAAGTCAAAATTGTTTTCATTCCAAAAGCGGGTAGAAACTCACATACCCATCCAAAAGACTTAAGACCGATATCTCTTTCTTCTTTCTTATTGGAGAGGTTGCTAGAATTTCACTTAAGCCTAACTATAGATAGAAATCTTATCTATACGGCACAACATGCCTACACGAAAGGGGAATCGTGCACAAACAGGAATTTACTTTAGCCGCTATCCTTGATATTGAAGGGGCCTTTAACAATGTTGAAGGGGGGCAATTACTGCAGCACTCACTAATCTTGGGGTAGAACCGGGCTTGGTGTGGTAGGCTTCATTGGCAAAATGCTAAATAGCAGAATCATTGAAGCGAAACTAGGAGAATCGGCGCTCAGGAGATTGGTAAGTAGAGGTACACCGCAAGATGGAGTCCTCTCACCGTTTTTATGGAACGCAGTTGTAAATAAACTTCTGTTAATACTGGAATCGGTGGGCTGTAAGGTGATAGCTTACGCCGATGATGCTGTTATTGCTGTCTCTGGTAAATCATTAAGAGACCTAATACAAAATGCTCTGGACATACTTTCTAGGTGGGTCTAGGTGGGGTTGACTCCCCAGACAAAACACAACTCATATTGTTCACTAGGAAACACAAAATCCCTCAACGAAGTCCAATTATGCTCAAGGGGGAAGCTCTTGTGATTGTGTGTCAGGAAAGCGAACCTAGCTTTTTATGCCTGTAAGAGAGCTTTAGGTAAGACCTGGGGAATTAAACGTAAGGTTGCTCATTGGCTTTACACTGCTGTCGTCAGACCCATTCTTCTATATGGAAATGTAGTCTGGTGGTGGGCTATGCAGAAAAAAACCTATTCTAATTTATTGAATAAGGTGCAGAGATCGGAGGAATTAGCAAAATGTGGCGTCATGAAAACCACGCCATCCATGGCTTTGGACATCATACTACATCTGCCACCCCTAGATCTCTTCTGCAAATACTCAGCGGCCTGCTCCGCTTTAAGGCTCAGAGTGAGCTTACAATGGAGGACTGTCACACATGGATATTCAACCATCTTAGACTCCTACACGGATATACCCAGTGACTGTGATTATCACCCTCGCATTCTTTGCTTCGAAAGGAATTTCCTAATGAAAATCCCTTCTAGACTGGAATGACTTAAAGAAGATGCAACACCCAACACACCCGTTAAGATCTACACGGATAGATGTAAAATGGACACCGGTGTAGGATCAGGGTTATTTTGCGAAGGGCTTTCTATTAGTGAATCCTTTAAACTACCGGATCACTGTAATGTTTTTCAAGCGGAAATAAATGCTATTCATGAAGCCTTAAAACGGTTAAAGATAAACAGAATATCATCAACGGATATCTGCATTCTATCAGACAGCCAAGCTGTCCTACGAGACCTAGATGCATTCCAAACAATATCAAGGAGTGCTTTACGTTGCCGCCAATCTCTAAATGAGATGGCCAAACAATATCGTATAATCTTATGCTGGGTTCCAGGCCACAGAGATATACCAGGGAACTGTAGGGCAGACCAACTTGCAAGAGAAGGTACCTGTATGCCAGACATAAGTAATTTTATGGAAATACCTCTCGCAACTTGTAAGCTTCTCATTAAGGACGCATTAATCTGTTCTGCAAATCAAGGATGCTTTGGCGTTAACACCTGTGAAATTGCTAGGCAAACATGGCCAAGGCTAAATTTACGTATGTCCAAGAGTATTATAAGTATTGTAAGTATTGCCAAACCTAACCTAACCTTGTGTATGACATTCGTTGGAAACGAGGAGGTCGAGTGATTTTCCTTTATCATCAGGACAACACACCAGTTTACGCCTCAGCAGTAGTCGAAAAATTAATGGAAAAAGGGTTCCAACTCCTTTCACATCCCCCCTATTCTCCAGACTTGGCTCCCTCGGATCCCTTGGACTGCTATTTGTTCCCTAATTAGAAGACATGGCTAATAGTAAAAACATTTTATTCAAACGAGGAGGTGATTTCAGACTTGGCCAAATCCCATTATTTGGAAGGGATCAAAAAACTAGAACAGCCTGGCGAATTGTATAAGCCTAAAAACAAACTGTGTCGAAAAGTAAAAAAAATGTTTATCCCAAACAATAAAGTAGTTTTTATTTTTGCACGGATTTTTCAAACGACCCTCGTATATATTGTATTAAATTTATATATTGTAAGATTTACCGTTTATTGTTAAATTTTTTGTTTGTTTTTAAGGATTGTTTAGATTGGGACATTGTCCTAAATAAAGGATGAAAAAGAACAACAAAAAAAGTTGGTTCTTGTAGCACGGTGTTATCTTTTGTATTTACACTTGAAGCCTTGGATGCTTTAATAAATACTTAGAACAATTATTTTTCGTCTTCTTGTTCTCCTTAGTATTTTTCTTCTCCTACTATTCTTATTCTCAATCTTATTCATATTTTTATTCTTACTTTTACTCTTGTTCTAGTTCTTTCTCTTGTTATTTTTCGTGTTCTTACTTTTATTCTTCTTAAATCATTTATATAATTTTATTGTCAATCTTATTCTCATTTTTATTCCTATTTTCATTCTTATTCTAGTTCTTGTTGCTCCTCTTCTTTTTCTTATTTATTCTCATTCTCAATTTCACTCATATTTCTATTGTTATTGCTATTTTACTTCTCACTTTTATATTTAATTCTTTTTCCTTTTCCTCTTCTTCTCATCATTAGCTCACTAGTCGCCTTAGCTGTTTTGGCTGGATTCAATAAAGTGCGCCAGTCGTTTCTTCTCCACTTGAAAGCCTTCTGCTTCCACTAGTAAATAACTCTTCGAATACTTTCCGAGCTGAAGTCTACTTAAATCTAAGTATCTATTCATACGCACGAAATTGGCCTAACCAATGGGCCGTTAGCTTCTTATACTCTTCACTATGTCTATATCGCCTTACTTTACGGCGTACCATATTTTCAACATTCAGGATAATCGCCATTGCTAACACGAAAATATCCATTAATCCGCAGAACCTCTCCCTCTGAAACACTCTGAAACACTCTGAAACACTCTAGAAATAGCCTCATCAGATGTTGGCATCGTCTGGACTTTTTGCAATGGAACGAACAGAATGAAATACTTTTTTTTATTTATAAAATTGGATTGAAGTGCAAATCTTACAAATCAATTGCAAAAATAAAGCAATCACAGATTTACTGGTATGGTGCAGTTTACTTCCCATTCTCCCGTTGCATTCGCACCTCTGTTGCCAATTTTGAATTTGAAAAAGCACCAAACTTGGAAAAAGCTTTCTATCACACTAAAAGCACTAATTATCGCAATAACATTTTTTTCTTTTTAATCCGTTTTTAATGTAGAGCAATGAAAGGAGGGGTGAACGGTCATGAACTAAGTACTTTTATTATTTTGAGGAATAAAATTGTGAAATAAATAATTTTAATTATCCCTACCACATGAATTATTATGACAATGATAGAGATTAACAGAAAAAAACGGAAAATAATGATAATTTTTTCGTCTTCTGATGAGCGCAGTGATGAAGGTACAGGTAGTGAGGTCGCTGCAGAAAGCAGTGATCAAGTTGAGGCCGACTGAGATGAATTTCAAGAGATCAGTGACGAAGATGGAGAATATAGTGAATCAGAAAAACAAAAATTAAAATGATTCATATTCAACATGGACGGCTATAGGTAGACAACGAGAACCTTATGAGTTTTTATCTATGTAATCCTTTTTATTTTACATGGAAAAAATTTTGGGATAATAACCTAATGTAAATGAAAATAATAGTTGGACAGACTAATTCATATGGCGCAAAGTCTTTGAAAAGTTGTTCACTATTTAAAAGAAATTCAAGATTCCCAGAACGTATTCATCAAATGCGATGTTTCACTGTTTTAGTGTTTTTGCAATGTATCGTGAAGAAGCCGACCATACACATGAGCTTTTCAAAAAGAGAAACTACAGGGTGGGCCATATAGTGTTTGCTTTTTGAACCACCTATTTTTTTGAGAATGGTAACACAAATGACATGTCAAATGTGTTCATAATTTACTGAAAGGCTTGACATTTACGAAATGGGACGCTATACGTTTGAACATAATTGGGAAATATTGAAAGCCGATTTCCAAAGTGGTGAGTATTCTTCTTCTTCCGCGGTTACAGTAAATGGCGAGCGTTACCGTGACATGCTCAACGAGTTGTTTCCAAAAAAATTGAAGAGGATGACATGGACGACATTTGGTTTCAACAGGACGGTGCAACTTGTCACACTGCCAAAGTTACACTCGAACTTTTGGCTACCGTTTTTGAATTCCGATATCAATTGGCCGCCTCGGAGCTGTGATTTAAGCCCGTTGGACTATTTTTTGTGGAGAGCCGTTAAGTACAAATGCTATGCGAACCATCCAGAGACGATTGTTGCTTTAAAACACGAAATCGAAGTTGCCATTCATGAAATTGGAGCACAAAATATCAAAAATGTGCTTAAAAATTGGGCTGATCGAATGGCCTACTGTAAAGCCAGTCGGGGCAGTCGTTTGATCTTTCATAAATTACAATGTTCAATCTTCAAAATAAAAAAAAACAGTTTGAAAAAATATTGATTAGTTTTTTTTTATAGCCGATACAAACAGCAAATTTTACATGGCTCACCCTATATTTCCACTCCTTTTCTCACAAAAGTAACGATTTTTTTGATTGTTTTAACCTAAGGAGCAAACTTGCAAAATAAAACTGTATTTAAAAATATCAAGCAAAACAAAATTGGTTTTTTTGCTTCTGTTGTCATTCCTATTATTATTACTATTTGCTGTCGTGCCGACTGGAGGCGCAAAGTGCCGAAACAAATAAACACCATTGGGATCAACTAGCAACTTTTGACTTTATCTGCGGCCAAGTGAGTGAGTCTTCAGATGTCGTAAATTCGTCATACAGGTTTCGTTCCCATGCTCCTTTGGGTCATCCTCTTCGGCGAGAGCCCTGCGGATCCTGGTCTAAGAACATTCTGTTGAGGCCAGTCGCAGGTTTATGGATTGTATGGCCTATCCATTTCCACTGTCGTTCGCGTATTTCATTCTTAACAGGACTTTGTTCGCTGCGAGCAAGGAGCTTGTCATTAGAAATCCACTTATCTGGCCATCATCAAACAGCGGTTTATAAAAGTTTAAAGCTTTTTTCTTGTTGAAACCGCTGCGGACCACGTTTCGCAGCCATACAGCAGCACAAACTTCACATTCGAGTTCCTATAACGCCTTAATTTTATTTCATGTGATATATTTTTCATCAATGAAATAAATTTTAATACGTAACTTTTGATTTTTAGTCATAATTGGCTTCTTTTACAGGCAGCAAAATTTTACTCTGCTTATGTCGAGTATACTCGTATTCTCCAGGCGCACTAAAAACCGAATATTCAGCTCAGGTGTGAAGTCTGAAGCCCAGAACCGCCTACGATGGTAGAGTCTTGTTGAGGCCATATACTCCCGAGCGGAGCAAACAAGGATGTAAAGAAAAACAGCTTAGAAGATTGCGGAGAGAGCTCCTGAGAAACATGCCTTTTTTCCATGGAGGGAAAGATTTTCCTGTTCACTCCAATTCAGTCCTTCGGAGTTCACATTCGTGTAGGCATAATTCCAATAGGCTCTTACGTGTTATAACATTTGTTTAGATCCATTGCGAGCTTTAGGCTTATAAACCGATATTTTTTAACTTTATTGATTAGTTCAGCAAAACTTCTCAACATCAGAAACTTCATTGAATAACTTTAATACTTCGAACTTAGCTTACGATATAAATTAATAAGAAATTACTTGAACTATTTATATAAGAATACGTGGTATAAAACTCGTATTATCACCATCTCTTCATTTTCGAGTATAAATCGGCGAATCATAACTTGTCAATGGACAACGCGTTTCGCAAATGAAGAAAGTTTCGCTTGTGCAACTCAAATCATTCCATCGACCATCGGTTATTAACGAGATACAGTTTTCCTGACCTCCCGCATTATTAGGTTCACCTATACGCCAATTAACATAGGAGATTGGACGGCCTGTATTGAACCAAACCCAACGGTTGTTATCGGCAAGTCTAGAACCGGCAGTCCAAAAGACCTCCCCATTCGCATTGAGCCCTGAACGTTGGAAGAAAGATAAGAAAGAATAAATGATGTAGAATAGAAGGTATTGTAATATATAGAATATATTTATACAGGGTGGAGTAAAATTAAACACCCTATCGGAAGGTTTATAATTATTGCAAATGGCGTCGTACGTCAGTTATCACTTTGTCGTACGCCAGTCATATTTGACACCTGTGAACTATACAGCTATGATTTCGCGGTTGTAAAAGACTTCGTTTAGTTAGGAACAAGCATTTACACCGATAGCAATGTCAGCGTAGAAATCCAACGGGGGATCTCTCTTGCCAGCAAGTGCAACCTTGGACTAAGTAGGCAAATGAGTAGTAAAGTTCTCTCTCGATGAACAAAACTAACATTCTATAAGGCTCTCATCATGCCCGTCCTAACGTATGGCGCAGAAGCTTGGACGATGACAACGATGAAGCGATGCTGGGAGTGTTTGAGAGAAAGACTCTACGGAAGATTTTTGGACTTTTGCACGTTGGTGACGTCGAGTATCACAGGCGATGTTACGATGAGCTGTATGAGCTTTACGACGACACAGACATAGCGCAGCGAATAAAGATCCAGTGGCTACGTTGGCTGGGTCATGTCTTTCGAATGGAAACAAACGCTCCGGCTCTCAAAGTATTCCATGCGGTACCAACTGGTAGTAGCAGAAGAGGATGAAGGACTCCTCTACGTTGAAAAGGACTTGTCTTCACTTGGTGTGTCCAACTGGCGCCGGTTAGCACGAGAAAGGAACGGCTGACGCACTTTGTTGAGCTCGGCCAAAATCGTGTTAGTATCACGCCAATCAGAAGAAGAACTAGACAGTTGCAGTACACAAACGGACAAGCAGTGGAGCGCGTAAAGATTAAAATAAGGATTTCCATCACTCAAAAAATATTTTTTTTTATATAGTTTCAAGAAAAAACTTGCATAACGAGCTCCTATTTAAACATGGAGGGACTTACAATTTCAAACCACATCTATGGCAAATGGGTTTTTTCTTTCTCTGGTTTTATGAGGAGCTTTTTCATCTCAGTCGTCATCTCTCGAATGTTTGTCGTCGCCTGCCGAGAGGCTATTAATAGAAAACCTTTTCTATCACTTAGTGTTTTATATTCACACGCCCGGGTCCTACCAAATTATAGTCACTCCCAAACCCAAAGTAAAAGCAAAAATTAACCTTACCAGTTCGTGTTAAATAACTGAGCAGCGCATCATTTTCTGCTTTCGAATTTATGCTGGCCAACGAGAGTCCTTGATAGCCACATATCTCCTGAGCTTTAAACCAGTTAGCCTGAAAAAGATATACGATTTTAGTAAGAGACCACAGAATGGCGTCGATTTTTTTATGTCCCGATTAATTTTTTTCCGTTTTTGTTACAACAACAACTCAAATGGGGTTCACAAACTACTCACTGTTGTATAAGCCAACACTAGGAACATTTTCTCATTTTGTTGTGCTGGGAATGCGCGATAGTTGGACTCATCCAATGCCTGAATGGAGAAGTTCGGGAATATTAAATCTGAATTCGAGATTTCGGAGTCACTTTCTGCCTGTAAATTATGCCATGTGAAACACATAAAAAACACTACGAGCAAAACGTATTTCAACATCTTTTTTTTGTGTAAAATTTTCGTGAATAAACACTCGCTGCTGAGGTGTAAAGTTAAACTGCATACTTTCCAAAGATTTTAGCGGGTTTTAATATACCAGGGTTCAAGTTTGCACGATTTTAATCAACGTGTCACATGCGACATCAATCATTGCAATGGAGCTGCTTTCAGTTACTTATCAGCGGCGTTCTAAGAAAGCTGCCAGAAAACTCATTAGTAAAAGTGGTAGTTAGTGAAATTAACTTTACTTCATCTAGACACGGCGGCCGTCGTAGCCGAATGGGTTGCTGCGTGACTACCATTCGGAATTCACAGAGAGAACGAAGGTTCGAATCTCCGTGAAACGCCAAAATTAAAAAAAACATTTTTCTAATAGCGGTCGCCCCTCGGCAGGCAAAGGCAAACCTCCCATTATATTTCTGCCATGAAAAAGCTCCTCATAAAAATATCTTCCGTTCGGAGTTGGCTTGAAACTGTAGGTCCCTCCATTTGTGGAACAGCATCAAGGCGCACGCCGCAAATAGGAGGAGGAGCTCGGCCAAACGCCTAAAAAGGGTGTACGCGCCAATTATATATATATATAATCTAGTCATGTGTAAAATACAACAACAAATCACAGAAGAAGAAATCTATACAAACAACAAATAATTTAAACAAAATATTACTAGTTTGGACTGAAGAAAACGTGATTTAAGTTCTGAAGTTTTGACAAAGACGAGTAAAAATAAATATTTATAATAATGCCGTTCAAAATATATAATTTATGAAGCTCGCTGCACCTTTGCACACGATTGAGCAAATGTTCCAAATACTTTTGCACTCTATTTGAGATAACTCCAAACTTTGTGGTTTGAGGGCTTAATTAAGTTCACATTTGTTTTTTTTTTTGTAGTTTTTTCTTTAATGTAGGCTACAAAACTGCTTACCCACAAATTTTTCTAAAAATTCTGATTGAAAAATTTAAAGATTTTTTGAATTTTTTGTAACGTTTGGAAATTTGATTTACAAGGTTTTGGTTCTACAATGAACTATAAGGAAAAAAGGGCTGAACGGCTTATTAAAACTCTCAAAGACGTGCATTGAGGATAAGATAAAATAATATCTTCCACCCCAAATATATAGCACTGGCAACACAATGAACCCTAGAGGTTTAAGTGAAATTTTTTACAGATCTACCTGACTTACGACAATATCAAAGTAGGTGAAATGGTTGAAGTACCATTGTGGCACTCCCCAAGTAGCACTAGAGCGCCATTTTGATACCATCAACCAGATATCTATAGCCAGCCCGGGCATCAACAGATGTAAGAGAGAAGATTGATGGAGTTTAGGTTGTCGAATAAGGCTATCGAATAGTCGCGCACCCAGAGACCTTAATCGTCTTGTTGACAAACCCGAACATGTACATAGAAAGTACTCAAGAGTCTCCTCCTCGGAACGGTCCCCACAGTTTATACAATGGGGATTAAATGGGAAACCTAGATTTTCCGCCTGTGTGTCGATCGTCCAAAGACCGGTAAACACAGCTACAAGTTTGGAAATTGAGTGGCGTGGAGTCGTCAAGATTTTCTGAGTCCTGTACTGTGGCTAAAAGGTTTTCGATAGAGCACATGAAAAAATGGAGCTCCATCTTTTCTGCGCTTTTCTGAGAAATAAGTTGTGCAACTCCCCTTTAACAACAGTCAGAGGGATGACTATGTTCTGGAACCCAAGAGATTTGATCTCCTTCTTATAGGAGTTGACTAGTTTGGACTTCTACCATTGCATCTCAGAGGATTGATCGCGGCTTGACTATCGGAAAAATGTTTCACATTCCCCAAGCATGTTGCATGTCTGCAGGATCGCAAAGACTTCTGCCTGAACTATATTTTTATCAAAAATTAATGAAAAAAAAAATTTACTGGGAAAAATATTGTGCTGGGAGAGAAAAGTCACTACCGGCGCGTATCGAGGTTATGTTTAGTTGGCAGCATCATACGGTCCTCGTATATTTAAATTTATGTATTGTAAGATTTATTTATAGTTACTCGTTTATTGTTAAATTTTGTTTTTAAATAGGATATAGCCCTAAATAAAGAACGAAAAAGAAGAACAACAACAAAAGAGGGTTTTATAACACGGTGTTATCTTTTGTGTTTACAGTTAAAGGGGTGTTCTAGTGTAGATGATGTACTTTATACAATCCTTCATCGGATGACTCTAGCTCGAAGCTATAACTTTTTATTTAGTATTTAAAAAAAAAAACGGAATGGTTGAAAAAATAGTCAAAAAAACATGTTTTGTTTTTAATTTTTTTTTTACTTGCCCAAGGCTCATTCGATAGCGGCATCTATAATAATTAAGAATCCGCAATTTTTTGGTTTCCTTTGTACAGCGCTTCAAAAACCAGGCGAAATTCATGCTTCTACACTAGAATACCCCCTTAAAGCCGTGGATACATTTTTAAGCACTTCTTCTTTCTTCTTAGTATTTTCCTTCTTCTTCTTCTTTTTACCCTTACCCTAATGCTTATTATTTTTCTTATTCATATTCTTACTCTTATTTTTACTCTTATTCGTTTTCATATTCTTATTGTTGTTCTTCTTCTTTTTTTCGGGAGCATAGGGCTTCGACACGGCTCAGTCTTGCGTTGGTTTCGTTTATCTATTTTGCTTTCTTCTTTTTGTATTATTTTTATTCTCTATCTTATTCACATTCTTATTCATATTTTCATTTTTGCTCTAGTTCCTTTTGTGGTTCTTCTTCTTCTTATTTCATTCTGATTCTCAATCTCATTCATATTTTCATTCTTATTCTCATTTTTGCTATTATTCTTCTTCGTTTCCCCTTCTTCCTTTTCGTCTTCTTCTTCTCTTCATAACCTCACTAGCCGTCTAAGCCATTTTGGTCGAGTTCATCAAAGGGCGCTAGTCGTTTCCTCTTTGGTGTACTAAAAAGCGTCAGTTGGACATAAAAAATTAAGGCAAGTTCTGCCCCACTTGAAAGCTCTCTACGCCCTCTGCTACTACTCAGCAAATAACTCTTCGAATACTTTCCGGTCTGAAGTCTTTATATCCATACGAACAAAATGGTATAACTAGCGGGACCGCTGGGTCCTTATACGCTTTACTATTCTATGTAAAACAGCTCACACCATATTTCAAACGGTTATGATATTCGCCGTCGCTAACACACAAAAGATCGTCTAGCCTTTGTGCAATTGAACGAACAGAATGAGAGACTTTTTTTAAATTAATTTTATTAATTATTAATATTTAAAATTGGATTGAAGTATAAATTTTACAAACTAATTGTAAAAATAAAGCAATTTTAACGAGAACTTATGCAGATTTACTGGTGCGGTCTAGTTTATCCCCAGTTCTCTCGTTGCATTTTTAATACTTTTGCCAACTTTTGAATTTCAAAAAGCACCAAAGCTTGGAAAAAAGTGTCCTACCAAACTAAAAACATTAATTATGACAACAATAATTTTCCCTTTTTAATCCGTTTTTTACGTAGAGCAATGAAAGGAGGGGTGAACGGTCATGACTACACATCGGATTCTTATGCAGTGCATATTTTCATCATCATAATAAAATATTCAATTTGCATAAAAATCCGATCTCTTGTCATGACCTTAGTACTTTTATTATAAAATTGAGAATTATTATGATAGTGATGGAGATAAACAGAAAAAAACGGAAAATAATGATAATTTTCTCGCCTTCTAATGTGATGAAGGTGCAGGAAGTGCAGTGACGAAGATAATGAAAACAGTGATCAAGTTGAGAACGACTGAGATGAATTTCAAGAGATCTGTGACGAAGATGGAGAATACAATGAATCTGGAAAAAAAAAATTCAAGTACAATATCTAATCCTGGCAAGCGCATCGACATTCCTTCATCTTACAAGACCAAACTTTTATTTTACATTGAAAAAATTTTGGGATAATAACCTAATGAAAATAGTAGCAGAACAGACTAATTCATACGACGCCACGTTTTTGAAAAATTGTTCACTATTTAAAAGAAATTCAAGATTCGCACAAAATGTTAATCAAATGTGATGTTGTATTGCTTTCGTTGATTTGTAATGTATTGTCAAGAAAGCGACCATTCACATGAGCTTTTCAAAAAAGGAGGGAGCAAACTTGCCAAAATATAAACTGTCTTTGAAAATATCAAGGCAAAAAAATTGGTTCTTTTTCTTCTGTTGTCATTCCTATTATTAATATTATTTGCTATCGTGCCGACTGGAGGCGCAAAGTCGTGAATTCGTCATACAGGCTTCGTTTCCATGCTCTTTTGGCCGTCGGCGAGAGCCTAAGAACATTCTGATGCCAGTCGCAGGTTTACGGATTGTATGGCCCATCCATTTTCACTGTCGTTCCCGTATTTGATTCTTAACCGAAATTTGTTTGCTGCGAGCAAGGAGCTCGTCGTTAGAAATCCAGTTATCTGGCCACCATTAAACAGCGGTTTATAAAAGTTTAAATCTGTTTTCTTGTTGAAACCGCTGCGGACCACGTTTCGCAGCCATACAGCAGTACAAACCTCACATTCGAGTTCCTATAACGCCTTAATTTTATTTCATGTGATATATTTCTAATCAATGAAATAAATTTTGTTTGTTAACAAGGAATAAAAATATATAATATCTAAACAACCAATACGTAACTTTTGATTTTATTTGATTGGCTTCTTTTACAGGCAGCAACATTTTACTCTGCCTATGTCGAGTATACTCGTCTTCGGTGGAAAATAATTGAACAGGCAGAAAAAAGTTTTTCAAAATTAAATTAAACAGTTATAGTTTTTATGCTTTTATGTTATAGTTATATGATTTTATGCTTTTAACTGTCTATGAGAAATGCATATATATGGCATTTGAGTTAAGAAAAAACGCTAAAAAAGGCAGGAGCTCTAAATCATTTTTCTTTTTGTCTTGTTGGCATTTTTATTTTCAAAATGTACTAAATCTAGAGCTGAAGGCATTAAGTTGGCAACTAAGATTTCTCGCATTCAAAGCGAACATATAGAAGATGTTCCAAGATGTACGATGAAATCCTTCGAATAGAGGTGCCTGAAGATGTGCATTTAGTGGGATACGCAGATGAAATTGCAGCTGTAATAATCGCCCGAAACACTGACGAAACCAAAAGGAAGTTAAATCAAGTGATGATCCGAGTTCGGACATGGCTAGAAGACCATGGATTAAAGCTGGCCACAGAGAAAACAGACCTAATCCTTCTAACGAACAGATGTATCCCATTAGAAGTAGGCATACAAGTACTCGATGCCACTTTATCGACAAAAAGAGGTACTTGACCACCTAGGAGTGCAATTAGACACAAGGCTAACCTACTGGGCGCATATAAACCATGCTGCCACAAAAGCTGCCAAAGTAAGCGGCATGTTAAGTAAGCTCATGGCAAACCTTGGGGGTCCAACGCAGAATAAGCGAAAACTTTTAATGGACACGACGAACTCGATTATCTTATACGGATGCGAAATATGGGCAGATTCACTAAGGGTGCAATGACGGTGGAAAATTCTGCAATCAGTGCAACGCACCTGTGCTCTCAGAGTGGCTTCGTCATACAGAACAGTATCTGAAGCAGCGATGCTAGTTATAAGCGGAACCATCCCTATAGATATTCTAGCACAAGAGCGCAAACGGAGATGGGAGGCAAAAAACACAGGAATATCAGTACCACGCTTCCCCGATATTAGAGTTCAAACGCTTACACTTTGGCAGGCAAGATGGAACTCTGAACGGTATGGTAGATGGACAGCGAGACTAATACCCGACCTAAAAAAGTGGGTAGAAAGAAAGCACGGTGAGGTTAAGTATTACCTCACACAGTTTTTTATCCGGACATGAGTCCTTTCGCAAGTATTTGTGGCGAGTGGTGAGCCAACCAAACTGCATTTATGGAGATACTGAGTATGATGATGCGGAGCACACCTTCTTTAAATGCGAGAGGTGGAACGTAGAGAGAACAGGTCTGCAACAAGCTATTGGTGTATTTACACCTGAAGAAATTATCGAGAAAATGATGATAGACGAAGATAAATGGAATGCCGTCGCAAATTTCGTGGAGGATATTATCCGAAAAAAGAAGCGCGAAATGGAAAGTTATGCTGAAGAGCATTGAGCATAGGTTCCTCAAAACAGGCGACCCTGGACGCAGGGTGAGTAAGTAAGTGTCCTTGGCCGTCTTGGCCCTCTACCTCGACGCAATGCGGAAGCACTCCCGGGGTGGAGGGAAAAATCCAAGAGAAGAGGAGGGATATTTTTAGTGGAATCACCATACACGACGGTTACTATATAGTGTAACGACATTTTTAACCCAACCTCGCCGCCAAAACAAAAAACAAAAAAAAAAAATAGAAGATGTTCTCAGCAGAACAGCTGATTTATTCGCCGACGTCATCTGCGATTTCAAAATTGTTAGCAGTGGCATCTATCATCTGTTAGGGTATAATTCGTCTAGCCACCGTTCAACGGGGCCTTTCATATTATGTTAACTTTTTGTCAAAACACGCATCATTTTGCCTTGGTTTCCAAACTGCATTTCTCCCCTTTTTTCTCAGCGAAAACGTTTCACTAATAAAACTTAAATACCGTAGCCCCTTTGCTAGTCACCCAAACAATGAAGGACTAAACGACGTTTTAAGTTAATCATTGCATAATGATAATGGAAATCCTAGTGAAAAAGCTGCAACACGCTGCGACTAATGCGTTTCATTAAACTGCATCCGATTGCATTAAAAGTAAAATAAAGCAGTCGAAGGAGAGTTGAAGAGGTGCTGCTACCTAGTTATAGTACAACCGCAAACGTAAAATTGGTAATAAAATTTAACAACAAAAGTGAAATGAAACTTACCAGGGTGGTATGTGCATGTGTATGTGGTTTATATACGCGCAAAATAATTTCACTCATTAATTTTTTTTTGTTTTCTCAGTTGTAGCTCATTAAAAAACTTTGCTACTCACTTACTTACGCTCTAACTCGCTTTAATTATCTGCTATTTTTATTAGTTGTCTACACAGCTTTTTTTTGTTTAACTATTAAGCGACTTTATTTGCTTAATGAGAATGACAACTAAATGCTAATGAAACGTACAGGGACTGGATCCCTTGAAAGAGGGGCAGGATAGAAATGGTTACGTGGAAATGAGATAGACTTTCAGCAGAATTTTGCCACGGTTAAAGGAAAAGTTAAGCATTGAGATGAAATAATTTAACTTCAAATTCGCTAATAAGTATCATATAATAAGGCATGTCCATATACTTTAGATAGGTAGTGTGCCTTAGTATATACATAAATTATTTATTTGTTAATTTGTTTATTTGTTTTATTCTTCTTGTGGATTATTTTTATTTAGTCTTTTAATTTTTTTACATCAAGTCGAGAATATGATGTCATGTTAATGGCCGCCGCCACAGTTGATTGCCATTTGAGCCCTTTTTATGGCATTTTACATCACTTTGGCCAAAACTTCCGGCTATAGGTCCTCACATTCTTGACGGATATTGTCTTTAAGAACTGCAAGAATCTGAGGCTTGTTGACATAAACCCGCGACTTCAAAAAGCTTCACAAAAAGAAGTCTGGAGCGGTCAAATCAGGCGATTAGGCGCCCGGGAAATGCATCCTTCAGCATATCGGTTGTGGCACGTGCAGTGTGTGCCGTTGCACCGTCCTGTTGGAACCACATGTTTTCCAATCCCAATTCATCAAGTTGCGGCAAAAATAACTCGTTGATCATTGCTCTGTAGCGCTCACCATTCACAGTAACCGTTTGGCCCGCGACGTCTTCGAAGACAAAAGGTCCGATGACTCCTCCAACGAAAACCGCACACCATACAGTGACTTTGAGCGGGTGTAATGGCTCTTCGTGGGTTACACGCGGATTTTCAGTGCCCCAGAAGCGTAAATTTTGCTTATTTATGTACCCGCTAAGATGGAAATGGGCCTCATCACTCATGATTATTTTTGATGAAAAATCATCTTCCTCTTGGTGGTGATTAAGGATGGCTTGAGCGTATGTTAGACGGCTAACAGGCTAACAGCTGATGCACCGTCTGGACTTTGTACGGAAACATCTTCAAATCTTGTACCAAAATTCGCTGTAAAGACCGTCGACTGATACCCATTTGCGTGGCACGTCGTCTGGTCGATGTCGACGGCGCTTCCATGACATCCTTGGCTACAGCAGCAATATTCTCTGCAGAACGGCTACTCCGGGGTCTACCACGCCAGGCAGAATCTCGTGTTGTGCCAGTCTCTTCGAGGCGAGCGGCTAAATGTCGCAGTGTTTCACCAGTAGACGTTGGACGGCGAGGAAATCTGCGACGAAATTCACGTTGTGCCAAAGTCACCGACCGATTATTGGTCAAATAAATAGTCAGCAATATTCCGCGTTCTGGAGCAGTGTAGCGTAACATTGTTTATTAACGTGTATTTCGCATGTGTTTACTACACAAATGTCAAAACAGAACTGACATTAGGGGTCAATCGCAAAATGTATAGCATTTTCTGATAGGAGGATTACTTTAGCGCCACCTGTTATTTAGAAAGACCAAGTTTTTTCCTTAAAGGGAACGTAAATACTTATTTTGAATGGGAACTCATTATCTACAGTTGTCAAAGATCGTCGTACAAGATAGACGAGGTGGGTGGAATGTTAAAAGTAAATGCAACTCTGCAGCTTCAACTGCGCGGCGACTCCGAAGGACATAGCACCTTGATCAAAAAGTTCCTGCAACAACGGCCAGGTGACTCTACCGCTCTACCGTTTCTGTTCGATTGTCACATCTAGGATAAACATTCCTACAAAAATGTGCCGCGATTGTATCGCCATTGATTGACATTTGTCGCAATTACGCCGACTTTGAGTAAATCTACATCTGCGTGTGTTCTCGATTTTTTTAAGTTTTTAACATTGATTTGAATTTGCAATACCGACTTTTTATTAAATTTTGCATTAAAAGTTGATTTCATGCTGTGAAAACTCTAAAAAACAACAACCTTTAACGAGTGCCGTGAAGGCTTCTGAAGATATCATGAGTCCATCGAGAATGACGAATGTAGTGGCAGGCTGTCGACATCGAAAACTGATGGAAACATCAAGAAAGTCAAAAAAATGTTGATTAATGACCACAAATTAACCATCAGAGAACTGGCAAAGGACTAGAACATTGGGTATGGTTCCGTTCAGGACATTGTAATTAATGATTAGGGTTTGTGCCGTGTTGGTCCCAAAGGACCTGAATTTCATGCAAAAATGGGACCGCGTTGATATCGCCAAAGACTTAATTCCCAACGCTAAATCCGACCTAACCTTGATCAAACGCATCATTACTAGAGACGAAACGCAGGTTTATGAGCACGACACGCAATCCAGACATCAGGTGAGTGAGTAGAGAGCTCCGAATGAGTCAAGACCAAAACCACCACGGCATTTTCAGTCAGAAAAGAAAGTAAGGTTCACGATTTTCATAGATGGTACGCACTTTTGCCAGAAGGTCAGGTAGTTAATAAGGACTATTATTTGGGCATTATGAGACGTTTACGTGAAACGAATACTGTGAAACGAATACCATCCAACTACCATCGGATTCACCTAATATGGCTCCCTGCAATATTGTTTTTTGTTTGATCGAGTCAAAAAACCCCTAGTGGGAACGCGTTTTAGCAACCGAAAGGCAGTAATGGAAAAATCGAAGACGGCTCTAATGGCTTTACCGGAAATATAGTTGCAGAAATGATTCGAGAGCTGTATTTTACATTTTTTGAATATATTCCGGGAGCTTTTTGTCTACGCTTTTTGCGACGCTCCCGCGAGCTTTGTTGCGCTGGCGGTCCTTGATGGGTTCACCCATCGTTTTTTGCTCGCTTCGAGCCTGGTCGCAATGTCAGGTATGGTTCGGCACAGATACTTCAACGCGTGTTGATAATTTTTTTCTTTCGATAATGCAATTCAACTTAAGTTCAATGAAAAATAAAAGTAGCAGTTTTTAAGTAAATCTAACAGTAGTGAAGAACCTGCAATTTTTTAATATAAAAAAAAAGATATGGGTTCTTTAGTGAAATTTTCGATAACATTTAGTTATAATTGTTCATCTATGTCGGATTTTATCTTTCGAAGCCCTCAATTGAGATGGACCTACTGAAGGTGTTGTTATTGTTGTTTGAGTAGCTGTGTTTCCTGGACTGGGGGTCACTTAATTAGCGCCTAGCATCATTTTAAACCAACATCATCTACTGTTTTGGTAGTTGAGTACCCGAAAGTACTATTTCGTATAGCCTTCATTGTACCTAGGGAGAGAAGAAGATACCTAAATTCTAAGCCTAAAAATTTCCCCAATATTATTGAGGAATGGTTTGGCAAAAGCTCATAATTTTGCTCTTGATAAACCGGCGCAAAGGCAAAGATAGTTAACCGGACTTCCTTCTCCAACACTTCTATATAACTGCGGCATATAATTGTATATTGTGTGGCATATTTAACCTCATGGTGTACTCCCCTACCTTTGAGTGTTCTGTGTGAACCGCGTTTAGTATTAAAATTGTGGGTCGTCTATGGCCGAGCAGTTTTTTTATCTTTGGTGCGTTAAAGTCAGACCTTGTCTTCCTGAACTCGGCACGGATTGGTAGTCCTATCAATGGTCTACTTGTAATGTTGTAATAGTGAGGCTCTAGCTCCCTCTTTAATACAGTTGAAGTCAATTTCTACTGGTTCCATTTCGGCCGACCTAAGCCGAGGATCCTAGCCTAGTAAGCTCATCCGCCTTTTCATTATCTTCGATCTTTCTGTGGCCTGGCAGCCATATTAGAGTAATATCGCGTCATAGACTAAGCGAGTTCCTGCTATACACTGCGCTACAGGTTTCGAAGTTGTATTGTTTGAGTTTAACGGCTTTGTAGCAGCCTAACTATCCGTGCAGGTTAGGTCATCTTAGTAACTAAATTGCTGCAGAATATCGTAGCTTTATTTTTGCCGAACATTTTATTTACCATAAATCGACTCATGGCTGAATTGCAGGCCCAAAACCAAAACCCTTTTGTCACTATCCATATGTCAAAAACTTAAACGTTATCACATATCTCAGTATTGCAATCCGTAGGCGATAAGTGCATTTCCAGTAGCATTTTCGAAGAAAAAAAGCTCGATGATACTCCAAATCAGAACGCGTTGTAAACAGTAACATGAGAGGAATCTAGAAGCTTCCGTGAATTTTCCGATTCGAAAGTGCACAGATTCGAAATTCCGGACACGAAAGAGCAAATGATAACAAAGTTTTTGCTATTGACAGCCGTTCCTCGGCAAGAAGTGGCAAACATCTAAGTGTACTTCTACCATGAAAAAGCTCCTTATAAAAACCACCTGTCATTCTGAGGTCCATCCTTACTCACTTACATATATGATACTGAACAAAAATCACAACCCATTACCGGATTAAGACCGACTGAACCAAGTATCGCCAGGCGTCTCTGCTTTGTGCGCGCCTTCTTCATATGGTTACACTAAACGATGATACGGTTCCCTCAACTTGATCCTTCCATCGGAGGCATGGTCTTCCCTACGCCGTTGTCCTCTAACTTGCCATTCGAAAACCTTCTTTGCTGGAGCTTCTGCAGCGCTTCACTATGTCCACCTCGTCGTACAGCTCATACAGCTCGTGGTTCATTCGGCGGTAGTAGTTATCGCCAACACGAGATCCCTCCATTTCTTAAAAATGTACACCATAAATAAGAGGAAGAGTTTGGCCAAAAACCTTATCTGAGAAATTGATATTTTCAGTAAAATAGTAGGGAACTTTTGATTTTTTATACAATTCTTTACTGAAATTGAAATTTGAAAATTTTATGGCGCACATTTTCTCTACTTGCAAATTGTCAATAGAGTGACCGTAGAGTTGTGGTAATTGCCAAAATACTGCTTTAAAAAACACCCAACCTTGAAAGGCACTGTGCAGTACAAACCAGACTCACAAATGAATCACTCAGGAAAAATGAATGTAAATTATTGAATTAAGCAATAAATCCTCACTCAGAGGTACATCCTTTTTTTCATATTACAAACAAATTTTAGATACTAAAATAGTCTAATAATTGAACGCGAGCTCTATTAGGATACAGATTTGCAAATAATATTTTGAAAAATTGCCAGTTAGTTAAATTTTAAAACACAATTTCACGCTTTCCCTGCGTAATTTGAAAACTACTAAAAGGTAATTTGCGCTAAAAACTTCAGTTGTTAAAATTAATTAGCGTAATTAATTTGAAGTTTCGTAAAATTTAGACTGCAAAATTACAAAGTTCTACTACTCGCATCACCGCCCTTTCACATTTAAATGCTTCGCATACACTGCAAGCAACTATAGCATCCCCTCATTCACGCTACAGCTACAAATACAAAAGACTTTGTTCCTTTTTCAAAGTTGTGTCATAACTTCCAACTGCTGCTGTCAATTTTTGCATACCCTCACAAATCGCAAATTGATGGCAAACTCAACTGCGCAGCTAAGCTAAGCTCACCATTGGAGGTAAGCAAGGTTGCTTATACGCCACGCCGCACCGCAGCAGCAGCAGCACAAATTGGCATTTTATGCAGAGCCACTGAGTTGTACAGTTGCACAGTGCTAATCTAGTGAAAGTTGATGAGCGCCAAGGTAATTCGCGAATTGAGTTAATGCAAGCTGGGTGTGTGTATGTGTGCGTGCATATGATTATGCGTGTTCGTATCTTAGCGTGTCACAGCACGCATTTAATGCCATCGGAAATCCTTTAAGCACTTCAGTTTGCTTTCAACTTTATTTGCAAGCTGAATGTCAATAATGCCAATAATGCCACCTGCCACAAAGTGGGCATGAGAACATTACGGGGTATTGTTGCACACTCCCACACACGAAGGCAGCTCTTACTCTATTGTGCGCTGGCAAGCAATCACTCGGTGAACTCCTGTTGTAAGTCCACCTTCAGGATATTGTCCTTCAGCTTGTTTACTGTCACATTAGCAGACATATGTACGTTTATTCCATTTGTACTCTTATTTTTTGTATTCCTGTATGTGTATATAGCTCTGCAAGTGTGTGTATGTCAGCGGTAAGTGGATTTTCCGCGCGTAAAATTGACTGCAATTCAATCGCGCACGCAGCGTAGCATAAAGCAAAGGCGTCAACGCTGGTGCTCGCATACGAAAAGGGGAAGTTCTCACATACATAGAAAAACACAAAAGCATAATACAAAAAATAATAGCAAATTTTAAAATATTTACTTTCAAATGGCAGTAGGTGTGTCAAGCATTGGCAGCGTCGGCAGGAAGCCACTGTATTTGCTAGTCGTTTGCATGCTTCTTGTTGCACACAACTTTGGCATATAACCATTGTTATTGTTTCTTCTCACGTTAGTAATGGCGCATATTCACTTTTCTGCATTTCTGCTTAGCGTGCAATGTATTTAATGTAGCTTTGGCTTTTCCTGTTATTACTGCTTTTGTACTTTTTAGTTTTATAGCTGCTCTCAGCCATTTTATTTTTTATATCTTTTGTTTGGTACTCTGCCATCTTTGTACTTTACTTCAAAAGTGCATGCATATTGTAACAAGGTCAATTCAATGTCATTGCTGACGGTATTACCAGCAGTGAGTCAAATGAAAAAAAAGTTGTAAAAGGAAGTAGGTGTGAATTGAATAAGTTGATAGAGAAAAAACTACCACTAAAGTTGATTGTTGAAGATATTCGGATAACTTTGGCATTACAAGGTTAGGCTAGGTTATGATGGTAGTCGGTCTGTACAAGCAACTCACTTATACCTTACAGATCCGTTGTGGTACCACTGTGCGACACGGGAACCTTGTTTATTTTCCATCATAGAATCATTTTGTGGCTCTTATGAAGCGCAGTATTGGTCCTATCCGTGCTCTGACTTAAGCTAAGGCTAGACAATTGCAAAGTAAGTGCTCCACTATGTCTTCCTCTTCCTCATCTCTACAGCTTCTACAATATTCATGGCAGAAAACTTCTAGTTTCAAGGAATGTCTGCCAAATAGGCAATAGCCAATGACCGGTTATATAAGCCACGACCTTCGATATATCCGCTTTTGAGAGGCTAAGCGATTCCTTTGTCTTTTTTTGTTTATTTGCGGCCATTGTATCCTAGCTGTTACGCATGTGTCTTCATCTCTCCATGCCCTGTTGAACTCTTGCTTGATACATATTATTCTTAATTATTAATTTGCTCGTGGCCATAGGTAGCCTAATGGTATTTCTATCACTGAGCAGTTGAAGAGTACTGCCTTTCCTGGCTAGCTCATCGGCTTTAAAATTTCCCTCAATATCTCTTCGAAAATACTCCATAGCCAACCGTCTAGCTTGGAACCATCTGTGGTGTCTACCACTCTCTTCTTGACGGTATGCTCGTCGTAGAAGGTCTGTCGGAGGTGAGTCTAGGAATAGAATAGTCTATTTCCTGTTTGTGACTATTCAGAGTACGCAAAATAGAGCTATGGTCTTTCCATAGCACCATACCTTGAAGTCTAAGCACCGAGGCGGCGGCCACGTGTTTCCCTAAGAGATTTAGCGCAGGCACATTGATTACCACTCCCAACGCTTTGCTTTGCCTGAAGCACCAGAGATACACAAAAACACTGTTCTTCGGACCTTACTCATGATTTTAGCACAACTCGCCTTTTGAGCAGATGGCCACCATACTTTAACATTGCAAACTCTCTTCTACTTAAAATATTAACTACTAATTAGTGGAGTAACTCCACAGCATGAAATGAATCGCCTTGTGCTTGTACCTGAGCAACGGTAGAAAACAACTCAAAAGGCGCGTTTATTGAAAAGAAGCTATGGTCGCAAAGAAACACCCACTGCACCTGCTGGACGAATGTTTAAAAGAGGATTTTAAAACGATGGCGTCATCAGTGGAATATTTTTTTTGGGCATGCAACTAAAAATTACATTTCGATCAACCGCAGTTAGGTTATATGGGCGCCCATGGGACTCCCCACTTGGACGAGAAATAAAAAATAAAAAAAATATCGTTATTTTTGATATCATTTCAAGGATAAAAGTAGAAAGGGAGACAGGAAAGTTGGGCTGGAAGAAAGGAAGCGCTGCACTATGTGTATTCAATAAGATTAGATTACACAGTGTAACCAAATGGGGAAAAAAACTAATACTTGGTGGCTCATAGAATTGTCACCGATGATTCCAGTGGATTTATTTTAATATAAAAAAAATGATGATAATTAATGGAATTCATGTGGTAAGTAATGATTAAAACCGAACTTAAACCGAATAATCCGCTCACTAGCAGACACTTCTACCCTCGCTGGCAGCTCAAAATTAAACGTTCATTCCCTCTATCGGCCACATGATTTTTCTCATACATTATGGAGAAGGAAGAATGAAATAGCAAAATAATAGAAGAGTAGAAAAAATGTTTGCCTAAAGCGGTTGCCCCTTGACAGGTAATGGCAAACTTCGCAGTGTATTTGTGCTGGGAAAAAGCTCCGCATAAAAAACCATTTGCCTTTCGGAGGTGGATTATAGATATGGATACCTCCAGTTGTGGAACAATATCAAGACGCACGCCATAAATAAGAGGAGGAGCTCGGCCAAACAACTAACAGGAGTGGACACGTTTATTATTTATTTTTTTTTATGGAGAAGGCGCATGTTTTACTAAATATTTGTATCAGTAATTTGTTTTTTTTTTTTTCTTGTATCACACCTAAAAGTTTTACAGTTCACAGTTTATATTAAAATCTCAGGCAGCAACTATATCGGAAATCATTCAAGTTGTTGTTGATATCCTTAATAACAAGTTTGCGGAATTTTCTTAATTTTTGTGTAAAGTTCGAAATTTGTATTTATCTGGTTTTTGTTAGTCAATTAACTATACTTTTATACAAAAATAATGAATATTCAACAAAAAGAAGAAAAGTAGTCAAAACTGGTAAAAATTGTGAAGAGCTATCGCTTTGTTACAGGGTGTCTGTTATTAGGATCGCTTAAAAAGTCCGTGCATAGCCAGCGAGATGGCACTACTGACGCGTATCGAGGTTATCTCTTGGAAGAATGCACAACCAGTTTTCAGCTATATCGGATTTTTCCTATTTCTTTGTGTTTGGCATTCTTTTGAATCGAGGAAGTCGAGCGATTTTCCTTTTCCTACACGGCAACGCACCAGCTCACGCCTCAGCAATTGTGGTCGCAAAATTACTGGAACTAGGGTTCCAACTCGTTTCACATCCCCCCATTCGCCAGATTTGGCTTCCTTGGATTCCTCGGACTACTATTTGTTCTCCAATTTGAAGAAATGGCTGGCCAAAAAGGATTTAATTCAAATGAAGAGGTGACTGCAGAAACGAATAGCTATTTTTCATATTTGGAAAAACTCTATTATTCGGAAGGGATCAAAAAAGCTAGAACAGCACTGGAAGAAGTGTATAAGCTTAAAAGGAGACTATGTCGAAAAATAAAAAGGTTTACTTTAAACAATTAAGTAGTTTTTATTTTTGCACGGCGCTTTTTAACGATCTTCGTACGTCTCATGAATCAATAGGAATTATTTTATTGCACGGTGTTAGTACAGGACCCGCCATCTATCGTTACGGATTTGAACGAGGTATTATTTGAAGAATGGTAACACTTAGCTGTCATCTGATTTGACAGAAAATTAGTTTTATTCTTCCGCTGAACGAAAATGGTTGTGTATACGCTCAAAGAACGCTGGGAAATATTGCGGCATTACTTTGAAAATCATGGTAATGTTGCAGAATGTGTACGAAAATTACGTACGGCAATGGGAAGAAGAAAAGCACCGAATGAAGCGTATGTGCGTTACTTTGCGAAAAAAGTAAGAGAAACTGGGTTGCTTATTGACAAACCAACGCGTGACCGACCAAAAACCGTGCGTACACCCGAAAATATTGCTGCTGTGGCCGAGAGTGTTCGTGAATCACCAGGAACATCAGTTCACCGTCGTTCTCAACAATTGGACATTTCGGAGACATCATTGAGACGAATTTTGCGTAAAGACCTTGGTATGGTAGCCGAGGCACCCATATGAATGAAGTTGTGTTCCATCATTAACCGGAAGGATTGTGCTTCAAAATAAAAAAAAAAAAAAGTTTGGAAAAATATTGAGTAGTTTCTTTTTTATAGCATTTTTAATTCCGTAAAGTTATATGGCGGACCCTATATATCACGAAAATTGGCACGAAAATACTCTATTAACAGTTTGGTCGAACTCCTGCTCCAATTTCTGAAATGCGTTTTGATTTTTTGGAACGAGTGGAAGATCGTGCAATGTTATGCCGCCTACCAACGGCAGATGATTTTTTATGAGAAACTTTTTCAAAGCAGAAATGCATTTGGAGGTTTGATATTATCTGGCGAGGGGCGACCATTATTGGAAAATATTTTAATTAAATTTTTTTTTTTTAATTTGTTGTTGCACACAACAGCACGCCTTTTAAAAATGTTTGCAAATCAATGGTATTCTATTCGGTATGTATGGAAATACTCGTACATGTTTTTCTACTAAATTACGTCTGAATTATTCTTAATGCGCTAATGAAAAATAATAAAAATATAAAAATAATAAATTAAATGAATGAAAATTATTAATAATATTCTAGTCTTTTTTGCATATTACCAATTTCATTGACCGTTCTTGGCCACGTTAGTTCCAACAGCCCGGCTAGCTCAGTCGGTAGAGCATGAGACTCTTAATCTCAGGGTCGTGGGTTCGAGCCCCACGTTGGGCGCACACTTAATTTTTTTTTATCTAGATCAACAATTACATTTTTATATGTACATAATTTTTATTGAAATGTACATACTATATAATATTTTTTATACATTTCAATAGGTACATAGCTTTCGTTCTCGTTTAGTCGATACAAATTTTGCTATCGTTTTAACCAAACTGAGCCAGAGGCAAAATCGTAGCGCGGACCTCGAAGGCATGTTGATATCCGCAAAACACAAACTATTCCGCTAGATGGCGCGTGAATCAATCCATGTATACTGCAGCTACTAATTTACCAATGTTGCTCTCCAAAAATGGACCAGATGGAATAGTCCATCGGATTTGAGTCTGGCGAATTCGAAAGCCATTGTGTGGACGAAATGAAATGTGGAACATGACTTTTTAACCATTCTTGGTTCACACGAGCTTTATGAGACGGTGCCGAGCCCTGCTAGAACGTCCATGGTCTACGACCGAAATGTTTGCGTGCCCACGGCTCTAAAGCACCTTCTAAAACATTTTCCCAATAATAAGTCGCATTCACTTTGCCACCAGGCTCGATAGGAATTTGCTTCGAGTGGCCATACGTAGGCTCAAATTCTCGTATGAGCGTTCGGTCAATTGAGAAATTTTTTTCATCAGAAAATACAATATTAGGAAATTCGCCACGTTCGTGCAAGCGCAACTTGGAACTTGGAACTTGTAAGCCTTGACCTTGAGCTCATTTTTCAATATGCGTCGAATACTGTCTTACGATATTTTCAGTTCTTTGGTCATTTTTCGTCCACTTCGACGTGGATTTCGTTGAAGTCGAGCCTTCACTTTCCGAACCATTTCCGGCGTTGTTGCGGTTCTTTTTTTGGTCCACATCCATAGCGTTTTGCAATGCTACCAGTTTCATTGTAACGTTTTATAATGCGATACACAAACATTTTATTCACTTTGAGGTGACTGAGCTCACGAACAATGGCTGGTTGTGATTTTCGAGCCAAATATAACGCCATCACACTATTACGTTTGAATTCCATCACAGAAAAAAAAATTCAACAAAATTGAGACGCAAATGCTTTTGATGGCTTATAAACAATATATTGAACTATCGTTAGAACAATTTTGACGTTGATGTCATGAGCTGTTTTACAGATACATGCAGTGTAAAGTTGGTAACACTTCATATCGTTCACCCTGTATATACATATACAGTAGATCCAAAAAAGTAAAAAACAATCTTCTTCTTCCGTTTTCTCTGGCAGAGCCTATACGTGAGTTTGACAGGCCCTAGATGTGCTTTAATTACAGTGTATTGGTGTTTTTGATTAAGAGTATCGCCGAAATTGCCGAAAAGGCTCGCTCGACTGGCGCGGATGTCCTGACAGAGAAAAGCGTAGTATCGCGAAAAATGCGAAGTGCCCACCATTTTTCAAAAAATACTTGAAATACTGAGCCTAGCGTTTGCCCGATTGCTTGCCTCCATTCTAAAATTATTTCTTCTTCAATTGTCCCAAGGGATTTATGGGTGTTAGGATTTGTTGAACGAGGGACTTCCCCCACGATGGATGGCAAATGGTCACGCTATATTAGGATCACCAACAAATATCTATTTCCCACCATGCACTGATCCCACAATCAGTAAATCTCAATTTTTGACACAGCGCACATAAAAACTGAAATCCCTATTATTCGTGCTCCCTTTCTATTACTCCACCTCAACGAGCACTGCGTCTTGGCAACTTTATGCGCAAATTATTTATGTACGTCATTTTCTAATACCGTTACTCGTGGTAACAAAACGCAAAATCCATTTAAGAGCAAACGCCACGAGGCAAAGTAGTAGAAGAGTTTCACTCCTCTTATTCTCGCTCCTTTATTCTTACACTGAAAAATAAACTATGCCAAGCGAAGAAGACTCGCACGTTGACGCAGCAATTTTTCGATTTGAAAAGTATAAAACTAAAAATGCCACAAAAACTTTACCCAACGCAAAATTGAACGATTCGAAGGGGAGATTTGTATTGGCTTTGCAAAGCAAGAATGTGCAAGGATATGCAAGGATATGCAAGTAATATGCATAAGGATGAGGCAGAAAGAGAGAGCGTATGAGTGTTTGTGTTCGCACATAAAATGGCTTACTTAAAACCGGACTGTCAGCTCAATGTATGCTGAATTATGACAGGTCAAGGATTGCGCCAAAGATGGAGACGTTCAACAGTAGCTGCAGGAGCAGCAGAAGTGTGCGGCGAGGCACAAGCAAACAAAGGGAGAAAATGAAGTAAGCAACGTCAACGATATTGGCCACACCAGCAGTGTTTGTGCGTCCATTTCAAAGATACTTTTGCACGCCAAGTGTTTATTAGAATGCGTCGCTTTGGATTTTTATGCTTAACTTTTTTTATTTAATTTTTTCTTTTCCTATTTGGCAGTACTGCCACCGCGACGGACACATGCAAACCCTAATCCAATGTGTTAGCTCAACTCGAAATTTTATTTGAGTATGTGTGGGTAGGTGTGTGTGTGTGTGTGTGTTCATCGCACTCCCGCTAACTGCAAATACGCAAACAAATATTACAAATGTTGCCAGTCACAAGTTTACTACACTTTTGTAAGAATATGACAAGCTGATACTTTCCAATATTCTCGCCCCATCACTTTTACGCATTTCTCTAAATGTGCTGCAGCTTTTCCACTTAACAGTTGAATACGCAAATAGTTGAAAAGATTTCCCCAAAGTGCACTTGTGTTGGTTTTCCTTTTCCTTTTTTTTTTTTGTTTTTCATCTTAGTTTGTTGATAGTTTGCGTTAGCAATTTTTCTCAGCAGTCGCACAAATACAGAAAGTTTCACATATTTAAATGGCAGTACTTTGGTCTTCATGTAAGTACATGATATGGCTCCCCCAATTTTTCTTTGAGATGTTCCTATTTCGAGTGCACTCACCGAGAAATATAAAACGCAAAGCCATACCCCAGTATTTGCAATGCAAATTACGCCAAATGTGGTTGGGGTAGATTTAAAGTATACAAGAAAATTTTAAATTTCGTCTTGGCAATACTGAATCCATCAGATCAAACCATTTTTTGATGTCTTCATATGAATGGAACTGCTCGTCAGCTAGACCATGTGCCATCGATCGGAACAGGTGATAATCGGACGGTGCAATATCTGCAGAATATGGCGGGTGGGGTAGTATTTCTCATTTCAGTACTTCCAGGTAGGTTTTAACGGGTTTGGCAACGTGAGGCCGAGCGTTGTCATGCTGTCGAATCACTTTTTCATGCCTATCCGCGTAGTTCGGCCGCTTCTCGCGCAGTGCTCGGCTCAATCGCATCAATTGAAGTCGATACTGATCCCCAGTGATGGTTTCGCTTGATTTTATTAGTTCATAATAAATAACACCAACTTGGTCCCACCAAATACATTGTATAACCTTCGCAGCATGAATATTCGGCCGAGGCGTCGCCGTAGAAGCATAACCGGGCAGTCCCTATGACTTTCTTTTCTTTTTCGGATTGCGGTAATGAATCCATTTTTCATCACCCGTCACGATGCGATGAAGAAAACTCTTCCTTTTTTGCCGCTGGAGCAGTTGTTCACAGGCGAAAAAACGACGTTCAACATCCCTTGGTTTTAACTCATAAGGAACCCAAGTCCTCTGTTTCTGAATCATTTCCAAAGCATGCAATCGCTTGGAAATGGATTGGCGGGTAACTTCTAATACTGAAGCAGGCTCTTCTTGCGTTTGACACGGATCCTCATTGAGTAATGCCTCCAATTCAGCGTCTTCAAAGGTTTTTGGCCTTCCTTCACGCTGAGCTTCACGGACGGTCGTCAATATTAAAACCACCGTCTTTGAAGCGCCGGAACCAATCTCGGCACGTTGTTTCACTTAAAACAGCATCTCCATAAACTTTTTGTAGCTCTCGATGCGCTTCAGCTACCGTTTTTTTCGAATGAAAGAGGAAAATCAACACTTCCCGCAAATGACGATTATTCGGCACAAAATCAGACATTTTCACAAAACCAAAACAAAATCACTAATGTGTCAAAGCAGTTGGTTTACTATATGTCTAAGCTTGGTTTATGACGTTTAGGTTATGTTAGAATCGACTAACACGCACTGCTGGCGGCATCAATTGCCGAACAGCGGGAACTTAGTTGCGCACCTAATATTAAAAGAACCTGGGACGTGAATATTTCAGAAGTCCACTGAAAGGGAGTGATAAAATTCAAACAAAAAAAAAGCAAACAAAGAAGAAAAAAAAAACAAACAACAAAAGACGAAGGGCAAACTGTCCCATTAGACGCGAAAATGGCACCCTCATTAAATGTGAGCAAATGACTAGATGGTTCCGGTACTTCTCCAAAGTGCTGAACTTTCAAACCTCAATTCAATCATCGAGCTCTACATCTACACAATTTACACACTCCAACCCTCCATCATCATCATCCATATCGTCCTCCTCTCCAACTATAGAACAAATAGAATATCTCATTAAACAGTTCAAACGCGGAAAAGCTCCTGGTGGCGATATGATCCCTCCTGAAATCCTCAAAGCTGACCCAACCTTCTCGACGCGATATTTTTCCCCTCTCTTCGATGCGATTTGGCATACAGAGAAACTGCCTGACGAATGGATGACCGGCATTTTGGTGAAAGTCCCAAAAAGAGGCGACCTATTCGTGTGCATCACATTTATCAGCATCCCATCCAAAATGTTGTACAAAAGCCTGCTGAATAGAATACAAATACATCTTGAACTCAAACAACGTAAACAGCAGGCCGGATTTCGTACAAACACGTCACTCTCCGCGTAATATTAGAGGGAATCAATGAATGGCAGTCGGATATTCTCGCGCGATCGCATCTTTATTTGGATTTCATTGCATTCTAGAGTAATTCGAGAAAAAGTCATCAGCATTATCAAAGCTCATTATGAAGGTCTTGAATGTAAAGTTTAACACAACACACAACACTCGGATGCGATACGCCCGAAATCCGATATGAAACAAGGCTGCCTCTTGTCGCCATTGCTATTTCTCATAGTCTTTGACGGCGTGCTGAATAAAGCGCTGACAGGCAAACGCGGAATTTCCATGACCATTTAGAAGAATTAGCGTATGCTGATGACATAGCACTTTTGTCCGTCAAAAGGTCAGATCTGCAAACAAGTTTGAACCAGCTCAGCGCCGCCGCAAGCAAAGTTAGCCTTAAAATAAACATTGGCAAGACTGAATTCATTTCAAAGAGTTCGCAAATCGAGACCCCCCGGTTCACTGTGTATGGAGAAGAGATCAATCCTAAGACGGAATTTTGCTACCTCGGAAGTAAATTCAGACCAGACGTCTTGAACGATTGAAGATATCTCACACATCAACAAAGCTCGTGCAACATTTTCACAATTTCAAATCCCATATCAGTCAAAACTAAGCTACAAATCTTCAATTCCAACATAAAATAACGGTATTGCTATATGGCTGCGAGTTCTGGTCCCTCATATCCGTGCTCATTCGAAGGCTATAATCTTTCGTCAACGCGTGCTTACGCAAAATTTAGAGAATCTGGTGGTCTCGTGTTATTTCAAACCAGTATTTGCTTATTTCAACCAACGAGATCCCAATCGAGCTCATCATCAAACGCAGACGATTTGGCTGGATAGGCAGGGCTGCTCTGTGGTAAAATGCGCAAGACCTCCTGGCGTCCCATTTTGGATACGAATCTAATCTAGGCGCCATGTGACGTTTCTTCTTGTTCTTGAACTGCCTGTCCATTATTACACGTTGGCGGTCACATTTAATAATTTTAAATATATAACCTCGTTTTGCATCTAACCGGCCGTTCGACACCCGGGCCAGATTTTTTCGACTTTTGGCGTAAAATTAACAAATTTCTATTACAGCTAACGACTTGAGCTTCCACATAGCTTCCTAAAATTAAATTTTCTGTCGATTTTTGGATATAACCTTTTAAAAACCGATCCTCGAACGGGATGAAAAAAGGCCAGACCTAGGAGCCCAAGCGAAGGTTTTAAAAAAGGTGACCGACGGAGAGTTAATTGAACCTACATACAAATTAAACTACACTCGGGCAGACCTCTCTATCCGCAAACTGTAGTTTGAGGGTCGTTCTAGGGCAATCTTTCCAAGTAGGCAGGAGTGGCTCGATAGGAAAATCTGCACCGAAACTTGCCCCTCAGAGCAGAGCTTTTCTCTAAATTAGCCAATTTATCTATCTCCTTTAAACTGTCGAATACTGCTGTTTTTGAGGCAAAAGTCGTATCTCCTATAGTCAAGCCGCGATCAATGTTCTGACGGCGCCATGGTACAAATTGCACAACTTATTTCTCAGAAAAGCACAGATCAGATGGAGCTCCATTTCCTCGTGTGGTATTTCGCAAATCCTATGGCCCCAGTACAATAGACGCAGGACGCAGGACGCAGATAGTAGTGGGGACTCCACGCCATTCAGTTTCGAAACTCGAAGCTATAATTATCAGACATTGGACGATCGGCACACACGCGGAAAAGCTAGGGTTACCATTTAATCCCCATTGAAGAAGCTGTGGAGGCCTTTCAGAGAAGGACACTATTGAGCACTTTCTCTGTAAATGTCCGGGTTTGGCAGAGAGACGACTAAGGTCACTGGGTGCTCCTTTCTTCGAAAGCCTGGGGCAGTGCGCCAATCTAAATCTCATCAATCTTCGCCATTATATCAACAGCTCTGGCGGGCTGTAGGTATTTTCCAGTTGGAGATCTCATATTGGTATCAAAACGGGTACTTGAGGAGTGCCAGTGTGGTACCTCAACCATTTCATCTACCTATGACAAGTTTACAATATAAAATGAAAACGCTTATCTATCTTTGGCAGTGTGAATTAATTCTCCTCAGTCCGGTCCATTTGTAAATACCTATAAGTATTTCTGAGTCATGTTATATTCTGTTTCCGTCCTTTGTCACGCTTTCTCGCTATTTTTCCTTGGAGTATAATTTGGTGTAGCTCACGTTTAGTGCCTCGAATGATGTGTTCCAAGTAGGCCGTTTTGACGCGCTTCATAGGTAGAAATAACTCTCGTCCTATTTCACATCTTCTTCAAACTTCTTCATTTGTGATGTGATCAGTCCAGGGATTCCGAAGTACACGATGATAACACCACATTTCAAAGACTTCTATTTAGTTCACTGTTTCGACTTTCAGAGCCCATGTACTGCTTGGCTTCCGCTCCAAGGTGAAGCAAATTCAGAAGATGTGGCCAATATTAGACCATTAACCGGCTCTCGGCGAATTTGAAAGAATCAGCTGGTTGGCTGACGTAACCTGGCAATATTCTTTCTAACTTCTATGCGACAATGATAGAATAAGAGATTCCGAATTCTCTGCGACGTCATGCTCCGAGAATATGTAAGTTCAAACAAAAGAAGGGGAATAGTCGGCGAAAGCAATAGAAACCACAAAACACAAGATCTTCTGCAAGAAAAATTATTTTCCAAAAAAGTTCTTAAAAAAATTAATAATTAATTTAAAAAAAATTTATAATAATATTTATTTATATTAATATTATTTTTTTACATCTTATAATTTAACTCAAAAAAAAATATTTTTTTTTCGATTCCATTTGGCTTGGGAATTGCAGAGTTAAGAAAATACCACACAACAAGATTCGTCATCATAAATTCCTAGAATTCGAGTGTGGAGCATAGGGCCACAACGAATTTCTTCCATTCGAATCTGTTTTGCGCCAACCTCTTAACTTAATTCCAACTAAGCTGCATGGCGCGGGTTTTTGACTCCAGCAGTCGTCTCCAGGAATTGGCTGGTCTTAAACGTCTGCGCCTTCCTTGGGGCTACCAGTCAATGGCGGCCCTTAATAAGTCACTATTTCCGCTACGTGGAATATGTTCAACCCAGCCCCATTTTCTATTTCGAATCTCTAATAGTATTGACTTCTACTGGGTTCTGACCCATAATCAGCATTCGAGATAATATTTGGCCAGAATATTTTGAAAATTTTTCGAAGGCATCTGTTTACAAAAACTTGTAATGAGTTTGTGTCAGCTGACGTCGCATTTCACGTTGCGCAGCCATAAAGTAAAGTCGACTTTAGAATGGAGTTAAAAGTTCACAGTCTTGTGCGCCGTGAACCGTATTTTGCGTTCCAAATTGCTTGAAGAGAGCCAAATGTGGTCACAGCTTTCTTTATTCGGCTTTTGATGTCATCGCTCGAACCTCCAGAGACCTATCATATAAAAGGCTGCCTAAATGGAGGGAAGATTGTACATCTTCGAGATCGATACCACCAATGGAGATATTTTCGTAGAGATTAGATTTACCCGCCTTAAATCATTCTTCCTCTCATCCTCTTTTATGTTTTCTCACATATGACATTATCAGTTAATACTAACGCCATAATTTCTCAAATGTACGCAAATTACTCAATTAACCTTTAACTAAAGGTTAGAACATATAATTTAATCGCTTGTAATGCTCCCACCAAAAACAGGGGAACGGAAATTATATTACCAAAGCAGAGAATAAAACAGGATAACTTTGTTTGTAATGCACGCAAAGAAGGAAGGAAGGAAGGAAGCACTCATTCATAACTAATTTGACTGCAACCCAAAAAGAAAGCTTGCGTTTTTTCCCTGCATTAACAGAACTTTCCCCTTCGAGGGCACGCAGTCAAGCAAACATTGAAAGGAGCAAACAAAGCAATAGATAAAAAGTAAAAAGCGTATCTATACTTAGTGAAGATAAATGAAAATATTCAAAAGGGAAAATTGCGCGTGAGATGTTTAATGACTTGTTTACTGCTGCCATTACATTACCCAACGACCGGCGACTATTGCGTGGAACCAAAAGCGACGTAATAAAGTTGTAAATAAGACGGACGAGATATGTGCGCTGCTTGTAGACGTCATTGCACGCATCCATCACCTAAGACAAGCAATTTCGCCTTGGTAGAGGTCCGCGGGTAAATAACTGCTTGTGCTCGAACTTGCATTCCTTTGCCAGGGACCATAGCTTGCATTTCTCCCGCTTTCAGCAATTGTCATTCAAGCTACAAATTACAACAACTTTTAAACCGATACCCATATTTTATGCAGCTACTTGCTTGCCTCTTCTTCCATTTCAACCCACTAACTGCATTTATTGGCCACCAAAGGTCGGGATATCTATCTAGTTGGGATTAATTTGTTGACTTTTACTTGTGCGACATGACGAATTGCCATGGCGTTGTTGCAATTTAATTGTGATTTTTCATACGTGCGTACGTTGGACGACGAGCGTAACTGTGCAGATGCGGGTGGCCTTCGCCGATGGAAGGGAATGGAATGGGGCATTTGCGTCCTTCTGAAGGGAAGCCAAGGCTGCCGGTTCAATACAAATAGAGTGGGTAAAATCGTGAGTTGAAAATTGCGCATCAAATTATGAAAGGTAAGTAGGTAGGGTTATTGTCGTAATAACACACCTACGATAGACCTGTCGTAGATCCATTGTGGTACCACTGGAACTTATCCCTCACTATGGGTGCCTTTTTAAACAATTCTGTTGCTTTTATAAACGAGCAAAGGTTCGTTAGTTTTAAATGCCCTAGACCCGCTACATCTGTTAAGAATACACTACCAAGAGTGCGAAGTCTCCTTGATGATGAAATGACGAAAAAATTATATAAAAAAATGTTCCAAGAAGTTTTGAAGAAAGAACTCATATATAGTCGAAAAATCATAAATTCTTTTGTAAAAGTTCAATAAAAGGCCAAAACTAAAAAATTAAAATAGAAATTACTCTGATTGTATGATTTCCTTAACATATAAGGCTGATTAGATTGGAGACACTTTTTCCAATAGGGGTTTTTTTGCCAGATGACGCTGGACTGCCGTCAAACTAAATAAATAATTTTTTCAGTATTCATTGACATTTCATCATTTGCATTACGAAAATTGATGCCCTGGGACAATTTTGCTCAGCCAAGGCAGAAGGGCAAGCCGAAGCCATTCAAGAACAGCCATTACATCCATTGACAACAACCATTTGGTGCGGCTTTTGGGCTGGAAGAATCAAGAAATCGCCGGCCCATATGTCTTCAAAGAGGAGGCTGGCGCCAATGCGACAGCAAACTCTAACGCGCCATAATAAACGGCTTACTGATGCCGGAAATTAGAGCCCGTGCTCACCACAACATTTGGTTCTAAAAAGACGGCGCTATTTGTCATACCGCCTGTGAAACAATGGATTTACTGGGTAGTCATTTCGGTAAGAAATTTACATCTCGTCTCGAACCAGTAGATTGGCCACCAAGATGAGCACTAGATCGTGTGCTATTACATCTTTGGACTTTTATTTGTGAAGGTATGTAAAGTCTAAATACTTCCGGGATAAATCAGTTTCGGTTGAAGTATTAGAAGCCAACATTACTAAAGTTTTTCACGATACCAACCGAAGTCCTCCAGCGAGTCATTCAAAGTTGGTGTTTACGGATGTCCCAATTAAGACGCCGCTGCGACCAACATTTGAAAGCGATTATCTTTAAAAAATAAATGTCCTAAATGGTTCTACACAAAAATAATACAGATTGCTCAATCAATTTGAATTTTGCTTGTTTTATTCCAATTTAAAATTCGATACCTCTAAATTGAACAGCTATTAGAAGTAAGTATGATTTATGTCTGACTGTTTCTCATCGGATACCGGTTTCGGACCAACAAAACATCGAATGATAGAAAAAGTTTTTTTCAACAACGCGCCCACCTCAGCAAACAATAGCAAGCCCCCGAATGCATTTCTGGCATATGAAAGCTTCTCATAAAAACCTACTGAGCGGTGACAAAAGGTGTCCCTAATACTCTGTGAGCAAAGAAAAAAATTTTGCTGGGCTGGGCACTAGAATATGAAGGTTATGATGGCAGGCGGACTACCTAACGAAAGTAAGCGCCATCTCAAAATTCAATGGATCAGAACCCGTTTCTTGGCTCACCAAAGGCCACATAAATGACACTGGATAGAGAGTCAAGGACAGAGGCAGATTAAATAATTTATGCGTCTCTCCAATAGACCATCAAATAGAGTCCTAAACCTGAATAGGGAGGACTTTCGAACTCTCCCTCGGGATACTACGCGAGAAATTGTAGTTCTCGTTATCATTTCAGGAAACGAGAATTAGTAAAAAAAAGCGTCTGTTCTTGTCCTCTGCGAATGCGCTACTCTCACAAGACCAATACTTATACATTTAGGTGGTGTAACTCTAAATCCGTTAGTGGTGTGGAACAATAAGCCTGCGGAGGTGCTCAAATTCATCAGAAGTCACTGGTTGTGCTCAATATACATAAATAGAAGAAGAAACTCGTTCGATCAAGCTTCTCGGTCTTAAACTCAGAGATAAGTAAACTGAGGGATTTGAGCTATAGGCTCAGCCTCTTTTATGGACACTCAAGTATCCTAAGAAGCTTTCGGTTCATCCCCCTCTCGACGGATCAATAAACACCCTCTCGCTTACATCAAACGGAGCATTCTCCACTCACATTCTATCAAGGGAGGAGTGGACGGAGGAGCTACACTCGGAGACAGGACCTAGTAAACTTATTCACGGATGGATCACAGTTAGAAGGCGGAAAGTTTGGCGGAGGAGTATTCTGCGAAAAGCTCCCTATCAGACTCAAATCAGGTTACCGGATCACTGCAGACTGTTCCAAGCAGAGGTAGCCGCAGTGCGTACAGTCAAGAAAGTAAATATTTACTCGGACAGCCAAGCGGCAATTAGGGCTTTCGGGTTAATGATAGTGCATTTGAAACTGGTCAGCGAATGCCTTTCTTCACTTTCGATTGTATCCGAATTCTTCGACATAATCTCATCTGGGTTCGTGGTCACAGCGACATTGAGGGAAATTCTGCAATGGATGAGCTGGTCAGACAAGGGGCATGTGAGGTGATGTCCCCGCAAAGTTAGAATGCCTGGGTTAGAGCTTCAGTGTTTACTTAGATTCGCAAAAGATGCAGACGTATTACATATTAGATGTCTACTACAACGTAACGTAAAGGTCTAGAGCTCCATCTGGTAACACTAAGGACCAATAGGTCTATGTGAAGGCTTTTAGCCAGCCAGGTCGACGTAACCTAACCTAGCATAAAGGGTTTAACGCAACCACAACACGGTCATCGCTCATAATCCATTACACTAAAGCCATCCTCGTACCCAACCTTGGGGGCTCTCTCCGTTCCCTCTTTTCGTTTCATCGGTCTTCCTCCACCTTACTTCCTTCACAATGGTATCACAAAGGATGAATTCGTTTTCTTCGCCCAAGTGTGCCCACTCTTTGGCCAACCATTTTAACCTAACCTAAACTCACTTCTCTACAATGGCTTATGGGAAGAAGTTCAGTGCGGTCTCTAGAAAACAAACTTCTTCTGTACAAAGCCGTAATTAGACCCATTGGGACTTACGGCATCCAACTATGAGGAGCGGCGGCGAAAATGAACATTGACATCATAGTGAGGCTCCAGGCAAAGATACTACGAATAATCACCGGATACTCGATTTACTCTAGCAACGAGGTAATACGCAACAAAACGATGATACCTTCAGTACGGGAAGAGATAAAACGATACAGTGACGAATACAGCAGTCGTTTGTGGAGCAACCCCAAGGCTTTTGCCAGAGCCATAATTCAGCCAACCACCTACGTAGCGTGCCTCAAAGAGGGTACACCTCTTCAAATCATATTAAGCATATAAACGAAAAACAAATTATAAAATCAGCTTCAAATGGTCCTAAGACTTTCTTGAAAATTAAACGAATATTCCGACCTAATACGAATAGTTCACCCATCGGTTCATCAACTCTGGTAACTTTGCTGTCGTTTATGCGCACTAATGGTATTTGTACTCCATAGCATAATTAAGCTTTGGTCATCCACCAAGGCGTAGTTCTTATTCTGATAACTTTCCTACGTTTGAATTTTCTAAAAAATTGCTGAAGCTTCTTGTAGAGTTTTCGCGTGCAGCGTGGCGGCATCAAGGAACCTTACCAAAAACTTTTTGAGTATATATCGCGCCTATTCCAACTTTTCGATGCCAAGTTTTCATTGCCATCCAAGACAAGCACTGTCTCTAACACTAAAAACTAACCGAAATCAATAATAGCACATAAACCTGTTCAGCAGCCCAGCATCAATCTGTACTGGTTCTCGGTACATAATAGTGTTCCGAGAAATTATCAAGCAAATGAGGTCGTAAGGAAAGGTCCTTGGACAAGTTTCTGCACACAAGCTATTTTAACTTCCTACTTTCACAAATCGATCCGTTTAGAATAATCCGGCGTTTACTTTGACACACACTCGATCAACGAAGAACACGGAATCTATCGAGACTCTCAAAAATAGAGCCACCCATATGTCTTCCCACAGAAAGTACTAAGACGATACTGGACTATTGGTCGTATGGCTACTCCTTCAGCAAAAATCTCGCACTTTGGGAAAAGCGCTTTAGATTTCTAGCGAACCACTTTTGCTAATTGGATTGAGCTGACGATCGAGATGGTTCAATAATGGTTTGCAATGGGAACCGAGGAACTCCTTTTGAAAAGCAACTCGTTAACCTTAGTCCGATCATCGAATAATGCGCATTTCTCAGTATTTTCCGAGTATATTCGCAAGGATATCATGGAGAACTACAACTTAACTCAAGAAATAAAAAAATATGCAGTTATCATCGCTAAATGGGCGAATCAAACCGATTTAGAAACCTGAAATTTTCTTAAGTGCACCCATTCATTCGTTTATCTGTGAATTGGAAGTATCGTATAAGGCGGTGATGCAGAGTCTGTTGCATAACGCAAAAACCTTAAGGAACATTCTTGCACTGTCCGATCCGCAGAATTTATTCAACAGTTGCAAGCGATCATTGACGTGGCCTGTTCAAAATCGATTAGGGTCCTTGCGAGAGAGCTTAATGCTTCTGAAGGTCTTATCCGTCAAATTGTCCATGAAGATCTCCAGTATAAAGTCTACGTTATTTGCAGAAGTTGTTAGAATAAACAAGGGAACAAGGAGTTGTCCAAACCGACTGAAGTGTTATGGTTTTATCTGATGAAAAAAATATTGACCAAGACCAAAATACCAACTACAGAAATTACTAGAATCCTTCATACAAAGCGATGCACAAAAGAGGCATCGTATGGAGTTTCACCAGACACCTTGAGGGCCTGAACTTCGCCGATGACATCTGTCTCCTCTCTCACAAACTCACTGGCATGCAAGCGAACGCGGACAGACTAGTCACGCTGGCACGCACTGTCGGACTGGAGGTCAACATCGCCAAGACAAAGGCTATGAGAGTCAACCACAACAAAGCAAAACCTACATATAATGGTTGACGGGTGTCCGGTGGAATTTGTTGAAAGTTTCTGCTACCTTGACTGCATTATCTCGACAGAGCAGATTAAGATCTAAACTGCAGGCTAAACAAAGCAAGGGCAACGTATCATCTGTAAAATATTCTGGCCGGACACCATCAGCAACGACGCGCTGTGGAGATCAACGAATGAGGAGCTCATCCTATAGCAAATCAAACGCAGAAAGTAGCGATGGATAGGTCTCATGCTTAGAAAACTAGCAGATAGCATCTCGAAAATAACACTAGACTGGAACGCGTAAGGGAGCAGAGGCCGCGGTCGGCCAAACATCACCTGGCGAAGGTCGATGTTGCGCGAACTAGCAGATGCCGACATCACAGAAACAACAGCCCAAAACCGTGTACGATGGAAAAGTCTTGTCGAGTCTCTATGCTCTCGAGTGGAGTGAACAAGGACATCAAAAAAAGACTGCAATGCATACCGTTAGGGCCAAGATGAATAAAAAGCATTTGATTCGGGTACGTTTTCGAACCCGGATCGAGGAGGTTATTGCAGTTAATGCAAATTTTATTGAATGATTTTATAATATATGTTGTGTTTAATATGCAACATAAATATTTGCTTTTATAGCTGGTGTTGATAGTTGGCCAAACGAGTGGATTATTTCACGTGGTAGTGCGGAATGCTAATGAAGGCTGATCCAAACAGCAAACTACAATAAAAAGTAACAAATAAAAAAGTGCATTAGGCTACGTGCGAGTGTTTAGAAAAATAAAGCGCTAGAAATTGCAATCCAGCTGCTCGATTTGCATTACTCCCCCACTTTGTATTTAGAATGCAGTTGTGGCAACAACAATAAAAATCGTGCAAATGAAGTTAGGTAAGTGCAATAAAATGTTGAAATGTTAAATGCGAATAGACGAAGTAATAATATGAGAGGAAGTGAGTGAAGCAGAAGAAATTTTTCAACTGATCAAGGGTATTTGAAAGATGAATGAATCTAAAAACGACAGAAAATCACATATATTTCTATGAGCTATATTTCGTATATTAAAGAGCGTAAATCGTAATCAAAACCCATTTCAACATTTATTTAGTAAAAAAAAAAAAATTATTTTAGTAAAAAAAAGGAAATATTAATTCAAAGACTGTCGAGAAAATGTAATTAGAATAATTTTCAGTTGCATTATTTCAAGTTCCAATTAGTTGATTTCTGAACTGCCAGTCCCTACAGGTAAATCTTATATACAGAAAATCTTAATATATAATAAAAACATAATATATTTATTTGACAACCAATTTAGAGGTATCGGATTTTAAATTGAAATAAAACAACCAAAATTCAAAATGAATGTGCAATCTTTATTATTATTGTGTAGAACCATGACACTTATTTTTTTTTAAATAATCCCTTTCAATTGTTGGCCGCTACTCCGTAAGCACCAACTTTGAATAACTCGCTGGAGGGACTTCGGTTGGTATCTCGTGAATAACTCAAATAATGTTGGCTTCCAATGCCTCAATCGAAGCTGGTTTATCAACAAAGTATTTAGACTTAACAAACCATCACAAATAAAAGTCCAAAGGTGTGAAATCACACGGACTTGGTGGCCAATCCCCTGGTCCGAGACGAGAAATAATTTGCTCATCGAAACGACGACGCAGTAAATCCATTGTTTAACGGGTTGCATGGAAAGTAGCGTCGTCTTGGTTGGAAGCATATTTGTAGAGATCACGAGCATCGATTTCCGGCGACAAAAAGTCTTTACGGACGCCGCGATAGGTCGCACCAAACGGTTGTTTTCAATAGATGTAACGGCTGTTGACACCTTTACCTACTTGGGTAGTATCATTGTCGCTGAAAACAGTGCTAAACTAAACGTTATCGCCAAAATAAATAAAGCCAACTGCGTGTATGCACAGCACCGAGCTATCTGGTCTTCGAGCATCCTCAGCGTGCATATAAAATTACGGATCTTTAACACAAATGTACTATCAGTACTCTTGTAGGGATCGGAAACCTGGCTCACAAATGGATCGAAAACAAAATTCAAAGCAGAAGTTGCAGGATATTGAAGATCTGGTTGCCCAACACCATAAGTAACGACAATCAATACGAGAGGTGCAAAATTCAGCCGGTAGCTCATCTGATAAAACTGCGAAAGTGGAGGTAGATTGGGCATACGCTTCGCAAGGATGCAAATGAAATCTGTCGTCAAACACTGGATCGGAATTCACAAGGTGCTCGCAAGGGCTTCTTGCAAAAAAAAAATCAGATGAAATTGTTTTACTGAAGCCCTATGCTCAGGTGGGAGAACAGGAACAGATGATCATGATGAATGGCTGTGCTTCGGGTTGCTCTCCAGCTCAAATACGGCAAATTTGCTTATTGACGTAGACATTAAGCCAAAAATGAGCCTCAGGGCTAAGCAAAATACGGGTCCGGAAATGCGGATCTTCGGCGAGTCTTTCAACAGCGCTACACCTGAAATTATGACGCTTTGGAAGAACGGTCGGCTTCAAATCTTGGACTAGCTGTATTTTATACGCTTTCAAACCAAGTTGTGCCATGAGGTAGGCCTAGTTGTTGAGTTCGGCGCGGGATCGATTCTTCCGGGTCTTTGGCAAAACTCTCATTTACAGCCGCAAAATTCTCTTCACTTTGGGCTGTAAGGGATCTAATCGCTCGAGTATAATCCATTAACGTAAAATATTCTAAATTTTTCCGATGGCTTGCCGAATATTGCGTTCGGTAGGACGGTTTGTGCCCCATAAGTTGGCCTAAGCGCGCGATGAACACTTTTCACAAATTCTGCCACAACTCACTGTCAGTTAATCCAAGCTCTCTGACGGAATTATTATAAAAAATTCTTCAAAAATTAGCCCGAGAAAATATTTCTTAAGGGTCTTCTTCTGAATATACGTAAGCTTTTGTGAGCCACTGTATATATTTTTGAAGGGTTCGTATTTAGACAAAATAAATTTTACCACCCTGGCAAGCCACAAAGGAGTTATACATAAGGTGGCGCATAATGAATCACCCTATCGGACGATCTATAATTTTTGCAAATGGCATCGTGCGTCACTCATATTTGACACTCATGAACTAAGCAGCTGCAGTATATAGACAGTAAAGCAATGAAGCGCGTTAAGCTTAAAATAAAGATTTCGATCACTCAAAAATCTGTGTATTTTTTTTTCTGATTGTTAATAAAAAAATTATTTAAAAATAAAATTGGATTAATTTTGCGCCACATACTTCTTTTACCTTTGATTTTTGCAAGAAAATATATGTACATACATATATAAAAATTCCAAAAATTTCTTATGACCTTAATTTAAACAATACATATACTATATGTATGTATGTATGTAGCTATGTATTTATGTAGAGAAATGTGCGAACTTAAAATTAATTAAATAAAATTTATTTTTTTCTAATTTCCAAAAAACACGAAAAAAAATCTACTGCGATCCTGCCAGGAGTCGAACCTGGAATCTTCTGATCCGTAGTCAGACGCGTTATCCATTGCGCCACAGGACCGTTGTGTATTCTGTGTCAAATTACTATTTTGTACCTTTTCTCATACCACACTAAATATGAAAGTAAAAGAGAACAACAAAACCCATATATGTATTTATAGCAACCCCTAAAATTATGCACCGCAAACAAATATTGCGAAGCAAAGTTGCCGTATTGGCAACTAAACTAAAACTGATGGATTTTGCTATTCATTTTCGATCAAAAAATCCATACTAAGGTGAAACTATTCAAAAAGAAATCAGTAGTACATAAACAAAATCTACCAGTATTTAGTTCTTCTTTTGGCTTTCACATTACCAAAGCAAACTGATTTATTTTCAGATTGGATGGAAAAATACAAACAAACGCATAATTCTGTTTTAGTTCAATTTTTTTATAAATGCTAGTGGCTGCAAAAATAAAGTACCTGAAGATGTGTCAATAGAGCACACCGCGGTTATTCGCAAATTCGATGAAGAATTCAATGAGGTACAGTGACACAGTACGAGTGATATACGAGTAATTGTATGGCTGGATGGAAAACTATTTACAAAATTGCTTACAAGCGCAGCTTCAGTTGTAATTTAACAAGTAATGAACTAAGGGCTACGGACTAGGAATAACACAGGCCGACAAAATTTAACCAACATTCAGACCCAGAAACCAGACTATATATTTCCGAAGGTTTATGATGCGCTGAATCCAAATCTGGCCTCAGAATTGCTCTATCAGTTCTGGTTTTCGAGATATCTTAACCTAAAAGTGCAAAAAACCCCATTTTTGCCCATATTTGAGGTTATGTAGCCTTGCAGATGTTTTCTTTCACCAAAATTAAAGGATGGCATCTTTAAATACAATCCTTCTTTTTTCAAATGGCGTTTTGTTTGCTCAAATATCATTTTTTTTCGCAGAGATATCGCATAACCTCAAATATGGGCAAAAATGGTGTTTTTTGCACTTTTAGGTTAGGATATCTCGAAAACCAGAGCTGATAGAGCAATTCTGAGGCCAGAATTGGATTCAGCGCATCATAAACCTTCGGAAATATATAGTCTGGTTTCTGGGTCTGAATGTTGGTTAAATTTTGTCGGCCTAGTTCCATTAAACACGAAAGATACGATTATCGTAAAAACTCAAACTAATAAATTAATTTTAGTTATCAATCCGAATTTTGCATGGACAGAGAAGCAGATATTAGTTTAAATTATTTCGGATACTTTTCCTTGTAGACTAGTGTAATTATCCATTCCCGTTCCGAAGCAGACTTGTCCGTGTTTTAACGATATTTTTTCCTTTTTTTGGAAATAAATTTTCAAGAAGAAAAAAAAAACGTGCGGACTTTATATTTCACAATTTTCAAATTGAAATGTAAGCAAACAAACTGTAAATCAACGTCTAATTTTGACAATCCCCAAAGCGAAGCAAATAAAAAACCCAAATCAGCTGTTCTACTCATACCAACTTGAATAGATGCAGCTTGATTCGATTTTAGAGCTGCTTGACTATCAGACAGAATGTTAATATTGGCACCGCGCGTGCCTCTCCGCCTGGAAGTGGTTTTCACCATTGCAATTGCTTTTTTGAAATGTGGTCCGACAATTCCCGCCCCGGCACTACCGTCTTCCATTTTGGACCCATCAGTAAACAACACCTGTGTGGCCTGTTTTAAGGATATTTCATTGTTTCCCCACGCTGAGCGGCCACTAGTGACCACTTTGAAGTTCTTGGAGAATTCTAGTTTCCTTTCCATCTTGTCCTGCACTGTCAGCCACGGAGAGTTCAGGATTGAACCCAGAATTCTTGCATGCCTTGTAAGATTGTCTTCTTTGAGATCGAATAGACTAGGAAGATTTAGGGCTGCACTGACTGCCGAAACTTTGGCTATAAGATAGAGTGGAACGAGTCCAGTAATCAATCTTAAAGCCGTTATGAGGCAGGTTCGCATTGCTCCGGTTACGCTCAGACAGGCTATTCTGCATACCTTGTTAAGTGTTATCTGAGTCTTTGTTTGGTCCACTTTCAGCCACCATACCAGAGAGGCAAAGGTGATCATTGGCACTGTTATTGTCTTATAAGACCATGCCATCATCTTTGGACGTATACCCCATGTTTTACCGTAAAGCCTTTGGCATATGCATATTGCTCTCAAGGTTTTATTTGTAATGTACGATAAGTGATTTTTCCAGGTCAAGATTTTATCAAGGATTACTCCCAGATATTTCATATCTCCAGATAGAGTTAGGTCGCCGTGCCCTAGTTTAAGGGTCTTAATTTCCTTTTTCGTGTGAAGGGTACCAAATATGTTTTGTTCGAATTTATCGAAAGTCCTTTCCCCCGACACCAGTTTTGCGTAATGCCGAGAGCTAGTTGCTTGCGATAAGTTATAGACCAGTTAAATTTGCCTCTAACCGTGATGACTAGATCGTCAACAAAGAGAAGTCCGTATAAATTGTATCAACTGGAGGTCCGTTCTGCAGTAATCATTGAAAATAGACAAATTAGTAACAGTAGAGCGACTTGCCACGAAGCCACGCTGGCTGGTAGATATTAGGCTTTTGACAGCAAAATATAATTTATCGTTCACAGTTATCCTAAAAAGTTTTGAGATGATATCGGCCTGTAATTGATAACATCGTTTTTATTTCCATTCTTAAATATATGGGTAACGGATTTCCATTCATCAGCAAAAGAAATTTTCAGTTATCAACAAAGATACCAGAGGACAACGATTTTTTAAATATAATTGTAAGAGATTCGAGAGGCCATCCGAGTCAAATTTCGATGTAGGCTTGAGCTTCGTAATACCATTGACGACATCAGTACCAGATAGGCACAATGACCCACAGATTAAGAAATGGAAAACTATTAGAAGGCAAACTAGTTAGAATCGAAGTTCAAATCGGGTTCAAAATTAGAGCAAAAAAGTCAGGAAATAAATTTTCGGGTTCTATTGCATAATTTCCATATTGACTATCATATTATAAGAAACATTGTTTGGTGCTGGCGAAATACATGTTTGTTAATAATTTGTTAAAATTCACTCGCGATAAATTTTGCCTAATTTTTGTTTTCATTTTGACTAGTTTTCTCTTTTATACATTTTTTTTTTTTGATTTCATGATATTTCGTTTTCGCTCTTCTGAACAAAATTCACGAGGTTTCATGAGTAATCTGACTCAATTTATGTGCAATTAAGTACTGATGGCGCAATTCATAAATAGAGTTCTTTTGTGATAAAATTAACCCGATTACGGTCTTAATCGGTTCTATTTTATTTTTTATTTTTTGATTGCAGTGCGATATTTGTAACCATTCGGTTATTGATATCTGCTAGAGCACTTTGATTGATAAGCGATCAAATGGCATAGTTTTCAGCTGTTAGAAGGAAGTTAATCAGCCGCAGGCAGAAGCAACGTTTAGGAAGTTTATTTGCTCCAAAATTTTCAACTGCGCTAAATTTACTAATTTTGCTATTACAATCACCAGTGGGCAATTCATATTTCTTATCATAATGAAAATGTTTTGTAACGCTACTGAGGCTACTGGTGAAGCATTGCTCAATTATTGGGTGAAATTTAGTATAAAAATTTTTTTGCGATGGCAACGCTACAAGGGAGGAAATCGAATAGTGCTACCCAGTCAAACCTGCAATGTGTTTTTATGGATATGTAATGTCTGCTGTTGATGAGTAAATGGATGCCAAAAAATTTAGCTTATTTTATAAAATAAAAATAAAAATTTAATAATTTATAAAAATAATTTAATTAAATTATCTTATACCCTGCTGGAATTGAATTCTTTTCGTTTTATAATTTAATTCATTGCTTTTTTACGCTAATCAGGGCAGCCGATTGAAATGTGTCAAATGGTACAGTGGAACTATGAGCCTCCGTGGCGCAATTGGCTAGCGCGTTCGGCTGTTAACCGAAAGGTTGGTGGTTCGAGCCCACCCGGGGGCGCAAGTAAGTTTTTTGGTGAATGCATACTAAAATATGTTTTCTTTTAGTTTTTAAATAACTTAAAATTCTTTGAATGAGTTGTTTTGTATTAAATTCATTTAATAGTACAATTGAATTAAAAAAAATTATTGTTTGAGGAAGAGGCAATTAAGTAGGAAATTTGATGCAAAAAGTTCAAGAACTAGCTGGTTTTATAATGAAAGTTTTATATACACACACATTTTTCATATTTAAGTTTCAGGTAGAATTGTAATGAGATTTACCATATCAGAAATATTGAGGAGTGAGGGATGGTTCCTATGTTCTTCTCTGTTAATATACAAACATTTCTTAACAAATGCAATTTAATTAATTTAAAAAAAACTTGCTTCATCGATCCTGCCAGGAGTCGAACCTGGAATCTTCTGATCCGTAGTCAGACGCGTTATCCATTGCGCCACAGGACCCGATGGTGAATTTACTCCAAAAATAATTTACAATATTTATTACAATTTAAATATATTATTTTATTTTATTATTAGAAAATTTAATGTTTATTGATTTCAATAAATAAATAAAAAATTAAAAAACAACAATGTTATAAAAAAAACAGCGATGGCATACCACGAGACACGTTTATCGATATTACTAAGGAGTGTCTCTTCATTTCTGCGAAAAAGCGTTTAAAGAGGGGGATGTCTCAGAAGGCGAGGTGAAGCATTTGAGGTAGTACTCTCTTCAATGGAGAGCGTTGCACCTTCCAGCAAGATTCCGCACCGGCCCATAAGGCAAAAACCACCCAGTAGTGGCTAAACAAAAATATTCCGCGGTTCATAGCCGCGGCAGGTTGGCCTTCTGGAAGTCTAGATATGAATCCAATGGACTACAGTTTGTGGGCAGCATTGGAGAACATAGCCTGTTGAAGACCTCTCAAAAAATTTGGAAAGTCTCAAACGAATCAGGTATTCATTTGCAAGCAATGCGTCAATTTGTAATGAAGCTGGTGCCGAAACGAGTGGCTCACCTGGCGTAAGCAAACAGGTAGTCGGGAATCGAATGCCAACTACTGAGGTTGTCAAAGTGCTCAAGTCAATAATACACATTTTACAAGTATCGGAAACCGTTTGCATCTTAATTGACACCTGCTTGCGACTGCTCCTCCTGGTTGGGTAGCACTTTATAATTTAGTGGACCTTTAAACAGAATGCAGCGCAGTGGGTTACTAAAGCTCCCTTTCCTTCCATCGTCACCACATAAATTCATTATCAGCTCTCACATATGGGTTGTTCACATCACCCCGGGCTGCACGAACTCGGACTTAAAAGTCGGACTTGAGTATAGGCATACAATTGTAGCTGCATACCCAGAAAGAAGCACCACTATACTCCCTGTAAGAATACAGACGGCAACTTGGTGGCTGGTGTGCAGAAAATGCTTAAGTTATGGAGATCACACTTCGAATTGGTAACAACAGTAGAAGTCACACAGAAAAGGCGAAGACCCCGACTACTCTACTCGCGGACGATGAAACTGCGCTACCTATCGTGGAATTAGTCTTACGAAACATCGTATATAATCTCCTATCGAGCATAATAGGTGTATGAAGGCCTGTAGCCAGAGGTTAATACGAGCCTTAGAGAATACCTTTAAAAAATATGCGACCGCACCATCTCTTTGTCGATTTTAAAGACACTTTCGGCAGCAGGGAAGAGTGTTGCGGTGTCTGACTTTGGGTAGTCGCACAAAACTGCAACTCCTGTGTAAGATGACGTTGAGCAATATGAGCGCCATTGTCAGAATTGATAAAGACCTATCCGATCCAACCTATATCGAACGAGGTTTCAGACAAGAGTATGTCTTCTTTAACCATATGCCGCAAAATATTGCACGAGCTGCAGACTTCAGACGCTGCGGCATTCTTTTTTAACGCGTGTGCAATTTTGGGCGAGTGGCTCAACCAACCCCGCAGTTCGATCTTTTCTAAAATCAATACAAAAAAGGGAAGCGACTTGTTCTGATGGGTGAACAGAGAGGTTTTACTTGAACATAGGGGTTGTATTGCTCAAATGTTTCATATTGAGTGTCTGTTACTGAACGATTTCCAGGCTCACAAACACGAAAACGCTTCGAGAAAATGATTTCGTCTACAATTAGTTTAGGCGCCAAATTTCCTTTCCAATTTTTTTTTTAACCAAAGGCGTAAAACGTTTGAGTTTGAAAATCGTGCCAAAATGACACCACGCTCGGATGCGTGCTGAGTTAAAAATATTCTGTAATCCTTAGCACAAATATTCGTGATTAAAAATATTTACACTGGCGTTCAAAAAGCATGCAAAAGTGTTGAAGTGTCATTAATATGCCACTAAAAGCAGCTGGAGACTATTTTTTTTCAAAAGTAGTAAACAGAAACAATACTAAGTTCATTCTAGATTTCAACACGGTCGCCCATGGAATGCCGAAACAAAAAAAAAGAATTATAAAAAAAAAACTGGCCAATAGAAAACTAAAATTGTAGCATTATCTTCTTGGCAAAAAACTTTGTCGAATGATGGAAAGAGCTTGGCAAACAATCCTTTTCTAATCCTCGCGGGAGACCGGGGTCCATCGGGGAGTTAATAGGCGCATTCGCCGCTTTCTTTTTCTTTTTTAATTAATTTATATATTAAATCGAGTAATTTTTTTCTTTAAATTAATTTATATAATATATTAAATCTAGTAAATTTTTTTTTTTTAATTAATTTATGTATTAAATCAAGTAATTATTTTTTATTAATTTATATATTAAATCAAGTAACAATTACTGTAGTAGAATTCACTAACATATTTTAACGATATTCGAATTGTTGTTATCTTTCTCTAACCACAATTTTAACGATTTTGCTTTTCGGTAACACATTTCATAACGATAATCGATAAATTAAAGTCAGCTGTTTGGTTAACATGTCGATTATCGCAAGAGGAGAGGAAGTAGTGAGCACACAAACAGTCCATCGACTTTCGCTTCGACATTTGGACAGCTCTTTCCAATTAACTGCAGAGGAATTGCAAAAACTATTCCAGTTAACTCTAGGACTGTTCAATAAACTACAAATTTATATAACAATAATGGAAATGTGCTGCTATTTTACTGTGCTCTGCTCCATTTTACAGTCGTATCGCATGATTGTCTCAAATAGCAGTTGAAAAATGCAATGAGCGAAAAGAGTACGCAAAAATAATGCATATCCGAGTTAGTTTACCGACAGCAACAATTCATAAATGCAAGTGCGAATATAGCAGAGATAGTTGGGAGACGGGAGCTCCAACGAAGACAACAATAGCGAAGATATCGGTGATGCATATGCGCAGCAACAATGCTGTACGAGTATGTATACACGAGAGTATGTGTGTATGTTTGTAGGCAATTAATACAGTCACATAACAATGCTCCCACTACCAACAACATACACTTCCTCACTTATTCTCTCCTTACCTCTCCTACTCATATTCTCACATCTCTTCTTCACGTTTCTTAATTTTCTTACTTACCAACTGATCTTTTCTTTAATGACATTATCTAAACCAATCAGTTCTCTTTGTTACATAGCAACAACAATTTACATTTTTTACCTCACTATTAGTTTTTAAGCCCATATTTGTTGTAGGAATTATGTAACCTTGGAATTATTAATAGAGCTACCTTCTGAAGGAACAAATTACTATGTTATAGCATTTTGTGCCTGGTGAAACGCAGTTGTCCCACATTTTCCGAAATAGAGATAAAAATTCGTTACATTCTTCAATGCCACTACGACTAAGGTGAAAATTCAAAGCAGGCGGCCTAAAAAGTGTGTGCTGTTTAAGAACTTTATTTGAATTCAAAAGAAAAATTTGTTTTGGTTAGCAGTTTTCTTCTTCTGGATTGGAATTATGCATCGGGTGTTTTCTTGAGAGTTCGATAACTTAAAATTATAATACAAAAGAAGGAACATTGTTTGAATGATTGTGTTTTTTATTATAATCTGGTAGATAATTTCATGGCATTTATTTTTCGAATACGATAACCGGCACATGTCCGCCGCGGCTACGAGTTATATAGCCCATTCGATCGGCCCAATTTTTGACTACTCCAATACACTCTACTTTCCAATAAATCCTGCCGTATGCCGTCAATGATGCTTTGAGTATTGCAATAAACCAAATGCCGTCGAGGTTTAGCTGTTTAATTTTTGGAAATAAAAATTCAGTTAACATGGCTTGATAGCGCTTGCTATTCGCCGTAACGGCAGCTACTTCCTCATTCCGCAATAAATAAGGATTGATGTTGCCGCCAGTGCTCTATGAACCAAGCTAACAGATTTTTTTTTATTTTTTTTTCAAAGTAAATTTACACAATTTGGAAAGCGTTGTTCTGGCGTTAAACGATTCATAATGACTTACTCAACCTTACTGAACAGAAATTTGACATTTGACAAAAGTTTGCCATTCTCAGCTAGTCATGAATATCAACAGTTCTCATACAGCTAAAATCAAAAAATACCCGATAGTGCCAAGCGAAATTGACGAAAACTTTCAACGGAGCCCAAGCAGGTTTATTCTTAGGTTTTATTTTTTATCAGTATTCGCTGGCTTGTTTTTAATGTCACCACAAAATACGTCATTATAATCATAATGAAGGGCGCCATCTTATTGTAAAATTTTCATTATATACACAAATAGCGTTTTGCACATGAGGCACCAAAAAAAATTTTTTAAGAAGTAAATTTTTCTTTTAAAAACGTCCAGGCCTGAAACTCATTTTCGTCGCATGCTTCTTTTACACTTTGTCTTAACTATAGAAACGTAAAGTTCCGTACGATTTGTCTAGAAATTTTCGAGTACCCTAATGTACATACATACAGTCGTCGTAATTAAAAATGTTATGTAAAAGTAAAAAAAAAATTATTAATTCATTATTAAAATTTTTTTTATAAATTGTTTGATGAATATGGCAACACTCCATATCTCCATATCTCCATAATTGCTTCACCTTAGGTAAGAATGAATATGTTGAAATACTTTGTGGTGGTGAATTAAAATACAACAATGTGGTGGGGTTTCCTTCTGACAAAAGAAAACTTCGTTTATGAATTTAGTTTCTAATGCAAAATGTTGAAATACAACTTTTGCCACACTTTGTTCAACGTCCTCGATAGTATAGTGGTCAGTATCCCCGCCTGTCACGCGGGAGACCGGGGTTCAATTCCCCGTCGGGGAGTATTGTTTGAAATTTTTTTTTTATTTACTTATTTCTTTCAATAATTTTCTCGAGTGGCTTATACAAGGTGGCGCAAAATGAATCACCCAATCAGAAAACTTATAAGTTTTGCAAATGGCGTCCTAAGTAAACCATATTTCATACTTGTAAACTAAACAACAGCAGCATACAGGCATACAAACAATGGAGCGCGTAAAGGTCAAATAAAGATTTTCATCACATAAAATATTTTTGCTTTATTCAATAAAAAAATATAATTAAAAAAAAAAAATGGATGATTAATTTTGTGCCACCTTTCACAATGTTTTTTATCCAGCTACTCACGATTACGTTGAATTGCTTATATTATATTTACTTATATTACTTATATTTTTTACTTAAGTAGGGTTTTTTTTGGTTTTGGGAACGAAAATTTCGTGTAAACAAATTATTAGTGAGCAAATTTTTTTTACTTAAGGAGGGCTTTTTTTTAGGAATTATAAGAAAAAGATTTTTTGTTTTGAGAACGCGTAAACAAATTATTCCCGTGTGGAGTTGCCTGATCTCCCATCGGGCGCGTCGCAGGTGGTGGATAGGGAAGCCCTGACATCACACGAGTGGGCTTCCCTTATGGGGTGGGTTCAACACTCTTGTGGTGACTCAAAGTTGGTATAGAATCAGGGTGCCATCCGCGAACCAAACTGGCTAGGGAGGAGTCCCGAAAAAAACAAACAGGTAATGTAAAACAATGGATCTATTACTCCAGGTGGAATCCACATAAGTGGCAATCCACCCGCTTCGGCGGCAGGGGCATGGATTCTGGAGGCCCCAATCATTACCCAAGTCTCTCAGCTCTATGAGCGAGAGTGCATCCGTGATGACGGGGGTTGCTACCGCAATTTCCTCTCCTTCAGAGTCTGAGAAACGTTTCCCTGTTTCGGAGGGCCTGGGTTGTGAGGTCTCTTCGGTGGCTGCACGACCTCCCAAAGAAGCCGGGAAATCGAAGAGCGTGGCAAGGAAGGAGAGAAGAAAGCGGCGGGCAAGGCTCATGCGGGAGAAGTCCTCATGTGGCTCTGCCGGCCCTTCTGCGTCTGTGTCTTCCAAAAAACCTTGGTCAGCGGAAGTGACACCCACGGAAGCTACCGAATCCTCGGTGGGCACGGGCGCTCCCAAGTTGTCTCGCTCTCGAGGTAAGCGGAGAAGGACGGTGGCTGAAAGCGGTACACCTCCCTGCCCTGCGGCTGCCGCCAATGGCCGAGCCACGACCCCCCAAGGTACGAGCGCGGTCTTCGCGCCAGTCAATGTGGCGGGAAAAGGTTCTGCTGAGCCACGTCCCTATCGGCGCATCGACAAAATATCCAGCACAGCTGTCTGCCCGGCGAAATCTTCGTTAGTGGAGGATGGGGAGCTGGACCTTCGCCCAAGCACATCCAAGGATGCGGCCAAGCTATCCTATAGCGAGAAGGTTGCTGGCCCACGACCTGTGGCTGTGATTGGAAAACTGGGGCCTGACCATCAGCTGACGGATGCAGAAATTAAATACTGCAAAAGTCAACGTGGTCAATAACTTGCCCCCCATGGGGACCACTCGCTTCGCAGTCTTCAGCGAGGAGGGTGTACCCCTCAGGAAGGCCATCTGCTGGATTCCGGATCCAGACCTGTCTACGGCGGATGTCAACACGAGGCTTTGGCGAGTCCTCTCGTGCACCAAGAGCAAAAACCGGGAAGGGAAGGAAGGGGCTGCTCTTTCGGTGCGAGTGGATGAGGCCAGTGTTGATGTCATGGGCTCACGGTACGGGAACCGTCTGAGTTTCTTCTTTGGGACTGTCAGTTTTCACGTCTTTTCCAAACGATTGCCTCGGACGGTTCCTGTAGCTACCGTCCCTTGACGGTGACGCAGATTAACTTGCAGCATTCCAAAGCCGTTACTGCACTACTAAGTAGAAAAGGGTCGCGTAAAAAGCGAGTTGCGGTACATTCTGCAGTTTTATTACAACCAAAATGAAAAGGCCGAAGCAAAATCATTTTTTTGTTTGTTTTTTCCAACAATACTCTAGTCCAATATTCGAAAAAGTAAGTAAAACCATGGAAATCGTCGAGTAGGACCGGCAGGTGAACTCTGATTTCTTTGCTTTGAAATGAAGGAAAAAATTAAAAAAAGGAGAAATTATAGACTTAACTGCAAAAGTGTAAATTTTAAATAAATAAATAATTATAACAGCCGAAAGACTCTGCTGCTACCGCTGCATTTGCTTGAGCTTACTAATAATTTTATTATCCTATAAGCTTTAAAAAAAATAACAATAATAATACTTTGCTTTACTTTGCCGTCCTGAAGTTTTCCTTTTCTTGTTTAATTTTTTCTTAATCGTTAGCTGCTTTCGATCCACTACTTCCCTGCTCGCTAGTGACTTCCACTGCTCTTCAAATGAGACATTTATTTATTAAAGCGACAATCGTTTAGCGAGTTCAACCAACTATTTGAGACTCTTAGCTCAAAAACTACATATTCCAGTGCTTCCAAGCAAAAGTAGTTATAATTTCTTTCATCATACTTTTTATTTATTTTCTTGCCAAATTTAATCATTAACTGTGCATTCGTTTATTTGTATATAAATTTTGTCGCGTTTGATTTTCTTTGCTCAACAAATTGCGTTGGTATGTTTTTCTTTGGGAACTGTAAAATCAAAAATAACTGCAAAGCCAAAAATAAATCAGTGCTACCAAATAAAATGATAAATCAAATCAACAACTCGCCTCGTGGTGGGTGAATCGAAATCAGCTCTTATTTTATTTCAGTGTTTGAGTTTGCGAATAAATTGATTTACCGAATTCGCCTGATATTTTAAAGCGAATAGTTACTGTTCATATGCAAATCAATGTGTTAAATTATTATTTTTAATTTCTAATACGAATATTTTTCATTGAGTGTTCTAGAATCACAGCATTCCGGCTTATAACAGACACTTGACAATTTCCCACTATCTGCCTCCGTGGCGCAATTGGCTAGCGCGTTCGGCTGTTAACCGAAAGGTTGGTGGTTCGAGCCCACCCGGGGGCGGGCACTTTTTTTCTGCATACATACATTTATGGGCAAAATAATAGAAGGAGAAATTATTTTCTTGTATTAATTTTTTATAAAAACTTAGTTCATTCTACAACAAAAACCATTAAATGCACAGTTTCAAACTTAGTACAAAATTAAAAAAAATTCAACAAATTACATTAAAATTACAAACTTTTTATTAGAATTCCACTTGAAATTTGAATGGATGAGCCAAGAAGCACCGAGATTAAAACACTCAGGGTAAAAAGCCCGTTGTATTTCAAGCTATGGAAGGTGAAAGAGTAGATAGTCAAAGAGGAAAGTAGAGAAGTAACAGAATGAAAAAGATAGCATAGAATAAGAAAATATTCTATAGTTTGAAAGAAATAATCTTCCTAATTCTCATGACATCCGAACCTAAAATTCGCAGCCTTGTTCTAGCAAATTCTTAGTATTCCACTTAGTTTTGTCTCTAAGCCATCTAACGGAAACTTTTTATTTTGAAAGTGTCGGACCATGAGAGGAGGGCTTGATTTGAGTGAACATCTGAAGAAGTGGGTGCTATTGTTGGTAGATTCCTCACATACAAGCGTCTATTTTGGATAAATGTGAGTATAACGAATACGTGGCAGTGCTAGTGTTACACGAGTCTCACGAGGCAATTCGCGCTCTTCGTCTGAGGCTGGTGGTGAGTAGTCTTCGATAACTGCTCTCATAAGGCGAGAGAAAAAATATAAATTCACTCTCTATGGATGTCGTTTATAGCCTGTCGGTAGTGCGTCGAATGTCAGCGTTTGGCCTATTTCCTGCCTAACCTCGCCTGTGAGCTCACAAAAATCAGTTCAAAAGTGAAGTAGAAGACAGTTCTGCCGCTAGTAAGTGTCTGCTGTGGTAGTCCCAACGGTAGCAGCTCAACAAAAGCTGCTTGCAGAGCATTATTTTATGATACTTGAAAGGAAGTTAAAGGGCATCGCTGTGGAGGTGAGGTTGTGAAAACCTCCACTGGAAGTTTATGTAGCGATTGACATTGAATCTCTGTTATGAGCTTCAATTGGTGTACCCGGCTGGAGTAATTTTAGAATTTTCAAACTTACGATTTTTTTAAAAAATGATTTTTCTTAATGCACATATACTTGAGAAAACCCGCATAAAATTTAATATCGTTGCGGTAAATATTTTCGAAGTTACACGCAAATTTGAAAATGCGCTTCAGAGTCCTTAAAAGTACAAGACCGGAGGGGCAGCGCTTACCTCAAACTTTAAACGCGTTTTTCTCAAAATGGTGTTTTCAAAGTCGGTGACCAAAATTACTCGAAAACGGCTGAGCCGATTAGTCTCAAATTTTAGAATGGGCTTCTTAAATATATATTTTAGTAATTAATCGAAGATTAATTAAATATATATTTCAGTAATTAATCGAAGATTTTTTTATAAACCATTTAGGGCCGAAATTTTGGTCATAAATCGATTGTTTTTTTGAGGAACCGTTTTTTGTCCAAAAAATTTATTTTGCTTATTCCTTCGATTAATAACTAGATTTAACATTACTTTAACTGTTTGGTTTTTTTTTTATTTCAGACTATCCAGTTCAGAGATATAGTGGTCACCGAAAAACGTATTTTTTGAGAGAAGCTCCCGGAGATCAGCTGTAGCTCCTTTCCAAATAAATATTTTTACAATACTAAGTCATAAAATACAGTTCAAAGATAACAAAATATGTGCACAAATTTTTAGATCAATAAATTTAAAAGTTTTCGCTAAAAAATTCTGGAAAATTCGCTTTTCGGCCTTCTAACTGTATATTAATCCCTTAATTTATTAACAAGACGAAGTTAAATCAAACAGAGAGGTTGCATTTCGACGACCATTTAATATAACCTAGAAAATATTTTTTACAGTTACCGTATTCGCTTTAATTTAAATAGAAAGTCACCTTTCTATTTGATCACATAAATGACAAATGCAATACCGGACTTATTTGTATTATTTTATTATATCTCAGCTGTCAAACCTACAAATTCTTAACTAGTCTCGTCTTCTGCCTTTTCTCAATGCGGGGAACGGGTAATTTTAACATCGCGATATCCTACGACTTGTTAGTTGTCATCGAATTCTTCAACATCATAACACTCAATATCTATGTCAGCATCCCGCCGTTTGATGAACTAGTTCATTATAGCCGCAAACCGTTCTAGTCCAATTTGGGACGAAAATCATCAGTTGTGGTCGAGCTGAAAGCGTATATAAAAATTTATAAAGAAAACAGTTTTCACTTATCTTTAAATTTGTTCGGTGGACTTGTTTTTTTTTCTTCTTTTTTAAATTACACATACATACAAGCGTCATGAAAATTAAGTTTTAATTGTGCTATGCAATTTCATTTTGCCTTTTATTTAAATATTCTTTTACTTTGTAGTTTGAAACATTGAGAAGTTGGATTTTTAGAAATCAGTGCACAGCTGATTGGACCCATTACATACTTTATGCGTCTAATCCTCATTTCGTGCATGCTTAGCGTTTGAAGCATTATTTCTTGTATTCTGACTCTTTATTTAATTTGGAATTATGTTTTTGTTTTTAATATTCTTTATAATACAGCAAAACCCATATAACTTAAAGTTGCAAACTTAAAAAAAAAATTCATCAACATTTGCAAATTGTTCCTTAAAAATTTTTAGAAAAATTTGGAGTATGCAGTTTCATAGTCCTCTGAATCTTGCTATAATAAAGTGCAAATTTAAAGTGGCTCGAATTTTTTTTGCGGTTTCTCCAAATATGCAATTCTGTCCAACAAGTTCGAGAAAATGATTATCGCCGACAAAAAAATTATCAAAAATCAACTTCGAATTGTCTGGCAAAATAGTATACCAAAATTGAATAGGGAATTGGGAGTATTAATAATGGAATAGATCACCTCAGAAAAGATACAAAGGAGAGGTGGCTAAATTGCTGCAACTATAATTTTAGTGAACTTTTTTTTTATAAAGTAAAAATGTGTAGCAAAGACTCACCACTTTAGTGTATTCAACTCTACTAAAAATTTGAAAGTTTGAGGAAAATTTGTTTATTTTTTTTTAATTTTCTAAAAAGTCTGAAACCTTGATTTACACAGTTTTGGTTGCAGTGGGAACTATCAGCAGCCTTCATAGCATCACAACTCGTTGTGAGGCTTAGCTTCATCGGCAATTCTTCTCCATGCATTTCGGTCCATAGCCAGACTACGATAGTTGATCACTCCTATGCTTCTGAGGTCGTCCTCAACGTCATCTAACCAGCGTTTCCGCGGTCATCCTCTTCGCTTTTTACCAAGATTGCGCGCATCTAGAACTATGAGAGGTATTCTTTCATTTTGCATTCTGCAAATGTGTCTTAGCCATCGAATGCGCTGCGATTTGGCTGAGAACTATATTTTGATAAAAAATTAAATAAAAAAATAAAAAATTATAAAAAAAAAAATAATAAAAAAAATAAAATAAACAATAGTCAAAACCTTGCAATCTGTCGTGCTGCTATTATTGTGAACACTGGTGTATATAGCAATAAGAGCATTTGTTCTGCAGCCACCTCTATTTAATCGCTTTGCTACTGGTACAATTCTAGTCACTCTAAAACTAGTATGACTTCTTTCTTCCAATACCAGTTCATTAACTGGAATGCTTGCTAAGTAGTTTGAATTTCTACTGAATTGACACCACAACAATAAATAAGTAAGTAAGCACTGCACTTCGCTGATTGAGAAAATAAGTAACATTTTCTGGCTTGAAACAAACGGAAGCAGTCCAATGTGTGCCTGTAAAGAGTCAACGCCTCGCAATTAGAAATCTTAAGGTTCAAGTACATAAAGAAAATGTATACATAGCATAAAATACACATCAAGTGAAATAAAAAAATGAAAAAAAAATTGTGCGCCCCCGGGTGGGCTCGAACCACCAACCTTTCGGTTAACAGCCGAACGCGCTAGCCAATTGCGCCACGGAGGCTGTGCTCAAAATTCTGCCCAAGTAATTATATTACATCAGCTCCATACTTAAGAAATTTATTGATTTAATTAAGCAATAAAACTCTACAAATTGAATGATTTTAAAACACACATCTCTGTTCGAAAAAATAGCAGTGGCTTATAATAAAATATAGTTCGATTTTCTTTTTTTATTTAAATAAGACTTTTGGATGCCGGATGGCTGACTTAAATACCGCATCACTGAATTTACATACATATATTAATTTCTGTTCTAGTTAGCATCTTCAAAGAGTTACAAGTGTTTATATTTTTATAAACGAAAAATGAGTACTCATTTTTCTGTACTTATGGCGATTTTGTTTCTCCTAAAAAATTTTGCCTTTTCATTGCTCTCTACTTCTTTCGTGTTCGACTCTAAAATAAGGTAATCCGGTGGAAAATTTCTGTGCTCGATTCTAAAATAAAATCCAGTAGGAAATTTCTGTTTTTGATTTCCAAAATACTACACTCAATGAAGGCTAAGAGGTAAATTTTCTCCAATGAGAGGCTTTGCCAGGGGAATTGGTTGCTCTGAAAATCAGGTGACTATTTCAAACGTTAATAATAAGATATGCCTGCGCCAGACAAAGATAGATGTATACTCGCAATGTTTTTCGCTTTCTTCTGAGTAGTCAAAAACGTGAATTTTTACAGTGTTGAGTGCAGCATTAAACAGTTTATACGCCGAGGAAGAGCAACATTTTTTGGTGGAAAGTAGCTTATCAGAAATTCCTCTAGCTGGAGTTTCGCTAGTATTCAACGAACTTCTTCACCTCTCACCTCCTGTGAAGTTCGCTGAAGTGGTCCTTTGTAAGTTCACAGAAAGGTTCAGATCCAATTAGCTGCATGTTTGCTCCTTCATTCAGACAGTCATGCACCATTTTTGAGGTGATTTTAGTTGATAGAAGGGCTTTCAAAGCCAGCTGGCTATCTGAAAGTATGTACAATACATAAGTGTGAACTCCTCTCATTTTTCTACGCAGACATTCCCTCACACACATCCCAATGCCATGTATTTAGATTGTTAGGTAGAGATCCATTAGAATCGATTTTTTTCATTTTAGGCCCATTGATTACCGCTCTTGTTCTACCATCTTCAAATTTAGATCTATCAGTGTGCCATATCTGTTATTAGAATTATTTTTCCAGGCCGTAGGTTCATTAATGAGAACTTAAAAGTTCATGAAGAGAACGCGCTTGGAAGATAATGTATCTACCCTGTGAAGCATAGGAATGTGTCAGAAGTATTCTAAGATCTTTAGATGTCCTCTCATATCTCCACTTTTTAGGTCGGAGTTGCCTTTTAGTCTTAAGGCGCTGAAAGGTGTTTCTTTTTCAATTGAGATGGCAAGCGGTGGTGTGCATAGGAGCACCCCTAATGCATCAATTGGGTATGTTTTCATTGCTCCTGTTATACCGACGCAGATGAAGCGGTGCAATTTGTTGAGATCCTTTACCGTTCTCTTATATGCCACTGCTATTGTTTCGAACAGAGTTGTATGAATATTGAATGCGTAAATGTTAATAAATAATACTAGATTGGGGTATTCACAAAGGTGACGTAAGAGTCGTATTGTTGTTTGTTGTAAACTTTTAAATATAAATATGAAAATAAATTAAAAATATATTTAGGTGGCTCGTATGGTACCGTACAAGTCAGGTTATGAATTCTCACACGTTTAAAAACATTAAAAAAAGGTTAGGTAGAGCTGGTAAAAATATCTCACTTAGACCACCAGGTGGCATTGTGTTGCCAGTGCTATGTATCTGGAGTCGAAAAAATCATTTTATATAATTCGGAAAAAAAATATAATTGATTGATTTTTTCTCTTTATGACATAAGGCAATCGCACTTTTACGCCACCTTGTGAATCACCTCATTATTTAAATCAAAACTAAGCTAACGGCTCGTTGTAGCACTTCAGCGGTTTTAACACTATCAAACATTTGTCGCACCAACTTAGCATATGAATGCATAAATATTTATGTACTTTTATGTTTTGTGGTTTTCATTTTTCTGCTACGTAGATTCGGCGGTTTGCGCTGATTAAGTTTCAGTTTTATTCGCGTACTTTTTAGGTAATCATTAGGTTTTATTTTAAGCTGTTCAAGCTGTTTTAAGCTACAAGACATTTTTGCTGCTGATGAGTGCACAGATTTTGGAGTTGTGCACAAAATGCACAGAGAGGTGATTTTTCTCGAAAACTTGATTTTCAACTTAAGCGGCTATTGCTTGTTATCAGAAGTAGAAGACGTGGGGCAATAGGATTCATGCAATCTTGCTGCATGATTTGTTCTGTACAGAGTCCGGCCCTCGAAGTGTAACCAATTTCAGACCGCCCGTGCATCAGCTGTCTGTTTCTTGGCTAAATAACAGTCCTGAGTATTGTTTACAAGCGAACGGAAGTAGTAGTGCCAAGAGTAAACGCCAAAAAAGAAAATTCATAATGGATTTTAAACGTAATGCTGAGATTGCATTATATTTGGCTGGAAAATCACAACCAGCGATTGTTCGTGAACTAGGGCACCTTAAAGTAAATGAAGTTTTTATTTATCACACCATTACTCGTTACACTGTGACTGGTAGCATCGCGAAACGTCATGGAGGTGGTCATCAAAAGACTGCAACGTCACGTGAAATGGTTCAGAAAGTGAAGAAGCGACTAGAGCGAAATCCCCGACGAAGTGTCAATCAAATGGCGAAAGAACTGAAAATATCTGACCGTAGCATCCGCCGCATACTAAAAAATGATCTCAAAGTCAAGCCTTACAAGATCCAAAGGATGCATGAGCTCACACCAAAACAGCAAAAAGTCAGACAAGAGAGAGCGAAGGAGTTGCTTCGCTTGGCCGAAAGCGGTCAATTTCCGCACATTGTGTTTTCTGACGAGACAATTTTTCCAATTTAGCGATTCGTAAACTTCCAAACCGATAGGGTTTATTTGCCCGATCGTTCATACAAGAATTTGAGTCATCGATTGGCCACCAAGAGGTAGCACCCGCCACAGGTGCACTCCGCGAAATATTATCGGGAAAGTATCCGGAGGTTGCTTTGAAGCCGTGGGCAGAAAAACATTTCGGTGACAGACCATGGACGTTCCAACAGGACTCGGCACCATCTCACAAAGCTCGAGTAAACCAAGAGTGGCTAAAAAACAACGTTCCGAATTTCATAATGTCCACACAATGGCTCTCAAATTCACCAGACGCGAATCCGATTGATTATTCTCCTTGGACCATTTTAGAGAGCAAAGTCCGAACTAAACGATTCACCAGTCTCGAGGCGCTGAAGAAAGTCATTGTCCGCGAGTGGGCCAAATTATCACATTCGGGCAGCTTGCGATTCGTTTCTGGATCGTCTCAAGGTAATAGTCAAGGCAGCAGGTGGTCATATCGAGCAAAAGTAAATTGATTCCTAATTTTGTATTATTTTCACACATTTTTTACTTTGGATTGAATGAAAGTAATTTTCCAAACAAAATGTATGACCTTTTTAATTGGTTACACTTCGCGTGCCGGACCCTGTAACATATGTAAATGAACGAATGAATGTGTTATGGTTGAATGCATTGTTTTGATCGCTCCTCATTTTTCCTGACAATTATCACCATATACTGATAAGTAATATTAATTCTAAGGAACTCCAAAAACCCCAAGAAAAACTTCGTAGTGTAAAATAAAATTGTGATTGTGAAGCAAATTGCAGGATGTCTTTACAATTTAGCTGGTACTATTCATTTTGACTGGTGCTGGTAGTTCAAGTGTTAAAAGCTCAAGTGAAAAAAAAATCTTTGAAAAGTACCATGCGTTTTCTTATTTATATTTTATTATAAAGGGTGGTTAAGTTTCAAGGGCCGGTGTTGATTTTGAATAAAATACAATTTTTTTAGGAAATTATTATCATTTCTCTTTATTATGATAACATTGATATGGCTCAATTACGTGTGGAACACAATATTGGTCAAATGACCGCCGCGGCCTCGGCGGCACACCTCCATCCGATGGTCCAAATTTTCGATGACGCTGAAGCATAATTGAGGTTCTATGCCGTAAATGGGCGGAATTATCTCACCCTTTAGCTCTTGAATTGTTGCTGGCTTATCGACGTACACCTTTTCTTTCAAATAATTCCAAAGAAAGAAGTTCAACGGTGTCAAATCACATGATCTTGGCGGCCAATTGACATCGCCGCGACGTGAGATTATTCGGCCATCAAATTTTTCGCGCAAAAGAGCCATTGTTTCGTTGGCTGTGTGACAAGTGGCACCGTCTTGTCGACACCACATATCGTCCACATCCACATCTTCCGATTCGGGGCATAAAAAGTTCGTTATCATCTCACGATAGCGAACACTATTCACAGTAACTGCCTGACCGGCCTCATTTTGAAAAAAAAATACGGCCCAATGATGCCGACGGCCCATAAACAGTCACTCTTTCTGAGTGCATTGGTTTTTCGACAATCACTCTTGGATTATCAACCGCCCAAATGCGGCAATTCTGCTTATTGACGAATCCACTGAGGTGAAAATTTGCCTCATCACTGAAGATGATTTTCTTTGAAAATTTTGAAAATTGGTCATTCACTGTTGTCATTTCCTGCCACCATTCTGAAAAATGTCAAATGAAATGCAGAAAAAAACTTGACGTTTAGGTGTGGTTCACATTCAACATCGGCCCTTAAAATTTAACCACCCTTTATTATTTATTTATTTTTTTATTTATTATTATATTATTTACAGCCAAATCAAAATAAATTCCAAACACTACATGGGCCACCCTGTACATGCTTAAAAAAACGCATTATTTTTAAGAATTTATTTTTTATTGTCGATTTGTTGATTAATTGTGCTTGCACTTAGAACTATTAAAATGCACAACTTCTTGTTGTAGTTATTGCTTTTGTGAACTTGTTGAAGCAGAAAAATACGTCTTTGTCTTGCATTGCAATGCAATACCATAATTATTACCATAATTATTGTGGTTGTAATAATTTTTGTTGCTTTTATTGTTACTATTATGGCAAATGCGGATTTTTACGATCCAATAATGCAGTATAGGTCGCTTTGTGTTTATTTACAACTCCATTTCTATTACATGCAGCATTGCTAGTTAATCATTATTATTATTGTTGTTGTTTCCACCTCTACTCATTGCATATCATATTCTTGCCATTTTCACACTTCTTATTTTTTTACGAATATTTTCCGCGTCCATCTTTCAGCGACTTGCCAATTCTCACATGCAATTTCACATCAAACATATCTGCATTTTCATTGTTTTTGCATTTGCTGGCGTCGCCGGTTTTTGTTTTGTCTTAGTCGTCGTCGCCGTCGCATCTCGTTGCACTGCAGCCAGTTTCCGTTGCCTATTCGTCGTCGTTCGTAACATGCCGGCCAACTCACCGCCCACCACCTCCTCTACAGCATTTTTACACTTTACGCTTTAGTCCATGCCTTCGCCTTCATTCGTTTCGTACACAGCTTTACGTTTTCATTCGCGACGTTCGTCGCTTGTCGTCGTCATCGGAAAAAGGAGAAATACAAAAACATGAACATTCAAAGCAAAAATCACAAAAAGAATGCAAAAGCTGTGCGCTGCATGCAATCGCGCGCAACAACTACAACAGCTTCGTTAGCATCAGCAACAGCAACAGTAAAAACAAAAATCAACCAACAACATGCGCCAACAAAGCGTCTTCTATTCATTCACCATTTGCACTGAGCAACACCTACCGCTTCTCCTCCCGCTCAATTTACTCCTTTCATTGCATTCAACATCGATTTGCCGACTGTTTACTCGCTACTTTGCTTCACTTCATATATTTGTTGTTGTTGTTGTCATTTTATGTTTAACTTGCCAATCGCTTCGTTTTGCTCGTGGTTTTGCATGCAATTCAGTTTCAGTTTTCGGTTTTCGGTTTTCAGTGTTGTATTTTCAGTTTCGGTTTCAGTTGCGCCGATGCGTTTAGTCTTTCGCCGACGTTGAGAGTGTCAACAAGTTTGCTGCGTTTTTGCTATTTTCACTACTTACTGATTCAAATGGTGGCGTCTGCCAGCCTGTCAGTTAGTCAGTTAGCTATAAGACAAAAGTTAGTCAGTTGCTCAGCCTGTCAGACTGTCAGTGGAACGTAGAGCGACCGAATATTTTTTGTTGACTGCATTTGCAACAGAAATAAACACAAAGTTAGTGATGCGAGTGCGGTGTTTGCTGGAGCGTTTCATGGCGCGGAAACGAAATACAAATACAAAAACAACAAGTTAAAAATAAACACTCATTATAGCAAACAAAAACAAAAAAGGAAAAATATAAGAACAATTAAAAAGAAAGAGAATATAAATTTGAAAAAAAAGAATACTAAAAATGACAAATAAAGTAGCGAAACTAAAAACAGTAAAATTTAAGTAAAATTAAACATAAATTATTAAAAAAATTAGTTGAGTCTTGTAAGGAAAATTTCAATTCTTTGTTCACTAATCTTAAAGCGCAAAGTTAAGAAATCCAATGATTAGAAAACAAAATTTTTAGATTTTAAAAATTTATAGATTTCAAAAATGTGTCAATAAAATTTTTACAATAAAGTTTAAATGTAAAAATAATCGGTACATTAAAAAATGCATGCAACGTAATTGAAAAACATGTCGCTTTTTTAAATCTTTTCACACTTTTTAGTGATGTAGAAAAAATCAGAAAGCATAAATAAGGCAAAGATGGATAAAAAATTACATTAAGTTTAAAGACCTTCATGAGAGTTACGGTGAACAAAATCCATAATAAATTATAAAGTAAAAAGAGTTTTTAACGAAATTGTGCGTTAGAAAAATATCTACCCAGTGGCTTGATTCATGAGTGTACATATAACAAAGCTCAGCAGAAAACACTTCAATAAAAAAATAAATTATATTTTTACGCAAAAAGTAAGTACTAAGCACAAGCATGAATTTATAGAGTAATTATTAATTTTATTTATTATATTTTATTTTATTTATTTTATTTTATTTTTTTTATATTTTTTTTTTGCATCCCAAGAAAGGAGTGATTTACATTAATTGGCGACAGCTTTGCTGCGAACCAATAATATATAACAGGTACAAAGGTTACAATTAATTTAATGGCTATAAATCTTATAGAAAATAGTTAACAATTTTACAAACAAGAAAAAACGTTTACTCTAAAAAGTTTCGGACTATATGGCAGGAATCGAGTAAAGCTGCTTTCTGCATGTCAAAAATTAAATATTCTGAGAGTTGAAGGGTTTTCACATTGTCTGCTAAGTTTTTATGCACTAGTCCGTGGGCTGAGATCATAATTGGTAGTATGTGCACCTTCTTTAGCTTCCACTGGCGTTTGACATCAATGCCTAAGTCAGAATATTTGGATATTTTTTCCGCATATGTTTTTTGCATGTTTTTGTTTAGAGGAACAGCAATACGAGTATCAACTATATAACCAGTCGTTTGAGATTTATCAATCAGGAAAATATCTGGCCTATTGTGGTCTCTTGTGGCATTTGTTAAAATTGTTCGGTCATAATATAGAAGGTAGTTGGAGTCTTCTTGAACAGGTTCTGGGGAATATCTGAAGTACGGTATTTTGCTTGGATTGAAGTTGTACATCTGCGTCAGTTTTAGATGGATTATTTTCGCGATGTCATTGTGTCTCTTCAGGTACATAGAGTTTGCCAGTGTGGTGCATCCCGCTAGCACGTGGTCTAATGTCTCACTCCGACTATTGCATCTTAGACATCTGTCTGCAGCAGCGTTTGGATCTTGCATTACGTATTTAATGTAATTTCTAGTTGGAATCACACCATCTTGTATGGCGAAAATTGTACCCTCCGTTTCGGCAAATATCGACCTGTTGGTAAGCCATAAGTGCGACAATTTTTGGTCGACATGTGGGCTCAGCAAGTCTTTTCGATATACGCCGTGGACAGCCAGATGATGATGCTTTAAATTTTTTAATCTATTGTGGTTGCGTTTCTGATTTCGTAGGATTGATTCATCCGAAGTGGGGTGTAATTATCATCCGCAGCAATTGCAGCTTTGTGCAGATCGGATTGGGAGCACTTATGTTGGAAGTATGCTCTTATGTTTAAGATAAGTTTTTCATGCAGTGCTCCAACATCAATCTGTCCCCTGCCACCCGCTTTTCTAGTTAGCATCATTCGAACGACAGAGCTTTACAATTCCGAAGCTATACCACCGGGACGACAAATGAATTAATAGCGTTGATTTGGTTTTTCCCATTAAGTTGGGTTTTACAGACATCATGGAGGCGCCTTTTAAATTCTGCTACCAGATTTTTCCTCATTTGCATCGTATTTATGCTGCTGCCTTCCAGACTGTCCGTGTTTTAATACAAACTCATGTACCGTCTCATTCAGGATGTGACTTAAGGGGTTCATGCTGAGAACAAACCAGAGCGGACTCAACGAGTCACCTTGAAAGATACCATTTCGAATGTTTATTTCGGTTGTGTATTGAGAGCTTTCCGGGCCAGGTATTTTTATTCTTGTCCTCCCGCGTTGCATAACTTTTTCTAGAAAGAGTATGATATTGGGATTGGAGTTGTAAATACGAAGTCCTTCAATTTTATTTTAATTTATATTATTTTATTTTATTTTATTTCGTTTTATTTTATTTTATTTTATTTTATTTCATTTTATTTTATTTTATTTTATTTTATTTTATTTTTTTTTTTTTGTTTTATTTTTTTTTATTTCATTTTATTTTATTTATTTGGATAAATGTGGTTTTACCTGCAAGGCTCAGTCTTTTACAGTACAACAAAAAGCATTAAATTACAAAATTTAAAATCAAATTTTTAAATCCAATGTTGGACCAATAACTTCGATAAATTCCAATCCAAAGAATTATTGGGTCGGCAACTAAGTAACTACGGATTTCACTCATAGATGGCTTTAGTTGAATTTTTAGGTTTACAGACGTAGCACAAATGAAAACATATTTTGTTATTTGATAGTTGGCTGTCAGCTGTCAATCAGTAAAAAAATCTGCTGCGTAGTTTTCGTTTGGCGTTCGTTGAAAAATGGAAAATCAAAAGGAACATTTTCGTCATATTTTGCTTTTTTATTTCCGCAAAGCGAAAACCGCATCGCAAGCTCATAAAAAGTTATGTGCTGTTTGTGGTGACGAAGTCTTAAAAGAACGACAGTGTCAAAATCAGTTTGCCAAATTTCGTTCTGGTGATTTTTCACTCAAAGATGAAAAACGCTCTGGTCGCCCAATTGAAGTTGATGACGTCCTAATAAAAGCAATAACCGATTCGGATCGTCACAGTACAACACGTGAGATTGCCGAGAAGCTTCATGTATCACATACAGGCATGGAAAAGTACTTCAAACAACTCGGTTATGTTGAAAAATTCGTTACATGGCTTCCTTACGAACTGAAGGAAACGCTTTTAATGCAACGCATTAACAGCTGCGATTCGCTAAAGAAACGTAAAGAAAATGATCCATTTTCAAAACGACTGATAACTGGCGATGAAAAATGGGTTATTTACAGCAATATCAAGCGTCGGAAAAGATTGTGGAGCTGGCCAGGTGAACCAACTCAAACAACATCAAAAGCTTATATACATCAAAAGAAGGTTTTGTTATCAGTTTGGTGGGATTACAAAGGAATTGTCAACTTTGAGTTCTTACCACCCAACCGAACGATCAATTCTGATGTCTACATTGAACAACTAATGAAATTAAACAATGCAGTTGAAGAAAAGTGGCCCGAATTGACAAATCGAAAGAGTATTGTATTCGAAAGAGTGTTGTATGGCCATTCAGCAAAAATTATTGGAGCTTGGTTGGGATGTTATGCCACATCCACCATATAGTCCTGACCTTACACCATCTGATTACTTTTTGTTTTCATCTTTACAAAACTCCTTGAATGGTAAACATTTCAAAAATGATGATGTTGTCAAATCGTACCTGATTCAGTTTTTTGCTAATAAAAACTAGAAGTTTTATGAACGTGGGACTATGATGCTGCCTAGAGGATGGGAAAAGATCATTGATCCCAGATCATTGATACAGAATAAAGTTATTTATTCCATGGAAAAATTGTCTTTGTTTTCTCAAAAAAAATCGCAATTACTTACTTGTCAGCCCAATAATTAAAAAAAAATTGTTTTTGGAACCCACATCGATCATATAATCCTGCAATTTGATTAGGAATAGACCACTTTTCTGGACCAAAGTTCTATTCTCGCGCGTCCGAATTGTTTCTTACAGACGACCAATGTTTCTAAAATTTGGTGTTGGCTGAGTGACACAGCACAAAAGCTGCCATTTTGATTCACCACTTGTAGAACCTCTACTTTTTATTAGTCGAACCATCTTGATTTGACTATGAATCTGTCGTCAATTTTCTTTTCTGCAATTTCTTTCAAGTTGATCATCAAGAATTCTCCCAGCTTTCTATGTCGTAGAACACCCAGTCTGAGGCACTTACACAGATAGTAAGAAACTGTTTCTTTAGCTTCTTCTTCATTGCAGCTTCAACATTTATTCTCATGTTCCTGGCATGGTTCCCCAAAGGCCAGTGACAGGTTACTGTTCACGTAATTCTGAAAAGGCCTGCTCGTGGTTTTCTTAACAACTCGTCAGTTTTGGACTTGTTGCAATCTGGTCACGTTTCCCTCGCTATTTTGCAGGTATCGATGTTGGATCATCTCTCACCTGCCTGCTTCTGGAATTGCAAAAAGATCTCCCTTTTGTAAACGCACTGCTGCCTCTTTGGATACTCTAGAGGAAGCCAGAGTCAGAGTCAGAGTCTTGCCAGTTCATCAGCTTTCTCATTTCCTTCTAAGTACCTATGGAGGGGTACTGTTGCTTGAAAAATACTATGCTATTCCATTTTGCCAAGGAAAAAGAGTTGGAAGTTTCGAGGTCTTTCGAATAAAGACCGGCGCCAAAGCCGCAATCCATCTTGGATCCGTCAGTGTAAAGCGCAGTTGGACTCTCCTTGACTACTGAATTCAAATTCCATTCCTTTCGCGTGGAGAACTTTACCCTAAACTCTGAATTTTAGTCACAAAAATTTTATATTACATGTCAAAGTGTCATAAGTTGATTTCTGAACAAAATATTTTTTTTAATGTTCCATAGTTTTTATTTTATATTTTATTTTTCGTATTAAACCAAACGAGGACCGCAATCCGCATTACGTTCGCTTCAGCTTTATATTGACGTTGAACCAAAAAAGGCAGGAGTTTATATGAAATAGAAAGTATGAAAATGCTGTAATTTTTATTGGTAATTTTAGAGCAGAAGTTGGACTGAATGTAAAGGATTTTCCAATAACAGGTGCTAGGTGTTAAACAGGAGAGATGATTAACGATTTTTTATAGCCGGAATTGGATGGTATGGTTCTCACAATTGGCCATCGAGATCTTGTGATTTAACACCTTGTGACTTTTTTCTTTGGGGCCACGTGAATGAGAAGGTCTACGCCAACAGCCCAGGGTCGATTCAAGACCTCAAAGATGGAATTCGTGAGGCTATCGAAGGCATAGGGCAGCCACTTTGCAATTCGCTTACAGAAAATTTCATGAAAAGGATATTGTCCTGTAAGCGTGGTCGTGGTGGTTATTTGCCTGATGTTATTTTCTCCTATTAACGGCATACCTTCCTCTTTATAATGAAATAAACATCCGATCATTTATATTAAAAAATAGCATTTTTCTTTCAATATCAAAATAACACCTCTTATTGGACAACCCTATATTACTGAGCAAAGTTTCAGCATTTAATGACAAAAACCGAGCAAGGAATTTGAGAAGCGATATTTTTCAAAAATTACAAAAAAAATTTCTTAAAAAAAAACATATTTCAAAAATGACAAAAAAATATGTTTTTTGAAAAATAGAAAAAACATATTTTTCTCCAAAAACAAAATTTTCCAATTTTCTTAAACAAATTTTGTTTTCAATTTTCCAAATTTCCGCAATTTTTTTTTAATTTTTTAAATTTACAAAAAAAAAAAACAATAGTAGTATATTTTATTCTAAGAACTGATCTTTGGATTAGATTTGTGGGGTGTTGGAAAAGTCCAAGCACTCAGTCAGGAGATCGTTGTATTACGCCCGGATAGATTTCAGTAGAAATAATAGAGATAGGAAGGATAAAATGTGGGTGGTAAGACGGATAAATTAGTTTAAATCACTCTTCCACAAATCTCTTGCATTCATTGATGAACCTTAAGAGAACCAGAAGAGAAGGAGTAGGAACTTTGTCCATTCTCAGTATATCGCAACGCAATATCGTAAGTCTGATTCTAGGACACGCCAGAGAGCTACAGAAAAAATGCTCTGCAGTTTCGTCATCCTCAAGACTGAACAGGTGTATCGCGGGCTGTCGATGACCCCCATGATAGCCATATGCTGACCACAGTTGTTGTGGCCTGTGATTACACCACCAGCTCTCAAGTCCTTTTCCTCTCAGGTCCTTTCTGCCGAATTTTAGGAGAAAGGTCGCTATTTTCCTATTTGATTCCTTCACGAAGCACTTGGCTACTCTGCACGAGTTCAACCCAGACCAACGTCTACTATGGGCAGACCCCATGAAGTCGTCAATCCATAGTTGAATCTAGGCGGAACTGACACCTAGAAAGGGTTCAGCGCCTAGTGGCATACTTGCAGAGCCTTCATTAGTCAGTTTATCAACAAACTCGTTCCCTGTAATACCACAATGTTCAGGCTCCAAAATACGAATAACTTTGTTTGTTTTGCAACACTATTCAGTTTTGTCTTACATTCACCGACCAACTTCGAAGAGCAGCGCGGGTTAGCAAGGGCTTCCTGTCGAATTTGAAGATCTAGAAGTTCAGAATGGCATTAAAGGCATCACCACATGTCGTACTCCAGCACACACTTCTGTGTAGCCTGTTTAGGGGTTTTACTCGGGAATTAACCATTGTAGCCTTCCAACATAGTACAGAGGCGTATGTAATAATGGGTATAATTAGGGTGATGTATGATACAACAAGTGTACTATCGCCGGCCTTATACCCCATGTCTTGCCAAAGGTTCTCTTACACTGCCAGAAGACTTTAGTGTTCGAGAGATCTTCTGCTCGACGTGCTTCTTCCAGGTAAGCTTACCATCTAGGATTACTCCTAAGATTTAACCTCCGAATACAGTTGCAGTGTTACCCCTTTCAATGTGGGTAGTAACATGCCTTACATATTGCGTTTCCTAGTGAAAAGCACTAAGGTACTTTTTATAGGATTCAGCGAAAGACCATGCAATTCGCACCACTGCTCAATCTTATTTAGAGCTACCTGCATTTTATTGCATATCACTTAACTTCACTATTGCAGATCACTTCAAGTGATCGTCCTGAGATTAATACGCACACATATTCTGTGTAGGCATGGATGTGTTCAATTTCCTGCAGATCATTAAGAAGAGAGTCCACCACGAAGCACCAAAGTAGGGGAGAGAGTACACCGCCTTGTGGGCAACCCTTCTTAACCTGAACCCTGACTCCTTCATCACTTTCTCTATCCATGGTAAGCAGTTTTTTCGATAACATAGAGTGAATCCATCGGGCAATGAAGGTACATTGTCAAAAGCTCCTTCAATGTCCACAAACACACAAAGAGTGTACGAGGTGTGTTCAAAAAGTATCGCGAATTTTGAATTTTCGCAGGTTAAGTATATTCGAATTACGATTTTTTTATGGCGATATGTTTGTCACTCATGCCGACGAGTTTGGCCATTTTGAATGTTCAGTTAATTGTTGACAGTTGCTTTGCTTGCACGTGCTTCGGTTCGTCTTCGATTTTTACCTATTCAAAAAGATGGACCAAAGAACCTGTATCAAATTTTGTGTGAAAAACGAAATTAAGTGCGCGGATGCATCCCGAATGTTGACTGTGTCATACGGAGAAGCTACTTTGGACCAAAGCAACGATTATCGGTGGTACAAAATGTTCTCAGAAGGCCGAGGAAATGTGAACGACGAAAAGCGTGCCGGACGCCCGAGCACTTCAGACGAAAAAATTTATGAAGTGAAGAAAATGGTTTTGGCCAATCGTCGAATCACCGTTAAAGAAGTTGCTGAGGTCCTGGACATATCGATTGGCTCGAGCCATTCGATTTTTTTCAATGATTTGGGCGGGTCGCCGAAAATTCATACCAAAACTGCTCAATTTCGACGAAACGCAGCATCGCATGAACATTTCTAATGAGATGTTGGACTCTGTCCGCGACGACCCAAATTTGCTCCAGAGGGTCATAACTGGTGACGAATCGTGGGTTTATGGTTATGACGTGGAAACCAAAGCTCAATCATCTCAAAGGAAGCTGCCGCACGAACCAAGACCGAAAAACAGCCCGTTACCGTTTTCTTCGATTACCGGGGCGTGGTACATCATGAGTTCTTGCCACAGGGTAAAACGGTCAATAAGGAATATTACCTGCAAGTTGTGCGCAATTTGCGTGAAGCAATTTGCCAGAAACGCCCGGATTTGTGGAAGGACAAAAATTGGTTCTTGCATCAAGATAACGCCCCCGCTCACACATCGTTGCTTGTGCGCGACTTTTTGGCCAACAACAACACACTAATGATGCACAGCCACCGTATTCCCCAGATCTGGCCCCCAGTAACTTTTTCTTGTTCCCCAAACTAAAGAGGCCCATGAAAGGACGACGCTACGCTACGATTGACGAGATAAAGATGGGATCGAAGGAGGAACTGAACAAGATAAAAAAATGATTTTTTGGAGTGCTTCGAAGAGTGGAAAAGACGTTGGCACAAGTGCATAATACAATAAACATAAAATTCGCGATACTTTTTGAGCACACATCGTACTCTCTTGTTTCCAGCCCTTTTTTTATTATGCTGATGCACTCGTACAGAGCAGATTCGCACTGAGACCAACATTTAAAATTTATAAATTTTTTCCAATTATTTTTCAGTTTACTTCTTATTATACTCCAGCGTGCACAAAGAGCAATTTTTAGGAAAATTAAAATTTATTTTTTAGACAAATTTAATTTAAATTTTAAAAATGCATTAAAAACTTAGATTCACTTGGCAAGAAATTGCTCAATTATAGAAAGCATATAATATTATAATAAAATATGAAGAATGGGATAAACAAAATTCTTGAATTCAAGGACGTTGAATACCTAATTACAATAACTTGAGAAAAAATTCAATCCTATTATGAATTTTTGTTCTCGTGAAAATTTATTAAAAAAAGGACAGCACCTGTTTAAAGCCAAAATAAGTACTGTATTGAAATCTAGTATTAATCAGGAAGTTTTTTTAAATAATAAAATTATGAAAAGACCCACACTTAAACTCCAAACAAACATCCAAGCGCCAGAAATCCCGGAAACAAATACCAGAAAAATAATTCACAACGTCACAGGCTTGTATTTTAGCTACAAAGTCGCATGAACAACACAATTCGATAAATAGAACAATATGCAAGCAATTAGAACAACAACAATACCCAAAAAAAACACATAAACAACAAATTTGTAAAACCAAGCAACAACATTGTACAATTACATATGTATATATGGGTGTGTGTGTGCAGACGAAAGAAGGCACGTCTGGCGTATTGCTTTGCGCTGCGGCGTATACGCAACCTAAACCCCTTCTACAACTAGAGCACGCACATACAATTCACTATACGAGTATGTATGTGTGAATGTGCATGGCTATGTAACGAATATATACATATATGTACATATTTAGTGTGGCAGACGGCTACATAATTTATTTATTTGACCTCATGAACGCGCATAAACAACGAACAGCAAGAGTGTCTATATACGAGTATGTATAGTATGTGTGTGTGCATGTGAATATTTGTTCATTGCTGCCTTCGCTTGGGTGACAATAGCAAGTGTATTTCGATGGGTTTGTTATGAATAGCGCTGGCTAAAGGAAATGCCGAACATTTTAGCATTGCAGTATCGACTGAGAGTACGGGAAAAATTGTGAAGAAAAAGTAAGGAAATAGATACATATTTTTAAGTACCAAATGCTTAGATGGGGCCCACATACTACATTAGAAGTACATACATACATAGATGACAAATAGTGGATATGTAAATTTTCATTAGAAAATATTAAAAAAACAAGCAAGGTGATAATTTTGTGCAATAAAAGAATGTCATTATTCATTATTCGTGTTCGCTGTTGTGTTAAAAGTATTTACGAATATCTGTAAAGGGTCTTTCAAAAGGCGCGCCAAGATGTTGTTTAAAAATAAAATATTTAAAGATTTAGTTTCTTTTTTTGAGATTTCACTATTTTTGTTCAAAATACAGCTTCTAATAATTTTTTGTGTAAAGTGACATAATTCAAATGTCCAACATTAGCACGCCTACAGGTAAAATCCGCTAAGCAGTCGATTCATGAATGCCTAATTCTTTAGAACGTCCAGATATCGGTTAAGGTGGCAGATTGTTTAGCAACACTTTGCGATGCAGCAGCAATATTCTCAACAGAATCGTCTAGTTTTTGGTCTGCCAGTCCTTTTTCTATCCTCAAGAGAGCCAGTTTCTTGAAATTTTTTCAACAACCTTTGAATTGCCGACTAATTCGGACGACGGCGTTGATCGGAATTTTTTTTTTCCTTGTTCACTCTTCTCGGGAGCATAGGCCCTCGTCAAGACTTGTCTTGCGTTGATTCCGTTAATCTATTTGATTTCTGGCAAGGTAAATGATTAACCTGCCGCTAATGCCCACTTGTCGTTGCTTAGGAACAACGCCTTCTTCCTGCTCGGAGCGCCATCTGTGTGTCACTTTTTTCTAGCAGAAGGATCGAACAGATGGTTGAAGACTTGGCTAAAGTGGTGTGTCTGCCCGCTTCTTCTTGCTGGCGCCACTTGACTCGGAATAAACTCCAAAAAAACTAAACTAATTCTCTTTACAAGGGAACATAGACTGCCAACAGTCTCTCGGCTAATTTTCAAGGGTGTGGAGATTCCTTTGAAAGAGAATGTTAAATACCTAGCACTCATATTAGACAGGAAACTTACGTGGAGCAATGTACTGGAACAAAGTGCTGGAAGAGTGGGAACAGTGTCGAAGCTATCATAGTTTCGGCCTACCTACCCTTCGACTCTTTACAGTCACCTCCTTCGCCGGAGCTAAGAGAAGTAGTCAAGTGAGCAGAATCCAATAATCTGGGGCTAATAGTGGGCTGTGATGTAAGTTCACAGAACATTATATGGGGAAGCAGCAAATGCAACCCCAGAGCTCTCAAGTTACTGGATTTTATTATGTCATCTGATTTGGTCATTCAAAACACTAGTAACAAACCAACTTTAGTGACCAAAAGGAGGCAAGTGAGGTGATTGATTTAACACTTACCAATAGGTCAGTTGGAAATCAAATCAACCGATGGCGAGTTTTGCAAGAGGACTCTCTTTCTGATCATCATCTTATCGAATTCCGACTGGGAATTGATACAATATCAATATTTTCTGGTAGTAATCCTCGAAATGTGGACTAGGACAGGTATGGTGAGCTTATAACAGAGCGAAACCAAACCTGAAAAAACTCAAACCAATAGAAATGATTGAAGGGGCTATTGAGAAATTAGGAGGTACTTTAATAAATTACTTTGATGAATTGTGCCCACTTAGGCAAAGTAGACAGGGGAAAGCGGTTCCTTGGTGGAACTCTGAACTGTGGAAGCCTCATGTACTGGCCAGAAAACTTCTTAATAAGGCCTTAAAAACCTAAACAGAAGAGGACTGGGCCAATCATCGACTTACACATAGAGAATTAAGAAAAAAGTAGGGAAAGCCAAACTTGAATTCTATAGAAATTTCTGCAGTAACGTCGATTTCACCTAGACTTACTGAGTGGTTGGAGAGGCTGGATTCTATTCGAAAACCATACACCATTTCCAAATCGGAAACTTTTAATACTCTACCCGAAACCCATTTTCCGGGTAGTAGAACATTCTCTGAACTAGGATGGCATGAACAATAACCGTAGCGATGGTGGAACCTCTAGGTACAGCTGATATATTCGGATAGTGACAAAAGAATCGATAAGCTTTTCCTTGTCTTCCTTTGAGAACTTTAAGTCCCCCGGTGATTAGTCACCGTCAGGGCCAAGCAAGGATGTCTCCAAGGGGGTCTTCTTTCTCCTCTGTTGTGGTGCTTGGTCGTAGACTCCCTACTAGCGGAGATGCAGGAACTTGTGTCACGTCTTCTTCATGTCCAAGCATATGCAGACGATGTCTGATAAATCCTCAAGGAGACTTTGGACGAAAGTGTAGAAGGTTCTGGACAAAATCGATGACTGGTGCACGAGTCAAGGTCTTTCCGTCAATTCGAACAAAACCACCATAGTCTTTTTCACAAGAAAACGGAAATTGGATGGACTTAGTCTTCCAATACTGAAAGGTGTGACACTGAATCTCCTCAGCAATTTAAATATCTAGGAGTAATCATAGATAAGAAGCTGGCTTGGGAGACACACGTTTCACTTCAAGGTGAATCGCGCATTAAGGATTTTTCAGCAATGCCCTAGAGCCTTTGGTAAAACCTGGAGTCTGAAACCTGCTGTGGTCCTTTGGATATACACAGGACTTATCAGACCAATCATCGCTTACGTCTCTGTGGTCTGGTAGCGACGGAGCATGGTTAAGTCCACATTCCGGGATCTATACAGGCTGCAAAGAAGCGTATGTTTATGCATTACGGGTGCCATGAGTACAACCTCCAGCGATGCCCTAAATGCTATGCTTGATTTGCTTTCCTCGGACCTTAAGATACAACAGGAAGCAATAAAAGCAATGTGTAGACTCCATAAACACGGTGGTTGGCACCAAAGCGGAACTTTGAGACACTGAGAAATTTTTAAGTTGTTATCTGAGCAGTATCCACTTCTCCAGAATGCAATCAGGGAGATTTGACGGATATTTTCTTTACCGATGAGTTCAATAATGAAATAGGGTCTGGGGCCGGATGGCTCTTAAACGATAGTAATAAGTTTCACTATGCTATGTGGGAAATGGCAACTGTTCTCCAAACGGAAATTTTTGATACTTTTCTCCTTTCCTCCTTGACTATCTAGCTCTAAATACTATGGGCTTTTTAGCCTGAGTGTTTTAGGAGCCACCAAATCTGTTCGTGCTCCTTGGCTCATCCTATTCAAATTTCAATATTGAGAATAAGCCAACATTGCATTGCACACAAGCAAAAAAGCGGTGGAAATCAAATCTGCATTAATACCTACCATCACACTCTGGCTTTACACTTCGGTAGTTCGGCCCATTTTACTATATGGAATACTTGAGTGGTGGCTATCAACTCAAAAGGCAAGTTATACGAAACAAGGTGAGTAAGGTCCAAAAAACTGCATTTTTATGCTTCACTGGCTCTTTAAATACCACCTCTAATAAAGCGCTGAAGGTGCTAGTCAGCTTGCCTGCTCTAAATCTGGTGTGCAAGCATGAGACTACCGCTTCAGCGCTTAGACTTAATAGTATGGCGCTATGGAAGACCCGGCGTTTTGACCGCTTCTATACTACCTACTATGAGTAGTTATAACCAAGAAATCGACTAATCTTTCCCTAAACCCACCTTCGACTGGCTCTTCAAGACTAGCGTCCCATCAATAAGAGAGTGACAAAGCCAAAGACAATGGAGAAGAGGGGAAATTCATTTCTAGACGGATGAATCCAAGCTAGAAAACAAAGTAGTGTATGGAGTTAGACTTATCTGTCCTAGAAGTCCCAGAAGTCTTAGCCATAAAGGAGGTAACTGTGTACCTTAACACACAACAAAAACTACGATAAACAGCTTCTCGGACAGCCAGATGATCAAAGGTTACTCAGGAATGCCTGGCAGCTCTTAATGATATTGGCTGGCATCACCATCAAGGTCAGCCTTATATGGGTTTCGAGCCATAGATATATTGAAGGAAATTGCAAGGCCGATGAGCTAGCCAGAAAGGCTACTAACCTTCCACTTCTTGAAAACAGAGACAAAATTGCAATCCCTATTGCAAATTAAGGGTAAAAAATAATATTCTCCAAGAGGTCAATAGGTCAGGGAGAGAAGGAAATATTTGTGTTACAACTAAGCTAATTTGGTCGCAAATAGATAAGAGAAGATCAGACCTCAACCTCCAAGAGGGAACATCTCAAAGGTCATGTTTCACCGGTCATTGGCTGTTAGGTAGGCACTTTTCTAGGCTAGGAATATTTTCGCATAAATACTGCAGAAGTTGTAGAGACGCGGAAGTGGAAGAAATAGTAGGTCACTTCCTCTCTAATTGTCCAGCCTTAGCCGGCAGTAAAGCAATGTTGTTGGGAAAATACCATTTTGACTCTCTTACAGAACTATCCGGTGTTGGGATTAGAATCTATCCTACACTTCATAAGAGAGCCTAACTGGGTCCATGAAAACTAATAGTAAAGTTCCCGTGTTACGCAGTGGTACCACAATGGACTCACGTCCTATGAACTAAGTGAGTTTGCCTACTCTAAGCCGACTGCCACAAAAACTTAACTCTAACGCGTTGTTACATCGTGCAAAATTGTACATTTGGCTGCTTCGCAAATGTGAAAGATGACATAAAAAAGACATCTGACATCTAGGCGTCACTTTTGAAATACTCGCCGATAGTCTTGGGAGAAAATCAGTGCCATATATCTACGGAACGAAATGAATCGCAAAACTTATTTCCTCGAAAAATTATTTTCAGGAAGAGCATTTTCATCTCGGCGGCTATGCCAACAAGCAAACCTGTCATATCTGGGGATCGGAAAACACGCACGTGATAATCAAGAAGCCAGTATATTCTCAGTTTGGTGCAGAATTTGGAGCGGTGGCATCATTGGTTTCTGTTCAAATGCTGTTGGAAAAGCCATGTTCGGCCATGCGCTGCAGAGACATGATGAACGATTTTTTGTGGCCGGGAATTAAATACACGGACTTGGACGATCTTTCGTTTCACCAGGATGCGACCCCATACCTACAACTCATGTCACACTCGATCTTTTGTACGGCAGTTTCTCTCATCGCGTTATTAACCGTCTTGGCGATGTCAATTGGCCACCACGGAACTGCGATTTGACGCCATTACACACTTTTTGAGGGGTGTCGTGACGGACCGAGGTTATGTGAGCAATTCATTAACGATGCAGATATTTAAGCTGAATATAGAGAAACATAATCGTGCGGTAGATCCAGAAAGCGTCACTAAGGCCTTTGAGAACTGGGTTGACAGGATGTGCTACTGTGAAACCAGCCGAGGTAGCCCCAAGAATGGAATCGCATTCCGTTAATAATGGAATGTTTACTCTTTTGAATGAAATTACAATATACGGGAAAAAATTAATTCTTGTATAGTTTTTTGGGCTTATAAGAAAGTCAGTCTGTGGATAACTTTGAGGCAGCTATTTGGGAATGAGGTGGAACCTTCTTAGTAGCTTCCCTTCTGAATTAGCAGGTACGTATGTAGATCTGTAACTCGTAATCGTTCAAATATAGCTTTCCTTCTTCCACCGCCTTTTTCTACTCTTCATGGTATCACAGCGCACATCTAAGTTGGTTTGTTTTCTTAAGGGCAACGAACTTACTTAACTGAGACGCCAGAATAAACAATGCAGAAGCTAGCTCTTCCATATGAATGACGAGATCCAGATCTAAGAGGTTGTTGCCCCAGAAACAATCGATGCTGCGCTTCAATTGATAATGTAAAATCGTCATGTGGCACATTGTGGAATAGATGCGCTCTTAAGCATTAGTGGGACCAGCAATAAGTCAATATTGCATGAACCTTTGGCTGTCAAATAAATTTGTGCTCATTGGATACCGCATAATTTGGCAACTGCCCAAAAAAACAGGACTGGTTTTGTTAAAAAATGTTGAAGGAATCTAGTAACGCTGGTTCAAAGGATGTCTGTGGCATTTGAGGAGTTAAGGAATTTTGGATCTATACAAATGAGCTGAAAACAAAGCAGCAAACGGCAGTGTAGGCGTTCCAAGACGACCTTAGTCCAACAAAAGTTGTTTGCGGAAGAAGCACCTCAAAGCAAATAATCGCCTGTTTTTTGGATAATCTGGTCCCGTCGCAGCGGCACTGCTAAAAAACTTAAAACAGTCAATTCGGAGTGGTGCACAACCATTTGTTTTCCAGAACTTTTCGGTGAATTAAGAAAAATCAACCACAGAAGATGAATCCTCTTCGACCAAGACAATGCGTGCTCTCACGTATCGCCTCACACAAGAGAGTTTTTGAGCACTCAAAAGAGCAAATTAATGCGCCATTCCTCACAAATCCACGCCTTCTGAGTGCAACAGCTATTGGAGTGCAACCACTACACATTGCAGTTGGAAAGTTTCAGCTGTTTCATGAGACCAATGCTACTCTGGCACAATTACGCCTGTATGCTGTAGAAGTTGAAGCTCCTATTTATTTAGAATTAGTCCTGACAAATCTAACAAGAAACTCGCAATAAACGATAGCACATAAACTCTTAGACTTCTTCTCTTCTTGATTAAAGTGATAACCGCTTAAGCGATTTTGGACGAGTTTAACCGAGGGCGTCAGTGATTTCTTTCCTGTGCTAACCGGCGTCAGTTCGGCACAACAAGTGAAGTACCTTCTCGACCTGATGTTTCCAACGTAGAGGAGGCATCCCTCTTCTTCTTAGTATGATACCACTAGCTAGTAGTTTGTATCCATTCGGACGACATGACCCAACTAACGCAGCCGCTGGAACTTTATTTGCTGCGCTATGTCTATGTCGTCGTAAAGCTCAAATAGCTCATCGATCCATCGTCTGCGGTATTTGCCGTTGCCAACGTGCAAAGGTCCGAATATTTTATGTAGAGTATTTTTCTCAAACACTCGAAGGGACGCCTCATCGGATGTTGTCATCGTCCACGCTTCTGCGAAATATGTTAGGACGGGCATGATGAGAGCCTTGTAGAGGTGAGTTGTGTTCGTCGAGAGAGGACTTTACTAGTCAATTGTCACTTAGTCCAAAGTAGCTCTTGTTGGCAAGAGAGACTATTCGTTGAATTTCAAGGCTGACATTGTTATCGGTGTTAATGCTGATTTCTAAATAAAGGAAGTCCTTTACAGCCTCGAAATCTTCTGTATATGGTTCAAGCAGCTCACAACTCCCGTGATTAGCCCAAGTATCCTCTGGGTAGCTTCCGAACACCCGTTCAGGAGTGAGCTAACGTGAGAATGCGAAGCATCTCAGAATAGCTGATTGTGCGCTGGATTTGGGGCCCGCCGCTTAAAAATCACCCCCCAATAAAAAGATATAGATTTCTGGGACTAGTTTTGATTATTTTAATTTAATTTTGTTTTTTTTCTTATGTTGTAAAATTATAGCTCATTGTCTAACAAAAACCACACAAATCCATGTTTCAAATTTTGTATACAAAAAAATTCGGCAAATTTTTCACCACAATTCTATGGTTTTTAATTAGAATTTTTAGAAAGTTCTTTGATATGCAGTTTTAAGGCTTAATTTTTGGTATAATAAAGTGCAAGTTTGAAGCTGCTAAAAAATCCGGTTGATTTTTGATAATTTTTTCTTCTTTACGGTGTTGCCAATTTTCTCCATATAACAAATGCATGGAAAATTTGTTTCTCTCTGTTTGCCTGATAGAATTTCCAAGACTATTTTTACACACTGCCGAGCATGCGCTTTTGATTTTCTTCTCATTCACTTGAATTAGAAAATTAGGCTTTAAAATGAGAAAACTTGCTTGCATATCCATTTTCATTTTCGCTCTACAAATGCGTTGCTTCCGTTTTGTTCGCGTCATCTTCTGAAACATTTATATCGTAACTGAATAAATGATGGACTGCTTAAGAATTGTAAAAGTTCAATCCCATAAATCGGGCTTGGAATATCATCGCAAATAAATTTGTACGAAAATCGTAAAATGCTCTTCAACAAAAGGAAGAAAAAGTTAAGAAATGAAGGCAAAGGAATTTAAACGAAATTACATAAATTAGAATTGAAAGCACAGACCGGCAAATTGAAAATAAATTATCAGCAATAAATCAGCGATTCAAGAAGATTACAAAATTGCATACAAGGCGAGAAAAAGTAAGCAAAAGAAGAAGAAAGATGACGGGGGAAAAAAACTGAAAAGCAAAAAATAAAAAACTCAAGTAAAAAATAAAAAACTCAAGCAAAAAATAAAAACTAAAACAAAAATACGAATATAAATTACCAAAAAAGATAAGCACAAAAGCAAAAATCACAATCACCAAAATGCAAGCGGCTCTATCCGAATGAAAAGAGTGAAAGATATCAAGCAAAATGTTTGCTAAACACAAAACTTTTCTAAAGCAAGACTACTTAGCAACATACATACATACATACATACACATCACATATTTACAAAACAGTGCAAAAATGGCAGAGAATTGATAAATGCAGAGAGGCAAACACATTATAATAAAAATTCCAGCAAAAGTTGTACAAAACACAACACAACTAAAAACTCACAAAAAAAATCTGCAACAACACAGAACTTGCCGGCTAAGCTGATAGCAGATAGGCAAGTAAGCAAGCATACATACACACACATATGTTCATACATACACACAGGCGTTACTAGAAACTCGTTCAAGGGGGTGTCCATATGTTGGACGCATCTGCAAAAAAAAAAAAAAATTGGAAAGTGTGGAATACCAAGTAACTCGATCCTGCTTATGAGTGTTTTTCGATAAGAAAAGTCAATTTATAATTAAACTTCTATTAAAGTTGGCGTTTTATTATTGAACTATACGAATAACTTGGCATCACTAGGTAGGATTTTGACCATTCGAGACCCGAGCGCAGTTTCAAAATTGGTCATATCAAATACCTTCAATGAAGTTGATATTTTTTTTTATTAAAAGAGTGTGAATTCCTAACGAATGAAACGGCGTTAGATCAGAAAACTGACACTCTTGGGCAGAAAATATCAGAGAAACAATTAAATTGATGGCTTTAGGCTGAAAACAAATAGTCGCATCCTCGATAGACGAGAGGAATTGAATGCATCGACCAGACCAGGAAATTAATGTATCAAGACTAATAAGAGATGATCTGCACATGCAAGCCTTTCGTCGCTCAACTGATCATCTTTTAACAACGCAATTGAAGAAAATTAGACTTGACAGATGCAAGCAGCATCTTCGGTGGCACGCAGTCAACGGCCGTGAAAATATTCTTTTCCCAGATGAGAAAATGTTCACTGTTGAAGAAGTAATAGTAATAATAGTTAATAAGCAAAATAGCAAAGGCTATGCTAAAACTTCTAAAGACAAAACATAGGTTGTTCCAAGAGTTCAGCGTGGTCACCCTCCAGCCTCCGTAATAGTTTGGTGGAGAGTATCTTGTAAAGGCACATCTCCTTCGTTTTTCATTTCTTGTTTCATCCATTACATCTCTTCATTGCTGCGAAAAAGCGGTTAAGACTGGTGCAAAAGTGCACCAGGAGAAAGTCTTAGAAGGCGAGATGAAGCAGTTGAGCAGCGTTGGATCTTCCAGCAAGATTCCGCTACAGCCCATAAGGCAAAAGCCACCCAGCAGTGGCTAAACAAAACATATTCCTAGGTTCATAGCTGCAGAAGATTGGCCGTCTAGAACTCCAGATCACATTTTTTGGTTTTTGTGTTTCAGATAAATAGAAGAGCCAAAATGGACAACACCGTCCAGGTCCAATTTTTCGGGAGGGTAAACTTCAGCGCAATTTTTTAAATTATTAAAATTACAAAAAAAAATTTGTTTCACTTTTGGATGCAAAAGAAGAAGAAGAAAAACCTAACAACTCGTTTTTCATTTTTTTATTGTAAAAAAATTTCATTTCCTGAAAATACCCAAAATTTGCGAGCTCTAGACCACCGCGGCCCCTTAAACAAATTTTGGTTTGGTATCAATGGAAACCTTGCGCGCTGCAATAGCGGAATGGGCCTCATCGTTTGAAGGCTTGTGTAAAAGCAAATGGTGACCATTACGAAAGAAAATTAAAGTTTTTTTTTAATATTTACATGATTAAATAAAACTAACTTCATTAAAAAAGTAATAAAATTCCATAACTATAACCGACTTAACTTGCAACAGAACTAATGGCAGGACTAAGTAAATAAACTTTTTCTTCTTCTTTTCACCTTGAACGGAACCTTATTTCATCCGCATAAAATCCACTATTAAATTCACAGCTCAGTTGAAATTTGGCTTAAGTTTAACGAAGCATAGATTTCAACCATAATTAGCCCATAGTGTTCGGGTGCTAGCTAATTAGAAAACTTCACACATCTACTACGTGCACGAGTAGAGGAGAGAGTCACAACAAAAATTTCAAAGCACCGTTTGAAGTAGCAAGAACAATAATACAACCTTGTTCCTATTCGAGAGACAAAAGGTCATACTGATGCAGTGGCGTGAGAGAAATGTGAAAATGAGTAGAAGAATGCAAGAAGAAGAAGAAGAAATTACACAAACTAAACACGAATAAATTCAAGTGTGCCGTCACACACACAACGATTCTGTCGAATTTGATTAGAGCGGCCAAGCGCACAATGGGGATTTTTCGGCGCATTTTGTTCATAAATCCTAAAGAAGGCAATTATTGACCGATTTTAGTATTTTTTTTTCTTTAAATGCTCGTAAATGATTTGAGGAGAGATTGTCTTGGCCCGAATTATTATTATGTTTTTATTATATCAAAACACTTCCTTAAATAAAAATAAAAACGGACCCCTTTGTGAAAAATTCAGAAAAACTTAAAAAAAAGAAAATAGTGAGAATTCAAATTCGGTTTGGCATTTTTTATTGTAATTCTAATTAACGGTAATACATCCCGGCTGGTACACAAATTTCTATCACCCCTTCTACCGTGAAATCATCCCCTAACTACCTAAAAACTTAGAAACTAATTTTTTTCGGAGACAAACCTAGAATATGCACCGTAAATATCTCAAACAATTAACACATACGTTTTCGGGATCAAATTGAAGGTCAGCTGAAGGTCAAACACAGAATATTCAATTCAAAATAAAAAAAATGTATATAAAGGTTTTCGGAATTACTGCGTCCGCATTCATTTTGTCCTTTTGAGGGCGAAGTGAGGGTCATTTCAAGGTCAAACACAGAATATTCAATGGAGAATAAAAAAAAAGTGTATATAGGTTTTCGAAATTACTGAGTCCAAATTCAATTAAATTTTTTTCCGTGGTCAAGTTGAAGGTTGAGCACAGAATATTCAATGGAGAATTAAAAAAAATTTATTATACATCGATTTTCGGAGTTACTGTGCCCGACTTCGTCATTAGTTTGCCCTTTTGGGGTCAAATTGAAGGTCAATTCAAGGTCAAACACAGAATATTTACCGAAAATATTGAAAAAAAGTTAAGGTATATGATTTTGAGGTTGCTTGATCAGAATTCTTTGCCCTGCTAGGTCAGTCCTAGCTCTATATCCATTTGGCTTTATTCCAAAGTAATCAATAGCCTTGACAACGGGTCAAAAATTTAAAAAAATGTCGATGTCGACCGAAAAAATGTTGTTTTTTTTTAACAATTAATTGTCATTAACATTAAATCTGATAACATAATAAACGTTCCGCAAATAAAAACAAAAAATACCACCATGAGCGAAATTAAAAATCAAATAAGACAGCTAAACGATAAAAAAGCTCCAGGATATGATCTAATAAATGGAAAAATTTTAAAAGAGTAACCTGAAATAGCATTGCAAATATATTTAATTACTTGTTAGAGACTAAATACTTCTCACGACTATGGAAAATTGCTCAAATTACCGCCATATCCAAACCAGGAAAAGATGGCACCAAAACTGCCTCATATCGACCCATCAGCTTATTGCCAATACTTTCAAAAGTGTTTGAAAAAATATTGTTCGGCCGAGTAAAGCCAATTTCAACAGCAAAAAAAGTGATACCAAGCCATCAATTCGGATTTAGACGGCAACACTCAACACTCCAACAACAGGGTTGCTAACAAAATACTTAACGATATGAATGACAAAAAATATTGTGTAGCTGTATACCTGGACATTGCAAAAGCCTTTGATAAACTTTGGCATAAAGGACTTTTGCATCAGCTCAAACGAATCTTTCCACAAAACTACTTTGAACTTTTGAAGAGCTACATAACTGATCGAAAATTTTATAAAAGATATGAAGACGAATATTCCGATATTCTGCCAATGACAACTGAAGTATCGCAAGGCAGTGTATTAGGTCCTCTTTTATATATAATATACACCGCAGATGTGCCAACTCCGACAACAGATAATGCAATGATAGCAACGCTCGCGGATGATATTGTATTAATGGCATCACACAATGACGGAAAACTGGCGACCTTTACACTTCAAAAATTAATAAACAATACAGTAAACTGGTTTGATGAATGGGGTATAGAAGTTAATAAAGATAAAACTATACAAGTTATATATACAAACAAAAAGACATCAAAATATAATCTTACTTCAAAAAATAACAAAATAAAAATCTGCCCAGCAGCAAAATATCTTGGAATAACTATTGGCGAAAAACTAACATGGAAACAGCATATCATTAACAAAAAAATCAAATCAAGAATAAGTGCTGGCAATTAAGTTGGCTAATCGGACGAGCATCAAAACTATCACTCTATAATAAGGTGACTATATACAAAACAATTATTACTCCTATCTGGAAATACGGAATAGAAATATGGGGAACGGCTAAAAACACAAATCTTCAGCTCATACGGCGAACACAATCCAAAATATTACGAAATATAGCAAAAGCTGGTTGGTTTATTTCCAATGAAGCCCTACATCGTGACCTAAACCTAGACACAATCCAACAAACAATCACAAAATGTAGCACTTAGCATATCCAGCGACTGTCAGTCCACCAAAACGAACAAATGCGTAAAATAGTACGGGCAGAAAATATCAAACGAAGATAAAGCGGCTCACACCGACTGGCCTAACTATAAGATTTACACTGTAATTACAAAAACAAAATAATAATAACAGATTCTTCTTATATTGGTAAAAGAACATAATATACCCAAATTGTACAAAAATTACATATTGTTAATATATAATAGACTGTAATAAATAAAGGGGATAAAAAAAATTTAAAAAAAAAATGTCGGTTTTTTCTCGAAAATCTGAAAAAATATTTCCTGAGGCCGACATATTGTTAATTTTGAAAAAAAGCTTCGATCAGGTACGAGTTTTTTATGTTTTTTAAAAGCTGTATAAATTTTATTAAAATCTACCAAGCGGTTTTTAAGAAACAGTGATGTTAGTTATTGAATAATTCGAAAAGTATTTATCGGATTCACTTCACACAATATTTTAAAGAAATTATACTTTAAGAAAATAAAAAAAATCAAATTTATTCAAAATTCTGACTATCCCTAACCCCTTTAGCCATTTAGCCTCCCTTTTTCGTGTCAATTTGGCCCATTTTTATTGGCCATTTCCACACTGTGCAACGAAAATATTTTTCAGAAAATTTGAGTGGGGTTTCAGAAGCCCTAAAAGTCATCAATATAAGTTTTTGCTCATAGTTGACTGAAATACCCGCCTACACTGCTATTGACTGAGGAAAACTACTCGAGCTGCTTTAAGTGGTTCTGCTAGTCGAGTTTATTGTAAGAGTTCAACTATTAACTATTGATTTAAAATTATAAAATAATAAATAAAAATAATAAATAAAAATTAAAAAAATAAAAAATATGTCAATATGAAAAATTCAATCAAAATTATTCTAAAAATCATTAATTTTCCTAACTCGCCGAGCTCGAAGGGGGCACAAACCCCAAATCAAATCAAGCACCCGCTTCAGTTCCGCCATAGCATACATGCATACAAATACATGTATACACTTCTATATATGTATGTGTGCACATAAAATACTAAGTCTTTTCATACATATTTACATACATACATACATAGATACATTTGGGTTTGTATGAATAATTTAATGCGATGTGTTGCATTTGTCGCTGCATCAGCATTCCCGGGCTAGTCGGTCTGTAGGCCTTTCGGAAACTTGTTTGACTTGTTGTGATATTATCATTTTTGTTTCTTTGCTTTCTTGATTTTGCTTTTTGCCTTTTGCCTTTGCTTTTGCTTTTGTTGTCCACTTGGTTCCTTTTCTCACACTCGCATGCAGCAAATCGCGCCACACCGACTTTCCGACTTTTGCAAAAGTTAGTTTTTTCTTTTTCTCAGCATACAAATGTGTATATATAGGTATGTGCCTTCGCATGCATGTATGTGTATGCATAATTTTTTCTAAACTTTTAACTTGCTTGTTGACCGGTGTGCATATATTTTCATGCATAAGACTTTCTACCAGCTCCAGTGGTGTACGTTGCTTGTCCAACTTCCGAGCGTACATGGAACATGAGCGCTTTTCTGAAATAGAAATTTTATGTACTTAGAAATGATTAGTTTATCGGCAGGTGATCTTATTTCATTCTTATTTCTTCAATTAGTTTATAGATAAATTGAGAGAAAAGAACCTATAATCATTAGTACTAGGTTTACGGGACCCGTCAATTTGACGGATTTAAAACTTCAAAAAGAAAAACCGATAAAACCATAGCATTAATTTTCACCATTTCGTACTGTAAATAAATTATTTTATCTAAAGAATCTATTCATTTAAGCCCTCCAATTTTTAAAATTTGTTTGTAGTATACCTATCTCTACGAAACCCGTCGAATTGACGGGCTATCTAATTTCATAAATAGTCCTTATATATTTGTTTCGTTCGTAAAACCATTACTCCACTAATAAATATTAGAATAAAAGAAAAATCTCCACTAGGATGATTTAGTTACCTCTATGCTACTGCTTAGGCATATCGCCGAAACCTTTAGCACAAGAAACGATCTCCAGTATGATAGGTATAGTGACAATATATGTATGTACCTTTTTCCAAGCAGTGTGCAAAAGTTTCAGTTATTGTAGACAGTCTCCGCTTTTTGTGAGTATTTATAGGGTGATTGAATTCAGGCACAGTATTTTTTACTTTCACCGATCACCCTTTTTTAGCAATCATGAGCAGAAACACGAGATATACCAGGTCAGTCCATAAGTTCGAGCTTTTTTTAAAGGTGGTTTTAAAATTAATAAAAAAGATGTTTAAAGTATTTTCTAATCAATAATATATTTTCCTTCATTATTTACAATGTCTTCCCAACGTTTAGGCAAATTTTTAATTCCCTGCTCAAAAAATTGTTTCTTCTTGGAGCCAAAATACGCTTCGATATTTCTTTTTATAGCTTCTTTTGAAGAGTAATTCTTCTTACTCACATGGTATTGAAGTCCACGGAAAAGGTGATAATCACAAGGTGCAATATCCGGAGAGCATGCTGGATGCGGCATTAGCTCCCATCCGAGCTCGTTCAGCTTGTCTAATGTTTGCCTTGCGGTATGAGGTCTTGCGTTGTCGTGGTGAAACAAAACTTTGCGTCTATTCACTAAAGACGGTCGATTTTTGTTAAGTGCCTCATTGAGGTTTGATAGCTGATGGGAATAATAATCAGCAGTTATCGTCTGGTTTGGTTCCAGAAGTTCATATATAATAAACAATACCGGTCATATCCCACCAAATAGACAGGAGAATCTTTTTGGGGTGAAGGCCATCTACAGGGGTCGGTTCTGGTGTTTCATCTTTATCTAACCATTGGCGTTTGCGAACAGGATTATTGTAAAGGACCCAGTTTTCATCACCAGTAACGATACGGTTCAAAAAATTTTCATTTTCAAGCCGTTGCAGCAGCTGAGAACACACATTCACTCTCTGCTGAAGGTTGGCGACGGAAAGTCTATGCGGAACTCATTTTCCCAGCTTTGAAACCCTTCCCAACTGAACCAGGTGCCTGTGAACTGTTCCTTGCGATGAATTTAACCTCTGAGCTATCATATCGACTGTCAAATTTGGCTCAGCTTCCACGAGTTCGAGCAAGGCGTCGGAGTTAAAGACTTCAGGACGACCAGCGCGCGGGGCATTGTCCACGTCGCAGTTACCACTTCGGAATTTTGAAAACCACTTTTGCGCAGTCCTTACACTCACTTACTTTTTTTATTTTAATTTAGTTTTTTCTTCCGTTTAATTTTTCTAAATATTATTAAATTTGATGTATTTTATATCATTTTAGTTAGTTTTATTTTATTTAATTATTTCTTTTTCATTTTTTTTCGTACGTTTTTTGTTTATATTTTATTTCATTTCTTTTTTCATATTTTTCACATTATTTTGTTTTGTTTTATTTTGCTCTATTTTAACCTACATTTGTTTCATTTTATTTTGTTTTCCACTTACTCACTTTATTTGTTTTAGTCTATTCCACTTTATTTTTTTTTTTTAATTTTACCGAATTAAATTTTTTTTATTTGAAATTTACATCATTATAATTTATTACTTAATTAATTAATTAGTTTTATTTTACGTTACTTTATTTAGTTTACTCTTCTTTAATTTATTTTAGTTTATTTTCTATTTGATTTAATTTTGTCTTACTCAGTTTGATTTTATTTTATTTCATCTAATTTATTTTAACTCCATTTAAAATTTTTTTTATTTATTTTACTTTACTCTATTGACATTTAATTTTTTATTTTAACTTTTTTATTTATTTAAATTATTTTAATATTATTTTGTTAATTTTTTTTTATTTTAACTTTTTTTATTTATTTAAATTTTTTTAATATTATTTTATTAGTTTTTTTTTAATTAAATTTTCTTTTATTTTTTATTATTTATTTAAACTATTTTAATATTATTTTACTAATTTTTTTTAATTAAATTTTTTTTTTGTTTGGCTTAATTTTATTTTATTTCACGTTACTTTATTTATTTTACTCTACTTCAAGTTATTTTGTTTCACTCAATTTGATTTTATTTTAACTTCATTTTATTTTATTTTGCTCCATTTTATTTTATTTTATTTTTATTTATTTTGCTTTATTCTATTTACATATAATTTTTTTTTATTTTTACTTTTTTTATTTATTTAAATTAATTTAATATTATTGTATTAATTTTTTTTTCGTTTAATTTAATTTTATTTTATTTTATCTTATTAAATTTAACACACACTGTTTATCTTTTCTCTTAACTGTAATTTATTCCTACACTTAAGTCTCAATATTCACTTAACGACTTCCTCTCAGTGTATTCCGCTTGTTCAGTTGTACGTTCTAATATTCCAGTTCCCATTTAAACGCAATGCTTTTACTGCCAGCCAGCGTTAAAACCCGCGTTAACTAATATTAATGTGGTATGCCTATCGGTTAATGTTCGTGTGCTCTTCGTTCCAGCAGGCGGCCAGCTTTCCGTGACAGCGATGGCCAACAGTGGAGCAACAATTACTACCGCCATTTCTCCTGTGCTCAACTACTTTACTACGCTCTCTCCCTCTCCCTTACTCATAATTTTTCACGTTTCCCATTTTCCTTGCAATTCGCCGCTCTGGTCTATCGTATAATTTTCTTAACATGGCTACAAACACAAAAATGAGGCAGTAAAAAAATTTCAACATGGGGCAAACAACAAAAATTTACAATTTGTATTAATGAACCTTAGATGCGGTCGTATCGTCGTCGTCGTAGTCGCGCCGCGCCGCCTTTTCCCCAAACCACTTGGCAAAAGAGTGTGCATGCATCCAAATCTATGCATGTTTTGGTGTTCGTAAGTTTATGTGTCTATTTTTATGTGCGCCTGAACTTGTTGGTGCAACAGACGCCGCCATTGTATGCGATGCCAGCGCGAAAATCTGTTTGCCTATTTTCCCCACCGCAGATTCTCTGTTTTAGTCTGCGTTAATTCGCGTTTTTTCGCGTTCCTCTTCTACGGAGTTGTGCGCTCTGATGTCTATTATTGTTTATTGCTCTTTTTGTTGTTAACATTTTCATGTTCAAGCATTCTACAAATAAAAGCAACACCATTGTCCAAAGTCAATTGCGTTTTTCGCATCCACTGTTTATTTTGTCTTTTCTTTTAATCTCGTACACACGAGCACACACACATATCCACATATGCTGCGATGAAGGTCCAAGTTCAATGGTGTTAATGTCCAGTGTATAATGATTTCTTTCCTTTGAAGAAATACATATGAATGTTCATATGGATGTTCATATGTATGTATGTGCACGCGGCTCTTGCAGAATTGATTGCATGGCTAATTGCTTGTGTTTGTTCGAGACTACAAATCTCTAGATTGGATTAATTATTATTCTTACTTTGGTATCTAGGTTGGCACGCGAGAACATTTATCTTCAAGCGAACTGTATAACAGTTTTATTTTTACTTACATATAAGTATATGGCGGCGACCGTCAATGCATCGCACGTGGGATAGGCAGTCAGAAAATTGCGAGTTCGATACCTAAATCAAAATTGTAGACAAAAGTGTTTTCTAATGGTGGGCACCTATCGCCAGCCATTGGAGAGAAGTTCCCACCTGCAGGAGGGTTTCTTAAAAACGGACTGGCCTTAGAGGGTCTCGCAGAAATCTTAGAAAGACTTCAGGCGTGCGTACCAAGTGGCGAGTGCTCAAGATGGTGACGAGGCGCGAGACGCTGAATCTGTGCTTCACTAATGGATTAGTTTTTCTTAAGGTTATATTCAGGTGAAATTAAATAAGTAATTTTGGAGACAGACACCATACGCCGAAGCTAAAAGTCTTCTTTTTACCACAGTCACCGATTAACTTTCGTACCGAGCAGTTGTGCCCACAATCGTTCTCTTGTTGGCTTTCAACTTTCGTAGTGACATTTCCACGTGTGCTATTTTTCTCATTTTACTTCGCATAAGTAAGTTACTTTTATTTTTTTTATTTTTATTTTTTTCAAATTTGAAGTTTACAAAGTGATTGTGTGATTCCGTTACAATTCGCCTCCACGTCACTCGTTCAACAGCTTTTCTTTTGATATCAGATATTTCCATAGCTCCAAAGTCGAATTCGATGTCATCTCTCCATCGTTTTCTCGGCCAGTCTCTTCTTCTGTCGCCTTGTGGATTCGTTTCGAAGATCTTTTTTAGAGTTCTATCGTTGCTCATTCGTAAAATGTGATCGTACCATCGAATCTTTTCAGCTTTAACGTATCGGATTACATTTGCACCCCTGATAAATGTCGATTTCGACAAATGGCAATTTCGACGTGAGTGATAAAGTTCGCGAGGGAGCACCGAAAAAATTCGAAGAAACTCCACTACACCAATTATTGGATGAAGACGCATGTCGAACCCGTGATGATTTGACTAAAGAGTTGGCTGTTGACAGATCAACCGGCGGTAAACGTTTGCACGCGATGGGAATGGTCCAGAAAGCCGGTAAATGGCTGCCACATCAATTGTAGGGGAGGGATATCGAGAGACATTTGGTGACGTGTGGAATGTTTCTTGAATGGCAGAAAAGAAAAGATTCTCTACATCGCATCGTCGCTGGCGATGCAAAATGGATCTGTGTATTATGATAACCTTAAGCATCGAAAAAGTTGGAGCCTGCCAGGTGAACCAGATCCATCGACAGCGAAAAAAAAATTGATGCTTCAAAGGTTCTGTTGTACATCTGCTGGGATCAGAAGCGTGTCATCTATTATGAACTTCTTAAACTATCTGAAACCATAACTGGCGGTCGTTACCGACTGCCGCTAGTGCGTTTGAGTCGAGCTCTCAAAGAAAAGCGGCTGGAATGGGATGGTAGAGAAGACAAACTGATTTTGCTGCATGACAGCGTCAGGCCACATGTTGCCAAATCGGTTCACATAGGACTGTCGGTTAGAGGGACTGAAGTAGGAAATCTTGCACCACCCGCCAAATTCCCCAGACATTGCACCTTCGAGTTATCATCTGTTCCAATCAATGCAGTCAGCCCTTATTGGAGAGCGGTTCACTTCTTACGAGAGCATCGCAAACTGGCTCAATCAATGGATCAAGTCAAAAGAACTGGATTTTTTCGTGAAAGGAATCCGTATGCTGCCTTTTTTATTGCAACTACAGGGTCCGGCACTCTAAGTGTAACCAACTTCAGACCGCTCTTGCAGCTGATGCACGGCCATCACTTCTCTGTTAGTTGGATAAATGATAGTCCAGAGTATTGTTTAGATGCGCGCGAAAGCAGTTTGCCGAGAGTAAACGCGTAAAAAGAAAATCACTAATGGATTTCAAACGTAAAAGTCTGATTGCATTATATTTGGCTGGAAAATCACAACCAGCGATTGTTCGTGAGCTCGAGCGCCTTAGAGTAAATAAAGGTAGCATCCCGAAACGTCATGGAGGTGGTCATCAAAAAACTGCAACGTCACGTGAAATCGTTCAAAAAGTGAAGAAGCCAAATCCCCAACGAAGTGCCAATCAAATTGCGAAAGACCTGAAAATATCTGACCGTAGCATCCGCCGAATACTAAAAAATGATCTCAAAGCCAAGCCTTACAAGATCCAAAAGGCGCATGATCTCATACCAAAGACTTAAGAGAGCGAAGGTGTTGCTTCGCTTGGTCGAAAGCGGTAAATTTTCGAGCAATCTGTTTTCTGGCGAGAAATTTTCTCAAATTGAGCGATTCGTAAACTCCCAAAAACGATAGGGTTTATTTGATCGATTGGCCACCAAGAGGCAACAACCGCCACAGCTAATAGTTTAGGCCGCTGTAATCGCAGAGGGGCGCTCTCCAATCGTTTACATTGAGCCTAGCGTCAAGGTAAATAATGAGAAATATTATCGGAAAAGTATCTGGAGGTTGATTTGAAGCCGTGGGCAGACAAAGATTTCGGTGGCTGACCGTGGACGTTGCAACAGGACTCAGCACAGTCTCATAAAGCTCAAATGAACGAAGAATGGCTAAAAAACAACAACAACGGTCTGAACTTCATAACTGATTATTCTCTTTGGACCAATTTGGAGAGCAAGGTCGGAGCTAAAAGATTCACCAGTCTCAAGGTGCTGAAAAAAGCCATTGTCCGCGAGTGGGCCAAAATACCTGCAAGTCAAATTCGGGCAGCTTGCCATTCGTTTCAGGACCATAGTCAAGGTCTCAAGGCCATAGTCAAGGCAAAAGGGGCTCATATCGAGCAAAAGTAAATTGATTCTTAATTGTGTATTATTTTCACACATTTTTTACTTTGAATTAAATAAAAGTAATTTTCCAAACTAAATTTATGGCCTTTTTAATTGGTTACACTTCGCGTGGCGGACCCTGTTTTATGGCTTTCGGGTTCTCAGTCAGACATTAATTAGACAAATCCATCTATATTTGCTCAACGATAACTTCACAAAATGTGACCTATCTTGCTTTGCTAGCGCTTGGCGCGAGGAACTAAGGAACTTTGAAATTCACTGCTTGAAATTCGCCTGTGAACACTGGCTTTTTCTTTTGTTGAATCACAAATTTAGCTTAGTAAATCATGAATCGAAATAATTTAGAATAAAAATAAAGTAAAATATGTTTAAATAAATAACTTTTATTTATATTCAGAAATTTTTTTGCAAGCCATTAAAGTTGTGAGTTCGAACTTGAATATATTAAAGTTCGAAATTTTAGCGAAATATGAGAGGAAAATATTAATTTTTTGCTGCAAACACTAAAATAATTGTTTTCTTTATCTATGTGTATACAGATGTATATATGTATTTGATTAATTACAGATTTACGAACCACTGCTGAACGCTACCAGTTACCGGACATTAAGGGGGTTTCAGTGAATGACAGCAGTCGTTGGAAAGTGGAATGAATTATGAATAAGTGCAGTTGTATGCGTAAATAAATAGATATGTATGCAGCTACGTCGATATCTGCTAATTATGGATGTTCATTTCGGGATCCCGAGATGTGAGGATTTCGGGATACCGATTTTTTTTTTTTTGTTTTTTTTTTTTGAACCCCGAAAATCCCGCGAATAGTCGATTCAAATTCCGGGCTTGTTGCACACATTTTTGGTTTTCTTTAAATGCCTTTAGCTAAGCTTTCATAACAAAAATCCCAATATTACAAAATGAGATCCCGAAAATCTCGCAATCAGTAAAATCCCGTAAATGGCATCGCTAGTGCTGGTGGCTATTAAAAGACTTATATACACGCCGCAATATTTCACTTTCTGCAAAAATTAAATAAAAAGCAAAAAAAAAAAAAATTATTTCAACCCAACAAAAATAGCACGAAAATCGAGAACAGTAGAAATGAAAAGTTTGCAACATGCAATTAACATGCAAGTGCGGTAATTAAAATGATTACCATGCAGAGAAAAGCTCCACGTACCCACAGGTACATACACAAGTGTGTGCGTAGTGGTAACTATGGCCGCCACAACATTTGACATTCAACTGCACTTTCGGCAAAATGGCCTGGGAAATGGTTAAACAAAAAAAAAAAATGCTAACAGTGCGCTATAAAAGTTGTTGAACTTTTAAAGTGCTAAGTGCAAGTGACTTTACTGCAGTCGCAACGCCACCCGATTCCCTGCCCACAGTTGCCTCTTGCCGCTAGCGCTGCCATTGCATCAGAAAAAATCTAGCATTGGTTTTAAAATAACACTGACTTGTGTTGCATGCCTTATGTTGCATGTCACATGCAACCCATCACTGCACATGTTAACACATTTCCTTCATCATGTGAGCCCCACTGCGGTACTGCGGGACTGTGGGACTGCGGGCTATATTTACAGTAGTTCCGAATTTTTCACATTTTTACCTTGGATGCTAAATTAATTTGTTGTTAAAGTGAATTGTCATAACTTCAGCGAATGTAAGAATGGGTGGGTAATAATAACAAAAGAAAAACTTTAAAAATAATAACAGCTAAGTTAGCAATAAAGCGGCAAGAATAAGTAAAGTACAGGCTCCGGCACTCGAAGTGTAACCAATTGAAAAGGCCATAAATTTAGTTTGGAAAATTACTTTTATTCAATTCAAAGTGAAAAATGTCTGAAAATAATGCAAAATTAAGAATCAATTCACTTTTGCTCGATATGACCACCTGTTGCCTTGACTATGGCCTTGAGACGATCCAGAAACGAATCGCAACCTGCCCGAATGCGACGTGCAGGTATTTTGGCCCACTTGGAGACAATGGTTTCAGCAATTCGAGACTGGTAAATCTTTCAGTTCGGAACTTCCTCTCTAAAATGGAACAATAATCCATCGGATTCACGTCTGGTGGATTTTAGAACCATTGTGTGGACGTTATGAAGTTCGGAACGTGGTTTTTTCTTGGTCCACTCGAGCCACTTGTTCCACGCGAGTCCACTTCTTGGTCCACTCGAGCTTAGTGAGATGACGCAGAGTCTTGTTTAAAAACGTCCATGGTCTGTCACCGAAATGTTTGTCTGCCCACGGCTTCAAAGCAACTTCCAGAATACCTTCCCGATAATATCATATTTCGCATTTACCTTGACGATTGGAAAGCGCCCGTCTGCGGTTACAGCTGCCCAAACCATTACCTGTGGCGGGTGCTGCCTCCTGGTGCCCAATCGATGATTCATATTCTCATATCAACGGACGGTCAAATAAACCCTATCGTTTTTGGAGTTTACGAATTGCTCAATTTGAAAAATTTTCTCGTCCGAAAACACAATGTTCGGAAATTGACCGCTTTCGGCCAAGCGAAGCAACTTCTTCGCCCTCTCTAGTCTGACTCGTTGCTGCTTTCGTATGAGATCATGCGCCTTTTGGATCTTGTAAGGCTTGACTTTGAGATCATTTTTTAGTATTCGGCGGATGCTATGGTCAGATATTTTCAGGTCTTTCGCAATTTGATTGGCACTTCGTTGGGGATTTGGCTTCTTCACTTTTTGAACCATTTCAGTCTTTTGATGACCACCTCCATGACGTTTCGCGATGCTACCTTTATTTACTCTAAGGCGCTCGAGCTCGCGAACAATTGCTGGTTGTGATTTTCCAGCCAAATGCAATCAGACTTTTAAGTTTGAAATCCCTTACTGATTTTCTTTTTTCGCGTTTACTCTCGGCAAAATACTTCCGCGCGCTTGTAAAGAATACTTTGGACTGTCATTTACCCAGCTAACAGAGAGGTAATGCCCGTTCATCAGCTGCACGAGCGGTCTGAAGTTGGTTACACTTCGAGTGCCGGACCCTGTATATGCTGAAATACAAGTGTGTATAGGTTTGATAGCCATAGTAAAATAGAGCAGAGTTGCATTTGCTTGGCCGTAGGTGCTGGGTTCGAGGCGCATTTTATTTCCAACAGGCAGGTAATGGCAAGCATTTCATTTGCAACTGTGCCGTAATTCAGCGATCTGTAAACACCAATTTTGAATGACGCGCTGGAGGACTTCGGTTGGTATGCCATGAATAACCTGGTTAATGTTGGCTTCCAATGCCACAATCGAAGCTGGTTTATTCACAGAGCATTTAGACTTTACACACCCCCACAAATAAAAGTGCAAAGGAAATTGGTGGCCAATCCGCTGGTCCGAGGCGGGAAATAAATTGCACACCGAAACGATGACGCAGTAAAACCATTATTTCACAGGCAGTATGACAAATAGCGCCGTCTTGTTGGTGTCAAATGGTGTGGAGATCACGGGCTTGAATATCCGGCATCCGGCATCAAAAGGTCACTTATCATAGCGAGATAGCGTCCGCCATTCACTGTAACAATGGCGATAGCCTCGTCATTGAAGAAATATGAGCCGATGATTCCTCCAGCCCACAGACCACACCAAACGGTTATTTTCAATAGATTTAATGGCTGTTCTCGAATGGCTTCGGATTGCTGTTTAGCCCAAATACGGAAATTTTGCTTATTGACGTAGCCATTAAGCCAAAAATGGGTCTCATCGCTGAATGCCATAAGTTGGCCTGAGCGCGCGATGAACTCTTTTCACAGATCGTCGATTTTAGTAATACATTTTTGTACGATTTGTGAACATTGTTGAGGTGCAAGTCTTTTCATGATGAAATGTCAATGAATACTGAAAAAAGTTACGTATTTATTTGGACAGAAGACGCGTGTGATCTGTCAAAAGGAAAAAGTGCCTAAAATCTGACCACCCTTTATGACCAACTGCGTTCTCCAACATTGTTGCTCCCAACGCGTGCATTGGAAAGAGGTGTGTTCAGCGTCATCTTCACCTGCATCTTCGTGTTCGTTTATCGCTTACACCGGTGATTTGCCTTTAGCGCATTTGCCCACAGCTCAGCTCCGTATATACTTACCGTAGAAACTTATCAACAAGAAGAGTCTCAATGATATCGACCAACGTAGGCTGTTGCGTGACCTACTCGGAAGTGCATGGGTTCGAATCCATGGGCGCTCGCCTCCCGGCAGGCAATGGCAAATCTCCGAGTGCATTTCTGTAATTTTTCTGTTCTTCATAAAAAACATTTTCCGTTCGGGGTCGGCTTAAAACTGTAGGGGTCCCTCCATTCGTGGAACCACATCCAGACTCACACCACAGAAACTCTGCAAATTTGGAACCAGCACTGCAAATTGAAATTCGTTTCTTTCAATTTCTCGAAATTTGGCATCGAACTGATCTTTAAGTTAGGTTAGGTTAGGTTAAATGGCTGCCCTAGCTTGGGCCCACATGGACAAATATTCAAAATTCGTCCGTTGTGATGACATATTGTGGCAAGAGAAAAGAAGAAGAGTAGGAAGAAGGAGCCTTGGGATTAGGAGATGATGACTACGCACTTACGACGATGCTGACGGTGGCTGATTTACGCTCGTAATTGGCCGCATCAAGCTACTGATGAACTTCACCAGATATATGATATTTAAACCCGCTATATGCGAAGGCGTAGCGAAAAAATGAGAGCTCAGATGTCGAAATCTTTGCCAGATGAGAGCAGGGCAGCTGAGAAGAAGGTGTTGAGATGATTCCACCTCGTCCTCAATACAGCTTCTGCAGAACGGAATTGAGGCAATCTTAAGTCTCACCGCATGGACACCTAACGGACAATGTCCGGTAAGGATTTGCACCAAAGTCGAAAGATGGGGCTTTGTTAGCCTTAGCAGTTCACTCGACCGTCCCCGATCTACCCGTGGCTAGAAGGATCTCGTGACCTTGCACGTTTGCGCAATAGCCCAGCGCTCGCTGAGTTTACTCGAGACCCATCTTTCCAGGAGCAGACCACAGGTTCTTAAGGGAACCCTAATCCTCTCATTTTGCGACGAAACCGTCTCCAAAGTTCCCTGTCTACCCAGCACATCAGCCCAGCAGTTTCCCTCTATGCCGCTGTGACCGAGAACCCAAATGAGCCTGATGTCGAAGTATTCGGATGCAATCGAGAGAAAAGCCAGACATTCCCCGACCAATCGCGAACGAACAAATAACGAGCCCATGGCCCTAATTGCCGCTTGGCTATCGGAGTAAATATTTACTTTCTTAACGGTAATTACCGAAGTAAGCCACCAATCCACTGCTTCCTTAATTGCGGCTACCTCCGCTTGGAAAACACTACAGTGGTCCGGAAGCCTGAATTTGAGCTTGATGGGGAGCTCCTTACAGAATACTCTCCCACCAGCCTTTCCGCCCAACTTCGAGCCATCCGTCAACATGTTTGCTAGGCCTTGTCGCCAAATGTTACACCCCGCCCACTCATCCCTTGAGGGAATATGAGTGGAAAAAGGTCCGCTCGGACCTGGCGTGGGTGTACAATGATCCAGCACCATGCGGATGCACTCAAAATTTTTAAGAATGCTAGAGTGCCCGTAGCTTAAGTCTGGCCCGAATACCTTAGCCTGATTGTGAAACTGATCTTTAGCATTGTTTTATTCTTATTTTTTATGTGAATGCACACAAATTTTGTCGCATAAAATTCGGCCATCTCTAATAAGGGCATGCCTACCTATGAACAAGCACAATCATACCCATGCATGAGTGTTTAAATGTATGTGTATGCGTTTGGAAAGACACAATTTTGAATGCCCAATTTAACTTCAGTACTTTTGCCCTTTACCATTTACTACAACCGTCAGTATGAAAGTATTTACTTGTACACGCACGCATTTAAAAAACTGTCAGTGTCTTGTTAGGCAATTCGAGTCTGTTGGAGGTCAAAGTTCAGCGCTTGCTTGCAGTTCAAATGCTTTCGAAAAGTTCAGCAGCTGCTAGCACGCAAAGTTAATGTCAATTTTGGCTTTCACAGAAACTGTCTCTGCACCTGTGCGAACTGGTACACTGGGGTATTACAAATTTGTTCACATGGCGGTTGTTTGTAATGTCACTTTGGTAGTGGGATACATGCAGATATACTTGTACTATATGTATATAGATATAATTTGTTTCCAAATATATTTTATTGCACGCCTATATATCAGGAACATTGAAAAAACGACACACAAAACACCTATGGAAAGTATTCAACGTCTTGGTGCTCTCTGCACTACAGGGGATATTAAAACTAATTACACCTACGGCAGCACTAGAAAGATTCTCAACCTACCGCCGATTGACATTGCGGCAGTAGGTCTCTCAGCTAGATCTGCCGCAAGACTGAACGCAGCGGGTAAATTTACCTGTAAAATATTCGGACATAGCTCAATAGGTATGAGTTATTGCACCAATACGGACTATAAGACTCCGCGCGGTGGTTAAGTTTCAAGGGCCGGTGTTGATTTTGAATAAAATACAATTTTTTTAGGATTTTATTGTCATTTCTCTTTATTATGGTAATATTGGTATGCTCAATTACGTATGGAACAAAATACGAACAACGGTGTCAAATCACATGTTCCTGGCGGCCAATTGACATCGCCGCGACGTGAGAATATTCGGCCATCAAATTTTTCGCGCAAAAGAGCCATTGTTTTGTTGGCTGTGTGACAAGTGGCACCGTCCTGTTGCAACCACGTATCGTCCACATCCATATCTTCCAATTCGGACCATAAAAAGTTCGTTATCATCTTACGATAGCGAACACTATTCACAGTAACTGCCTGACCGGCCTCATTTTGGAAAAAATACGGCCCAATGATGCCGCCGGCCCATAAACCGCACCAAACAGTCACTCTTTGAGGGTGCATTGGTTGTTCGGCAATCACTCTTGGATTATCATTCGCCCAAATGTGGCAATTCTGCTTATTGACGAATCCACTGTGGTGAAAATGTGCCTTAAAACTGAAGATGATTTTCTTCACGAAGTGCGCGATATGAATTTTGTTTTGAACGCCCGTTTTCATAATACGCCCGAATAACTTTAACGCGTTGCTCGATTGTGTATCTTTCCATAGTTCAAATTAAGTTAGTCTGAAACGGAAAAATGTTAAATGAAATGCAGAAAAAACTTGACGTTTAGGTGTGGTCCACATTCAACATCGGTCCTTCAAATTTAACCATTTATAAGACGACATTTTCTGATCCGATTCACACAAATGAAGTATCATTGGAAAGGCTATAAGTCAGAGAGTATTTTATTTTGACTCTTTGCATTCGTTAAAGGTGGTGGCACAACACCAACAACACTGTTCTGTACGTTTGATTGTCAAAGCAAATTATGGAGACACTAGAAAACAAATAATGAATTCGCCTTGTTTCATTTTGAGCTGACAGCCACATGGGCACGGCGAAAGAAAAAAACAACTCAGCTGATTTACCAACACCACCTTTAATACATTCGCCGTGCTTTTTGCATAATGTTTCTCATAAAATATATTTTTTAAAGGCTCTACTTTTTAAAATATCTTTTCATATTTCTAAATTTTAAATCTAATTTATAATTGTTTGAAGATTGAAATACAAACTGATAAAACACAGAAAAATTACCTTTCGAACAAGACATTGAGGTGGAGTCTTAAAGACTTTAACAGTTTCGGCTATTTGAAAATACATAAAAAAAAACAACAAATACATTACTGAACCAAAAAGTAAAAAAAAAATATCGAATTAATTGAATTCAAGAAAATAATTGCCCAACAATATTAAACTCTTTCTAAGTTTGATCTGAAATTTAGAATAGCATTTGGAAGCAAATTGTTTTGATTTTCTTAATCGAGGTGTCGAAGGTGTCATTTTTTAAATTTTGTTTGCATTTGAGGTTATCTAACACTTGGGCTGAAAAGTCGCGGGACTAACAAATAACACAATTTTTTTTGCCAAGAGCAACCCAATCATTCCAGCGCCGCTCTAACATTTCAATGCCACTTTAGTTTTTTTTGCCTCGTTCACTCCTCTCTGCCACTACCACTTTAGTAGAACGATTTATCTTTTGCCTCAAAATAGGCCTCAATTTCAGCGATGAGCTCTTCATTCGAGCGAAGTTCCTAACCGGCGAGTATTATTATTTATTCAGACTCCAACTCGATAAATATTTTATTAAAAATGTAATTTTCATGGTTATAGTTAGGTGTAAAATTTATTGGCCAATTTAGAATTTTCTAAGTCTAAGTTGAGCCTCAAAATAAGTAATTCTAGTACCATTCATTTGTCTAAACGCGACTGCTAAATGCTTTCTTTACCATTCTAACTCCAGTTGCCTTTCATCTAACTATTCTTTAACATTCTGCAGTTATTCCTCTATTCCCCTTAACTTTTCACCACCCCACGCCACACCACACCACACCAGACCATACCAGACAAGACCAAAGAGCACCAAAACTGAATAACGTGCGATTTCCAGTCTCAAGTGTTTCAGCAGTCGCCGCTTGAGTTTCGCACACACACACAGATAAATAATGCATACATGTCTCCGTCGGAAAGCAGCCCACCCCACCCAACTTGCATTTATCTCTGCTGCAGCCGCAACAACTTCATTTTACTGCCAGTTATTCGCGCTCCACTCTCTCTCTCTCTCCCTCGCTCGACATTCGCTAAAGATCTCCCAGTATCCCAGTTGCATCGCCTATTTGCAGTAAATCTCACATTAATATATATAACGTTCCATACCTATTTATTGCATTAGCACATACATACACACATATGTTATACCATCTGCTATGCGCATCTATACATAGTTGCAAGTACTTGCTTTCAATATTTGCTATCGGCCCTTTACTAGCCGTAGCCTTTTTCCACTACCACAACAGCAACTCTACACTCTTCTCTTCTCTTCTCTGCCGCAACACCTTTCATTGCCATCCAAGAAAATCTCGTTTATGCTGCAAGCACTCCGCATAGCGAGCCGACGACGACGACGACGACGTCGATGCGCTTCGGCAGCGGTAACCTTCCTCCATCTTTTCCCCCTACCGCTGGCCGCATTTCTGTGCGCTTGCCACATTCGTAATTTCCTCTCGCTTTTACTCGTACTCGTATTTCGTGCCACATAAACCAGGCAAGCACAAATGGGTTAAGGTTGCACGCGGCTTGGCTGGTTGGCTGGTTGGCTGTCTTGACTGACTGGATAGCTGGCTGGCTGGCTGGCTGAATGGCGTACTGCACTGCTTGATTGCCGGTTTGGTAGCTCATTCGCTGCGGCCGCTCGTTGGTTGTTAGTTGTTGGTTGCTTGCTTGCCCAGCTTGGCCGACTGCCTCACTGACTGTGCCTGGCTAACACGATAAAATGCACAGACACATGTGCACTTACTTAGATTTACACGCACACATGCATCTATCCACATTGTGCTCGTCCACACATTCATATATTGCAATATTTCAGTCGATATTTGCGCTTCCCGTCGATTCCTTTGCTTCTCACCTTGCCTTGCCGGCTCTTTTCAATTTCAACCATATTTGTTTACTTTGGCTTGCCACGCCAACCAGTCAGTTGCCCACCAACTGAAATCACAGCAGCCCAATGTTTAATCGCCCATGCATAGTTGTTGGCATCTCGTTTCCTAGGACCAGTGACCTGCTCACTTTTTTTGATGCTGCGTCAATTTATTAGTTTGGTGTGAACACACACACATGTGAAAATGTGTGCATATGTATGCATCTCTGTACATACATATGTATCTATTTTAGTATTTCACCCCTTTTTTGTTTTTGGACATTTTTGTGCAATCATTGCGAAAAGTGCTTGTTGTTGGTTTTTTGTGTCCCTGCAACTTTGCGCGTGGGTGTAGGTGTCCGCAGACGATTTTTGGGTCATCCTGGTGGCAATGAATAAATGATTATGCCTCGTTGGCAGTTTTAACAAGCGGGATTACTAACTATTTTTGCCTTTTTACAAATAAGGAGCAGCCAGAAGACGTCTTGATGCCGTTTGTGGTAGATTTAAGCGACTCTCGAAATGGCCGCATTACCAAGTGCAACGAATTTCGATCACAAATTTTATCAAAATCTAAAAAATTAAATAAAAAATTTTAAAATTTATTCAAGGGCGAGTTAATGCTAAATAGGGATTTTGAAATTGACCCGGTACACTGTGTAGCAAAAAAAAAAATTTACAGAGACAAAAAAAATATCATTTACAAAAACGGGCGGCGGCCGTAGCCGAATGGATTAGTGGTGTATCAAATGCATTCGGTAGTGCAAGCCCCGGGCATGAAACATCAAATGACAGAAAAGATATTCTCAAATAGCGGTCGCTCCTCAACAGGCAATGGCAAACCCCTGCCATGAAGAACACCCTCACAAAAACCCAGCTGTCGTTCGGAGGCGGCATGAAACTGTAGGGCCTCCCATTTGTGAAAAAACATCAAGATGCACATCATAAATAGGAGGAGCGGGTCGACCAAAAACCCAATAAAGACGAGTTAATGCTAAATAAGGTTTTAGTGCCTTTCGAAACTGACCCACTGCACTGTGCAACAAACTTCGATAAAAAAATTATATTCGAGATGAAAGCTGCAAAAATCTGATCTGGGTCACACACACAAATTCTCAATTTTGAAAAAAAAATTATCTAAAAATTAGAATGAACGACGAACTAAGAAGCATACATTTTTTTAAATATTCATTATTACTATAATATCACCGTTATTTCAACGAATCTCACCAAACTTACCAAATATGAAATTTAGGTTAGGTTATATGGTTGTCCATGCGGGTTACCCACGCCGCTTGAACTTAGTTCCAGGATGGAAATCAGCCGAGGAGGAGGAATTTTATAGTGTTAGTGGGAGCGTGCCCCGCATACCATTGGTGTGACGGCACCTTCAGACTATAACTGAAAAACCCACTTGGATGAAAACACAAAATTTCGTCCTCTGTGAGAGAAAGGACAGATAGAAGAGATTCTTGTTTGGAAGTTATAGAAAAGACCTCATACTACTGATGGAATTCATCAGGTGTGTGATATCTAAGCCTGTAATATCTACAGATGTAGCAAAAAGTCAGACCGCAGATGCCGGAATCTCATACCGGAGAGAGCTGAGATGAGAAAAAGGTGCCGAGATGATTCCACCTCATCTTCACCAGATCTTCACCAGGCAGCTGCTGCAAAAGCACTCGAAGCAATGTCCAGTCTCTCCACGCGGATACCGGCTGACAATTTCCAGAAAGGACACCCACGAAATTCGAGACCTGCTGCTTCATTAGCCTTAGAAGCTCGCTCGAGCGCATTCGATCAACCCCTGGCCAAAGGGATCTCACGACTTTGCATGTTTGTGCACTACTCCAGCCATCGCTGAGTTCACGCGCAGCTCATTTTTCAAAGAGCAAACCAGGTTAGCTTGAACGGGCTGACTTGTCACGCCCGCTCTATGCCGTCCTTAGCGATATCAGATGGAATTCATTAGTTGAGCGTTTAAAATAGTCCACCCGCTTGGTGCCTTTTTCTATTGCGAATTTGAGGAGACTTTTCAGCAGAGGGTGGGATCCCACTCAAACAGTGGTGCCCCCAAATATTTTAAGTGTGTTTTGAATAACGCAGGACATCTGGAAAGGGGATGCTCTACAGTTTGCCTTGAGTCCTGCTCCCTACATTTCCTGCCATCCTCGCTGTCCAAGATTCCTATCATATAAGTATACGCTGCTACTGGGCTATGTCCCGTTATTCATTTTTACAAGGCTTTTTCTGCTAAAAGATTGAGAATTCGTGCTCGGTTTCGGCATTCTTCGTTGAAAGCCCTCAAAATCGATTATACGATTTCTGTTCCACTGTTGTCTAATTTCTGACGTTGACTATTTTCTTTTTTCACAAATAAAACAAAATCCCATAAAAATATAAATTTTTCCAGAAATTATAATTTTTTCCACAAAATATATTTCGTTGAAAGCCCTCAAAACCGATTACCTGATTTCTGTTCCACTGTTGTTTAATTTCTAACGCTGACAATTTTCTTTTTTCACAAATAAAATAAAATCCCATAATTTTTAAGCAACAAAATATAATTTTTTCCACAAAATATATTTCGTTGAAAGCCCTCAAAACCGATTATCTGATTTCTGTTGTCTAATTTCTCATATAGAAAATTTTGTTTTTTCACAAATGACAAAAAATCCCAAAAATTTTTTAGCTGTAAAATACCACTTTTTCCAAAAATATTTTGAATTTTTTCTCCAAAAATCCCATAATTTTTGAGGAACAAAATATAATTTTTTCCAAAAAATACAATATATTTCGTTGAAAGCCCTCAAAATCAATTATCTGATTTCTGTTACACTGTTGTCTAATTTCTCATAAAAAATATTTTCTTCAAAAAAAAAAATTCCCAAAATTTTTTAGCAAAAATTTATTTTTTCCAAAAAAATATATTTTATGCCGAAAATTAAAAAAAAAATTTAAATGTTAAAAACAACGGAAGATATTGCAATTTGAAAAACCCTATGCGAAATTTTTTTTCATTGAATAAATCTCAAAAGGTTTTCAGTTCACTTCTTATTATGCATAAGGGGTCCCGGTGGTCTAGAGCTCGATAATTTAGGGTATTTTCAGGAATTTTCTTTTACAATAAAAAAAAGAAAAACGATATTTAAACTGTTTAGACCTTTTATTTAACTTCTTTTACATACAAAAATGAAAAAAAAATATATTTTTTTTAATTTTAATATTTTAAAAAATGGCGCTGACCCTTCCAAAAAATTGGGCCTGGACGGTGTTGTCCACTTTGGCTCTTCTATTTATCTGAAATGCAAACACCAAAAAAATTATTAATCAGTATGACTGTAGTTATGACCCGGTACTAGAATAAAAAGCAAAAAAAAATTGACAAAATGTCGCGGTTTTGAATTTGATACTCTAAAAATCGGGGTTTTTCAGTTTAATAATCCAAAAATTACGAAATAATTAAAATAATAATATGATTCTAGTAAGGGAGATAGCCATTGATGTCGCGAACAATATATTAAAACTTCAGACGATTCCGTTGAATAGCTTTTGTTTTTTTTTTTGACAACCCCAGGCCGAAAAAACTCGTTTCGAGATAAACGAGTTTAAAGTTTTGAGAGTGGATATTTTCCATTGATGCCGCCGCGTGACGAATCTAACTTTACCTACTAAAACGGCTGAAGAATCGAAAATACAGGGAATATTCTTCCAAAAAATTGACAGTACATTCTTCAAAGTATAGGCTTTCTCTCTCGAGATACATATCAAAAAACAAAGAAATCGATTTTTTGAAAATTCTGATAAGACTGATTTTTTCCGAAAAAAAATATTTGATGCTGCAAAATTAAATAAAATATTTAAATGTAAAAAACTCGGAGATATTGCAATTGGAAAAACTCTATACGAAAATTGTCAACATTGGATAAATATATAAATATAAAAATTTTCAAATTTTTTTTTCACAATTTTTTCACTTCTTATTATACATCAGCCCACAAATAAACCAATTTAAATTTTTGAATTTACTTTGATCAGTTGACATCGATTTACCCATAGGCCTCCATATGGCCTTCGCATTATATTAAAGCGATTAAACTGCGAGATTTTTGGCTTGAAAAATTGCAGTTTCTGATTTAAGGTTTCAGATCTTATGGTCAGTGGTAGCTTATTATCACTTTAACCATACAATTTTTATTAATAAGAGATGGCATTTTTCTTCTGGATGGCTTCTTTCTTGTGTGAGCATTGGAAAAATCTGGCCGATATATACCGATTTTGAAGGAAGTTAAACTTTTAAATTGAAATTAGATTCCTGGCAGTACCTTAAAAAATCTTAGAAAACTCTGTCTTATATCGGATTGAGCTAAACGCTTTAGCACTACTTTATTCTTACTGCTATCTACTTTTCAGCACATCCAGCTAACACTTGACCTTTTTCGATTTACTAACTATTTATATGTGCATTTCTTACATTTCTTCTTTGCTTTTGTCTTCATTTCATATTAAAGTTAGTTTAGTTATATTGCCTTCACGAGAATCTTTGGAATTCTGCTTGCAACTGCAGGGTAGCGATAACAATTTTATATATAGTACTAATACATATGTATATAATCATATGTATGTATGTGAGTAAGTGTATTTACCCACATGCATAAGTCTATATGTGCAATCGTTTTCAGCTCAAGCCTCCTGCTTCCTAATACTACTGCCTACATTCTTCTTGTCCTCCACGAGTGCAATATACTCTTCGATCGCTTTTATTGCCATTTTCACTTCCATCATAGTCCATAACAGCCATTGTCTGCCTGTGTGTGTATGCGTCTGTTATGTCTGTTGTCGCAGCATCTCCTTTCATTTTCATTTTCATTGCGTCTTTGCTCTTGACATCATCAAAAACATACTTTAGCATGTACACGTATTGTATGCACATGTGTTTGTGCATGAGTACGTATGCATTAACATATAGGCACTGTGGCGCATCACTGACCCTCCCAAATACTTCCCGCTTCCGCAAATTGCAACTGCAGCTCCGCATCAAACAGAAACATACACACACACACACACAAGTATGTACATTGCGCCTGCCTTTAGTTTCATTTGAGCACGCTGCCTAGTTTTTTTTGCAATCTCTCAATAGTTACTCTCAATGCACTTATCATATCAGCTCAATGTGTGCATTCTCTCTCGCTGCCTCTCTCAGTTTTATAGGCTTTTGATGGCTTTTCCTGTATTCAAGCATTGTTTTTGCGAGTGCAATACAAAAGCACACCAGCCAGTGTGCAGTAGTCATTTTCCCTCACTTTGCCTCTCCCCTTCGCTCAATTCCCCTATAAGTTGTTCGCTTGCCGCTACTACTTCAATTTTCAACGGTTGAGTGCATTCTCATGTTTCCCATTTACCACTGCCAGCAAGCCGGCAGCCACTTAGTTGTTGCATTCACGTTCTCACATCCATCATAAATTGCGCTGCATTCTACTCACTACATACATGTCCTACCCCACCATTATATTGCAAGAATATTTGTTTATATGCGTGTGTGTACGTGTGGGTATGTGAGTGAGTACGCGGCTGGGTCTGTGACGCAAAAGCCGCCCCATTGCAAGTTTCCTAACCTACGCCACACGATTTCTGTTGAGGCGGCTGTTCAGTGAAACGAGACGCGAAGTGTTGTGCGAATGCAATTGTGTTTACAAAAAATGCAAAAAACAAAAAATGTGAAAAGCAAAAGTTCAAAAAACGTAGGGTTGCAGGCAGTGAAATCAAGAGCAGAGTAAAGCAAAGATAAAAAAGCACACAAAAAAAACAAAAAACAAAAATCAGCTTCGAGCTGTTGTGGTCGGGCTGCGTGCAATCAATGTGCAATTGCATTTATGTGTCTGCAATTTCGCAGATACACGAATTTTCGTTTTTTCTTTTTTCGTCTCGTATTTCTGGTCCCTCTGGTTCTCAGTTTGCATTGAATGATGTCTGCTTCCTCTTTGCACAATTGCCTCTATGTACATCTGTATGTAAGCATCTCTATGATTGAATTTAAATTACTTGATTTTATAAATTTTGATTCGTGTTTCGTTTTTCTTGTTTTGCTTCTGACTAACAATGCAACTTGAAATTAGCCATTTATTTGGTTGAAAATTAAGCTGTGCGCAGCCATACGAGGGTTCGAGAGTGACTGCTGATAAAGGTGCGTTACAAGTAAGCAATAAAAGGAAGCTACCGAGATTTTGATAGAATTTAGAACGAATTCTTAAAATCGTACTAATAGTGAAGTTTATTTGTGCATCGAAGACAGTCAAATGAGCTAATCCTAATGGCTAATTAAAATAGTTATAGAATAGGCTACGAACTACACCACATGTCAGAGGTGGGTTCAAATTTCCCACATCGCTTAATCCACATACGAATTTCAACAAATTTTGGGTCATGATTGGATTTTGGAAGTCCTACAAATTTGTTATAGCCCATCGTAAATTGTGGGCAATCAATCTTTCGAAGAGAGTAGAGCACTCAGCTCATCCTCTCAGAGGATAAATCATACAATGGAATCAAGAAAATCTTATAATATTTCTGTAGCACCTACAGGTTCTATAAGGTTTCCTATAAAAGGTTTTTGAATTTTGAATGCATAGTCTAGCGCAGATGCTACAAAATAATGGAAATTATGGTGAGTACGATATGCAAAATATTTTTTAGTAAAAAGGGTTTTTTCCTAAATAAGAGTTTATCAAAAAAAGTAGCATTGATTTTGAGACCAGCTCCCGAACTTCGTGGGTGTTCTCACAAGGCACTATCCGCGAGGTACTGTGAGTCTTGGAATTACCACGAGTCCTTTTTGAGACAGCTGTATGGAAGCTGATTAGCCTTAGCTGCCCTACTCTCACGGCGTTAAGATTTAGGCATCTTGGCTCGTACTTCTTTGCCACGCCTGCTGATATATGTAGCAGGCCTTCATATTAAAAATCTGATGAATTTCATCAGCAGCATAAACCAATTAACACAACCGGAATACGGTCATCGCTCATAACCCACATATACTAAACCCATCCTCCTTTTTTACAACGCGCAGGCCTGTCCACAGAGCCCACTTGCGAGGTCATAGTTCTAGCTTAGAGGAATGAATTCATACCTAGGTGCCTCATTCATTTTGACTGGTTTTCCATTAGCAAAGGAGTTAGCATTGTCCCCGGACACTGTCTGATGGGCATACATGGGAAACATATGGGGTTTCCCTCTGTTACAGCTGCAGGAACAAGGAGGAGGTGGAGGGCGTTGAACATTTTATCTGTTACTGTTCTGCTCTTGCCAAACGACTTCTGCTTCTTTGAATGTCTGACAGACTTAGAATCAGCAGCCATCCACAATATTTCATCGTTTATTAGGGAGACGAAGTGGTTTCACCAACTTGGGAATTAGAAGCGGTAATAGGCCTCCAGGAGAGTGGAGAGTGTAACTATATATATGTATATATATAATTGGCGCGTACACCCATTTTGGGTGTTTGGCCGAGCTCCTCCCCTATTTGTGGTGTGCGCGTCTTGAAGTTGTTCCACAAATGGAGGGACCTACAGTTTCAAGCCGACTTCGAACGGCAGATATTTTAATGAGAAGCTTTAAGGCAGAAATACACTCGGAGGTTTGCCATCGCCTGCCGAGGGGCGACCGCTATTAGAAAAATGTTTTTCTTAATTTTTGGTGTTTCACCGAGATTCGAACCGACGTTCTCTCTGTGAATTGCGAATGGTAGTCGCGCACCGACCCATTTGGCTACGGCGGAGAGCGTAACTAACAACTAGAAATATGATGGATATGATGGACAAGTGACATCGCTTTCTAGTGAAGGTAGAGTCCGAAAATTTATTAACATTAAAAGATGACTCCGAACGCATCAAGAATACAGCTTCTCCAGCTTGACTTTAAGAACCCATCAATTAGGCAACTATAAAATGCATAGGATATTTTGGGGGATCGTTGGAAATTTTTATATTTCTCTCGCACCCTGTCTCACTAAGAGCGTAACTGAAAAATTTCTTGACAACTAATGCCACTTTGGGCTAAGTAGGGAACTGAATAAAAATTCCTCTATCGACGAACAAAAGGAGCTGGAGCTTGGAAGTTCAGGATTCAACGAGAGTTCAACACAAAGGTTCTGCAGAATATTTATGGACCATTACAATTTGCCTATAAAGAAGTGCGGAAATCTGTTAGCGCCATAAAATTAGTAGGGATACAAACGCAAATGCTTTTAAAGCATTCGATGTGGTACTAGTTGATCGTAAGATAGTCCTCGCTATTCAATTTCCAAACCCGTAGCTGTGTTTACCAGTCATTGAACGATCGGAGCACACGCAGAAAAGCTAGGTTTACCTTTAATCCATATTGCAGAAGCGGTGGGGACCTTTCAGGGAAGGGGACTGTTGAGCACTTTCTCTGTAAATGTCCGGGCTTAGCACCTAGATGATTAAGATCACTGGGGCTCCCCTGTGCTTCAATCTAGATCCCATCAATCTTCTCCATTATATGGAAAGCACTGGCTGGCTGTAGATATCTGCCCGTTGGAGGTCTCAAAATGATATCATTGTGCTACTTCGGCTAGTTGGGAAGTGACAGACTGGTATTCAACCACTATACCTACTTGTCTACCTAAAAAAGATATACTTAACATGCGATATGCTCGAAATTATTAAGAAAGTTTCCGTAGATGTCATTAGGGGGGCAACTGCTTAGGTGGCCTAAAAATAATACTTTTTTTTTAATATAGAGAAATAACAAAATTGTGTTAATTTCTTGTAGTGTCTTCTTATACCGTAGCTCTGTTCAAGAATCAAAGATTTGCTTACGTTTAGGAACAAATTTAGTTTATTTAAATGTTTTAATACACAAATATGCACTAATTATTATCGCGTTCACGTGTGAGCGCTTTGACGGGTCATCTGAGAAGAAAGCTCATACCTTTGCTAAAGCATTGCTTGGCCTATGATTAGCTAAATGTCGACTCGATAAAGGTAAATCTAGCGGAAGTTTATAGCATACAAATAATGTAGGTACTGGAGATGGTAAGAGAGGTTTTAACTCTCTATGTTATTAGATAGCGGCAGGGTTGCCACATATATACAAAAAAATAAATTGTAAAAATGTAATATTGTAACCAATTATTGACCTAGCCTCTCGAATTCAAGGAGAGGAGACTGCAGAATGGAAATTGTAATTATTGTCTGCAAAATAAATTCGAAGACAATTTTTAAATTTAAAATAAAGTTAAGGAACCAACAAATAAATCGTGAAGTTGTAATATTTTAAGCGTTGAAACATAACAATTCGTTTACAAAATAATAAAAAACAATTTTAAATTATTTTTAATTTTTTTATTATAAATAAAAATACGGAGAAAATAAGCTCGAGCTCATTTAGTTTTCTTTCAATACTGCCAACTAATTTTGCAAAAACCGTGAAAATCAAATTCAGTCGCGCAGCCGACTACCAGCTTTACGCCGCGCTGCGTTGAGAGCTTTGACTTCGGAAGCACCTGAAATTAGTCAACAACCCACCTTTTTTGAAGAATCCTGGAATATATAGATATTTCAAAAAAAAAAAGATCGATTTTTGTATCTTTCAAAGCAGGATCGCTAAAATATTAATGATTGCATGTAATTTTGTGTTTTCTTTAAAAAGAAAAAATGTTGTTGGCCTATCCCTAAAAAACTGTTGTGACATACCTATAGATATGCATTTTAAAAAAAGGTCGTATAAAAACTGTCATCCATTGTAGTCCCCGTTTATGTTATTATTAAATACATATTTCCTTAACCAATTAAAATTGCATATCATCCATTCATTTCCACACTCTTGCACTTGCCAACATCTTTACAACTCGCTTACTTACTGTGCATTTCTCTTCTCTTGCAGCTTCAGAGTCCTCAAGTAACAGCAGCAAACAAAAAAAAACAACATACAGTGAATATCATCCCCAGTTTTTCAAACATCACATCAGTAGCTGCGCCGGCAGAGGGCTCCACAGAAGTTGCTTTTTGCACTCATATGAGCACTCAAATGTGTGCGCGTGTATGTGCGTGCTTCACCACTAATCTCTACGTGTGTATGTTGATGTCGTTGTTGGCCTATGAGAATTGCACTTTGCAGGCGCGCAATGTGAGCGTGAGAGCTGATATAGGGAGAAAGCATTTCTGAAAAGTTTTTATTAACCAAATATATAAAATAAGAGTAAAATAACTAAAAATTAAAAAAACACAAAAAGTGATCTTCAAGTATAGAATTGCGTTTTAGGGAATAGTGAGCAAAAGAAGATATAAATTTTGTAGGAAATTTGAAGTATGCATTCATGCGGTTGAGTTCGATTTTTAAAAAATTGTGGCAAAAATTTTCGTCTGTGTGGGAAAATATAAATACAATAAATATTTAAAAAAAATCATTAAAATATGGAAAAATATTAAAATTGGTTTATAAAAAAATTAAGCGTAAAAGGAAGTGAAAAACAAAATTAAATAAAAAATTGAAACAAAAATAAAATAATTTATTAAAAAAAATTTTTTTAAACAAAATTTACTACCCAAACAGTTTAACTTTCAAGCATAAATTCATAAAACAGTGCAATCAAAATATTTATAGTACAAAAACTTCTACCTTGCAAATTTAATTGGTGCAATAAAATCTTTGATGTCCATAAAATATCCAATCGTAAAAGTTGTCACTGCAACTCAGTTACAATTCAGTAACAGCCTATTTGCGGAATAGTTCGATGGATCAGCGCTGAAGTTAAAAAAAAGTGAGTAAACTAAAAAAAAATTGAAAAAGCTTAAAGATGCCTATGATTTTTTAATAGAGCAGTCATTGGAGTTTCTACCTGACAGAGAACTGAGCTGCCAAGGTACATATATACTAAAATGACGCATTCAAATTATTGAATACAAATACTAAATTAAAATATATTCATATAATTTTAATTCTATTTTATCACATCACATAACTTAGTTTGAAAAAATCATATAAACTAAAAATAAAAACTCCAAAGCTTGCATTTCAAATTTCCACCTATTTTGAACATCGAAATTTTACTTCAGTAAGGATAATATCGCCTGATCTCACCTGACCGTAGTTGGTTAAACTAATACGAGTACTCTGCTCTTCACCTTCGTCCTCCTCATGATCCGCTATTATTGGTTCAACTGAAACTAAACTAACATTTTTCGAATTTCATTATTAGAAAGTTGAGCATAGATAGATAGATAGAATACGAGCTCAACAGCTTATCAGTAACTCTACCAAAAGTCAATTCGAAGTTCCAATTGGTCTAGTCGGAAACAGGTGCCCCTCAAAGGGTTCAGTCTGCTGCAGGAGAATGGGCGCGTTTTCTGGTTCTACTGCTAGTAGACCTCGATGAGTACAATTGATCGCCTCTCTCTCTCCGCTTTGACAAGGTTCAGTAACGCTGTAACAACAACAAAAAAACTTTTTGATCAATGATCTCATATTGAAACGATTTGCTCTTACCGATGATTCTTGACGAACTTTGATTTAAAAATGTTCTAGAATCTGTAAATGTTTTTAATTATAAAAAATATTTCAAACGAAATTTATAAAATATTAAAAAGACCTTATATCTACAGTTAAGGAGAAAGTTTCTAGCTATATTATGAACAGGGTTGCCAGCTGGTTGAAATGTCGAATGCAATTAAAGTATGCACAAGTTTTGTGATATATTAAAATATGGCTGTTAAAGGGAGGAGAAGGTTTCTAGCTATATTCTGAACA